>BPTQ01000001.1:205687681-206429282 GCA_019973895.1 Chrysanthemum seticuspe
ATAATGCTTCTAACATTCATCTTTGTTGTAAGCATACTCTTTGAACAACCAAGGAAATCTTGGAGATCTAGCCATTCCCACTCACCACAAGTTGAAGATCTATCACAAGAAGTTTAGGGAACTTGTGATCTTCATCATGAAGGCTTCCTATCAATGGAAGTTCATTTAGAAGTAGTTATTCATATCCATTAGACATTTGTGTCATGGATCATTAGTGTAAACATCATTGCATCATAACAACATTTTCACCAAACTAGATTAGATGGTTTATGTGTTTGTGCCATAAAACACAAGGTTTATTATATTGGGCCATAAAACATATTGGGAGTGGTTGTACCCTTGTAAAAGAACTCGACATCTAGCTTAGTGTCGGAAATATTGTATAGGCGACGTTAGGTTGGTTCTACCTCGAACTAGAACCCGGTATTTAGCTTTGTACCGGAAAAAGTGTAAGCGACGATTGTAAGGTTTTCTCCGCCGAGAAGGGAGCTTGTTGATTTAGTGAAGTAACTCTCGAGTTGGGTACTCGGGGAGTGGAGTAGGGCGGAAAGGAGATCCGTGACCGAACCACTATAATCCTCGTGTTCGGTTTGCACTTTCCTTTCTTTATCTCTTTACTTTTATACTTGCACTATACTATTGTTTGTGATGTGGTTTGATGTTCATGATTGTGTGACAACTTGGTTTACCATGCTTTATATTAGTCACAAACAATAATTGGTACTTTCATATTATAACAAGCTTCATAAGCGATTTGATACTAAAGATTTAAAGTTTTTAAACGGTAACGTATTCACCCCCCCCTCTACGTTTCCACAAAGCCATTGTTTGGTTTTCTCACATCAGTGTCACGTTCGGGTTAAAGTACAAAATTTCAATCCGATCTAACATGTGGGGTTTTGAGTACTTTTGACTATTCACAACATAAAAAATCATTTAATATTCTTACATAAGCCATACACTTTTGTTTTTTAAATATTAGTTTTAATTATTAATTCTTCTATTAATATTAAAATAGAGTTAGGATCCTTTGCAAAGTGATGAAAATTAAAAAGTCTAAAAAGCCTATCATCTAGTGCTACGTGTCCCCCCACCAAATCCTTTCTTTTTTTTCTTATTAAATTCTGTTAGAGGGTATTTTGGTCATTTTAACCCATTTTTTTCACCCCAAAACTTCAAACGTAAATAACTTTCAAACAACAAACTTTTATGAAAAACCGATTTCATTATATTTTTTTTTAAATTGAATTCTCTTTAATTTGATTTACATTTTAAAATATAAATCGCAACTTTTTTTTTCAACTTTTTAAATGGGTGTTGATTTTCTTGAAATTTTCGGCATTTTCGGCTCTAATCTTGTCTAGTTTAAAGGCCTAATTATACAAAACTTAAAACACGAAAATTGTAGTTTTTTGCCTATTCTTTACCAAGATTTTTGAATCACTCAATTCTGATATAATATGAGTGAGATATTGCACGTTAACAATGACATCTTAGTCATATTTAATGCACACAAAGTGTTTGATAAAATATCTAAAAGAGATTTTTCTTATAAAAGTACATTCAAATGCACTAATTGATATACCAAAATACATCTTTTATTATTTTTTTTTTTTTTAACTGATGAACAACCAAATGATAAACTGATGAACATTGTGACCATAAATGATGAACATTTTTTAAAAAATTTTTATTTTATTTTTTTGAAAACAGATAAACTGATGAACAAAATTTAAGAGAATTGATGAACAACTTTTTTTATTGATGAACAATACTAACTGATGAACAACTTATTGATGAACTGATGAACACTATGACTCTAACTGATGAGCATTGTGATTTCTTTTAGACAACTGATGAACATTATGGTTTTTTTGTTAGAAAATTGGTGGGCTACATAATCTAACTTATGAACACTGTGATATAACTGATAAACAAAAATAAAGAGAACTGATAAACGTTGTGATAAACTGATGATCAACTCTTTTTAGTAATAAATACGTCTTGTTCATCAGTTAATATTGTTCATCAGTCTTTAACAAGATTAACTGATGAACAAAGACTAACTGATGAACAAAATGTTTCATTTTTAATTTAAAAATAGCGATTAAGGATTATCACTTTTTGACACTTACATTAATAAAATGATTAATGATGCGTTGTGGTACAAAAATTAGAGCATTTAATGTAATTTCAACACTAAAAATTTAAGTTAGACATTTCATCAAACGCATTGTGTGCAACATATATAACTAAAATGTCATATTTAACGTGCGATATCTCACTCATATCATATCGTATTTGAGTGATTCAAAATTTCGGGTAAAGAGTGAATCAAAGTCTACAACTTTCGTGTTCCAAGTATTTCAAGATTCGGCAATTTTGAAGGTAAAAAATAAGGTTAAAAATGACAAAAATATCAAAAAAATATAGACCCATTTGATATGTTAAAAAAAAGTTTGAAATATTTAACAAGATTTATACCAAATTAAAGAGGATTAAATTTTAAGAATTATGGTGAAATCACTGCTCACCGCTCACAACTTCTTAAAAAAGCATTGAAAAATTGAGCATTCCTAAAAAATAGGAAAGCTCACCGCTCATTTGCCAAATGACTAGTAAAAATCAAAATGCTCATTGCTCACCGCTCATCGCTTCAAAAAGTTTCACACCGCTCCGTGCCAAACATACCCATTATGTCTGTGGGTGGTTTGTTCATTGCACTTCATTACAAACCAAACGGGCCCTTATACATTTTCTTTTTCTTTTTCACTTTAGTACCCTTCACTTTAGAATAATAGATTGCGTGCCCAAACTAGTTAAGTCACCGGATCTCATTAAACTATTAAAACCCGAACCGACATATCCAAATACCATACATACAAATTAGGGCTAGAAAAACACCTCCATAAAAACACAAACACACACACATTCCAATCATCTCATATTCATTCAAATCACATCAAATTCAACAAAATCAATTAAATAAAAAAAACCCATCAATGCCTCCAAAAACGGCGAGAAAATCAGTCGGCGGTGGTAGAAGAGGCGGTAGAGGTAAAGGACCACCCAAGGCCACGGCGGATCCGGTGGCGGCTCCGGTGACGGAAGAAAAAGAGGTGGTTCTGGTGAAGGAAGAGGAGGTGGTTCCGGTTAAGGTTGAAGAACAAGTTGTTGCTGTGGAACAAAAAGATGAAAAGATTGAAGATATAATTGATCTTCCAAAAAGTAAGTTTTTTTTATAAGTTTTTATAAAAGTTTTGGTTTTTTTAAGGATTAAGATGATTATGTATTGTTTTTTTAGATTTATTGTTGATGGTAAATTAGTGAAAGATTAATTAGTTAAATTGGTTATTGAAAAAGGTATCGAATATTATACGAAAGTATGATAATGTGAAATTGTATACCAGTTTTGGTTTTATAATGTTTAGATGATTATGTATTGTTTTTGGATCGTTCTCGATGAAGGTTAGAATTTTTTGAGGTGAATTAGTGAAGATTATTAGTCAACGGATTTTATAAAACAATCATGATTTTGACTTTGAGAATTAGTTGAGTTATCTGCGTGATAAAAGAATGATCATTTAACGGATTTTATGTTTTGTTATATTAGAATCAAGACTATGACTTTGCTAATAAGAAGGTTATTTATAGAAACAAATGTGAAATTGTTGCTTCTTGTTTGATGGTTTGATTTGTTAAGAATGTTACAAAAGAGTAAGGGTTTTGGTGTCGAAACTTGATCTGTAGTTTTTTTCTTCTTATTTTTCGACTTGGGAGAAAATCATGTACTTAAAAGGCGCCCTTGTTAGTATATCAAGTAATCTTGTGAAATTTGGAATTTTAAATGCATTGTTGATGGTAGATTAGGTTTGATGGATGTTGATGATTTTGTTTGAGCGATTTAGTGGATACTTAATCAATGGAATAAAGAGTATACACTTTTATTATAGAATCAGGACGTTGACTTTGTAAATTGAAAGAGTAATTTATATGAACAACTATAAAAATGTGAAACTTTTGGTTCTTCTTTGATAACTAGGTCGATATCTACTGTATATGGTAAAAAAGTATGTTATTGAAACTTGATATGTAGCTCTTTTTCTTATTTTTTGACCGGAAAGCAAATCATTTATGCATAATAGAGTGCTTATGTTGATATATGAAATAATTTTGTATTTTATAGCATTTATATCAATCCGTTTAAGGATTAGTTATGCATTTGCTCACTCTGTAAAAGGTAGGTTTTTTATGAAGGGGGATGTCCGCGTTTTACAGTTCTTTATAATGCAAGGCCGTTTACAATTGTCGGACCTGGAAATATTCAATATTTCGGAAGTTCATGACGAGAAGACATATGGATAAAGTAGATTTGTTAGATAGGAAATCAAAGGCCATGATGCCAAAGTAGTTAATTTATGCCTTCATTACAAATGCCCTTTAGGTACTACCATTTAGAGACTTCAAATTGCGATAGTTGGTCAGATGACACATAGATGAGAATGCTGGGAAGATACACAATCCATCACATTAAAATACCTCTTTGACTTTCATATCGCAAAGTCATAAGGCTAATGACTACATAGGATGCATTATTTTGAAGGAATGGAACATAAAAGTTAGTAACTCTCTCTAAATTTTTCTAAAGGCTGGTGTTGAGTAAAAAATCATGGTTTTATTTTGAGGAATTGGAAAATTCACGTCCCTTGAGGTTCTGATGTTGGCCATAAAATCTGTTGTCTGTGGGGTTAATCACAGTTTCAGCTATTCAATGGTCTTGGGTTGAGTAGAAGTCTGTTCGGGTGTGACGAGGATTCTTCATTCTCCCAATGAAGTAGGTGTTAAAACATACCATATAGTGTTTAGACTGTTTCACACTCTAAAAGCTGAAACTTAAGGGGCATCCAAGTCTATTTAACATTCACCCGCGCCAAGGATGTGTCTTATTTAGGAGTGTAATGTATATTAGCGTATTTCTGTTTTGCTGATTGTTTAGGCTGCTCATACTATAACATTGGAAAGATCAACCTAGATATTAATATCCATATTAAGTAAGAACATATGGTATAAAATAACAGCTTAAGGAGGAGTAAGCAATGGCGCTTTCTATCCAGGTGGAACGGTACTTCGAAACAGTATATTCTTCTCTTATGGTACTATTTTTAACTGTGTTATCAAGTTGCATCAGTCACCTATTCAAATGTGAAGTATGAGATAGCGGATCCGCTGCATCTATAAGGATGGCCGTAGATGGAAAATTTATATGCTCATGTTGCTTATTACGTTCCTTTCAGCTAACATCTTATATGTTTAAGTTGGTTATAAAGGACATAACTATTTGTGGACTATTGTTCCATTATGCTGGAATGCTTATGGGATACCAAGGTTACACTTAGCCACATGAAAGTATACTCATTACCTTTATGCTGACAGGAGAAGACAGTGATGTGAAAGATACTGTTGAGGAATTTGAAAAAGGGGAACGGTTGGATTTGGAGGATAATGATCCAGAAGAATCCGAGCCTGAGGAGTATGTAGTTGAGGATGATGATGAGAAAGAAGTTGTAGAGGATGTTCAAGAAGAGGTACTTGATGTGGAGGAAGAGGTTGAGGATGAGGATGTTGGTGAGGATGAAGAGGGTGATGTACTTGAGGGAGAGATGGAAGATGCTATGGAGGAGTTGGAGCCTGAGGAGGAAGAACATGCTGATGAAGATCATGTTGAAATGGTGGATGCAGATGATCAGGAGCATCACGATGTGTTCAAAGAGAGGCGCAAACGAAAGGAATTTGAAATCTTTGTTGGGGGATTGGACAAAGATGCTACTGAGGAGGATCTTAGGAAAATCTTTAGTGCAGTTGGAGAGGTTGCTGAAGTGAGGCTTATGATGAATGCTCAGACAAAGAAGAACAAGGGGTTTGCATTCCTTCGTTTTGCAACTGTAGAACAGGCAAAACGAGCTTGTGTAGAGCTAAAAAACCCTGTGGTATTTTCCTCGCCCAGTCATAGTTATATAGGAAAGAATTGATTTTGATAACATGTTAAATCATGTGTTTTTTACTACCAAATTCCAGGTTAATGGGAAACAATGTGGTGTTTCGCCAAGCCAAGATAGTGATACACTATTTTTGGGTAATATATGCAAGACATGGACCAAGGAAGCTGTAAGTAGATTCAGGCAATTTAAGATTGCCTAAAGCTTCATCTCTTGTGTAATAGTTATTTGATAGTTGTTACACTGATATTAGTTAAAGTTAATTGCTAGCTCTCTCACTGATACTAAATGTGCTTCCAGTTGAAAGAAAAGTTGAAAAACTATGGAATTGATACTGTGGAAGACTTAATTTTGGTTGAAGACAAAAAGAATGATGGAACTAATCGGGGCTTTGCCTTTTTGGAGTTTTCTTCCCGTTCAAATGCTATGGATGCTTTTAAGCGTTTGCAAAAGAGAGATGTGACATTTGGTCTTGATAGGCCAGCTAAGGTTTCTTTTGCAGATTCTTTCATTGACCCTGGTGACGAGATCATGGCCCAGGTAAATGCTGGGATGTATTTATTTCATCTGACCAAGAAGGCTTGGATGTTTGCCTGCTGAGCTTCATTTCTCTTATTAGACATGCATATTAGTGCTTCATGGTCTTTATTAACATTTCGAGTCTGCATGAATTGAGAAATTGTTTTTGGATACTTGCTTGTCTGTTAGTATGCACTTTGCCATATATAGAACTGCAAATATGTTAATCTCATGTGTTTACATTATTATACGAGAATTTAGTAAGTTTAAATCTGATCCACCCGAAGATAATCCAGTAATGTAGTAAAATAAGTCATTGCTGCTTTCATGTTTCCAAAATCGTACATTTAGCCTACTACTGTTTAAATATAGTGTCGTTTGATAGTTGACATGATGCTCTAGCCCAGCGTGTATAATGAGACTGCAGGTTCATATTTTTCTTTCGTCAATTAGATGCTTATGTTTTCTGTTGGCTGTTTTACCCAGCTTTACAGTTGACTTTTATGATTATATGTTTCGGTAAAGAGTGCATAAAAAATCCAGACTATATGTAATTATAGTATAGTATATGATATGCTACATGTCTAAAAGTTGTATCAAGTTCCTTCAGAACCTATTCTGAAAATATAATGTGTGGTGCTCCCTTTTACTTTGTGCTATTCTAGCTGCTTGTGCATTGGAACCTTCTGTATCTATTGGTATAATACCATTGTACTTTTGCCAGGTTAAGACTGTTTTTGTTGATGGCCTGCCTGCTTCTTGGGATGAGGTTCGAGTGCGAGAACTTCTCAAGAAATATGGGTCAGTTGAGAAAATTGAGCTTGCCCGTAATATGCCTTCTGCTAGAAGAAAGGATTATGGATTTGTTACCTTTGGAACACATGATGCAGCTGTAACATGTGCTAAAAGCATTAATAATGAGGAACTGGGAGAAGGAGATAACAAGGTTGGTGTTTTTAGTATTTCTATATACTTATTAATACCCGTTTTTACTTATCAGTACCTGTTCTTTTCTCATCCATGCTTGTTGTTTATCAGGCTAAAGTGCGGGCCAGATTATCACGACCACTTCAAAGAGGTAAAGGTAAACACGTATCACGTGTTGATTTCCGACCTGGTCGTCCTGCCCCTGGAGGTTTTAGGGGTCCGTGGGCCCGTCCTGCACCACGTCATTTACCTCCACGAGTTGTTCGACGAGTTGCAGGACGTCTACCACCTGTTGATGAGCGTAGTGTTAGGAGGCCCATTGCGATAAGGGATAGACGGCCTGCTGTCCCCTTGCCACCAAGGGGAAGGCCAGTGGCTCATTCACCGAGGTCCTATGATAGGAGGCCACCTGGTAGGCTTTATCAGTTACAGTTGCACCATAATAAGTTTTTCTTGGCGTCTAAATAGTCTCAATACTGTAATCTTTTGCATACAGTTCATTCACACACCAAAAGCAGCTTGAAACGTGATTATAGCCGGCGTGAGGAGCTGCCACCAAGGAGTAGAGCGGTAGAGCTGCCACCAAGGAGTAGAGCGGTAGAGCTGCCACCCAGGAGTAGAGCCGTAGAGCTGCCACCCAGGAGTAGAGCGGTAGAGCTGCCACCAAGGAGTAGAGCGGTTGCTGACTATGGTCCACCTAGGTCTACCTCAGAGAGAAACTCATCTTATAGAGACAGTTACCCGGCTCGTGGACCTACCTACCCTGATCCTCCTAGGGTATCATCTCATACATCATCATCAAGAAGAGCCTACCCAGATGACGGCTATTCAACAAGGTTTGAGAGACCCCCACCGAGTTACCGCGAGGGACGCCCTCGTGAATATGATCCTGTTCCTGGGTCTAAGCGTCCATATGCTGCACTGGTTAGTTTGAATTTTACTTGTCTCATCACATTGTATTACTTTAAGGCTGTATTATTAGTTAACAATTTCTAATTTTTAAGGATGACGTTCCTCCCCGTTATGCTGAGGCTGAGGTACGGCAATCGCGTGCCCGTATGGATTATGAAATGGGAGGCCGATCTTCTCAGTATGGAGATGCATACACTGATAGGTCTGCTATCATATAGTGCTCTGTTTACTAAATATTTTTCAGCTGGATTTGTTGTAATGTTTTCCATGAATTATTGGCAGACTTGGGAGATCAAACATTGGATATGGTAGTAGCAGGGGCTCAATGTCTGCTCAGGATTCTCATGGTCTTTATAGTAGCCGTGGAATGGCTTATAGTGGAGGTATGTCAAGTTTTCTGCATATGATTGCTTTAGCAAGTTCTCCTTGTATATTTTCCAGAACATTTGGAAGTTTGCTAATGTTTTTTTCTGATTGTGCAGGCTCTTATAGTGGCAGTGAACCTGGTGGCATGTACTCATCAAGCTATGGCGGCGATTACATATCTCGTGGCAGTGATGTATGTTTTGTATTTAGACCATCTTGATTTCTATGAAAGTTCATTAAGTCATTCTGTGGTTTAAAAATAGTCTTTCTACTGAATCAAGAATGATCAAGGTCTTGCTGATCTTTATGCAGGTTGGCGGAAGCTCTTACTCATCTTCACTGTATTCTGGTCGTAGCATGGGCGGCAGTGGTTATATGGGTGGTGGAAGCTCTGGATCCTACTATTGAGGTGCACACTATTTTCCCATTTTGTTGCCTATCTCTTTTAGGGCCCGTTGATTCTCTCTGTAGATGATGGTCCATTGATGGAAAATTGGAAATGGAGCATCTTAGTTACTAGTGAATTTTGTATGTGTTACAGATAGTTTCACGAAGAGGCTGCTGTAGATTGTGTTCTCCAAAGGGGTCATGCATTGTGATGTCTACAGCTTGGGGACAGAGCATGTAACATTAGAAAAGGCTCTTGTTACTGAAGGGGTGGAGATAAACTGGTATTGATTGATTGGGTGAAGGACATTTTAGATTGATGGTTCAAGTGTATCAGCCCATACTTATGCAGTAAGAGAAACTAGAAACTGGTAACTATGAATGCAAGTTCTGATTTCAATCTTTGTGTACAATAGATATTTTTGCAAGTTCTGATAAACGCAAAGGTGCTTCGCATATGGTTAGGGACATCTGAATATGTTTTCTGAATTTTAATGGAAAATAAGCAAGTTTGACTTTCTGCCAGCAAGCTACTGGAAAAAGCCTGCTAGTCAATAAGGTGACTTAGTTATAATATTCCCACTCTATTAAAGGAAGATTTCTTATATTGTTTAGTCTAAATAGGCAGTGTGGACACGCTTGCTTCAAGATCTTTCATCTTTCAAGATCTTGGAGACACGGACTAAGTTGGGTTTCAAAGTGAAGCATGCCTGAATCTATACCTGTTAGCATTTTTCAAATATTTAGGATACAGTTTTGTTGAAGCTGGCAGAATATAGCTGTTATGTTGAATATAATTTCTACATGGACTGAAGAGATAAAAGGTTATAATCCATTGAATTGCATTTCCGTTTATCTCATTGCTGCAAAGGACTTGTAATTTAATCTACTTTCTGTCTTCTCGATAATAATGCTGAATGTCCTAGTTACTTTTCCCGGACACATAATTGTGACATACACTAGAAGGTCGTGGGAAGTGAAGGGGGTTGTCACTTGTGGTCCATGGTTTAACTTCTTTCGACTCGAAGAATAACTTTAGTAATTAGGTGTCACATAGGTTTCGTAGGACACATGTAAGGTAATGACATGACCTCATGAATCTCCTTTGAGGTTTTGAGTAATTGGCTGGTTAGGATGGAGTCTCCTTCCGAGTAGTTCCGATACACTTTACCAGAAGGGCAAAGGGCCAAGAACATCCGAATAAAGTTTTTATTCATCAACCTCTTATGGAGTTGTCTGGAGCAGTATCCATCTTGCTTTTGCAATTTGGGCTATAGAAAAGTAATCACTGACTTGCTCCGCTGAAAGCTTTGTTGCCGAAACTCTTCAAAGTGTATTTTAGCCAGTCATAATCATTGGTCTCCTGTTGGCCTTCAGATGATGTGTTTTGACCCCTTTTTTTGGGATTTAACATTGTGTTAAATAATTACTATCACAGCAAGAACGTCGTTTCCTTCTGTGCTTAGTTACGTTCTTTTAGTGATTGTAAATTTATATGCGCTTCAGATATCTTTTTTACTTGAGGCTATCCGATTTTTTCTAAATGTAATTTTTTTTATTGATTTTAACATAGCATGTGTCTGCAATATTTTTTTATATGATCAGATTTGCTTGTTGAGTGCAACCTTGTATTGACGTTTATATAATTGCCTGTAATGAGTAGGAGATGCACAACCTTTTTGTCGTCCAACAAAGTTATACATTTAGTGATTCTAAGAGGTGGAGTAATCCAGAGTTCCAGACCTAGTTGCACCAAGATGTGATGTTTGTAGCCCGGACATAGGATTTGTTCACACTCTATTTTAATTCATGTAAGTTGGGTAACCACCTAAATTTACGTCGGGTAGAATCAGTTACCAAGCTTCTGTTATGAAAAATCGCAAACCCGCAAACACATTTTATCTCCCTACCAATATCAAAATCACACAACAGTAACTGGATTTCCTCCACATGGCATACGTATACTTATAAATTATACTGTTGTCTTACTTTTTGATATCCTTAAATGTTTTGCTGGAGTGTGTTACATGCAGTCATGCATATTCTTCAGTCATGTGGCTACAATCGTATCCAGGTTTTATTACTCTGTTTGGTGAGTGTCATCATACTCTATTTCACAAGTGGTGTTTTCAGTTTTTGTTTTATCAACAACATTATATTGCATTGTTGGTCAAAGGTTGCAGCTACTTCGTATTTGGCTGATTAAAAAAAAAGTAAAATACGCTAAACTTGGCAAAAAACATCATGGGACAAACCTTTGCTTTTAAGAACGCATGGAGTCCAAACTTCAGGGTTTTTGTGACAACGAGGTCCCTTGACTCGTTTTTCCTGGGTCAATGTCTGTTATGCGTAATATTTTCGAGGGCATAATAGACAAATCACATTTTGACTTAAATGTAACACAAGTGAACCCAATAGAGGGACCAACTGTGAAATACTAATAAATTTATTATTATGCAACTTTACCGTATCTTTTCTGATACGCTATTTATTTTTACGCGCGAAACAATAAACCCACCCACTAAAGCCATATTCGAAAGCAAGAAGGTTATGTTGCTTAAATGGCTGAAAATAATTAGTGACTTTTGGGTATTTGATGGGGGTAGGTAAATAGGGTTTTTTGGTTGCTTGTTTTGGATTATTAGGTTGTTAACATGGGTATGTAAATGAATCTCTTGTTTGGTCGTTGATGATGGTTTTTGCTAGTTCTTGTTATTCTTGTAATCTACTATAGTTATGATGTAATATAAATCTAAGTTTTAGCATTTAATCTTCTTGTATTGTTTTGGTGTATTGTTTCTATCAACAAAAACAATCACCCATTTTTATCTGCAAAACCAAACACAGTGGTAAATAAAATCTGATGCATATAACATATGTTTAAACCATAACCAACAATATTATAATGTTACATGTGTTCAAAATACAAATGCTTTAGCATTTAATCTTATTGTATTGACAATGGTGTATTTTTATGAAAACAATGGTATGGTGTTATTGTTGACAGTGTGATTGAACAACCCAATAGCACAGAATACAAAATCTGTATTGTTGTTTGGTATAAGGAGTTGACACAAATGCAACTTCTTGATTTTTGACTTCCCTAAGTCAAACTTATTTAGCAATGCATAACAAAACACTATCATTTACAATAACAATCTAATTTTATATTCAGAATATGCCATTATTAAAAGTAAGGGCTTTTATTGATCGATTTCAATTAAAATATGTTTGACTTTCCTAAGCCAAACACTATCACTTAAAATATGTTTTTGACTTCCCTAAATCAAACATATTTATCAACGCACAACCAAACACTATCAGTTTCAATAACAACCCAAATTTCTATTGATAGATTTCATGTTGACAACCACTACAAACTTCCTTATCATCTAAATATACAATTAGCTATACCTACAACTTTCCTTGTCATCCCTTTCCTTCCTTTCCTTTAGATCTTTATACACAACTTCAAGATTTTTAATCCTTGTTTGCAAATTAAAAACCTTTGATAACCCAATCTTGGCAGCCTCTTGCTTCTCCTTCTTAACACCCAAATGCTCTTCATTGAAGCAATCTTCTTTCCTCAATCCACTGTACAAAGCCTTCTCCTTATCGTTTTGTGCAATTGTTAGTGATTTGGGTTATGTGTGTTGGGGGAAAATAGGGTGTGTTGCTGTTAATTAGGGTTTTATCAAATTAAAGACAAAGGGAAATAATAAAAGGGTAACGAGTTGGGTTAGATTTAACTAAGGTGTAGTCAAAAATTTGATTTGTCTATGATGCCCTTGAAAATATAACGCAAACCGAATATTGACCGAGAGAAAACGGGTTAGGGGACCTCATTGAAACAAAAACCCTGAAGTTTGGACTTCCAACGACGTAAAAGCTAAGGTTTGTCCCAACATGATGTTTTTGCCAAGTTTAGGAACCAACGATATATTTTACTCTTTAAAAAAAGAGGAAATTACAGGTTTGCCCAAAGTTTCATTGGTAGTCTTAAAAGTTTAAAATTGCATAGATAGTCCTTATCTTTGTAAAGAAATAACACTCGTGGTCCTATTTTAACTAGTGTTAAGTGGATTCCGATATAATTTACATGTTAGCCCTTTTGGCTAATGACCGTTGCATCGTCTATCCTTTATAATAACGACCATTAATAATTTAAAGTTTTTCGACTTTAGATACGTTTTTAAACTTTTTCTTACGTTTTCATACGTTTTTATCTATTTTTGTTCGTTTTCATATGTTTTTATACGTTTTCGTGCGTTTTTAAATGTTTTTGTTCGTTTTTCTTACATTTTCATACGTTTTATCCATTTTATGCGTTTTTATATGTTTTATTACATTGTCATACGTTTTCGTCCGTTTTATACGTTTTCCTACGTTTCATACGTTTTCCTACGTTTCATACGTTTTTATATGTTTTCATCCGATTTTATATGTTTTCGTCTGTTTTTATACGTTTTCTTACATTTTTATGCATTTATATCCTTTTTCATCCGTTTTTATACGTTTTCTTACTTTTTTATTCATTTTTATCTGTTTTATGTGTTTTCTTACATTTTTATAAGAAAACGTATAAAACGGATGAAAACGTATAAAAACCTACAAAACGTATAACACTAAGCGTATAAAAATGGAAGAAAACGAAAACAAACGAAAGAAAATGTATAAAAACAGAAGAAAACGGATAAAAACGTAAACGTATAAAAATGTATAAAAATGGACGAAAACGTATAAAACGAATGAAAACGTATAAAAACTACAAGCGTATAAAAACGGAGAAAAACGTATAAAAATGGACGAAAACGTATAAAAACGGACGAAAACGTATAAAAACGGACGAAAACGGATAAAATATAAGAAAACGGACGAAAACGGATAAAAACGTAAGAAAACGTAAAAAAATGGACGGAAACGTATAAAAAACGGATGAAAACGTATAAAAACTGGTGAAAACGTATAAAAATCGGATGAAAACGTATAAAAATGGACGAAAATGTATAAAAACGGTCGAAAATGGATATAAATGTATGAAAACTTTTAAAAGCGCACAAAAACGTATAAAAGTGTAAGAAAACGGGCGAAAATGTATAAAAATAGATAAAAACGTATAAAACAGATAAAAACGGACGAAAACGTATAAAAACGGACAAAAACATATAAGAATGTAAAAAAACTTATACAAACAGATGAAAATGTATAAAACCGGACGAAAACGGATAAAAACGTATCTAAAGTTGAAAAAGTTTAAACTATAAACGGCCGTTATTATAAATGATAGACAATGCAACGGTCGTTAACCAAAAGGGCTAACGTGTAAATTATAACGTAATCCACTTAACACCGGTTAAAAATAGCACCGCAAGTGTTATTTTTTGTAAAGATAAAGACCGTCTATGCAACTTTAAAGGTTTAGGGACTACCGATGAAACTTTAGGCAAACAACAGGGACCATCCATGTAATTTACTCTTTAAAAAAGCTGTTTTATTAAGAGTGCGGGCTAGTTAGTTTGGATCTATAGTCATCGAATATGTTCCTATCCATGATTCATTTTACGATAATTGTCACTTTGAGTGTTTTTTTTGTACGAATTTTATTTACGATCTATATGTATATTAAGATGCTATTTGTTTGTAGTTTTGTACCAGGTTACCATTCAGAGTTTCAAACATTGTTAACTGCAAGCAATGCAAGCTTCAGATATTTGACACACAAAACTCTCCAATACAATATCCGTTCATTAAAGTTATAGTTTATTACTTTATTATTCTATATGATAGAAGAGTAGTAAAACAATTGAATTTAACAAGTATTCATTCATAGCCTTGGGCTTTCCAGGAAATGGTCATTCGGCACCCAAAAAGGGCGCAGGGGTCAGGCTTACCCCGTGAAACCTTTATGGAGTTATATTTTGACGTCCATAATTTGATGTGTTTTTGGTAACTAAGTCAAAAACAATGCTGTAGAAAATGGCCTTGGCAGCCAACTAGTTGGCGATCAGTCACTAGGCGACGAAATGCCAAGGCGATTTGAGGCGAATCGGTCATATTAGTCAGGCAAGTCAAAGACAACCATAAAATCAGCCTCTACTTACATTTTGTTATTCTTTTTTACCCGATTTATTTTTGTCTATTTGATTTATGTTGTTAAAGGTAAATATGCAATCGATTTGTTTCAAAATCTAATGGTACAAACATCACTTGATATTTTTTTTTTCAGATCTTAATTTGAAAAAGCTAATTTGACAGTAGCAATAGCAATTTTGATTTATGCTGGTAAAAACTGAATTGAGAAAACCAAGATTTTCAAGATCAGGATCCTACCTAAGTGTTAATACAAATAAGCCGTAAAAACGTTTATTTATATTTTACGATCTTCTAATGTTTTGTCGATAACAAACGTAAAATCATTTTAATGAAACAAATAAAATACGTAATTAGTTTGAACTAATAGTTTCTAACACATTTACATTTTCACATAAAACACTAAAACAAGTATAAGTGATTTTATGATTTAATATTACATATATACAATAACTGGTGTTTACATATTTGGGTAAAATATACACATAACTAGTATGTAGTATATTGGGTAATATAAATGGGTAGAAACTTAAGTATCATAACCCATTGACCAAATACATTGAATGTAGTTGGGTACAACCCAAATTCCATGACCCATGGAGCTTGACCCATAACCCATTGCATGACATAATGCTTATATCATATATGGATAATATCCATAACCCATGGTATTGACCCATACCCATGTGACTAGGTGCATTGCACTCAAGAGATACATTGTATCTAGCTAAAGACCCATGGATCAACCAATGACCCATGACCCATAACCAAAATACCCATGGGTAAAGAGGAGCGTCCCACGGATCCCTAGCTTTACGCTAGACGGATCCCTTGTGGGAGGGATCCGTGGGATCTGGGGAACAGTAGACTTTTTCCTCTATAAATAGTGAGCCATTTCTTCATTGTTTCTCACCCCCTTTCCAACATACTTTCCCTTTGAGTTAAAAACTCTCTAACCCCAGATCCAAGAGATCTATGTTTGTAGTTTTGTTTATGTGTGATCTTCTAGGTTCCTCTTAAAGGCGAGATCACCATCTTTGAAGCCGAGTAAGCTCAAGTCCATGAGTTGCCATGCTTCCTCATCATCAAGACTACTGAAGTCCTCTTGTTGATGATTGTTTTTCTTTTCTTAAGAAGTGTTGAAGACATTTGTGAAAGGTGTCTCAAGTGTCAAGACGAAGATATTAGTGAAGGGTATCTATCGTCCATATCATAAGCACTTGTGGTGAGTGCTTAGAAGTCAAGACACAAGACATTAGTGAAGGGTGTCTTGAAGATCTAGTCAAAGGCATTTGTGAAAGGTACCTTAGATGTACATTCGATATGGTGTGTTTCGATGTACAAGATAGATTAGCATTAGAACCAAGGATATTGATATCCTTGATGATGTTGTAATAAGGAGTTGGTCTCCTTTGGGATTAGTCGTTGGTGTAGTGTTGGGTAGTAGTTCCTCCATTGCAATGAAACTAGGTACTTAGCCTAGTACCTAATAAAGGGTGGGCGACGTTGTGATAGGTGTGGTTCACCTTGGTGTGAAAGAACTAGGTACTTAGCCTAGTACCTGATAAAGGGTAGGCGACGTTGATAGGTGTGGTTCACCTTGGTGTGAAAGAACCCGGTGGTTAGCCTAGTACCGGAAAAAGAGTAGGCAACGTTGTGAAGGCTTCTCCGCCATAAGGAGTTGGTGTCGTGTAGTGTTTACGAACTCTCGAGTAGGTAACTCGGGGAGTGGAGTAGGGCAAGGAAGGTGTCCTTGTAGCCGAACCACTATAAATACTCGCGTTGTGGTTTTGTGCTTCTTACTCTTATCTTTTCATTACATACTTCTATATGCTTGTTTATCAACATCCAACACACATCTAAATAGATTGACATAAGTCAATCTAAATATTTAAAAGAAAGTTTTAAATTGGTAAAACTATTCAACCCCCCTTCTAGTTTTCCACACTAAGGTCGTTTTCGTCTTTGTAAGATCGTGATCGTAAGATCGGATCGAGATCTTAAAATCCTACTCTAATGTTATTTCTTAATAGTTTTTGTAGTATCATACAAATCTACAAATTATTATACATTATAAACACAAAATACTATGAATGTTTCATAGAATTGTTGTCTTAAATTATGATTATGAAATGTTAAAAATGATTAACATGTTGTTTTTTGAATTCTACAAAAAAACAACTCATAATTTTGTAGTTTTTAGTTTGTAATCCGAGAAAAGTAAGATCGGAACGGATTATATCTTAAGATCGTATGGTCAAGATCGGGATCTTATAAGATCTTAAGCTTGTAAAAATTCTATGTAGAATCTGGATTGTTTTTGCTTTGCAGTATCGTAAAATCGTAAGATCCTAAACAACCGTGGAGAAAACTATCTTGATCTTTAACTATTGAACTTTCAAGTACTATGTCTGTGTGATACATACATTTTCAAAAATTATTTGTAGATAACATTAATCCAATTACTCCCCGAAATCATTCCCGCCAATTACTAGTTACAACGTAGACCGCTCGACTACTGCACAGCGAATTTCACAACATTTTTTCGGAACTCATAAAAGTAGAAATTGAAATAATAATCATAATTTATCTTGTAACTGCATATGTGGCACAATGAGCATTTTGCTAATCATGAAAAGCCGTGATGGTTATTTGGTTTGTATCTTTGTGGATAAGGGTATTACTTTTAGCTAAAACTGTGAAAGTTGAAATTGGAAAGAAATTGCTAATGATATCTTGTTCAGACAAGTGGCTTCGCTTGTGATCAAGGTTAAACCTCTCAGGAAGAGCCCACAAGCCACCCGCATCGTGCCAGTTAACACGTTAATTATTAGTCTCTAGCTGGTCGGGTTGGGTATGTCAATCGTCGGGTTTAATTCTTGGTTTAATTGTGTTCTTTTTGAAGTTCAAACAACTTTTCAGTGGGTTTTACACATCAGATTCATGGTGAGTTGACCCAACCTTGGTATTTTATACAAGGTGCATAGCTAAGGTTGATGTTTTTTGTTTCTGCAACTGCCGCTTTGTGTTTTGAGTAGAGGTATCGTGAAGAATTTATAGAATTCCAGGAAGCTATGTAATTTTAATGTAGGTTTACTCCTTTAGGCAAAGATGAAAGCAAGGTGCAATAGAACAGTCAATATAAACAAAAAAATTTCAAAACAAAAATATTCATATCTTTTTAGTATTATAATCTCGAGTTAAGACATAAGTTTCTCTTGTTCACACCTGGTGTTCTAAGAAAATCATTACAAAATATACAAACATATCTAAACGAGTATGTAGGTGTTTAATACATGCATCAGCTGCTCTTTTATGTCTGGCCGTCTGGGTATACAACTTATAAGCCAAGGTATTTAGGCACACACGATAATTGGTATCCATGATAGGGTTACAAAAGTTTACTTGTGCTGATGCAGTTAACCCTTATAAGGAGTAACCCAAGGTTAAGTAAATAATCAGATCTTTCTCTGATATGAAAAGGAAGTCGTGGGAGATTCAATGATGGTGAGCGTAGACGAGCATGCTAATGTGTTTGCACAGGAGAATACAAATGTTCGCCAAGTGGGACCTTTTGTAAATTGTAATGACATCATTGAGTACTGCAACAAGTGATGAAACACTATATCACATAGCGAACTTGAGCGATGGAACCTTCCAAAGCCTTTTTGGAGACTTTTTTTGTAACACCCCGCCTTATCTGACCACAATATTGTCCGCTTTGCCCGCAGGCTCACGGCTTTGTTTTTGTGGCCTCATTTGAAGACTTCCCGGCAGGTCACCCAAGCCAGTACTACTCTCACATGAGCACGCTTAACTGCCAGTTCCTAAGAACTCCACCCGCAGTAGACCACAAAACGCGTTGTGTCATTATAAGGCGAATGTTATCTTATGAGCCCAACATCTCTCCAGGCCACAGCCGATGTGGGATTTGCCTAGGGTGCTACAATCACCCCCCCTTAGGGACTCATCGTCCTCGATGAGGTTTGCCCCACCATCCCGAACGGCTCAGGAGTGGCTCTGATACCATTTGTAACACCCCGCCTTATCTGACCACAATATTGTCCGCTTTGCCCGCAGGCTCACGGCTTTGTTTTTGTGGCCTCATTTGAAGACTTCCCAGCAGGTCACCCAAGCCAGTACTACTCTCACATGAGCACGCTTAACTGCCAGTTCCTAAGCAGGGGTGTTACAAGTGGTATCAGAGCCACTCCTGAGCCGTTCGGGATGGTGGGGCAAACCTCATCGAGGACGATGAGTCCCTAAGGGGGGGTGATTGTAGCACCCTAGGCAAATCCCACATCGGCTGTGGCCTGGAGAGATGTTGGGCTCATAAGATAACATTCGCCTTATAATGACACAACGCGTTTTGTGGTCTACTGCGGGTGGAGTTCTTAGGAACTGGCAGTTAAGCGTGCTCATGTGAGAGTAGTACTGGCTTGGGTGACCTGCCGGGAAGTCTTCAAATGAGGCCACAAAAACAAAGCCGTGAGCCTGCGGGCAAAGCGGACAATATTGTGGTCAGATAAGGCAGGGGTGTTACATTTTTTGCGCCTCTACATATCGACTTCCTTCCACCTTATCTAGGTTGTTATAGTTTGGTTGTGGACATTAGCTCGAATTTTGTTTGGTTCATATATACTTATATATATTTTTTATGCTATATATCACATAGTTATTGTGTTTAACTAAAACAAGTTGTCGCTACTTGAGAGTGACTGATGAAATTTGGTTGATTCAACTAGTGTTAATTGTTCGTTTTCCATGGGTTCCATACTTCCAGGTTTCCAGGATTATCAACAATCAAACAAGCATCATGTATGAGTCATTATCAAGAACAATATAAGAACAAGAGATTGGGTTGAACCCTTGAATGATTTCTGATATATTATAAACGAAGGGTTGAATTGATTACAAAATTCCTAATCTATTTATACAAGGTGAATCGGTGTCTTTATTGACAGTTATACCGATTCCTATAAGACTAAACGACACTTCTAAAACTAACCGTTATAACCCTATAACTGCCATATTATTCATCTAATGGGTTTGTTGGTCTTTGGCCCAAACCAGAATACAGGCTTTACATAAAACGTATATACATATCTTTTGGCATAAGGAGACATTATAGTCCAACAATTCCTCCCTAATGTCGATATGCCAAAGTCTTCAATCTTCAATTCTTCTCTCGGTATCCTTCCAAAACAAACAAGTGTTTGTTTCTCTTCTTGTTGCGTTATATAGCAAACTAGGTTTCCCTGCTTCTTTGTTGTCGTGTGGTATAGATCACCAACAAAGGTTCTTGTGACAAATCTGTTGTTCATTCCATCTTGTGACTCATCTATCTCTGCATTTTCCTTTTTGCCTTTGTGGGTCTCTTTCTTCTGCAATTGCTGCACTCTCCCACTTCTTCTGGCTTTTCACCCCAACGGACTCTTGCAGTCTCACGGTACACCTTTATCATATCAATGAACTTCCTGTAGCAATCTCTTATTGCTTCCTCTTCACCATTTGTCACTGGTCTTCCTTTTTTCACCGAGTCTCTTCCGTTCTATTAATCTTTGTTTCTTTTCAATCTTCTTGTTCCTTGATTCTCTTTTCCTTGCTGTTTTGAATCTGGTCTTCATGTCTCTAAATTGTACCTTCAGCAACCGCAACATTAGTACAAACTCTATGATCGTCGTCATGGCCCATGTACTCCGCAGTGAGAGTGTCTGCGTGATCATTCCCGCCTTCTTGCGTGGCATTCCTGCCTTCTTGCGTGATCATTCCTGCCTTTTGCGTGATCATTCCCGCCTTCTTTGGCAGTTCATATGGTCTTTAATAGATCACAATAATCAAGTGGATTTAAATGGGTAAGATTATTTGGTTCACTTGACTTGTACTAATTCAACTGCAAATAATTTGTTACACCACCACTTAGTTTACAAGAAGATTAGGTAAAACATCAGATAAATACCATCTTAACTGCAGGTTTGATCTATCAGCCACTAGCATTGGGACATTCAAGCATAGAATCAAAGTCCACATGCATCTAGGACTTTTAAATTGCATGTACACGATGCGAACACATAAAGATAAAAGACCACAGCGCCTTGTTATTTGCATTCATCCTTGTAACTTACCGTAGCGAGGATCTCATGTTATCATTAAATGGCTACCGAACTGCCATACTCAGGTAACGGGTCTAGGTTCCAAGTACATCAACACCCCATAGCTACTTAAGGCCGCAACGCAATAAGGCTTTCCGCTCTAGTTGGGCAATGCAAGGAGGCCCCTTTCGCCATTCTTTCTAAATGATAAACTATTATTAGTTCAGTTCGGTAGAGCATCAATGATAGGAGAATTTTTCGACTGGTATTCTACGCTCGATCTCTACTCCCCAAAAGCTCACTCACAATCTATGGCTTACTTAGGGCTAGAAATAGGCTTCTTCATAGAAAGCCAACCGGGAACCTTATTTTGATTGGACAAATATTAGTGGAAATTCTAGAACTAAAATGATTTATTAAAGCTTTTCTAATTGAATGTCATAAATTATTTCCAATTTTAGGTGTAGGATTTTGACCAATCATTAATTTTTATTATTGTAAACCCCGTACTCACAAAACCGGCCCCTCATTTCATCAAAACAACAATTTTTGACCAATAAAGTCCTATCATGTTATATGATTATTACTAAAAAAACGTATGTTTAAGAAATACGGATGACATTTTAATTACATCAAGCCATAATTACATGGCCATATTAACAAATTAGTCCAAGAGGCTCCAAATCTGAATCTGAATTACACATCTAAATTTGAGTTTGAGCCGTAAATGTCTGAATCTGACCGCATCTGAACGGAAGAAAAAACTCATGTTTGAACAGTACATTTGCTTGCTCGTACTATTTTTTTTTTTTTGGTTATTTTTGTGTCAAAAAAGAGGCAACAAGAGACATTAAGACACCCCTCTCAAGTCTGACCATTAAGATTTTACTGCCTCTGACCGCGTCTGAACGAAAAAAAAAAAAAAAAAAAAAAAAAAACGGTCTGAACGGCCAAAATGTCTAACCGCGTCTGAACGGTTCAGATTCTTAAGTGCCTCTTTTAGCCTAAATATCTTAATAAGCTACAATTAGTCTAATGATGGATAGTTTAACCCAAGTATTATCTAAGCAAAAGAGTTTACATATACTTGGTGCTACTTTTTTATCAACATTTAAAAAAAAAAAAAAAAAAAAAAAAAAAAAAAAAAAAAAAAATTGTATATATATTGTTTGAGTGAGAACATAATGTGAATTAGTACTAAAGTTTTAGTACCAGCTTCTTACATCACACTATGTTGGCGCAAACTACAAATGCAATAATGGAAGTTCAAGCTCATCTTTTGTTAAAACCGGTGTCTCCACTCAACTCACTTCGCAATAACTCATTACCTATAATCGTAAAATCACCAACATGCACCATTGCCAGACGTCACCACATATTTGCTTCAAACCCCACTGTCACTGCCCCAAAGCGGAAGAAAGATGCAAAAAAAAGAGTCGTTATTACCGGTATGGGTCTTGTTTCCGTTTTTGGCAACGAGGTGGATACATTTTACGCAAGACTATTGGATGGAGAAAGTGGAATCAGTTTAATAGATCGCTTTGATACTTCAGGACTAACTACTAAATTTGGGGGTCAAATTCGTGGGTTTGAATCAAATGGGTACATTACTGCCAAATATGACAAGAGACTTGATGATTGTCAACGGTATTGCATTGTTGCAGGGAAAAAAGCACTTGAAGATGCTGCACTTGGTAGACAAGACCAACGCTCCAAGGTTTGTTAGTTATTCCTCCAGATATTTTATTCGTATTAATTCCTCTAGTTGCTTTGGCTGGTTATGTTACTTTCATCATTTTGGTCAAGATGTGCAGATTGATAAGGAGCGAGCTGGCGTGCTTGTTGGCTCTGGATTAGGAGGTGGTACGATAATTACTAATGGTGCAGAGGCTTTACTCATGAGAGGTTATCCTAAAATCTCACCATTTTTGCCACCTTTTATGATAACAAATATGGGGCCAGCCTTACTTGCAATGGATCTTGGATTTTCGGGACCAAACTACTCCATTTCTGCTTCCTGTGCAACATCCAATTATTGCTTATCTGCTGCTGCAAATCATATACGTCACGGGAACGCTGATTTGATGATTGCTGGTGGAGTTGAAGCTTCCGTTATTCCACTTGGATTGGGTGGTTTTGCAGCTTCTAAAGCATTGTCTCGAAGAAACCATGATCCGCAGACCGCTTCTAGACCATGGGATAAAGAAAGAGATGGCTTCGTTATGGGTGAAGGTGCTGGTGTTTTGGTAATTTATAGCCCACATTATACTCCAGTTTTTACCCAATATACATTATTGTAGTTGATACCTGATTCTATATAACGTTTTAGATTTCCTATATTGTTTTTAAGGAAAAGTTATATAATGCTTTGTGAGGAAACTTGATTTTTTTTTTAAATTTTATTTTGCAGGTGATGGAGAGTCTGGAACATGCAATTAAAAGGGGTGCACCAATACTTGCCGAATACTTGGGAGGTGCCATTAATTGTGATGCTTATCATATAACTATTCCACGATCCGATGGGCTCAACCTCTCAGCTTGCATTCAAAGTTGCTTGGTGGATGCTAATGTGTCGGCAGAGGAAGTACTTCTCTTTTTTATCATTTGATTTTCTTTTAATAATGCTGAATATTTGAGAAAACTCATAGATTATCTTTTGCATCTAAATCTTGTTTCAAGGTAAATTATATCAATGCACATGCAACTTCTACACCCATTGGTGATCTAGCAGAGGTAAAGGCTCTCAAGAAGGTTTTTAAAAACACTAATGGGATCAAAATGAATGCCACCAAGGTGAGCACCACCATGATCACCTATTATCCACAATTTCTCTCTGTGGTCTCAGTATTGACTCTCTCGATCTCTCTCTTCATATCTATGCGACAGTCTATGATAGGGCATTCTATGGGTGCAGCTGGAGGTCTGGAAGCCATTGCTACTATTAAATCGATTCAAACTGGATGGTTGCATCCAACCATTAATCAATTTGTATGTAATATCTACGCAGGTGTTCATTCTTTTTCCATTATAATTGATCTTTTTATATATCTCATGCGTTTTTTATTGCAACGTAGGATCCTGAACCAGCTGTAGATTTCAATACAGTTGCAAATCAGAAGCAGCAACATGAGATCAATGTTGGTGAGTTTGTTACCATTTAAATACATCCTCGTTTGGTTTCCATATTTAATTTGCTAAGTTCATTATCCCTAACTTTGGTTAGCTTTATGTAGCCATTTCAACTTCATTTGGTGTTGGTGGCCACAATTCCGTTGTAGCATTCTCAGCATTCAATCCTTGATATGAACACTCGAAGTGTGCCCTCTATCCTAGTAAAGCATGTCATGTTGGATTTAGATGTGTGTGTTCTATGTGCGTCCTAAAACCTTTTGTTAGCAATTGTTGGTGTTATGGTTTTGACGATCAAAGATTTTCCGGATAAAATTTTGAATTGCGTTATCACTTTCCTAATACAATATTTCAACCCTATTGGTGCCTTGGGTTACACGAAATTGGTATTGGGATAAGACATTAATACACTAAAATTCTAGGCACAAAAAAGAGAGCAAAAACATGGATAATTTGTTGTTGATATGAATATGTTCATTATGAAGACCAGATTATGTTTACATATATATAAACTAAATGATGGTTGTAGGGAAAATGTGTGACTCTCGGTGAAAAGGCACGACCTTTACTAAATGGTCAACCCTTCAAATAATTCATGCGACGAATTTGTGACAATTAAGATTGTCACTAATTGCAGCCCTTGAAGACGTATGTACGTCCATCTGCAACGACTAATTTATGTCAATAATGCAAACAATCATATCTTTTGAACCATTACGAAACTATAATGAATACTGGAATTAT
This sequence comes from Chrysanthemum seticuspe, assembly GCA_019973895.1. Taxonomy (NCBI): domain Eukaryota; kingdom Viridiplantae; phylum Streptophyta; class Magnoliopsida; order Asterales; family Asteraceae; genus Chrysanthemum; species Chrysanthemum seticuspe. Next base: position 205,712,844 of record BPTQ01000001.1, read on the forward strand.
ATCCCGGTAGGAAATATCCCTTGATATACATCCACCACCTTTACCATTATTGTACCCAAAATCAAATTAATAATTTATACAACCGTACACTCCTCACCTCCAAACTCGTATTATAACATAACTTAAAAATCCATTTGGTCCCGGGTAAATCACTATTACAAAAAAATGTTTGATGACGCTAAATCAAATCCTCCCCCATTTTAGTGTAATCCTTTATTCCCCGTTAATCAAAACACATCAAACTCATGCATAGATGAAAATGTCATTACGGATTGATTTTTCACTTAGTATATTACGCATTTCAAATATTCAAAAATCAGGGTGTCGCTAAGGATTGACCCTTCAATTCTTTTGAATACTCGAAGATAATATACCCATGCGTTTCTACATTTCTCCAATGTTTGTACTCGACGCTTTACAAGCCATGCGTCCTTATCCATTCATCAGCATATAGGAAGCGAAGTCCAAGTTTTTGAAGCGGCAAAACTTCATACTCAAATATGTAGTTCTTTATTCTTGCTCCTGCATGCAATTTTTCAAAAGAACTTTTTAGAAAGTGAACTTCAACCTCTTTATCTTGTAGGTCCGAACACATACATTGGGAAAGTATATATCATGCGTTCCAATCTTTAAGTGTGAGCTTTCTACATTGAATTCAGCTTCTAACGTTGTATTATAAGGGAATTGGATATCTCACATTTAGAATATCTAATTGGACTTATATCTCATCCCTATCATCGGCTTATACATTGAGCCCTTAGCAAACCTCTCCGTAAAAAAAAAAAAAAAAAAAAAAAAAAAAAAAAAAAAAAAAAAAAAACTCTCTCCGTCAAGTGTTAAGCTATTGATAGTTTAATTTAACTATCATAATGCAATGAACATGGTAACATTGACTTTCAAACGTAATACCATATGTTTACTAGGAAGTCCTTTAACCATTATACTTCTTTAAAACAAGAAAACAACGAATCATGATTCAATTGTTGAATACATTGTGCAACTTTTTCCTTTGATCACAAGATACTACATTTATGCCAAATGTAAATGGCAACACTTAATTCACTCGTAATCTTCTTGATCAATTATCCAACTTGCATCAGTTTATTTTCATAATACTTAGAGGTTCCCCGTTCTATTCTAAACCATTAGCCATGGTTTTCTTCAAGTGGTGGATCACTTGTGTCATGACATCCATATAAAAGATCATGATGTACCTCATCCATCATTACTATATGGAATGTTTTCACATCCATCCCATTTGACAATTCCAAACTTTACACAAATGACTTAACAAAATTCATTGTTGCCATGACATGGAATTAATATTATCTATAATTTATAACCAAACAATTTGTTCAATGTATGTAAATCACACAAAACATTCTTTGAGCCAACAATTAATCCAAATTGCCAAGGACCGGGTAAACTATACATTCTCATGACATGTATATATTTACAGAAGTTTTAAATTTGTGTTTAAGGGAAATCAATTCCTGATTTTTGGGATCCCTACCAAGTGATAAACACTTCCAACAAAACAACTAATTGCATATATCTATTATCTATCTAATATAATAAACAAGAGTTTTGTACCACCCTTTTAAGCATCCATTGCAATTAATATTGTGATGTGTCTTGATTCTTATTGGTTCGCAAGTTTGGAATGTACAACATTACTTCTCCAAAACTTCTTCAACACACATAATAAACCAAATCAATCAAACATAATCAGTTACGATTGTACATTTAATTTGGTTCGTTATTTATGGCTTTGATTCCAACAATGAATCATTATCCCTATTAAAAAAACACTCATGTTTTCCATTCAACTATTACAACAACAACAAAAAAAAACGTTTTGTACTAGCACCCTAAAACACAACGCATTAAAAACCCAATTAATTTGTTGATGTGTCATACCATAATTAAATACAATTGTACAAGCACCCGATGCACTCTTGAAATTGAATTATCACGACATTCTTCCTCTATACACTAATACCATTTAATTCTACAATTAATGACAAGCAATAAACTTCTTATATGTGTAACCTACACCAAAACAAAAATTCAAAATCATATCACAGATCAAATCGAAAGAATGATTTCTACGCCATATGGATACTAATACCTTTAAAGCAAGTATGGTACGTCTAATCTCTGGTCTGCATGGGCATCAAATCCAAAAGGTGTAATTGCTCGCTTAGTGTTAATACGCGCATATCTCAAGTATGTAATATGGTCCTATGTCGTTGGTTTTAAATCTTTATCACCTTCTTTGTATATTTTGATTCTTTAATAATTGATCTTGCATCATCTTATATATTGAATCAATTATGAATGATGTTGTGCAGGTTGTAATGTTAACTGAAGGTACTTCCATCGGTTATGGTTCAACACTTACTTTGATAGACATGTCAAATAAAATTAAGAAAGGAACCATACGAGATGGTTCTATGTTGAAACCAACGTCAATGGCATCTGTTCTAGCTATTTTGGATCGTGTAGGAGATGGAGTAGTAAAGAAGGTATGCATTAGACTTTTAACCAATGTTTTAAAACCCACGTTGACCCGGCCGGTTCAACCGGTTGAACCGGGAACCGGTGATGTTACCGGGCCGTTAGTAACCGGGTTTTATGGGATTTCAAACCTGGGTTTTATGGGATTTTGTAATGTTGGAATAGAAATGTTGTCATCAGTTTTAATCCACATGTTTGTATAATAAAAATTTCATGAGGGAAGTAAGTATTATGTAAAGTTGTGATGACGTTTAAACATATACAATAATATATCACATTTTTATGGGAATATCAATTTACATGGTTTTAAATGTTCAAGTAACCTGGCTGTAATGTCATTTAAAAGTTTGGACCTTTCATTGGATTGTATGTCTTTTTATTGGATTGTATGTTTGGTTAACTTATTTTATGCTTAATATTTGATTTTGAAGGGTTTAAATGTGTTTGATATTGGTTTTTTACAAGTTATATACGAGTTTGGTAACACAATTTATTGCATTTTTTATGTGTATAGAAAGCCGGTTTAACCCGCTGGTCGAACCGGTTGAACCATTGACCCAATGACCCGCCGACTCGACCGGGTCACTAAAAAAACCGGTTTTTAAAACATTGCTTTTAACTAAATAAGTTAACTAACTTTATCTTATTGCTTCTTATTATTATTTAAATATTGCAGGTTGTAGAAACGGGAACTTTGACCAAAAAAACTTTTCAACATAATATTAGAATCTAATGTTCCGAGTATTTATTGTTTAGTTTAATGGCCTCTCATAATTGTCTTATAACTTGAACATAATTCGTAAAAATTTTGAAGGCTGATTATGACCTTAAAATCCACATGGAATTCTTTTTAGATTATTACGTAAGTGGAAGATTAGGATTATTATAGGGTTAATATTTAGAAATACAGGTTCATGTAATGGTTTTATAAGAGTGTTTGACTATTATATAAAGATCTAAAATGTACTTAGTAATAAAAATTAGAATCCCCATCAAGACATTCTTTGATTTTAACTTTTTGCAAGAGAAATGCTTCATTTTGAATGTGCTTTTGGTTTAAATTTCGTTGTTTGAAAACATCTCTAATTTTTTTTCTCTTCCTTTTTCTGATAGCTTTTCTTGCTTCGGGTTGCTAGAATTATTTTGCATTGCTAAGACAAGTTTGTATACCCTTCTACATATCTACCTTATAATTAGTTCAGTCCATCTATGGGCTTAAGAGAAAATTGAAATACCACCTTACCCAATTTAACATATATCCTAAAGGGTTAATGACATCTAATAGCAACCAACTTTCTTAAATGTTCACTTATCAGTAATGTACCTATAATACTCATCAAACTTTCAAATTTTAGTTCAATATCATATGTTATAAAGTCATCTCTTGCATCGATAGTCCTTTTGGCTAACGGTCATTTGTAATTAATTAAAACTTTGTTTTCTTTTTCTTTTCTAAGTATTTTTTTTTTATTTAAAGTTTTTTGATTTTCTATATACGTTATTCGTTTTTATATACTCTTTTATACGTTTTTAAAAACGAATTTACATTTTATATATATATATATATATATATATATATATATATATATATATATATATATATATATATATATATATATATATATACTAGTGTCAAAACCCGTCCGATGGACGGGTATGACTTGTGGTTTTTATTTTTAGGATTTAGTAGAATAAATATATATTAAAAAGTAATTAAAAGATAAATGAGACAGTTAAGATCTTTAATTGATGTTACCATAATTCATAAAACGGCTAAAAATATGTAAGTATTTTGATTTTTTGGTTTTTATTTTTAGGATTTAGTTGAACAACCAACTATCTACTCAGAAGCTTAGTTGCCATGTCAACGCATTTATTTGGACCAATCTCATCAGTATCTATATTTCAATAAACTTTCAATATGCTTACGATAGTTATAGAAAAAAGCTATTTCAAAGTTTTAATAAGTAGCAGTCTGTCAAGGTTAGCTAATTTTACATAATGTATCAAGTTACAAATAAAGAGATAATGAAGGAAATGCTAAATTGATATAGGAAAATGATTGGGAAGACTAATTATGTGCTTAAAGATGTGACTAAAAACATGTGGCATGATCCTGGTGGTTTATAAAAAAGCGGGTCCCATTGCTGTAGCCATCAGGATGATGCCACATATGGTTAGTCATATCTTTAGGCATATGAGTTAGGTCTCCCAATCACTACTCATTGATATATTGTGTCATATGATATGAATGAAGATTACTAACTTGAGGCTTCTTCACCATGGCCCCCTGATCATCAACGTAAAAACTCAAACCTGAGGAAAAACACTTTCTTAAAATTCCGAAATTTACGTATATATAAAATATTATCTCACATAGAGAAGATCCCACCAGGAACTGGTGTAGATTTTTGAAGTTCATCAACAAAGTAGTATTATATCGACACTTCTTTCTCTATAAGTTTATCGAAGTTAAGTCCAAATGACCTTACCATCTTGACCGGTGAAAACTCCATGATAGATGACACATGAATCACCAATCGTGCAAATAAAAGTGCAACATTATACCCGATTAAATGCCGCAGTCAAATCATAAAATACCAAAGTATAAAATAAATGGTCAGTCTTAGTAGCATATGTATAGAAGTATAATTTGAATAGTAACATGCATTAAGAAGCAGATAACATTGTTCAGTATTCATGGCCTTTTATTTCATATCACCAGAAAATAACTTTTTCAAGATGGGCGAATGAGCATATATACCCTATCTTCGTCGATTGACCAATTGTCATGTTTGGGCAAACAACGGCTCCTTCTGATCCTACATGAACATTTTCACGCACAAGAGACACTAAGTGGACTACCGCAACAAATTCGATGAAAGCCGTGGGATCAATAGTTGCTGATTTTTTTAAAACATCCATCCTCCTTTGTGCCACTTCAGGTTCTAGACATGAACTCAGTGAAGTGTATTAATATAGAATATTGTTAGTTTGAATGAATGAATAAATTACATAAATAGTCTTTGTGGTTTGGCGAAAATTGCATCTACCGTCCGTGATAGTTTAAAGTTGCGGTCTTGGTCCTTATCTTTGCAAAGAACAACACCAATAATCCTTCACTGACACCGATAGTCCTTGTAGTTTGCCGAAAATTGTATCTACCGTCCCTGATAGTTTGAAAGACTATCGGTGCTATTCTTTGCAAAGATAAAGGCCAAGAATGCACCTTTAAACTATCACGGACGGTAGACAATTTTCACCAAAGACTATTTATGTAATTTACTCTAAATGAAATTACATAAGATTTTTTATACTACGTACATAATTATTATTAATATTTATTTTGTTCACGTTATTGTTTACAACAAATTACATATGTTTAAAGTGAAAGGGTGTTTGGATGATATGAACAAAACCCGCTTATTTGGTGTGGCATGATCTCTTAGACAACTTTTCGGTGAGTCCAATCACGCTGCAGATAAAAGAAAATAATTATTTTGAGCGTTTCACCACAAATTTCAAGTAAGCTGGTTAATGGGGGTAAGATGAGACATTAGTATTATATTTTTTTTCTATCTATGACATAACAAAATCTCTAATTTCGTCTTTATTAGCAAAATGCAAAAACTTTTCGCTTAATAAGAGCCATAGCTACTGAAATTAAGAGTAAAGAATTTGCTATTTAAACATAATTCAAATATTACATAAACTTGCAAATTAAAAACTACTAAAGGAATAATGAGAAAAGTTCATCATGAGAAAGATGAGTATTGATCATTCCAGCTTTATGACCAATTTCTCTTAGAAGCTAATGGTTGAACATTTGGAGGCTCACTATCAGACCTTCCATTCTCTTCGACAGGAGAAGCCTTATATCGATATGTGTCTTTAGGATAATAGTTCCTTGGACATATACACTCCATACATTGCATAAAACGTGACTCGAAAAAGTTAAACTTACTTCAACGCATAATGATAATTGCATCCTCCCCTCTATCCCAATACTATTATCCCTCTTTTTTTTTAAGATGTCTTAAAATAATTGTCTAGTAGTTGTAATTGACTAATTGTCATAGCAATTTTAGTCAAAATTAACAAAATAAAAAAATAAAAATAAATAAATATTAATTAATTATCAAAACGTAAAACTGCTGAATAAAATTTTATATCAGAATCTAAAAGAATTTGAGTAGTTTTTACTCAAAAAATCAGGTCATTTATAATAAACCAAAATGGTTTCCTAATCTTCCGAGACTTGAGCTTGAACTAATCACAATACCAGAATGTGCTTTGGCAGGAAAGGCAAGTCACTGATCAATTCGCCATCGTAGATGGTCAGTTTCTTTGTGTCACATTTGGTCACGTTCTTTCAAAATGTCCTTAATTTAAATACATGGAGCTTGTTGATGGGAACTTAATTTTTTTTCATGATCATTGCAAGTAGTTGCAGATTGTCTGTACCCCATAATAATCACGGTACATGTTCAATGTCACTTGCATTAAAAGAATACAACGGAAAACATCTACTAATAAAAAAGCTATACATACAAATAGTGAAAGTTCACATTTTGTGAGTCCCATTAAAATTATGCTGAGTAACAATGTAATTGTAGTCCCAATTATAAAAAACAAAAACAGGATTAGACAACTTCATACAAAAATGTCGCACGACTCACTCATAAATGTGAGAAAAGAACCTCATAGCAAAGCATGAACTCAAATTGTTACTTCAAACACTTCATAAGAAGCGTCACTTAAAGAAGACCGTGTAAAATCATGAACATGGATTTTGACATTTTGTTAAGGGTCGCTAATTACGAACTGGTAGATTTGGGTTTTTATTATCTCTAACGGGCCAAATGGTTTAAAACTTTATATGAACATAATAAGCTAAAAAATAAACATCTCCAACGGATCACAATCTTGCTTAAATAATTATTACATCTAGAAATTGCTCATCAATATTAACATCAATTGACATCTTGCCTTCCTTTTTAACACTACCAAGATGAACAGAAGGGTGTTTCAATTTTTGTACATGAATGGCCCCCCTCTGACACATTTACTTTAATTAACGACTAACCCCATTCTTGATTACTTTGTTTTCTAAAAATGTATATTAGTAAGCATTCTTAAATCGAAAATCATCTTTCTAGTGTATACCATTATATACAATTTCAATTGGCTGATAAGTGAAAATGCTTTTATAAAGAGGTTGGAATATGTAAATGAATATGTATTATCATTGCCACAGATACTACTTTCTTAAAGCAAATAAGGAAAAAAAAAATTACCTAAGCATGTGACAAAATTTCTCCCAAAGCAATACATTCCAAAAGCTTCATAGCAATCACGAAGAATCTTGATACTAACACTAACTGAAGGATTCAGCAGCGAGATGAACTGCAAAATACGTTTATAGTTATAATGTGTACAGAAATAGCTCCCAATTAATAATTTATTTTGCTTTCATTCAATGCGAGCTTGAGTTATTATGAGACAAAAGGCATATATGAATTTCTAAAAATAAGGTACCATTGATCAGCAAATCAATTTCTGGGTCTCAAAAAAACTCCTATGTTCAGTGGCTTTCAGGGCACCGCATTGCAATTCAATCCAAAGTATGTGGTACATGAATTTTAAACATATATGCATACTAACTAAGATGATACCCCCGAAAAACACCATTTACAACTAATTTCCAATATCCGTAGTATAGCCAAGTTAACACTATCTGTTCACGGCACTCTTATCTTAAGCAATCGTGGAACATGCTTTATCAATTATCCACCGGATGTCAACTTTAAGTATCATAAAACATTTATATACAGTGTGATCATATAAACCCATCCACCCACCACGGCAACTAATATCTTTCCAATCATTGTTGTATATAAAGAAAAAACTAATGTTACAGGGTGCCAAATATGTATGCAGAATGATGAGAATCAACATGTTTAATAGTAGCAATGGATATATAGTTATATGATCTTAACACACATAGTGTACACATTATATTATATAAGCTACGATATTACCTATAGTGGGGTGTGTGGGATTTCTTATTTTCAGCTTATGCTTGTGGAAAACCCACCACCATTGTTACTTATACTTAGAAAACTAATTTTAGCAAAAGATGAACATTTAAGCAAATAAGCACAAGATGATCATGCATCCAAACACTTAAAACTGCTTATAGCAGTTTAAAACAGATGCAAACCCAAACACCCTCTAATGATCTTAATCTTATTAGTGAGAAATTGTGCAGTCCATACACACTCAAAGTGCTTATTATCCCAAGCACCCCTCTTCTTCATAACTTTTGTAAAAATCTGGTAGATAAATTTAACATGTCAGTTTTGCAAAATTCATCATGCTTCTCGCGACTATTTAGTTTCGTATTTGATCCCAAATCTATCAATATATAGAAACTTTTAAGAAAATAAACAGTTTGTAGCGTTTGCAACTTTGGATATCACGGTTTTATATGTTAACTTAAAGTGATGCGTCTGATAGAGGAAAGAGGTATATGGATAGAATGGGTCAAACGGCCAAAAGTATAACTATACATGTAAGTATGTAACTAAAATGTTGTTGATCAACTAAATCTGACTTGTACTCAGAATTATCTTTTTTAACCTGCTACCCGACCCACTCATTCACCCAGTGCTTATTATAAAATATACACTCTGCTAAATATACGGTTCAAATGCAACATTGGTGAAAGCAAGGGAATATTTGAGCACACTTCCTGTACTCAAGTTAGCTTTGTACAATAAATCTGCAATCACCAAAAGATTTTACATAATGAAAGGTTGGAAATTTTAACAGATTTATATATGACTGATACACAAATCAATAAAATGGATAGGATGTATACCTGCAGCTTCGGCCTGTTTCGACATCGTAAGAAAGGTGTAGGATTTATGGGGTTGGTTGATAGGGTAGCAACAGTGACCCGTACAAAGTAGTTATCTACAGTGGATTGTCAGACCAGATTATGTACCTACAACGATTAAGTAATGCATAATTAAATACTTATGACGTTAACTTTTAAAAGCACGATGTGAATGCAGATTGGAGTATAAATACTTACCAAACAGACGTAGCTATACTACTTGCAGCCTTTAAATACTACTTTCATTACAAATTGCAGATTTCAAATCTGTGATGAATAGTACCGATTGCAGACTGTATGTTTGATAGCCTATTGCAGACTTAGAAATTTCCAACTAACTCATTATATAGGCCATTTCTTAGTAAGGCTATTCAGTCTGTGTGGTAATATGATGACTGTTAGCTAACCTTGTAACTTAGTAATAGATTGTATTGGGACTTTCCTGCGCCAGCCTCTTCAAATGAAAATTGGTAACATATTCCCTTCCTTTGTGTCTACGTGAAGCTTTATCTTTGACTACCAGATTATCTTCAATATCAACTATACTTGATCGACCTCTAGTCTAATTAATGTATGAAAGTGAGGGCAATGATGGAAAATCCATTTACTCAGCTGACTATCAGGTATGAATGTTTAACAAGTCGTGCTCATATACAAACAATAACATATACCAAATCCCGTCAGAGAAGGTATGGGGGCGACATGCTCTATATCCATATCAATAGTACTTCCAGACTCTTGGTTCATATTGATACATCCAAGACTTGCATCATTTGGTGATCGTATGAGCTATAGGAAGTCAATCAAAAAAATGAATGGTCAAACCCCATCTTAATAACATATCGAAGAGAAAAAGGGCTTCAGATAAGTAACTCATGAGAGTGTTAGAAATCATGTTACCTTTGTGATAAGTCTGTACTCATGAACATAATCTCTTCCTGGAAACAATGGTTTTCGGGTCATGATTTCACCAAGAATGTAACCTACAACCTTGTACTTACCACCACCAGGCTTACTAATTTCACCGCCACTGTAATGTCCCATGCCACCCATGTACGGAATCATATTTTGGGCCCCGTGTGAGACGTTATGACATCCATGACCATGTGTTGATGTCAGCTGGTGTGCCCCATATGCGACTGCAGCAACTGCTGCACCTCCAACTATCATACCTCCTATACCAGGCCCATGCCCTGATGAAACATAACAATGTTTGTTATTATAAAAGTCACCAAGTTGGAAGGGAAAGAACAAAAGACAAAACATATGATTTAGTCTAATTAATGCCTCTTTATCATAATACGTAAGTAGCGTACATATTCAGTATTAAACTTAAACATGAAAATCCCACTTATTAGAAATTCTATGCATGTTATAACTTAAACCGGAGATAGCATCAGGAGTAGAACTTCTAGATTTCATCCATGTGATTTATACAATCCAAATTCATTTGGTAAAAATAAATCAATATAATATAAAGAAAAGGATTTAGAACAACTACCTGTGATAGTTGTATTCCTTTAAATTTCCTAAGATCCCTTTAACTTGATTCTTGTGCTGCACCGCTCTTTAACCTATTGGGTTCGTTGGTGCTGAAGACAACTGAAAAGATACATATATTATTAGAGCGATTAGAGATAGACTTAAACCATCAGACAAGCCACTCCGTCTTCCACTCCAGGATGTCTACAAGATTGGTGGGATTGGAACTGTGCCAGTGGGACGTGTTGAAACTGGTATGATTAAGCCTGATATGGTAGTCACTTTTGGCCCAAGTGGTTTAACCACTGAAGTAAAGTCTGTTGAGATGCACCATCAATCACTACTGGAAGCATTGCCTGGAGATAATGTCGGTTTTAATGTTAAGAATGTTGCTGTTAAGGATCTCAAGCGTGGTTACGTTGCTTCCAACTCTAAGGACGACCCAGCAAAGGGGGCTGCTAGCTTTACTTCTCAGGTCATCATTATGAACCATCCAGGTCAAATTGGGAATGGGTATGCACCCATGCTTGATTGACACACTTCTCACATTGCTGTCAAGTTTGGTGAGATTTTGACTAAGATTGACAGAAGGTCTGGAAAGGAGCTCAAGAAGGTGCCTAAATTTTTGAAAAATGGTGATGCTGGTATGGTGAAGATGGTTCCAACTAAGCCTATGGTGGTGGAAACATTTGCTGAGTATCCTCCATTGGGTCGTTTTTCTGTGAGGGATATGAGACAGACAGTTGCAGTTGGTGTGATCAAGAGCGTGGATAAGAAGGATCCAACCGGTGCCAAAATCACCAAAGCTGCTATTAAGAAAAAATGAACTGTTTTCATTAAGAATCTTGATTTGAGTTTAAACTATTAGTTTTCTAATAAGTTTGGTCTTGTTGGTTTGTGTTGCTTCCACTCAGCCCCATTCTTAGGAATGGCGGTTCTGTTATTCTTTCGGGTTCATACCTGGGTGTGCTTGACAGGCGGTGGCGTAGTTGTGTCTCTTTTGATGTCTGAGTCTTTAGTCCTACATTGAAACATTTGAATTGGAAGGTTTGTTTAATATTGATTTTATCTATATCTTTCACTGTTCAAGTTTACAGCATAATGTTTCTGGTATATGATTGTATGAGGCTTGGATGTTACATGATGAGCTCTACATTGTTTGGGTTGTTTGGCTAATGCCATTATTGGGTGTGTATGGTATGGGTATAAGATTTAGTTGTTCTAAAGTATAACTTGTGAAACCAAAGCACGCTCTTCGGAATCAAGGTGTTTAGCTGGTTCATCTAGCAGGTAAATAGGAGCATCCTGATATGAAAAGCAAATTAAAAAAAATAATAATAATAAAAAAAAAATAAGGAAAGAAAAAAGAGCAAAATTGATTATAGTAATAGTAATAATAATATATCGAGTGATAACAGAAAAATAAACACGCAAAATTACTTACCTTGGGAAGACACAGGGCTAACGCAACTTTTCGCAAATCAGCATCCTAAAGATCCATATCCCGTTGATCCATTAGTTGCTCGATTCCAAGAGGCGTCATGAATGCCGATGCAAACCAAGAACTCGTGCATAAATAATGTTGATTCATATAAACAAATGGCTAACACTATGTAACAACGTAATTTTGGGGGCAACTGGGCTGCAAAAAAAGGGGCGCACGAGCCCCTTCCATGGCATCAGGAAACACACGATGTGCCTACAAATTAAAAAAGAATAGTAATAAGATAAAGAGTGGGAATTGTGACCATGAATGAAAGGGTATTTTTATCAAACAGTAGAAACTTTAATTTCGATCAAGGGAATGGGTAAAAAACATTCTCACCAGCAACTTTAACAAGTAGTCTTTCCGGTTGCTTTAGCGCCATGAAGTAGAATGATCTAAGAGTCTGTGAATTCACCAGCAGCAACCTTAAGTTTGAAATTACCCCGAGTAGTATCCATGCCTTGGTTATTTTTTAACCTAACCCAAATCTATATATTACTCACAACTATAACAATCAAATCAATATATAAATGATAGTCATGTATAAGCATTGTTGAATGTTTTGTATTACCTGTGGATAATTTGGTACAATGATATCTTTGTTGCTAACTATCAATCCATCTAGTTGCTCATCCCTTTTGTTTCTTTTGTTAATCATTAACTGCAATTCATCATTCAAACTAAAATCATATAAAGAGTTTTGCTAAAAAGTAAATATTCTAAACAAAAAGTGAATCGGTAAACATACTTACGGCTTTATGGTTCTGCCAATACCTGCTGAAGCAACAACATACAAAATCGTGAAGCAAAAAGAATTGATATATTTTGTGGTTTACCCGATTTCTGAAATATAAACCCTTTGATACACAACATAAATCATTAATTATCATTCACATATCATCTTACTTCCTATGACGGTATGCCATTACCACATTGGAATCCACTAAAACGCATCTAATATCTCACAAAGTCATCACCCAAAGCAACACGCGTCTATTGCAACTGAAAAATAAATACTTCGTCTTGTTATGTTTATTGTATATGGTAATTAACCATACCTGGATACGATATTATCAATTGGATTGGTGCTGTACAATAAAAACACAACATGCAATTGAATTATATAGTAAATGATCAAAACTTAAAACATACTTGTAAACATATAAAAAAAAGTATTATGAAGATCAATAATGAATTATGAATAGCTGAAAACAAATTCCAAATCGACAACAAAATAAAAGTCACGATCATTAGAGGAGATGGCTTAAATTGATTAGCGTAGAACTTGATTACACTAATATGAGCCACAATGTCATGCTAGTAAAGTGGTTATAGCATTCAACCTAATCAGGAGAAGATAATCTATATATAACAAAGAATTGATATATTTTGTGGTTTACCCGATTTCTGAAATATAAACCCTTTGATACACAACATAAATCATTAATTATCATTCACATATCATCTTACTTCCTATGACGGTATGCCATTACCACATTGGAATCCACTAAAACGCATCTAATATCTCACAAAGTCATCACCCAAAGCAACACGCGTCTATTGCAACTGAAAAATAAATACTTCGTCTTGTTATGTTTATTGTATATGGTAATTAACCATACCTGGATACGATATTATCAATTGGATTGGTGTTGTACAATAAAAACACAACATGCAATTGAATTATATAGTAAATGATCAAAACTTAAAACATACTTGTAAACATATAAAAAAAAGTATTATGAAGATCAATAATGAATTATGAATAGCTGAAAACAAATTCCAAATCGACAACAAAATAAAAGTCACGATCATTAGAGGAGATGGCTTAAATTGATTAGCATAGAACTTGATTACACTAATATGAGCCACAATGTCATGCTAGTAAAGTGGTTATAGCATTCAACCTAATCAGGAGAAGATAATCTATATATAACAAAGAAAACAATTGCCTACCAAGTTTTATCTCTGATTTGATATTTCCAATGGCATGGAGAACTGGAGAAGTCCAATCGTTCCACATGCATTTCCCACTGTTTGTCTCATGAAGTAAACCCCCTTACAAGGATCCTGCAGTCACCAAAACACAATTTTTTTGCATAATAAAAAACTCTAATTGTAACATTATCACAAGAATATGGTGATTATTAAAACAATCTTACATATACGCATAGAGACATACGCGATATGCATTCAATAACAATGAGAAACTTAAAACTGATAAAACCTGTTAAACTTAAAAGCCGATAAAACCTATAAAACCTGTTAGGGATTAGTATGTTTACGGGTGTATTTATACAAAAAAAAAATATATATATATATATAGTTAAAAATATATAAGGTATAATTATCTTATAAGTAATATATATCATCTTTTTTTTAATTGTTATCTTCATAATATACATTCCTAAATTACAAATTGCAGAATTTTTTTAGCATGTCCTTATTTGTATTGATTTCAAACATATAAATCAAAAAACAATTTAGTCTAGTGGTAAGTTGTTTACAAAACTCATGAATGACCCAAGTTCAAATCCAATACATGTCTTCTTTTTAATTAAGCCGAATTAAAATTTAAAATTAACAAATACAAACCAAATTTTAAAAGTAAAAAAATTAAAATCCGAATTTTAAAAGCAAAAAAATTAAAATTAAAATCCGAATTTTAAAAGCAAAAAAATTAAAATTGTACATATATTTAAAAAAAATGCCACATGTCATTAAAAAAATTAAAAAAATGCCACGTAAATAGAATGATGACATGGAAATATGACATGGCATTATGGGATGCCAAGTGGCATTTTATGTGGCATGCCTCCTCTTATATATAATGTATATGTATATGTATATATATATATATATATATATATATATATATATATATATATATATTTATTTATACGTTTTATACACTTTTATATACGTTTTTATATTCGTTTTTAATAAATAATTAGAAAAAAAAACATATTTTTGGGTTAATTACGAGCGGCCGTTAGGAAAAAGGACTAATGATGCAAGCGATGACTCTAAAACGTATGATAGTGAACTAAAATTTGAAAGTTTGATGGGGATTGTGGTATTTTATTGGGTACATTAATGATAAGTGAAAATTTGTGAAAGTTCATCGCTATTATATGTAGTTTTCTTACGGTTTTTAAATAACCATTCTATACCACTCTCTTAGGTTGATCAATAAGAAAATCCACCCTCTGAGTAACATTTTAACACTATAAATAACCGTTCTATTTTAAGCTACCTGTGAGATACAAGATAACCAATATCAAATAACACATAAATACTCGGAAGGATGGGCTAAAAATTACCACCTCCAATACAGGTTTTAAATTGTACACTAATCAAAGAGTCATTATGGCTACTAGACAGCGCTGTTTCGCGAGCTTGGAAAGGCTTCATTGCAACCGAAAAATACAATCAAGTTGTTAAAGAAATGATTATTGTGAATGAAAGTTGCCCTATGAGCTGAGTTGAAAGTTAAAGGTTTCACACCTTTACCAAAAGATGTATTCTCATAAACATCAAAAGCTCTAGATGATATATAAAGATTTAGTTTACAAAAGACTGTTTTGGGCTCCCGTAGTTTTAACCAAAAGCTCGAGAGCACACATAAAGGTTTGCATTTAAATTGACAATTGGTTTAAGGGTTATTTCAAAAATAGTTAGAGAACTGCTGCATTAATCTATAATGTCATTTGACAATTATGACTATGTACATTGACTTCTAATCGTAACTCGCA
Source organism: Chrysanthemum seticuspe (assembly GCA_019973895.1). Lineage (NCBI taxonomy): Eukaryota > Viridiplantae > Streptophyta > Magnoliopsida > Asterales > Asteraceae > Chrysanthemum > Chrysanthemum seticuspe. The sequence goes on from BPTQ01000001.1 coordinate 205,728,988, forward strand.
ATTAGCCTTTGGATTTTACAAAAGAAATAAATGAAAATTTTGATTGCATTTGGAGGTCTTAAGAAGGAGCCTATGTATTAATTATTTTAGAGATGCATTAATTTAAGAAAGTCTCCAAATTGTTGTTCGTAATTGCACGAAAATGTGTTAATGACAGTTTAGCATTATGTTAAAGTATGAGAATAAGCTACTTAACCTATGTTACAACTTACTATCATGCAATTGCAGCTTGAATTGTCATTATCACATATTGTTTACTTCTCAACCTTCTGTGAACTTAATTTCTTTATGCATAATTCCATTAAACTTAGGAGTCTTAATAATGTTGTTGAGAAATATTGATAAAGCAAATGGATTATGTAATGGGACAAGACTCCAAGTTCTTATATTAATAAGAACTTGGAGTCTGGCACAAATCATTAACAGAATAAACTTTGTCAGGAAATAATTTTCTCTGTCAGTTGCATTTGCCATGACAATTAACAAAAGCCATGGTCAATCGTTTTCAAAAGTTAGTTTGTACCTGCCACGTCCTGTTTTCACACATAGACAAGTATACGTAGTTGTTTCAAGAGTTAAAAGCAAAAGAGGGTTGAAGGTTGTCATTTGTGATGCAGAAGGTAATATCACTAAAACTACTATAAATGTCATCTACAAAAAAAGTACTTCAAGGTTTATGATCAAGGTTCAAGAGGCATGTACAATATACATATCACATGTTTTTTTTTTACCATATTTTCAATTATAATATATTATGAATCAAAGCCTACTTTTACTTATATTTTCTATGGACTATTAGGTGTTCACGGAATAGGCATTTGCTAATTGATTAGCGCTCATAGATATCATTTGCTATTCAAGATCATCAAATTTGGAGACGACAACGCATGAACGTTTATTATTCTAATTGTTACAAATTCAATTGATTATCGAATAATTCCCGTATTATCTCATTGTTTCTTTCATATACTAATATATTAATGAAACATGTTTACGTTTGTTATTTTTTTATTATCTCATTTTTATATTTCTTTTAAAACCCCGTGAATCCACGGGTTTTTAAGCTAGTATATAATAAAATAAGCTTTTGTACAAGCCTACTAAGCACCTTGCATTAAAAATTGGTTTAATGCCCTACCTTATTTAGCTTCTAAGTACAATTAGTTTATGCAAGACGTTTTTAAAATGAATGTATTGAAAGTGCTAATTTTGTATTTAATGTGTTTCATGTGTGTTCTTCTTTTGTACGCTTCCTTCTCGGTTATTTTTGTAAATGATTCAATAACATTCAATGTCTCCACAAATCAGTTTCAACTTAATTTTGTGATATACTCATCCAATGTATTCTTCTCCAAAACGCTTTTACAAAAATCATCGGATATCACTTCGAAATCCAATGATCTCACCAATTCAAAAAACACACATAAAACTGATTGCATCTTATTCACAGATTCAACATCCTTGAAAAAAACATCTATGCCAGTGGGTTTTTTGGTGTCCATCTCGGTAAGTATCGCATATATTCAAATTCAATTTAGGGATTATATTTGAATCACATACTACAACATCTCTTCATCCTCTACTTTTGCAATTCTTTATTCTCTTTTTACATGTGGTTGTAATTTGGATACAGGTTGAACTGAGATGCATTTGTAATGAATTTTATGCACACTATGTGTTTGATAAAAGTTTGAATAGCTAAATCCGTTATTTTTTGCATTTTTTAAAATTGTTTTTAGGTTGTTGATTTCACTCATTATCCTGATATGAAGCATATGAAGCGGATCTATGAAGAGCGCACATTATTGTCGATGAAGGTAAATTCTTACAATTTGAATGAGAGATTTGTTGTTTTGTTTATGGGTGTTTAGATAAATCTTTGTCCACTTCCACTTACCCGCCTGTTTGTAACTTTTGCAGCATCAAGAATGATATTTACTGGTGACTAAAGTTAGGGCCTTCCATATGGAAATAGGAAGCCGAAGGTGTTAGCTTTGAAAACTATTCTTTATAGTTGTTGATTGGTTACATTAATAGAGAAGTGGTTCTCATGCAGGAGTATCTAGGATTTGGAGTTTGCTGAATACAGGGTCGATTGGGTTCAACAGTTCAATGGTAATATTGTGAATCTATCATATGTAATATATCAGCATCTAAGTTTCAATGCTAATTATTTCTCTTATTCATACTAATAGAAGTCCATTTAAATATAATCTTTTAATAGTATATACATTATTCATGCTAATAGAAACTTCATATTGGATCGTGATTGATGTATGACTGTTGCTACATTGCAGTTAACTATTTAGGCTGAATAGTTATATGTTTTTGTTAGGTTGAGTAGTTATATGCTTCGTTTCACAATTGTGTCGCTTAGATAAGAGGTTGAAAAGTAAACATTTGTTAGGTTGGATTGTTATATGCATTGTTTCATTTAACTATAAGTAATTTCCCTTCGTGTTCGCAGGTTACTGATGAGAAAATAAGGAACTTGCAATGATGGCTGATGATTGACACTCAAACTGGGAAATTTGACATGCTTTTTTCCTTTCTGCATGATAACTGGTGTGGCCTTCCTTAATTGATAGAAAAAATTGTTGTACCAAATAGAAAAAAAAGTTAGGATAGAATCGTATCTTAAAAGGCCAAAATTAGAATCATCAGATGTTCCGTTTTAATGGGGTGTGTGGTTGTGCAAAACATGTAACTTAGATCCTAAACTGTTCAAGTTTCGTTACCACCTCCATTACTTTGCACCACGTTCGTTAATTGTCGATTTGTTTGTTAGCTTATTGGTCAATGTCTGTGTCAATTCAAACATGTTATGGATTCGAGATAGAGTAAAATCTTATAAGAAAACCATATTAAGCTCTAAAACTAATATATTAGCTTTGATTATATGGCGTTGCCTCAGATAGTTGTCCGATCTTTCACATATTTGTCTGATCCTAAACTAATATAAATCAGTTCTCAGTTCTTGATCTTGGCACAAGATTTTGTATTCTTATAGTGACTTTAAAATTTTTTTTAGCAGGTGATCATTACCTAAGAGACCTCCAAAAACATGTCAAGCTGTGACTTCAAGATTACTTTCCAAAGATCGGTATTAGCATTTAATGAAGAGGCAATCATGGAATTATATTCAGGTCATTTTTCGCTTTCTCTTATCCACCTTTCAGTAGTTAACTCAGGCATCTCAAAGTGGGTCATGTCGGTTGGGTTGATCTATTGAATTTCGTAGATATTTACTATGTCAAATAGGAAGGCATAAACACATTGTAAGTTCAAATTGTAAAGCCTCTTTTCCCTTTTTTGCCAACTACTATAGACACACAATACATTTATAAATTTATTCAAACGGGTGGATCATTTATAAACTACTATATGGTAACTCTAATGTTTGGTTTGTTAGATTTAATATTGGACTTGCTTGGTAATGTCATCTAAAACATTTTATTTTCATTAATTCTTACAGTACCATGGAGGAACCAATTTTGGTAGGACTGTTGGTGGTCCATTTATTGCCACAAGCTACGACTATGATGCCCCTTTAGATGAATTTGGTACGTTCAAGATTTAATAATATTGATCTGTGCCTAAAGTAGTATGTAAAGGTGAAAATGGACGGGTTGTGTTCGAGTCAATCTATTTTAGCAACTCAATTGATCATTGAAATCACACATCATTTTATGTTCGAGTCAATATATTTTAGATTGGCAACGCGATTGTTATAAATCGATTGTGACTCAAACATATTTTACATTTAACAAATTTACGTTATTACTTTTATTATCATCTCATTTATCTATTTCTTTAAAAACTAACCCGGTGTCAATGGGTCTCTAAGCTAGTACATTCATATTTAAAGCAATTTCAAACACGGAAATATTTTATTTATTCAAAGCTGATACATCTTTTGTTTATTTGACCCTTACATATATGTTATCTTACATAACATGCATGATCATTAATTTAAGGGTTTTGTTAAACACAATCCATAGGGTTGTGTGTAAGCATTCAACATTTATGAAAATGACAATTAATGAACTCATATAGTCCATAATTATATAGTTTTAATCATTATAAAAGAGGTAAATGATGTTAATTATGGAATATTTAGAGTTCATTTAGTGTTTATTAAATATTAATTATGTATATATAAAATGCTTATATATAACCCATTGGGCTGCGTTTAACAAAACCCTTTAATTTAATTCATGATCAAGTTGATACTACATCCAACGACATTCATCATGCAAATAACTTAAATAAACAAAGTGATTCATGAAATTTCCAAGTCTGGTCACATATTTAATTCTTCAGTTAATATAACCGCTAAAACTACGGTTACAAAATATCTTTCAGAACCAACAAAAAGATAGTTTGCCCATAAAATTTTCATTTGATCTTATGGAATCATCCACCATATCAGTGAACATATATCACTTTATTTTAATATAGGGCAAATGACAAAAAAATGCATTGAACTTGACACTTTTTATGATTGTGTGTAGCTAACTATTTTTTTTCTTATTGTGTGTGCTGAACTTTCAAAATTTGATTATTGTGTGTATTTTGTGATCATTTTACCCTTATTTTTTTCAAATTTCAAAAGGTAAAATGGTCATTTTACATGGCAGCATAGTAACAAAATACACATAATGATCGAAATTTGAAAGTTCAGCACATACAATAAGAAAAAAAATAGTTGGCTACACACAATCACATAAAGTGTCAAGTTCGATGCATTTTTTTGTCATTTGCATTTTAATATATGATAAGAAATTTCACGTGTAATTATCAATTAATCCTTTGCCATGTGGTTCTAGTGGATAAGTTCCATATATATAATCTTACAAGTATACAATCCACAAGAATTGTCAGTCACCATAATCACGATTCACATATCTATTACCATCAACAGTTATTCAAATAAAGCGTACATGTATTCCATTAACTTGAATTACGAGCATCATTTTGAATCTGTTGACTTCATTCATATTTGAATATTCGAACACTTTCAGCCATACCAATTGATTCAAACTTTTTATTTCATGACCCAATATTCTTTGTCTTCAAACTCTCTAACTTCATTAAATTTGACTGTCATGTCTTTCACAGATTCTAAGATCTTTATTACACAGATTCACCATTATGACTATCGCAAAATATTGTTGGTGTTAGCAGCGGTGGATTTAGGATTTAGAAGTAGGGTATGCATGACTTTTAAGAGGGTATTATTAAATAAATTTGGTTTTTGGGGATTTGGATTGGGCGCGATTGCTTTTTTTATGGATTGAAGGTTCTGATTTAATTTGCCAAATTTGGTTTATGCGAGATAGAACATCATAGTCGGGTTCGTGTATATTAACTAAATAATTATCAACATTTATAAGTACGCAAAATTTTAAATAAAGCTAACATGGTTGGGTCGGGTAATAACATAGTATGTCATTCACAATTTCATATATATGTAAGAACAAGGACGGAACCAAGACACAAAATGATCAGGTGCACTTACAATACTACAAACATAATTTTTAAAGACCGAGTGCATTAAAAAAATCGAAGTTTTTTTTTAACAAAATTAACACTATGTCACAAAAATTTATGAGTGTCCCAAGACCCCTCAAACACCCCTTGGTGTCGTCACTATGTAAGAATTCAAAAAACAACAAACTTTTGTTTTGTATCTAAAAAACTAAAAAATAAGAAACCTTTATGCAAAATAAGAATCATAATTTCGGATTTTAATGGAGTTGAAGTAAACACAGCCCAATAAAACAAATTGAAATATACCATATAACAAAACTATACATCACAAGAATTGGGCCACAGAAAAATAAAACTCATTGACCTAATTGGCTCTTCTTCTTCAAGTGTCCGTCTCTCACACTTCTGTTATAAAAGTACAGTCTTTTGTTTTCTTCTTTCAAACAATGGTGAGCTCAATTAAAGTATGCACTAATAATTTTCATCTAGAGGGTATGCACTCATAGATTCATAGTATATTTTTGAGTCACAGTTGAAAAAAAACATTTTTTTACACTACTATAGATTTACACAGGGTATACACGTGCATATCCTGCCGTCAAGTTAGATCCGCCCCTGGGTGTTAGGGTCTTGATAATCAAAGATTACTTGGAAAAGTTCTTGAATTGTGTTATCACTTTCCTAATACAATATTTCGACCATATTGGTGCCTTGGGTTACACAAGATTCGTATTGGTATAAGACAATAATACACTCAAATTCTAAGCATAAGAGTAGAATGTACCATCACATGCCATTGGTATGTCACTTCAGCGCCATATCATCCCCTCCCAATAACACAACAATAACTAAAACACCCTTCCTTCATATAACACACCAATAACATAACCTGTATGTACCACAAAATACTCCACCAAATATACCTATTCACTCACAATACAAAAAAATAATAATAATAAAGAAAAAAAAAGAAAAAAATATGCAAATGGCGTGATTGCATTGGCTCAAAACCAATGGCACGGATTCGACACGAAGCTTCGGTATGGTTGGCTCACGATTGACACGAAAAAAGGGACGGATGGCATGTTATTAGCGACCATACAGTGCCCTCTAAAAAAGATAGCAAAAACATGGATAATTTGTTGTTGATATGAATATCTTCATCATGAAGACCAAATTATATTTTACATGTATTTAAACTAAATTTTGACTATTAGTTTACATATAAAAAGACTAATGAGGAAAAAATGGGACAAATGTATAAATAACTTTGTCTAATGTTTGTAAGTCGGTATCTGTATATTGAATTAATGATGAATACAAAGAGTACATAGAGTATATAAACACAACTATTGGGTCGTGACCCATACATGCCAAAACTAGCCCATGAATATATCGTCTAACACTCCCTCGCAGTTTGAGCGAGAGGACACCAAACACTCAAGCTCTCACGAACATGTAGAACGCGAACCTTACGAGCAGCAACCAAATCACGAACAAAATGAATATCAATCTCAATGTGCTTAGTCCGCTGATGCTTAACCGGATTAGAAGACAAGTACACATCACTCACATTATCATAATAAACAAGAGTAGCCGAAGATAAAGGAGTATGTAGCTCATGAAGTAAATTCCGGATCCAACATGTCTCAGCAACAGCATTGGCAACACCACGATACTTAGCCTCTGCAATAGAACAAGAAAGCGTCGACTGATGCTTTAAGGACCATGAGAGTAAGTTATTGCCATGAAAAACACAATAACCTGAAGTAGACCGCCTAGTAGATGGACAACCAGCCCAATTAGCATCCGAATAAGCAACCAACGACTCAGTAGTAGATGAAAATAACTATAAGCCATAGTCTAATGTCCCATGAATATAGCATAAAATCCGCTTAAGAGCAGAAAAATGAGGTTCTCGTGGATCGTGCATATACAGAAAAACCTGCTGCACAACATAAGTAATATCAGGTCGAGTGAACGTGAGATACTGTAGAGAACCTGCAGGACTCCTGTATAATGTAGGATCAACAACCGGAGTACCACCATCACCTAACTTGGACTCAATATTAACAAGAGTCCAAGAAGGATTACAACCAACCATATGTGCACGCTCCAAAATCTCCGGATCATGCTTACGTTGTGACAAAAACAACCCAAAAGAGTTACGAGTAACGAAAACTCCAAAAAATTAATTAAGAGCACCCAAATCAGTCATAGAGAATTCCATATGTAAAGAAGCAATGATCCGCTATAATAAACTATCAAAGGAAGCAGTGAGAACAAGATCATCCACATAAAGTAACAAAAATTCAGTGTCATCACCCTGTGTGTAAATTAATAAAGAGGAGTCACAACGACTAGGATTAAATCCAACTGTAGTAATTGTGACAACTGGCAAATTAGGGATCCCCTTTAGGTAACCGCATTACGCTAGCTGGACCGAGTAGAATGCCTTTAGGAGCTATTTCGGTTTATCGTGACTTGTCTTGGTATTCTTTATTAGCTTTTATGATTTATTTTGGTATCAAATGAGTTATGGCCTGTAAAGTTAGGCACTACTTGAGTCGGCACAGTAAAATCCTAAAACAAGAGAAAAAGTAACTTTTAACTCGTTACGCGAGAATATGACGTGTTAATAATCAAAACTTGTGGAAAAAGGTAAATAAAAACAATAGCGTTACTAATAAAAATAGTCGGACACTAATTGTAATATATATGAGCTCGAGAGAGGTGTATCGGGAATGTTTACAAAAAAAAAGACGTTTTGGTCTCCCTTAGTTTTGTGTGATCGGCGCCCCCTTGTCCCAAAAGAATTATTATGTTAACCCCTCCCTCACAATATAAAAACCACAACTTACACACACACACACACACACACCTTTCTCTCTCTACCCAAACCCTAGTTCATATCCCTCTCTCTCTAAAAACCCTAGCCGCCGCCCTATACTTTCGGCCACCGCCGTCACACCGCCGTGAGTGGCACCAAACCGCCACCACCACTAGCTTCATCTTCTTCTCCTCTTTCATTTGACAAAGGACACACGCCTATACACCACCTTTTCGCCGCCCAAATCATGAATAAACATATCCTTGGTTCGTGTTTTCTTGTTACAATTATAGATCAGGAAAGATAAAGGTAAATAGAACAAGATATACACTCTTTTGAGTGTTGGTTTGCCTCGTATGAGACTTTTGAGTCTCGTACGTGTGCGTTTGGTTGGGATTGGATGAACACAAATGTGAAAACAAGCTTTAAAACATAATAAAAAGTTAATAAAGTGTGTTGGTATCGAGTGTGTCGTGTCACGTTCGCGTTTATGCATTTTTATTGTTGTTTTAATGTTTTTTTATGGGTTTATTGTTGGAAATGGAGGTTGATGGTGTTGATGATGGTTTTAGGTTGCGTTAGGGAGGTGAACGAGACCACAAGGACCATTAGGGTCTGTTTGGTGTTGGGTGGTGAGGGTGAACGAGAGCCACAAAGGACCCAAGGTCCGTTTGTTGTGGCGTTGGGTGTAGCCGAGACCCACAAAGGACTAACATGGTCTGGGTCTGGTCGTTGTGGTATTATTTGGAGTAGTTGTTGGCGTTAGTAGTGACCGGGACCAAGAAGATCCGTCCGGGGTGAGTTTGGACGAGACACGAGGAGCCAAAAAGCCTCTAGGGTTCGTTTGGTTCGCGTGGTCTTAACCGTGACCGTGTCGAGACCATTAGGGTCACGACATTGGTTTCGGGTGTGTTTGATACTTGATTGGAGGATGGGATTGATATGAGTTGTTTGGAGATTGTTGATACGTTGTCGAGCCATAGGTTTAGGGCCGATAACGCGTGGAATCATTTATTTGGACTTAATATTATATATGTCAACTTTGCGCAACGTCGGTGTTACCGTGACTTTCTAGTCTCGGTTGACTCCGACAACGCCGTAACATGGACTTTTATTAATTATTGGACAATATGACGTGTAAAAGCCGAGAGTCATGACTCGGATCTGTGAACTCGAGACGGATAATAACTCGAAACATATATTGAAACTTGACATAACATATATATCTCTACATTATATATAACAGGAGGCATGACATGTAGATTATTCCACAAATGTCTACCTCATTGCCATGTAATTGTTTTTAGTGCCATGTCATCACTTTTAATGCCACCTAAGCAATCATTAATAAATTTCAAACCTGGGTCTTTGGGTTCAAATGCAAGTGTCTCAACCAATAGTGCCAAGCCATTGATTTGTAATTAAAAACCAAATCCAAATCTATAAACTCAAAAATATAATAAATAATAAAGATTTAACAAGCCTGGCCAAGTCATCCTATATCATTCTACGTAACTTTCTTTAACCCTAAAACAAATCCATTCTCCAACCCTAAAACATAATACATAACAAGCACACAGAAAAATCCATTATGATTTTAGAGTTTTAATGATTTTTATTTGGGATCTGGCTGTTCAACACAATCTGATTCTAGAAAAGGTCCACACGTATAATATGATTTCTTTGTCCATTATTTTCATTGAGTTTGTCTGTTTGATAATATATTGTTATATGTTAGATAATTTAGACAAGTAGACAGCAACATGCATATCATGTATGCGACGACATATCAAATCATAAGTACACTTCATAGTAGTAAAAGATTATTAGGGACTGTTTGGATGATTTTGCTTCTGATTATATAGGGGTCGATCGTCTTAATAATCAGTTTCGCTAGCTGTAAGTAAAACTGGTTATCTTAGGGTAAAACGGATACAGTAACCTATTTAGTATATACCCCTCCCTTTAATCTAATTTTAGAAATTTTGGTTGTTTAACTATCGTTGTCATTAAGTGATTAATATGAATTGGTAATAGGTTCGCGAGATTGTTGATTTGATATGTGTTAACTGTTTAATTTTTTTTCCAGGTTTAGATGTTGTTGGATTGGTTTTTTGTTTCTGTTCCGGATTAAAGGTAAGTACATAAGTTTATACCTTTTTTTTCGACAAGTTCTTAGTTTTATATTTATGAAAAAATTAATACAGAATCTGAAGCATAAAAAAGGAACAAGGGGCTGTGAAGTAGATGTGGGATTTGCTTCTTCAATTATGAGTCAATACAATGACAAGGTTTTGCAGGAATACAATAAAGAGGTAGGCGACATTAACCTCAGACTAAAGGTTCTCATTAGTGGGTAGCCTCAAATATATAAGCACAACATTCGTAATGTATTATGCGTGTCTTTCAGATTGATATTATGAAAAGACTCCGCCATCCAAATGTACTACTTTCTATGGGCCGTGTATGTTCACAACAAAGTAAATGTACTACTTTCTATTGGCGTAATCAACTCTAGCAATAGAGGTAACATAAATATTTATTTTCATTAGGTATTTGTTTCACGTGTTGCTAACTGAAGTGTTAGTACTTTTTTTTAGAAAGGCAACAATTATATAAACCCACAACGGAAACAACATACAAATAACAGGCATCCCACCCCAATTAAACAAGCCAATTAAAAGGCGGAGGGACCCAAGAGATCAAAACAAAGAGTACAATGGACCAAAAGAGAAGTGTTAGTAGTTTACGTTGTTAGTTCAATTGTTGTTTCCATAGTTGCTATGATGACCGCTTTGTATACATGGAAACATGGAATCTACAGAAGAAGAGGAAAGGTATATTGGTAATTTTAAAAGATTTCACTAACAACTAACAACATATTCAGTCTGCTGAATTCGTGTGAAGTGAGAATTATTTTCTAAATGTTTCACGTTCTTATGATGTCAAAAGCTTGGCAAAGACGCTTACGGTTAATAGCTTGAGCTTCAGATACTCCGCCGTTGAGAAAGACATTAGATTTTGGGGTAAGTCAAATAAGCGAGGGCAACCATGGCATGGTTCGGCCTGTACAAGGTTCGTACCATATAGTTAACCCTCTAGATGATGTCATGCTGGTCGGGTACGGGTTTTTTAAAACCAGTAAGAAGTAATTCTCAGAGTGATTAGAAAGTTATGACATTAATATAAAGGTTTATTTACTTATCATGTTTGCCAGATTGCGGCCAATAGCATCTGGTGTACGGCCTTTCATAGAACATTTAGATATACAATTGCGGGCAATAGCATCTGGTGTACATCGTTTGAGGTAATGTGTAACGTATTTTCATTACTGTCACGCTCCTAGGAAGAAAAGGAAAACTCGAAAATTTTGAGCTTATTTCATTTAGAACAAAATTCAGCTACAAAAGTCGAATAACATTGTGATTACAAACGCATCCAATTTCAGCACTAGCATTTAACCTGATTTTATTTTTCAGTGACAAATTATAGTCCAGTTGAATCCGTTCCTGTCATGGAAGCCGCTACAAATACCAAAAGTATTCAAAGCAGGAATATACCTGGGCTGACATATACCAAGCCATATAATGTGGGTTAAATCTGCACACCGTTACAGGTAAATGAATGTGCAATCTTCATTTTTAATCGGTTAATGCATCTTTGCTACTGATTGCAGAGCAGCGTGCATGTGCCGCCGGTGAAGACGCGGGTACTATTAAAGGGTCGTTGTGGTATCAAGGACAAAGTGCACGCTATCAAAGGTTCTTTGATCATATTCGTTCTGATCCCGCTTTGCTTGATCTGCCTATAGTTGAGGTATCATCATTTACCAACAGGAATAAATAGAAAGATAGAATATTACTAGCATTAGATTGAATATAAGTACTTAGCACCTTTGTTTTCAATGACAGGTGACATTAGCATCTGGTGTACGGCCTTTCATAGGTAGCGTACGTGAGGTTCGCTCAGGAATGTGGCAAGTCAATTTATCCCCGTAGCCACCTTAAGCGGCAACTTATCCTCCTCAGCCGTATGGCTCCAATTATGCTTATGGTAACATCTCTATCATATTTACCAACTTTATTAGAATCACAAGGTTTTATTCAACATCTTTATTCTGTTTGTATACAAATGGGTCACTTTGGATTTAACTGGAGTAAAAGAGTTAATTAAAAAGAAAATGGGTCAATTTGCTTTTGTTGGGCAACCGCGTAAAACTTAACCAAAGCGTATTATGTAGCAAGCCTTTCAAATTTGCAAACCAAAGCGTATTGTAAGGGAGCGTGAGGTTATGTTTTCTACAGGCGTTGTTTGGAATTATTATGTAACTAGGAAATTTGGAAATAGGCAACTGGATCATCAGTAACATAAGGGACTGTTTGAGATTGCTACTGCATTATATTTATTTTGAAATAGGCAACTGTACATACATATAACTTCTGGTATTGCCACATGTGGTAAGAGATGTAAAAAAGGTGATCATCGATGTCAGTATTTCATAGATGGGACAACTTCAGCCACTGGTCATGTACCTGCTGAAACTTAGGAAAGGATGCAGTTTTGTCAAATTCGCAGGTGCAAGATGAACCTTTTGATTGTCTATCTTGTGACGTCAATTTTAAGTATCCTAGCGAGTCCTCACACGAAGGTGTCAAAGACTGTGGTGAGTTGCAGATTGTGGGTACAACAAGTGACGCTTTGGTCGTTGTGAGCGCCAAATTACAATTTGATAATCATGAGCACTACTTTTCGAAGAGAAAATTTGGTTGTGCGTATGAGCATGTGTTTGAGCAATGCAGTAATGAGCGTAATCGTAGCTGTCCATCATTGGGGGGCGGGGGTGTTCCAGAAGCATTGGTTATGCCAAGTAGTATCGGTCATGCTACAAACACTGTCCCACCTGAACCACCAGCAGTGGCAGTTGACTATAGCACCAGCTGTTCCCAAGTAACGGGCCCTCCGACAAGCTTTAGAGGCACCAGGAGCTTTGAAGGTATAATTTTTGCATAGTTTTCACTTTCGTTATGCTTTTTCATATTGCTATTTTTGTATGTGCAGGTAATAATGACCGGCTGAAAGCAATGACGATGATATAATTGTAACGATGCCGGAGGGACAACACCAAATACAATTCATCAGCACTCACTAAATGAAGGTCTTCGTGTTTGCTCCATGTCATAACTTTCCCAGCTTGCAGACTCAAGTTTAGTAGGCCTTAAGGTTTTTAGTAGAGGTGAGTTAACCAATTCCAAACCCTCTTTGAAATTGAAGTGTCAAGTAGATGAGTCGGGTTGTTCGGTCTTTTGGTGTGGCGTTTTTTGGTGTCAAATGATTCCACATTTCGAAACCATGGTTCTTCCCTGTTATTGTTTTGCCAATTGTATATCTAAATGTTTTATGAAAATTATTTCATATTGCCTTACGAAAACGAAAAGCTACACTAAAAAAAACTATGATGCAGTGACAATTGGTGATTTGGTAGAAAATAATGAGGCACTCAAAGTTCCTTAGAACGGGTAGAAATTTGCAAACTAGACTTGCAATGCCAACAAAATAAAGTGCACAGTTTGTCATCATTACAAGCAATTTTGGTTATTCATATTTAAGAAGAGTAACAGACCAAGGCACGTAATATTAATCTTATGTTTGATGTAGTATGCATCTTTGGCAAGGAGTTCAAGGAAGCACATCCTGATAATAGAAAATTTTCTTTGGTACTATCTGAATACAAATGTCGGATTTGTATATTTTGTGTGCACATTCGGTTTCTTAATAATTGATTCTTATGCTTTCATTTTGACTAGGTTGCGAAAGAAGGTGGTCACAACCGGAAGTCACGTCATAGGCTGTATGTGTGGTAGCAAGTATTACGAACTCCTTGTCCCACAATCTTTAAGCTGGCTGAAGAAGGGGGCTTCCATTGTCATAAAGACATATTAGATACATGTCATCTCTGTACAACAACCATAATACATTAAGATAGGTAAATAATGTAGAGAAATTTATGATTGTGAAAGTCCATTATAGATCAAGTTTGTAAGTTTGTAAGTTAACTCTTTCTTTGTTTTCATGTTACGGTCAGGAATTGGGCATGTATCGCACTCGGAAAATGTATATGCATATACTAGATGGACGGTCTTATTATTCCTCAATATTATAGAGAAGGTATCATATCAACTGCAGATTAAAATTCTTGGGCAGATAATATTATGGGAGATAATATTACTGAACTCCCTATTGTATTGTAAGCTTATTTGTTAAAAAAACATTTCTATAATTAGTTGCTCTTCTATGAAAAGTGCAGGGTTCCATGAAGTTAGGAAGATTAGCAAAACCTGCTGCTGCAGAAGTAAATATATAGTGCAAAGCAAAAGGAACGCTTCCTCTTGAGGTGAGTTGTACAAATTCTCAGTTTCCAGAACTGATTCTTACATACGTATGGTTTTCATTGAAAATCCTAATACCAGTGTACCTCATTTTCTTACTACACATGTTACAATGAATTAAAGGTGCGATTAGCTGTTAGAAATGCAATACTTAATTTTTTTTTGGAGATTATAAGTGGGCTCAGTTTATTGGTTCAGTATGTCGGGTCAACTGATGCGTTTAGCAGATGGCTTTAGTGGGGTGATAGTGCTTATTAGCCGACTCACTAATAATTGAAATTTGTATTATTATTGTAATAATACCATCTTTTTTTCTAAGTGACATTTTTATCTTCAAAATGGAGAATAAGTGTTTGTTGGTCAAACCAAGATGTCATTCATTTTGACCCGTTACTCATTTTGACCCGTTACCCATTTTGACATGGTTTTAATGAAACAAGTGCAAGTTTGACATGCCCTATTTGTGTGCTTTCTGCTGATGTTGTGTGAGAGAGGTTAGCAATCCCAAACACACCTAAATCTGTTATTTGTTTGTTTCCCTGTTATTATTAAAATATTTCATATTTATGTTTCTCACTTCATCGTTCCATATTGATAACATGAACTCATCGATGATTGGTCAGGTCAAAACCAACAACCGCATACTAAGTACATAATACATCAGACATGTGATTTAATGCATATGATTTATTTTGACCATTGCTTTATGTCACAGCTAATTGGAATGCAACATGGCCTAATGAGGTTGAGAGTTTGGCGATGTAGTTCTTACACAATCCATACAAGGTTACCATTCTTCATCCTTATGATCCACAGTTGAAACTATTTTTTCTTATGATATGTGGCATACACATTTAATCAGATTGCTTATTTTATTTTAAATAAATTTAAACTCTTCAGGTGATTATTGGATCCCCTGTTCTGAAAGCAATCCAGTTAATTAACCAGGTTATAGAAATGAATTGCAGTGCGGAGAAGTAAACCAGGTATGAAGGTGTATACCTCAACATTTAAGCAGATAGTTTGGGAAATTGATCTTTAAATACAGTTTTGTTTAATTTTTTGGTAGGCTGATCAGATTGCTCAAGGAAATGATGGACGCAAGCAAAATTCTTATATTTTTGGAAACAAAGAAATGATGTGATCAAGTAACACGACGACTTGATGAAACTAAATTGTGGCTTTGGTGCGAACGGGGAAGTTGAAACTTCATGAAAGTATTGCCAGAAATGATTAGTTGGAGCCACTTTAATAATTCTATATAATTTTCAAAATAATAAAAGTGCATTTTTTTATACGTATGGAACATTCCTATCTTAAAAGTCGTTATGTGATGGATTGAAGCAAACATGTTTACCTTTTTTTATGGCTTGAGTTTAGGACCCCCAATATATCTAACGGTAATCTGGAACTTTTTACAGCCAGGATCCTCTGTTGAACTTAGTCGTGGTTGAAGTATATAAGAAAACTACTAACATGGACTTGGTCAATGAAAGCGCTCCCATATTTGATCAAAGAACATGCGTTTTGGAGTTCAGGTAGCTTCAAATTGATATTTTAGCCAACACATAACTACTTCTGCTTTAAATAATTAGAAAAAATAAGCAATGCCAAACACTCCCTAAGGAGCGTAGAAGTATGCATATGGGTTTGCTAAAGTCTATTTTTTATATATAATTTACTGATAAAATTCAAAAAAAATTCAATACGTATTTTCTAAAAGGATAAATCTTTATTGTTGTTATTGAACTATAGATCGAAAATGCTGAGACCTTATGCAATCAAGGGACGTAAAAGAAAGAATAAGACCGAAAGATATGATAAAGAAGAAGATGAGGAAGAAAATGTAGGGTTTGTTGAAGAAGAAGAACAACAAGAAGAAAATGTGGATAATGATGGGGCCCACAAGAAAGTGAAGGGTGGAGCCATGGAATCTGATGAGGCGATAACTGATGCAGTTGTGCAAGAACTTGCTGGGATTCCGGTGAATTTGAATGAGAAGCCACGTGATAAGAATAGCGGTGGTGTTATTTTCATAGTAGAGAATGCTATCTTTCATGAAGAGTTTAGCTCAGAATATTTAGATTTATTATAGAATCCTATCCTACATATGAAATATGGAGTAGAATTTTTATTCTTTTGTGTTCGTAAGTTGGCTTTCTTATTGACATCGTCGTAAATTCTTGACTAGTGTGTTGTTTTCAGGGTCGTGTCGTAGTAATTGTAACAGACATGGAAAGTGTCTTAAGAACAATATACGTGAATGCGCGAATGGATTCACTAGGATTGGTTGCTCAAGTGGCGAGATTTTGCTTGCAGTATTGATTTTGACTAATTATGGATAATTAGGGAGTCGATCAATAGTCAAAGTCAAAGTCTAATATAGGTATTTCATTAAGAGTCTTAAGATTAATCAAGTAATGTCTTTCTTTTTTACTACAAAAATATGTGCTTAATGTTTGATTTTGAATTGAAGCGTGTTGATTGGCAGTGTGTCATTCACTTTTCTTGTGATATGTGGTTGGGCTACCACTCCTGAATCTAATAGCATGAGATACAAAGACCTGAAACAGCCAATAGAGGTTTGAATAATATGCTTGATGAATCAGATGACTTTAGAGGAAAATATCAGTCAAATGACATAGATTGATCGTTATGTAGCTACACCTGAAGTAATGCAAAACTTCCTATGTATTTTCTTGCACGTACTTGACCATTCCTTTATTCTACTACCAAAAATTCATGTTATGATGTTATTTTGTATATGGAGTTTATTGACCGGTGGAACCCTCCTGCAAAAGAGAAATCTGCCGAGTCATAAATTAACATGGTAAACGATTTCCAAATAGGATCGATGGCTACTCTTCTAAGGGTACCGATGATGTATGGGATTGAGGCAGTCTATGGCGATAGTAAATTTCTCATTGCTACAATTTTTCAACATAATATTTGTTAATACAATTCTGGGCGCTTCTCCTACGAGGATTAGTGTAAGCTAACTCTTCGGAGAATAGATCTTGTATTAAGTGAAATCTTCGATTGCTAGTTGCTAAGAAAACCAACACCGTTAGTCTCACCGCGGAACGGGGTTCCGCGGTCAACCTCCGGCGTGAGAGTAAGTGATAGTTTTAGAGAGATGAAGTGAATTCTAGAGAGAGAGAGAGTGTGTGTCTGTTACCGTTTGAGTAGAGGTGAGACCTCTATTTATATGGTTGACCTTTCTGTCGTGTTCTCAAGGTCGCGGGTCTTGAGAGCGACAGTTTGTGACGTAAGTCAGCTACAGAGCTTGTCCGCTTGTTGTGATGGTGATGTTTTTGGGCGGGAGTTGTCCCGCTTTCCCCTTTTGGGGCCTGCAGGTCGCAGTACATCTAACCTAGGGAAGATTCCTTTCCCTTTACGTGGGGCGCGGTTGCACCCTTCTTCGGACGTACCTTCTGTCCGCGGAAAGGATTAGTGGCGTAGCCGGGCTACGCGCCCGGTCCGCGACTGTCCTGTGTGATGTCCACGATGTCATGGTTAGCCCGCGTCGGACCGTATGGGTGCCTGGGAGGCTATACGTGATCAAGTCCCCCCAGTCTAGTTGTGCTTGTTAGTCTTGGTACAAGCGCTGCTAGACTTAGTTGTTTCGTCCATCCGCGGCTGGTTGGATCGCACTAAATCCTAATCATTGCTGACTGGGTCCTCCACTTATGCCAAGGATAAGCGTTACAGCTGTTCCTTGAGATTCGCGAAAAATTCTTAGCCACGTATTTTCTGACTGACTTGACGTTTTGGCTGCTTCTCTCGTGTCCGTTGATCTAAATAGATCTGGGCCGTTAGTTATGAGCCGGAGACGTGGCATTTTTTCAGCCGTTCGATCGAACCGTTGGTTTGCCTCTTGGAGAGTATAAATACCCATCTTTTTTACTTTCATGGCCACTGTTGCCATTTCATCTTCGCGAGTAAAAAGAATATCATCTACTAAGATTTGTGTGTGCGTCCAGACTTTACCAGGTTAGGTTTTCTTCCTTCCTTATAGTATCATGGCTAAAAAACTTTTAAGCGATTTCACCTGTAAGTTGTCACAGAAAGACCTTAGCGAGTTTTGCTCGAAATATCATATTCCTCCTACCGTGCACCCCCTTCTCCCTAGTCCTGAAGCTACTATTAAGGATGCTCCGTCGGGTAAAATAGGAGTATACACTAGATTCTTTGAGTTTTGCAACTTTAGGATACCGCTTTCCGCGTTCCTATGTAGGGTCTTGGAATATTTTCAAATTCACCTATCGCAATTATTCGTACTGGCCGCCGCTAGGATTAGTCATTTTGAGATCCTTTGCCGCGCTCACGGTGGAACACCCACCGTGCCCTTATTTAGGAAGTTTTATTATTCGGGGATGAAGGATGGTTGGATGACGCTAGAGAAGCGTAAGGGTCCTAAGTCCTTGATTGTTCCGGTGTGTTACACCGCTCCTTTGGATTCCGTGAAGAATTGGAAGGAGTTCTTCTTTTGGGTTGACGCAACTATTTTTCCATTAGCGATCTCGTGGAACGAGAAAGTTTCTGTTGACCGTGATCCACCTCCGACCGACGACGACATTGACCTTGAGTTACTGCATCGTCTTGACACGATGCGCGCTCCTTTTAAGAAGTTGCCGGAGCCTTTTCTTTGCACAGTTGGTCTTAGCCGTGCTTGGGATGATGCCACAGCACGACCTACTTTTAGGTCTTCGGATAATGAGGGTGGGTAAACTTTTTTAGGGTTTGTTGCGCCTTGTTGCCTTCCCTTATGTCTTGTTACTAATTTGTGCATTTTTGCTTGCAGATATGTCTCTCTTCGCTTTTATTAACCAACAGGATCCTTTCGAGGTGGTATCCGGGGAAAGAACTCTTCAAGAAGGTGAGAAAACGCTGCTGGATGAGACCGCTAACCAAGTTATTGAGCCTTCGGAGAATCTCATTACCTTAGTCCAAGAGACTACTGTGGACAAAGTAAAGGCGACTAAGGCAGAGAAAGCGACTGGGAAGAAAAGAGTCCGGCTCGATGTTCCTACCAAACAGCCGGAGAAGAAGAGACTCACATCTGAGCCGGCGAAGGACGCCGGGTCTACCGCTGGTATGGCATCTTCGTTATATTAACTTTTCTTGTTTTTTTTTTTTTTTTTTTTTTGTGAAAAAATAACTAAAGTGTCGTTATGCAGGAGGTGAGACTGCGGGGTCCGCTTTTGAGCTTCGCGACGAGTCCGACTCTGGTCCCCATCCGCAGGAGGTAACCCATCTGTCCTCCGATGCTACTCCGGATCTTCAGGTCAATCCGGATTCTGCTTCAAAAACATCCACCACAGCTCATCAGGAGAACTTGGAGGTGGACATGTCCGACCCTTCTGAACCGCCCTTTGTGCAACAGGAGAGCTCGTTTAGGGCTGAGTCTCCCCTGCAAGATCCTTCTGGTCACCGGCCCGCGGCCTCCGATGATGACTTCTACGAGTCTTTGTCCGTGGACACGGCGGAGGCAAAGAATATTTATGTCCCGAAGTGGTTGTCTACCAATGAGTTTCGAATGGATGACCCTTGGGTTTGTCAGAGCATGCTAGACGATCTTGCCACTCCCGGATATCTATCTACTTTGCGCAACATGCCTCACACGGACTTGCTCGAGCAGTATAACATGATGACTGTTCGGCAAGCATGTATGTCCTCCGAGGTGCGTCTGCGGCTGCAGTTTGAGCTCAATCAAACTAACAGGTTGAACAGGAGACTTGAAAGAAAGGAGAAAAAGATAGAGGCTCTTAAGGGAAAGGTTCAAGCATTGGAATCGGATGCTGCGGACGCTAGGACTCTCCGTGAGTGTGTGGGCCTACTAGAGTCTGAGTCAGAGGAGGTGAGGAAGTTGCGAGAGCGCGTGGCGCAGTTGGAAGGTATGATTGCGCCCAAGGATGAACAGCTCGCTAGTTTGACTGTGGAAAATGCTGAGTTAAAGGGGAAGGTTACCGGTCTTACTTCTGTCTGTGAAGAGCTGAAAGAACAGGTTATGGCCACTGGGTTACTAGAGGAAAAATTGAAGGAGTGCGAGAAAAGGGTCCGCGGCGAGTATGATGGTCAACTTGCGCAGCTGGATCAGAGGTTGGCGGAGCTCAACCAAGACTTTGATGAGGAACTTTTTCCGAGTACTTTGATGGCTATTGAGGGTAAGAGGTGGGTGATCGGGCATGGTTTTCGCCGGGCTTGGATGGCATTCAAACAATCGGATGAGCTTCAGACGCGGTTGGGGGATTGTATTAGCAAAGCCATCGCTGAAGGGCTAAGGCAGGGTTTGGAAGCTGGGATTGTCCACGGTTCTAAGGGGCGAAAGCTGGAGCAGATCAAAGCATACAATCCGTGGGCTAAGGAAGTTTATCGCGAGGCTGTCATTCGCCTTAGCGATGTTCCCTTCCCCCTTCTTGATTCCTTAGAGGCTTGCAAGGATTCCTCCCTAGAGTTCCTTATGTCGCAGCTTGTGCTACAAGAGGAACGACCAAGCGGATCGGGGGAGTTTGTCTTTAATGCCCCAGTGGCGGAAGAGGTTTTCCTTCCCAATTCTCTGCTCCAAACCATTACTAGGCGCCCGCGCGCTATTGCCGCGTACAAGGAGAAAAAACATCGGGCATGTGGTAAGAAATTCGATGTGTGGAACCCTGAGCTGATCGTTTTCGAGGTTGAACACCAAATTACTTCTACTGGGGAACCTTCTATGGTGATTGCCCCCTTTGGCCCGACCCCTTCTGCTGCCATCTGTGGTCCGACCGGGGAAGATGAGAAGGAGGAAGAAGAACAGTCAGCTCATGATGACATGTTTGATACGAGTGTGCTTGATGGTTCCAAGAATGCTTGAGGTAGTCTTTTGTGGGCGGCATTTAGACTATGCCGCCCTTGCCATCTATTGTGAAGCTTTAACTATTTTCGTTAGGGTCATGATTGCTGCGACGCCATTTTTTTAATCCGGGGGTATGCCCCTGTGTACTTGTAAAAATTTGTGGACTTAATGAAATGTGTTGGTTGATCTGTGCACTTGTTTTTTTTTAGTTGCCGGACTTAGTTATTCCGGGCTTTGGGTTTTTACCCTTGGCCGTACCTTTGGGGTCCGGGGGTATCAAACAATGGACAATGGGTTTGCAATACCACTTACATGCCTGAGTCAATTTTGAGGTTGCTCGTCCTTTATGTGCGACACTGTCTGTCGCGGTTGTGAGAATCATGCATAAGGTGTAAAACTTAAAAAATATGATTGCATATGTATTTTGGAAAATTTGTAGAGCGGGCCAGGCATCTACGTTTCATTACTTAGAAAACGTTACAAATAGAAATAAGAAACATGAAAACTTAAAGTCCCCCTGTTGTCCGAACCTGATCCGTGATCAACTTACAAAAGACGGGGAAAACCTACTTACGCTTAGATGTAACATTTCTTCAAGTTGCGGATGTTCCATGTCCTCGAGAGTATCTCCCCATCCGCGGCTCTGAGCTTGTATGTTCCATTCCCTATTGCCTCCATTACTTCATATGGCCCTTCCCATTTGGGCCCAAGCTTTCCGGTGTCCTCCGCTCTACTAGCTTCGTTGCTGCGTTAGACAAATTCTCTGGGTCTGAAGGCCAAGCTTCGTACTTTGGCGTTGTAGTACCCTTCCATCCTTGCTTTGCTGCGCGCCTCTTCAATGGCCGCGGCTTCTCGTTTTTCTTCCAGGATGTCCAGACTTAGGCGAAGCTCTTGGTCATTGGAGATTTGGTTTATGGCCGTACATCGGAGACTTGGCATTCCAATTTCTACCGGGATAACTGCCTCGGTGCCATATGTGAGGGAAAATGGGGTTTCGCCGTTGCTTGTTTTAATCATGGTTCTGTGTGCCCAGAGCAGATGCGGCACTTCTTCCACCCAGTCTTTACTTCCCTTCTCCAATCTCGCTTTGAGGCCTTCTCCCAGACTTTTGTTCGCGCTCTCGACCAGCCCATTTGCCTGCGGATGTTTCACCGATGAAAACCGTTGTTTGATGTTGAGCTTCTGGCACCAGTCCTTGAATGGGTTGTCACGGAATTGCTTTTCATTGTCCGACACTATTTCTCCCGGCAGGCCGAAGCGGCAGACTATATTGTCCCAAACAAATTTCTTCACTTGCCTTCCTGTGATGGAGGCTAAGGGCTTGGCTTCGATCCATTTAGTGAAGTAGTCTATTGCTACAATCATAAACTTTACCTTGCCGGGGCCTTCTGGGAAAGGTCCGCAGATGTCTATACCCCACTTGTAAAAAGGCCAAGGAGAGGTGATTGGGGTCAGGTTTTGCTGCGGATGTTTTGGTACCGGACGGTGGACTTGGCAATCTTCGCACCTCTGTATTAGCTCCCGTGCATCCCTGTGCATTGTTGGCCAATAATACCCGGATCTAATTGCCTTGGCTACCACTGCCCTTGGACCGGAGTGCATGCTACACGACCCTTCGTGGATTTCTCGCAGCACGTAGTTAGCTTGAGTAGGGCCTACGCATCGGAGCCAAGGTTCTAGGAAGGATTTCTGGAACAGGATTCCGTCTCTCAATGCGTACTGCCTTGCCTTGATCCGTAGTTTCCTTGCCTTGTTGTCATCCGCTGGTAGCACTTCATCCCTTAGATATTCAACTAGGGGTGTCATCCATGTATCTCCGTCTTCTTCCACGATAGCCAGTACTTCCTTTTCTTCGATGGATTTTTCTTTTAGGATTTCCACAAGGACCTGTTTTGTCAGGTGGACAAAGCTGGTGGATGCAATTTTGCTTAGCGCATCTGCCTATTTGTTTTGACTCCGGGGAACCTGCCTGATGGAGAACGTCCGGAACCTTCAATCAGTGCTTTGGCCTTCACCAAGTAACGCACCATGCTTTCCTCCTTTGCTTCGTATGCTCTGTTTATCTGGTTTGCCACGAGACGGGAGTCAACATTTGCTGATAAGTCTTTGACCCGCATTTGTTCAGCAATCCTTAGTCCTGCGATTAGTGCCTCGTACTCGGCTTCGTTGTTGGATGCCTCGAACTCGAAACGGAGGGCGTAGGTGAACTCCTGCCCTTCCGGGCTTGTCAGGATTAAGCCTGCTCCGGACCCTTCTATGCACGAGGACCCGTCCGTGAATAGCTTCCACGGCTCTGAGTATTGTTGCTGGTCCTTTTTCTTGTCAGGAGTTTCTTCATCTGGGATCTCAGCAATGAAGTCCGCCAGAATCTGTCCCTTTATGGCTGTCCGGGGTCTGAAGGTGATGTCATGTTCGTCTAGCTCTATTGCCCATCCAGCCATTCTTCCACTCTTTTCCGTCTTGGTCAAGACTTGCTTTAATGGTTGGTCCGTGATCACCGCAACCGGGTGTGCTTGGAAGTACCGCCGCAACCTGTGTGATGCATATACTAGCGCCAGGACGAGCTTCTCGATTGGAGTATATTTCACCTCCGGGCCTTTTAGGGCGCGGCTGACGAAATACACTGGCTGCTGCCTTGATTCCCTTTGTGCTAACAAGACCGCGCTTACAGCTTCTTGGGACGCGGCCAGGTACATAATCAATTCTTCCTTTGGCTGTGGAGCTATGACCATTGGTAGGTTAGCAATGTGCTGCTTTATTTCCTTGAATGCTTGCTCCGCCTCCGTTGTCCAATAAAAGTCGCTCTTTTTAATGCACTTCTTCAATGTCTTGAAGAACGGAAGGGACCTCTCCGCTGACTTGGACCTGAAACGACTGAGGCTGGCTAGTTTTCCATTCAGAGACTGCACTTCCTTTTTGGTCATCGGGGATTTGAGGGTAGCTACGGCCGCAGACTTGTCTGGGCAAGCTTGGATGCCCTCTTTGCTCACCACATGACCCAGAAACATCCCCTGTTCCGCCCCGAATGTGCACTTCTTGGGGTTAAGCTTCATGTTGATGTTCCTTAGGGTCTTGAAGGTTTCGCTCATATCCCTGAGTAGTTCTTCCTCTGAATGGCTCTTGATGACTAGATCGTCAACGTACACTTCCAGATTTCTTCCAATCTGTTTTTCAAACGCCTTATCCACGAGCCTTTGGTATGTGGCGCCAGCGTTCTTTAGACCGAAAGGCATTTTGGTGTAACAGAAGATCCTTGGTTTGTGTGGAACGCTGTCTTTTCCTCATCCTCGGCTGCCATTTGTATCTGGTGATACCCTTTGTACGCGTCAAGAAAGCACTTGAATGGATATCCGCAGAGGGATTCGACCTTCCAGTCGATTTCCGGCAAGGGGTAGCAATCTTTCGGGCAGGCTTTGTTTAAGTCCTTGAAGTCCACACACATTCTCCAGCTTCCGTCACTCTTTTTGACGAGAACGGGATTAGACAACCAGTCGTGGTAGTGTACCTCCTTCATGATCCCCGCTGCCACTAGTTTGGTAACGTCTTCATTGATTGCTTTGTTTCTTTCTGGGGCCTGTCCCCTCTTCTTTTGTCGCACAGGGTCATAACCGTCCCGGACATTCAGTTTGTGTTCCGCGATTGTCCGCGGAACCCCAGTCATGTCGGAGGGTTCCCAAGCAAAGACGTCCAAGTTATTCCTGAGCAGATCGCAGAGACTTTTCTTCCCCTGCTCGCCCAACCCCCTCCAATGGTGACCGTTTGGTCGGGGAATCTGGGGTTGATTGCCACCGCGACTCCTTCCTTTGCTTCTGCTTCTGAGGTTACATGGTAAGGTTCTGGTTCCGCAACCATTATGCATTCAACCGGGACAACCTTGTCACTGTGCAAAGTCACAACTCCATCACAAGTAGGAAATTTCAACATCCCATGCGCCGTGGATGGCACTATTCTCAACAGCCTAATCCCCGGCCGTCCAATTATCCCGTTGTAGGGAGAAGGAGATCGTACCACCATGAAATTCATCCACGCACTGGCCGACCTCTCTTCGTCTCCCAACGTCACTTCCAAGAGGATATGCCCTAGCGGCCATGAGAGTTCTCCGCTGAAACCCAAGAGTGGTGATGAAGCAGGGATTAGTCTTTTGCGGATGTCAGGGCTTAGCTTGTTGAAGCAATGTTCGTATAGAACTTTTGAAGCGCTTCCATTATCCACGTACATCCTGTGAATTGTACACCCTTCTACATCTGCCTTGATTACCAGTGGGTGGTCGTCCCAGTCGTCTCCGGATATGGGGGGAAAAGATATTTCCATATTCAAGACCGCGTCCGGACCCAACTTGGGCTTGACCGACCGTTGCCAGGTGTTGATCATGTATATGGCGTGGGCTTTGTCTTGGTCGCGGTATCCTTCTTTCCGCCCTTGGGGCCGCCATTCTTCTGCGCCCCATTCTTGATCTCTTTGACCAGATGCGCCAGCTGTCCAGATCTGACTGCCTCTTCTATCTGTTTCTTCAACTGATAGCATTCGTCCGTGTTGTGCCCTTTTTCTCTGTGGAAGTCACAGTACTTGTCTTTATTCCTAGACTCGACCGGACTGGACATTGGCAGGGGAGCTGTGAACTTGACCGTATCCATGGCCAGGATTTCTTTTGGCGTTTTTGTGAGGGGGGTGAACCTATCCCCTCTCTTCTTCTCTGGCCTTAAGCGGGTCTTGAACTCCCCTTTTCTTTCAAAGATCTGGATGTTTTTCTGTCCTCCCTCTTGGTTTTTCCACTGGGAGTGCTTCTTTTTTGACTGGTTGGCCGCGGCCACCTCTCCTCTGAGAAATGCTTTCACGACCTTCCACATTTCATCCTGCGACTGGGGAATGTTGTCATTGAGCCTCCTGATCAGCCCCGGGTTCGTTATCCCGTGCATAAAGCCAGACACTCTCATGCACTCGGGGGCTCCCTTCACATACATGCTTTCTGTCTTGAAGCGTTCCACGAATGCTTCTGTAGATTCCCCTTCCCGCTGTTTTATATGGTGTAATTCAACAGGATCTTTCGTATACTTCTTCTGTTGTAGGAAATACGAAAGAAAACTCGATCTTAATTCCTCAAAGTTGTCAATGCTTTCCGGACGCAGTTCATCAAACCAGCCGCGGGCGTGTCCAACAAGGGTGGAGTTGAACATGTGGCACCAAGTGGGCATGACCCATCTCTCCACCTTGGCCGCGGTCTGGAAGATTTTCAGATGATCCTCCGGATCTCCTGTCCCGTCATATATCCTGATGTGGGCTGGCATTCTTGTTCTGTCCGGGAACTCGAAATTCCGTATGCGACGGGTAAAGGGGTCTGTGTCAGCCACGTCATACGGGGAGTAGAGGTCGTCATCTTCCCGTTTCTTGCTTTTCGGGGTGGATTTCCAATGTCCTCCAGTGCTTTCCTCGCTTTCCGGGGGAGATACTTCCCTTGTTCTACTCCGGCACGAGTGGTATGTTTCTCCTCTGCCTGACTTCGAGTGGGAAGCATTGCCGTGGGTAGTACTCCGGCTTCGTTGGTGTCTATCGGCTGAACGCTTTTTGGTCATGTCCCGTTTACTCTGCTTTTCTGCTTCTCTTTTGCGTTGTCTACTGGAAGTGACCTTTGACTGGAGTCTGGAGAACACGGTTGGTTTTGGGTCACCAAGCCTTGTGGACACATGCTGACGTTCCTTCTCCAGTCTTGAGAATACATCCGTCCGCGGCCTTTTGGCCTCCCACCGGCTTTTCTCCCTAGAACCTCCCTCGTCTCTACTGCTAAGTCTTGAGAAGACACTTCGAGACTTGGAATACTCCGGCGGGTCTGACCTGGCACTAGGACTGACTTCGCGCCTCCTTTTTGGTGCCTATTTTCTTTCAGATGCTGGACGAGTATTCCGAGCGTGTTCTTGAGATCTCTCATTTCTGTCCTCATCGTCAAAATCCAACCGGGTTTTGACCCGGTCCAGTTTTTCCTGATGGACTCTCTCTGCCATGAAGGGCAAGATCTGATGGTAGTGCTTTTCGCAGAACTCCCTTATTGACGCATCTGTCGCGGTCTTAGGGTGGTATTGTTCTGTGGCTTGCACTTTTTCATTCCCTCCCGTGTTTCTGACCGTGGACGGCTCAGGAGAGGGGGAGGGGTTTTCTGCCAAATTGCTCATCAGAGTTTTTTTAGGAGATGCAGTTATGTTACTGGTCCCACGGATGGCGCCAACTTGTTAATACAATTCTGGGCGCTTCTCCTACGAGGATTAGTGTAAGCTAACTCTTCGGAGAATAGATCTTGTATTAAGTGAAATCTTCGATTGCTAGCTGCTAAGAAAACCAACACCGTTAGTCTCACCGCGGAACGGGGTTCCGCGGTCAACCTCCGGCGTGAGAGTAAGTGATAGTTTTAGAGAGATGAAGTGAATTCTAGAGAGAGAGAGTGTGTGTCTGTTACCGTTTGAGTAGAGGTGAGACCTCTATTTATATGGTTGACCTTTCTGTCGTGTTCTCAAGGTCACGGGTCTTGAGAGCGACAGTTTGTGACGTAAGTCAGCTGCAGAGCTTGTCCGCTAGTTGTGATGGTGATGTTTTTGGGCGGGAGTTGTCCCGCTTTCCCCTTTTGGGGCCTGCAGGTCGCAGTACATCTAACCTAGGGAAGATTCCTTTCCCTTTACGTGGGGCGCGGTTGCACCCTTCTTCGGACGTACCTTCGCTACGCGCCCGGTCCGCGACTGTCCTGTGTGATGTCCACGATGTCATGGTTAGCCCGCGTCGGACCGTATGGGTGCCGGGGAGGCTATACGTGATCAATATTAGTCTTGGAATAACAAGGAAAGTCAAATGTAGATTTAATGTTTTTTTTTGTTTTTTTTTTTGTTTTTTTTATAAATATAAAGTACTTCCATTCATACATGTTTTCCTAATTTGTGTGCTATTTTTTTTTTCAAATTATGGTTAGAGACACCGAGTTAATCAAAAAAATTAGAGCTGTGACTACTTTTGAAGTTGTAAAAACGGGGATTAATTTTGCCTTTTGGGCAAAGCCTTAAATGAATTATAAGAAATAGCAAATTTAAGGTTTCAAATTTTGATCAATCCCTTAAAACGTTGGAACGCAGAAAGGAAAACTATCTAACTATACTTATGTGATATATAAACTACCATTACATGTTAGTCTAATGGCAAGCAAATCCGTGTATTTTGTTATCATCCATGTCATACTTTATGGTCATGTGCGAGCCTCACATTGAACAAGCTGAACTTCTGTCTGAGCTCATGCCCTTACTTAAAGACCAAGAATCTCGCCTGGAAATATGCATGGACATCAATAAGCAATTAAAGGACAAAAATGCACTATTAACTAGGGATATTGAATGCTTAAAAAACCAACTCAACGCTTTTCAAACTCAAGAAAAACGTGAAAAAGGTTTTGAAGTCGCTTTTGCTAAATCTTACCAAAACGAAAAATCATTAGAACAACAGATACGTGATCTAGTCGCATCCAAGAATGCTTTGTTGTCTCAAATAGAACAACTAAAATATGATCATAAACAACAACTTAATGCTCTCACTTTGGAAACTCAAAAAGCCAAGTCTGAGTTGTTAACTTGTCAAAAACAGTTCTCTGAGTACAAAAAGCATTCAACAAAATGAATAGATAACTATCTTGAGGAAATTGTCGACTTACAAAACAAAATCAAAGAGTTTCGAAATGTTGTTTATAAACATGGTGAATCAATCACAACGATTCAAAAGTATACTTTTAAACCAAATCTAAATGGATATGGTCCGAATCTTGCAGATTACAAACCAAAGTTTTCAAATAGAGCATTCAAACCAAATCCTGTAGTTTATAGTGCAGAACATAGAATTGATGATTCCATTATGAGTGTTGTTGAATATAATCGTCAAGAGGAATTAGATGCAGAAGACGAGAGTCGGTCAAAATTGGAAAATGTTATTTATAACAAACCATTTAACTATTCAAAAGCCGTTACTTTCGTCACACAACAGGATTTTTCTAACACACCTTGGGTTATCACACCTACTTCTAAGGGTCCCCTTTCCAATACTGCACAAATTAATGGTCCTTTACCTTCACTTAGTGAAATAAAACCATTAGCCGAACAATGTAAAGTTATAAAATATTTTGAAACATTCTTATCGGACATCAAACTTTTGGAACGTGAAATTGAAATCAATTCTGAAATAAAAGTTGAACATTTTCAATCGCCTCAAGCGAGAGCCCAAAGAGATATTTTTCAAAAAAGAATTTTACCACATGTCCAAAATTTGAAAAATTGTGCAATATATTGGGAAAGGGACTTTCACAAGGAACTTGGACTTATGAAAAGAGTTTTCGAACACACAGAAACATCGATTTCAAATACTAAACGTAAAAAGAAATTGTTGAGAAAAGATGTTGATCGACTCTTGGAAGATGTTATCTGTGCTGATATCCATAATGTTGTGTTACTACATTCGGTTGCATATGAATTTGATTATATCTCTGCTGATTCTGTTGATTCCGTTGAAAATGTTGAGAATACTGATACTGTGTCACAGATCAAGTCTTTAAAAGTTGAAAATGAACGTTTATTTAACGAGATTTCTAATGCAAAACTTCGTCTTCAATGGTGTCAAAAAGATTGTCAGAATCGAGAACTCGCTTTGCAAAACAAAATCCACCAGTTGCACACTAAAACTTTTAATCCAAAACTTGAGCAACTGGATGATCAAAACGTGTCTTTGAAGTGTCAAATTTCAAAATATGAACAAGAAATTTCAAAAGTTTAAAAGGAATATGGTGTCATATTTGATTTACTCAAAAAGACTCGTGCTCAAGCGTCAAAAGATATTGATGATCATCTTGCATATACCAAAGATGTTTTACGACAAAATGGAAATACTCGTTCTCAAAATCAAGATTTGTTACACACTATCCATGATTTAAAAGCAGAGTTGGTAAAACTTAAGCAAGATAGGGATAGTAACACTGTAGTAACTGCACCTACACAGATTCAAAACGACTCTAGAACATTTAACGACAAACCACAAGAAACTAATGTGCTTCCCTCTACTGAAACAGGAATAGTTGCCTCTTTTCCCAACGCCCGCACTTCACAGCGTAGGAGCAATACAAGGAAGAATATGGAGTTGCGACGTAAGAAAATAACAATAAAGAATGCTGAAGTAGAAGAACACCCTAGGATTTTGAATAAAACTCAAGTTGCACCCACTTTAGATATTACGTCTGATAAATGTAATGAACAAAGTGATGTAACGAATGCTGAATCTTTAAGTAATCTTAATGTTTTGTTTGAAGCTTCTTGTGTTGGTTGTCGTAAAAGCATGTTTTCTGGTTGTGATGATAAATGTGTTGCTAAGGCTATCTTATCTCGTAAGCGGAATACTAGAAAACGTAATACCTCTAGGCCCACTAATGCTTCTAAGTCTGTGCTAGGCAAACCGCCTTCTAGTGTTTCTGCAAACATCATTGATGTACCTGTAGCACCCACTTCACCACCTAGGAAGAACTTATTACCTAGTGCATTCACTAAGACCAAAGCTAAGACTAGTTGGAGATGGCAGAAGCCATAAATGGTTACATAATACACTAGGATTTCAATGGATACCTAAAATCATAAACATGTGTGTTTCACCTATAATTGCATCGGAACCCTCTAACTCTTCGGGTTCCACATCTATTTCTATTCCATCTGTGTCGCCTGTGTGTAATGCAGGTGATACAGATCATCCTCTGGATTGTTGATAGCGGATGTTCCCGACACATGACAGGCAATCTCAAATTGTTATCAAACTTTATTGCAAAGTTCATTGGCACTGTCAGATTCGGGAATGATCACTTCGCAGCTATCATGGGCTACGAAGATTACATCAATGGCAACATCGAAATTAGCAGGGTTTATTTTGTGGAAGGTCTCGGTCATAATTTCTTCTCAGTTGGTCAATTCTGTGATGGAGATTTGGAAGTTGCTTTTAGGGAGAAAACTTGTTTCATTCGTGATCTACAAGGAAACGATCTTATGTCTGGCACCCGCAATTCAAGTCTTTATACAATCTCAATGCAAGACATGATTGCTTCATCTCCCATCTGTCTACTTTCAAAGGCAACATCTACAAAATCTTGGCTATGGCACCGTCGTCTCTCACATTTAAACTTTCAAACCATAACCAATCTTACACGACACAAACTTGTTGAAGGTCTCCCAAGATTTCGGTATTCTAAAGATCACCTTTGCTCAGCTTGTGAACAAGGGAAAAGCACTCGTGCTCACTTTCCTTCAAAGGTGGAACACAACTCACAGCATGTGCTTCATCTTCTTCACATGGACTTGTGTGGCCCGATGCGCGTGCAGACGATTAATGGCAAATGCTACATCTTGGTAATTGTTGATGACTACTCAAGATGGGCTTGGGTTTATTTTCTTCGAAGTAAAGATCAAGCTCCACAGATGATCATCACTTTTCTCACGAAAATTCAAGTTCAGCTCCGGAACACTGTCAGACAAATCAAAACAGACAAAGGAACTGAGTTTGTGAATCAAACTCTTCGTGCATATTATGGGAAAGTGGGAATTGAGCATCAAACATCCATTGCTCGAACACCGGAACAAAACAGAGTTGTTGAAAGACGAAACCGTACATTAGTGGAAGCTGCAAGAACGATGTTAATCAATGCTAAACTTCCAGATTACTTGTGGGCTGAAGCCGTGTCAACTGCATGCTACACTCAGAATCGCTCAATGATTACCAAATGCCACAACAAAACACCTTATGAGCTTATCCACAACCATAAACCAAATCTCAAAAACTTTCATGTATTTGGATCCCTTTGTTATCCGAATAATGATCGTGATGATTTTGGTAAGCTCAAAGCCAAAGCTGACATTGGAGTCTTTGTTGGATATTGTGAAAACTCTAAAGGTTACCGGATCTGGAATCGTCGTACAAGGGATATTATGGAAACGATTCATGTAAATTTCGATGAGCTTACTGAGATGGCTTCTGAGCATAACAGCTTGGAACCCAGTCATAACCGTTTAAACTTCCCTCAAACCCCATCATCAGCTGAACCTAGTTTACAACTAACTCGACGTCAAATGGAACAACTATTTGCTCCTCTGTTTAGTGATGATATTGATGAACGTGCTCCAGCTGTATCAAATATTTCCGCTACTCACCCTGATCAAAATCCAATACCTGATACACCTGCTACAACAACTACTGTTGAGGAAGCACCACCAGTTGATTCTACAACAACAGTTGAACAAACCGCATCCAACGACACTGAACCAGCTGATGATATTCTAAACAATGAAGTACCCCCACCTGCAGATTATGATCCAAATGCGTTCTTTAATCCATTTGCACATGAAACTGCCACACCTGATGTTGTGAAATCATCTACAAGCCATTTGAATCCTCCCAATCTGCAAAATGTTTATCAACATCAACCTTCCACACATCGTTGGACGAAAGACCATCCTCTTGAAAACATTATTGGTAACCCGACTCAACCAGTCGTAACTAGACAACGTCTTCACACAGAAGGTGAACATTGCATTTATGCACTCACCGTCTGCCAATCTGAACCTAAAAACATTAAAGATGCAATGACCAAAGACAACTGGATTGAATCCATGCAAGAAGAACTCAATCAGTTCAAACGTCTTGAAGTATGGGAATTGGTTGATAGACCAATATGGGTCTTCGTCATTGGTCTCAAATGGATTTGGAAAAACAAATTGGATGCTGAAGGAACAATAATCAGAAATAAGTCACGTCTGGTGGCTAAGGGTTATAGACAGGAAGAGGGTATTGACTTTGAAGAATCATTCGCTCTGGTTGCTCGTCTTGAGGCTGTACAGATTTTCCTGGAATTTGCGGCTCACATGAACATCACGGTCTTTCAGATGGATGTCGAAACTGCTTTTCTCAATGGACAACTAAAAGAAACGGTCTATGTTAGCCAGCCAGAAGGATTCGTTGATCCAGAGTTCCCTAATCACGTCTACAAACTAAAGAAGGCTCTCTACGGTCTCAAACAAGCCCCTAGGGCGTGGTATGATAAGTTATCATCCTTTCTTATCGCCAATAATTTCATCAAAGGTTCAGTCAACCCTACACTTTTCATACAGTATCACGGGGCACACATTTTAATAGTTCAAATTTATGTGGATGACATCATTTTTGGGTCAACACATCTAAAATACTCAAACGCTTTTTCAAAACAAATGAAAAAACATTTTGAAATGTCCATGATGGGTGAACTTACGTTCTTTCTAGGACTGCAAGTTCATCAATCACCCCGTGGTATTTTTCTGAATCAGTCCAAATATGCCCTTAAAATCTTAAACAAACATGGAATGCAAAACTTTGACACCTATGCCACACCAATGGCACATACCAATAAACTGGATGCTGATTTGCATGGAAAAATGGTTGACCCTACCAAATACCGAAGTATCATTGGGTCTCTCATGTATCTAACAGCCAGTATACCTGATATTGTCTTTGCTGTATATCTTTGCTCATGTTATCAGTCGAGACCAACTGAAACTCACCTCTCTGAGGCTAAATGAATCCTCCGATACATCAAGGGAACTATTAACTTGGGGATCTGGTATCTGATGGATTCTAGTTTTGAACTAATAGCTTTTTCAGACGCTGATCACGCAGGTTGCTTAGATTCTCGGAAAAGTACTTCAGGAGCTTTACAATTTCTTGGTGATAAACTGGTGTCATGGCAATCGAAGAAGCAGGATTGTACATCGCTGTTCTCAACAGAAGTAGAATATGTAGCCATGTCGGCGTGTTGTGCTCAAGTCATTTGGATGAGAACACAACTCAAAGACTATGGTTACGTATTTGACAGAATCCCGATGTACTGCGAAAATCAAAGTGCTATTGCGATCTCGTGCAACTCTGTTCAACATTCAAAATCAAAGCACATCGATCTTCGATATCATTTCATCAAGGAGCATGTGGAAAAGGGTACCGTTGAATTATACTTTGTGGGTACTGAATACCAATTGGCAGATCTTCTCACCAAAGCCTTAGCTCTTGCTAGGTTTACTGAGTTGGTCCACCGGATTGGTATACGGTGTTTGACTCCAGAGGAACTGGACGAACTTTTAAAACAATCTTAAAACCAGTCAAACACCAAAACCTCTTTTGTAAATATTTTTCAAAAACAAAATACAAAAATATAAAATCTGATAAAACTTCAAAAATATTCTTTGTTGGATATTGGATTTCATAAACACATCATAACATATAAATTAGGGGCGTATGGTTTGAAGGTTTAGAGAGAGAAAGTAGAAGATGGGAGCCTTTCTAGAGAGAGAAGGTAAACAAAAGAGAAAAGGTTAGATTAGAATGAAAGGTCCAACCCTCTACCTTGGGAGGTAGAGGGTATTTATAGTTACATACTACACGTCCTCCTTCGGACTGTGGATCAGGCATACAGTGGGTAAAGACCCGTCCGTCCTCCACGGTGTTGCTCTAAACTAAATAACTAATAAATAACGTAATGTCTACGAGCTAACATATGCTAGACTAGAGTTGGGGTGACCGACTCTTCACTATGGATTTTCCAATTCCTAAC
Source organism: Chrysanthemum seticuspe (assembly GCA_019973895.1). Classification (NCBI taxonomy): domain Eukaryota; kingdom Viridiplantae; phylum Streptophyta; class Magnoliopsida; order Asterales; family Asteraceae; genus Chrysanthemum; species Chrysanthemum seticuspe. The sequence goes on from BPTQ01000001.1 coordinate 205,764,150, forward strand.
AATCTCCCCCTAAGGGAGGTCACACCATGATTTACATTTTGAATCCTAGCATTCTATCTTTGACTTTATTCTCGAGCTCGTAGACTTCAATTCTTCAATGTTCGCAGTCTTTGTGCTTTTGTAGCGATTCTTCAAAGTCCGCATATTTTTGTACCTTCAGTGGAGGTCTTAAACTGATCCACATCTTTGATGATCTTCGAGCTTTCATTAAGATCATCAGCCACAGTAATTCTCTAGATCACCCTTTATTGTGTTGCCATCATGTGATGTTGTGACTTTTGGACTGACATGCTCACACTTTCTGGATCATGACATCTTTCCATCAGAGTAGCGGAAGCTTTTACTGGTTCAAGATATTTGCAGCAGTGTAGGAGAGGCATAGTATAAAAATATCAGAGCCAGGTTCTGTAGATATGCACAAGTCATGATTTCTTCAATTAAGTGTGGATGCTGTGAGCATGCGGCTTTGGATTGACTTCTCAATTCTGATCAGCTACAACCGTCCAAATGTACCTGCAAACAACAGTTAATAATAAAGCACACGAAAGTGTCTTTGATCACTTTCGTCGAATTAAGGTACACGACCCACGGTTCCCCGTTGATCAGTACAAGTACTGCCTGTGATCAGGTAGGATTCCTAAGAATCTCCTTGACAGGGTTTCGCAGCTGTTCTAGCTATTCTCAAACCGGAACGTCTCAAAGAAGACAACACGGAGTGAGTGAACCAGCGAATTGAGATTCACTGATTGACGAAAAATGATTTGAAAAACAATTGCGTATTGCTTAGAAGAAAGAGTTTTGCAATACGACGAAGGTTTTATGAGAAATATCAATTTTCAATCATAAATACTTTTTGCATTTGAAAAGAGTACACATTCGATGGGCTAGATAAAAGAAGAGATTCGCACATCGAACGGTTTTTCTAAAAGTATTTTTTTTTCAATCAGAGATACTTTTTGAGTTTGAAATATGAATACACATTCGATGTGCTAGAGAAAAGAAGATTTGCACATCGAACGGTTTTTCCAAAAGTATTCGTCAATTCATTTCCTGGACCAAGGTTGATTCAAGATTAAATCTCCCCATCATTTCTATCCAGTTGTCACAAGCTTGATCTTACGAGAAGATATCACATGTCACCCACCAAGAGCTTGTTTGATGTTGGCTCTAGAAGGATTTCCATCTTTATCGTGAATACTTTTACGTATCACTTGGAGGTTCTGGCAATACCACAAGGATAATGCGTAGGACTCTCAATATATACTTACTTTCCACATTGTGTGAAACAGCAAGTCTTCATTAATTTTGTGTCCTAATGAGATATTGTGGATGATCTCTTGGCTCTAGACTCAATTGTGCACATTTGGTTCCTATGCCAGAGACTAGGGAGAGGGTCTCCTTCTTCAATATCAACAATCTCTAAGAGAAAGTCGATAGATTATGTTGGTTCCCCGTGAGAATGAAACAAGCCCTTTTAAGAGGAACTTGAGTAGTTTGGGAAGTTTAGTGCAGTGCGTCACTGGGTCCATGACGTCTTGTCTTCAATACCAGCGTTAACTTAGTAACCACCAGTAGCATATGTATTGAACCCGGTTTCTGCCCTAAGGTTGAATTATTGGAGGGCTATTTCTTTTCACCCTTTTCTCATTTCATTTCTTTTTCATTCTTCAACCCCTTCAGTGCTTACCGAGACTTCATAACTAGAACCTTGTTGGGTTTATTCCAGTTCTAGCTCTGTCTCAGTCGGCACTCTTCCCATATCTCACTTTTCTCCTTTTTTTATCATACCTAAAGACTCTACACTATCTAGTGGATTGTCCCTGGGTAGATCCATCCGGTTCTGGCGGATCGTGGGAACTAATACCTAACCTCACCATCCTTATAACTCCATGCATAAAGTAAAATGGTCAGTCTTTTGGTACAGTTCATTCTTCCTTGAAACCAATTGAAAAATCATTTGGAAAAACAATCAACGTACTTGTGATACGATATCAAAGCATTTTGTACCTTAATAGTTTTGATCATTTAGAAATGCTCCCCCTCAACATGTGCATATGATTTTATAAATTGTTTAGCACATGGAGGCAAGAGTTCTTTTGAAATAAATTCTTGATCACAATTTCTATGGAAAAAGCCATTTGATTTTCTTGGTAAATTCTCCCCCTCAATATGTGCTTTGGATACTTGAAATCATTTTATCACATAGAGGCAGGAGTTCTTTAAAGTACTTCCACAATCACGAATGCCATAGAGAAAACCTTTAAAACTCAATCAAGGTACTTATGATAAAACATTGAAACCTTTGTACCTTGATAGTTTATTTTCATTAAAAATGCTCCCCCTCAATATGTGCTTCGAGATTCGAAAGCGTTTTAGCACATATGGGAGAGCTGCCTGCACTTTGAGTCAAAACGATCACTTGTTATCAGATTTCATAATTAAATCACATTTTCTCCCCCGATCAAAAATATCAAATCCTTTGAGATTTTGGATCCCAAGTGATTTAAATAGGTTTAGAAAACATGGGAGAAAACTGTGTTTAGATTAATTTAATTCTGATAGTGGAACAGATTTAGACATTAAAATATTGTTAGTGTCAGGTATGATAATTTTTTAAGAGATCTTTTAGGTAAAATAAAACATTTTCACAATCAAACAATAACAGAAAAAATTTCATTTTGAAAGACCTTTGACCTTTGAAGAAAATCATACCATGACATAACATTAAATCTTTAGATCACCACTTTTTGTTGTACAATCCGGACTTTTTGATGAAATATCGTTTGAAAATATTTTAGATAAAATCACTCTCCCCCTCAATCGATGACCGTAGTCGTTGATTGAGTGACTTATGTTTTGATAAAATGAAGTCCGGTGATTTTCAAAATTTAGTCCAATTTATTTTCAAAACAATTTTTTTCCATTTTCAAAACGATTTTATTCAAAGTTTTTAGAAAAATGGTATCCCTGCACAAAGATACGTTAGGTGGTTAAGCTGCTTTTGTTGTTGTTGCTGTAGGGTTTGGAAGAAAACCATCTGCAGATGCAGTGAGACTTCTTACGTTGCATTTTTTTCCTGCCAACTGAGGTCAAATTAAGCTAGGTTTCTTCATTTGATGATGAAGAAAACCATCTGCTGATGCAGTGAGACCTCTTACGTTGCATTTTTTCATGCCAAATCTCCATTGAAGTCAAATTAAGCTCCGTTTCTTCATTTGTCAACCCAAGATATAGTTACCCTTTCCTTTCGGCATCCAATCATCTTGTATTGTGGGATCCGGATTGGGAACATTCTTATATACCAAAATACCTACATACGTTAGTGAACACACATACAGATATATAGTGGTCGACATCACCCAAACAGCAATCGACTAAGTAAAGTCAATCCAACATATTAATCAGATCATAAAAGGTATGGGAATAACGTGTTTATGACAAGGTTTTAAAATGTACCTTTTTGAGGGGTCGTTTAAGCCCTTATTTGATCACTTTTGCATCCATTATTACTTAATATCGTTCCTTTTCACTTTTTAGGTCTCTCGAAGGCAAATTGCTGGAATGGCACTTATTTGGACGAAAAGGCGCGGATATACGAAGAAAATGGCCAAAGTCAAGAATCGAGCCACTCAGACTGCTGAAATACAAAGGGACGGCGTTAGGTTTTAACTGCGACGCCGTCGCATCACTTTTGTGACGGGTCAGTAGTCAAATTTCTTATTTTCAAGTGACGGTGTCAGGCTTTAAAAGAGTAGGTCGTCGCAACTCTGACGGCCTAGATTTGATCTAGACGGCGTCAGAGACTGAAGGGGACGGCTTCACAAGCATAAGTTGACGCCGTCGCAAGACTAACGTGGCCAAGACGAAACCCTAATGACGGCGACCCGACGGCGTCACAAATCAAAGGGTGACGCCGTCGCGATTGTAATCTTATATATAGAATCCGAATTTTTCAGTTTTATTGTGTAGTCTTTTGGAGTAAAAACCTAAACCGAACCAAGGCTGTCTTGTACAGTATTTTAGGGTTCCAAACCCTATCTTACAACAAGATAAGTGTTTTACTTCATTAATTCAATTATGTCTTCAATTAATTGTGTGTATGATTGCATGTTCTCCATGTCCGGCTAATTTACTTGTGTGTTTGCTTAGGGAATATGAAACTTAATTATTGAATATTGATTGGTTGTCTCTTATCTTAATTGTTAATGATCTAGTAATGCGATAGGTCATTCGTTGTGTAATTAATGCTTGATTAATCTTTGTGAACCTTAGACTATAACACCTAGAGTAGTTGTAGGCTAAACCATCCAAAGAGTACCTTAGAGTTAGAGTTTATAATTCCTAGAGATTTTGTAGACGAGACCCTTTGGTAGTTTCAAAGAGTTAGGGACAAACGCACACCCTACGACTTTAGACACACAACGCGATTAAGAATAAGGACGTGATAATTCAACCATCAATAGGAGATAATTAAGGAGTAATAAAACCTAAGTAAACACATCTTTAAACTATCATACGAGCACACAATAATTAGACATAGACTACATACACCTTAGATTAGATAATTAGATAAGTAGAGTAATCGGTAGAAATACCAACCCCCAAATCCAAACCCCGAGATTCGTACCTTTCTAATTCCTAAAAAAACATAAAAAGATAAAAAATAATCTTCCTCAACCCCAACCTTAGTGTAGTAACTTCTCACTAGCATTCCTATTCCCTTAGAGAATGATATCAATACCCTTGGCTTACCCTAATACTACACTACAACGATTAGGTTAACTGCCTAGGGTATTATAAAACTTGCTCGAAGAAAAGGAAGTTCCTTTGACCCCGAATGACGCGTGTAGCGTTATCAGTTTATCAAACTTTAATCATCTAATCCTAACAATCATATCCTAGGCACCTAGTCCTTCAACGTAGGTTAACATCATTTTTCAGTTAAGCATTTAGGATAATTAGATAAGTCCGATAGATGATATACATTTGAAAACATTCTCCCCCTCAATCAATGACTCATTTTCTGAAGATTTTAAAAGCGCTGAAGTCATTGATGGAGTTTGCAAATTTTATAAAACTCTGAATTTGATTGTTTTTAAAGCAACTCATTTACCACCATTTTGTTAAAACAAATATTTTTCTGAAGAATTTTAGACGGAAAAATATTTGAGTAGGAACAGTAGTCCTTCGACATACTTTCCTCATTTTGTTTTTAGGACAAGTGCTCGAAACATTTGAAAATTGGTTTAGCGCAGCACTTTCCTTTCTTGAAAAACGGGTTGCTATCTGAAATAATAGCAAGCCATAGTTAAGCACGGGTTACAGTTTGAAATAACTGCAAGCCATCATTTGAAGCCCGGGTTACAGTCTGAAATAACTGTAAGCCATATTTTGAGACGTGTTTTGAAAAAAAATATTTACACCTCCTGTTCGAACTTCATCTAAAGTCCCGTGCCATTATTGAATGACATTTCTAAGGCCGTAGATGTTATCGATATCAGAATACATGTCTTTGAAAACAATATTTTTGGTATTTTCCAAATTTTTTGATTTCTATGGGTTTTTGTTGGTTTTATATTTTTCTATTTTCTTTTTGTTGGTTTTATATTTTTGTATTTTGCTTTTTGATAAATATTTACAAAGATAGAGTAGATGATATAGTATAAGAGGATGATGATACGAGTACCGAGATAAGGATATCGAGCAGCCCCGTTGTAGAAGATAGAAGTCATCAACTCTTAAACATTCACCACCAAAGCTTCCAGGGCTCTTGAATCGAAGAGAGGAATTGAACCATCTGAAAGTGAGACTTTGGCAGCTTCCCCCCAAACCGAAAATCCTTTAGCCGAGCAGATTCACAACTTTCTTACAAGCTTCCCTTAGCCAGGTGCACAAAGAAGCACACCATTATCATCGATCCTGCTGCTCCTTTCAAGAATAATCACTGTGATTCTTCGTTCGAGGTTATATCATCCAATAGAACAATAGCAACGTATCATCCCACATTTAAATAATCTTCTCAAATTTCATTCCACTGAAGTTTGACGCAATCCATTCCAAAAGGTGTTAAGAGACCACTTCCCCCGAGTAGTTGAATAGATGCAACCCGTCTCTTAGAATAGAGCTCAAGAGCCCGAATACACAAATAGAGTTCCAAAGAATAAATGATACAACCACCCAATGCACATTTATATTTCCTGATGATTGTGTATGAAGCTCAAGAACCTGAAGTACCCAAATTCCCAAAGAGAGAATAACCGATAACATTGAAGAAGCAGGCCGAATCACTGATTATCTATGTGGAGGACTATCTCTGCGGATGTCAACTCCGGAATAAGTGATTATATCTCTGAATCACTGATTAAGCCCTCAAGTGAAACAGCTGAGCATCCCCAATGTACACAATCTCACTCCCCTGATGATTGTGATAACATCAAAATCATCACACACTTGTGTACCTCTTTTATCTTTAGAACATCACTTCCCCTACGTAGTTGGAATAATAACACTAAAAGCCTTGATGAGTAAAAACTTGAGATTCTCTGCGGTCATGACAATTGTCTTCCCGGGATATCTTCAATTACTTAGAAGAGTTAAGTTCATCAAGTTTACTCGCCATGAGTCAAACCTTGAGTTTCTCTGCGGTAATAACATTTGTCTTCCCGGGATATCTTCAATCACTTAGAAGAATTAAGTTCATCAAGTTTACTCGCTTTGTGTTTAGATGTGTGTCTCCTTCCCCCTTGCTGGTTTTGATACTTCAGAATCAACAACATATTGTAAGCCCGTATACTAGAAATCTGTTGAAAAGAACATTAGAAGTCTTTGTGAGAATCAACTTGCTGAAGTACATTGTGAGCAAATCTAATTAGGGATTGAATCCGACTTATCACTCTCCCCCAATTAGTGCTCTCCCCTAAACCGACAATCTGTTTGATAAATGCCCAGATTAAGAAGAAGTCTTTTGATAATCAAATGCAACTTGTCTTTTAGTCTTCTAATCATGAGAACAGACTGTAGACTCGACCTTCTTCAAGATTGTCCAGTTGGGGATTAGATAGTTAACATCTTCATCTCACCAAAAAGCATCCCAATTAACTTACCTCTTGCAAATCCCCTTAACTAAAATCCCTCCCAATCAAACAAGAACAGAAAGATGTTCATCAAGGAAATCAACAATCAGCCCACACCGAGCACACTAAATGGTAACACCAAACCACCAATCACATCAAACAAGAATAGAGAGATGGTTCAGAATCATCATGTTGATGTGTATGTGAAGCATTAACCGGGAACACTTTGTCAATAAACTCACCAGTCCGTATGAAGATGTCAACCAACGGCTCTAAGAAGAAACTCCATGTAAAGATGACCTGATAAGAAGAAGCTCGGTTCTTACACGAGTTAGGAGTCGTATGACCATATATTCTCAGAAGTAACTCAACATGCAGAATTATCATACTTCTTCTCCCCCTCAAGAATTGCAGACGAAGTTGCCATTCTTGACTAAATAAGTGAAATCATCCAAATGTAGTCTATTCACACTTCTCCCCCGCAAAATTAGCACATGATGTCACCATCGTCATTATAGTTAAGCAAGTGGAATAAGAAAACAATCAACAATAGTCCGGTTCACTTGATGACTGAAGCGCATGGAAAAAGTATGAAGCATGTTGATGAGAATGGTCATAATAAGAAGATTTCTATTCTTGCGAAGATAAAGCGCACTGACACGTACACTTTTCTTTTCTTTAGAGAACGAGGCTTGAACTGATGTGTTCAAACGTCATAGCCGAAAGAATATCAAGATTGAGTTACTTGAACCCATGAGTTATGAGATATCAATCCATTTGTAATCCATACTTTAAGCCAGTCCATGTAGTGAAGGATTGAAGTATCTGCAACAGAGTAAGGACTACCTGCACAAATATTACAAACTTGATTGCATATATTTTGGTTAGTGACATTAGTATCCAAACCCTTTGGGGTTTCACAGGCAACCTTGATTTTGTCATCGGTAAACAGCTTTCCGGTAGGTATCCACCTAAGTCCAGCATCCTTAAACATTCTACCAGACGGCATCTACTTATGGCAAGGTCTACGATTGTTGATATTCTTATGCAAATTGGAAGACTTATCGTTATTCCTAGACTCCAAAGATTTAGCAGTTTGGATCCATCTAGACGAAGTTTTAGGTTTGTTTTGCATCATAACATGTTGAACCTTAGCCATGTAGGTAGTCTTAGTGGATTGTACCTTGGCATGTGAATTAGGAAAATGTTTCTTATGTGGAAAAGACTAAGAATTTCTAGTTTTGTTTTCAACATGCTTAGCATTCTTATGCACATAACTACTCTTAGATGCACGCCAATCCCTAGTGTTTTGAGTGTTCCTAGGTAGTGGTTTACAACTACTAGCAGTGCCTTGAAATCTCGTAGAATTCTTCACCCTAGGTCTTGCACCTAAAATTCCATCTTTTTCGAATCTATGCCTTTTTCCTAGATTTTTATAGATAATAGTTCTTCCACAAGTCATTCATATCATATGAATTCTGGGTTTTAATGCTTGGTTTTGACACTGTTTTCGAACTAATCCTAGAGGTGCTGGGAGTAGACGTGGCTACGTGTTGAGAGTTAACGGATCTAGAAGCCTTATTCTTAGGTAACTCTGGTGAAGTGACTGGTTTTGACAAAACTTGTTTCTCATCAACTTGGGAGGCAAACCGTGTTTTTGAAAATTTTGGTCTTTCGGATATAAACGCAGTAGGCTGCCTAACAATGGACCGGTTTTGAATGGGATGAGAAACTGGTTTCCCCAAGGTTGATGGTTTTGTAAACTTAGTGTTCATACTTTTCCCTACAGTTTTCCTAAGCTCATTTTTTAAGGCAACAATAGCGAAACTCTTTTCCTGAAGTTGAGCTTTGAGTTCATCAATTTTTGCTATCAAAGAGTTTGTTTGCTCCATTGACTTAGCTCTAGCTTCTTTGACATAGTCACTTAGTTCTATGTGATGCTTTCTCAACGACTCATTTTCCTTTAGTAATTTGGCCACACAAACCGCTAATTCATCATTTCTCATTTGAATATCATCAATAGTATTAACATCAGAATTACTTGTAACCAAATTACTTTTCACATGCATATTAGAAATATGTTTCTTCAAATTGTTGATAGTTGACTCTTTGTCTTGAAGCTGAGCTTTCAAAGTGTTAATTTCAAAAAGTTCACGGAATTCAGGAAGTTCCGGATTTTTACATGGTTTGGTAAGTTGAAAACTTTCTTCTTTACTCTGTATCGCAATTTCAAGTGAAATGCAATGTTTTTCAAGTTTTGAGAATTTGTTTGAAAGTTCATCAAAAGCCTTTTTGTCAACCATATCATTTGTTTTGAAATTATTAGACACAGCCTCAACCAAGGAACATTTATCAGAATCATGTTCAGCATTCAGTATGTTTAGGTACATTAGCAGATGCACTAAGTTGAACAGTTAAGGGTACCTCATCACATGACACCTGCTCAATTTCTGGTCTGATATCTGCATCCACATCATGTGTAACAAGAGTCACTGGACCACTGGCTGTGTCAAGCTTATCTATCTCTGAGCCTCTGTATTCAGTGTTAACTGATCCATCATCTGGTGCTTTACCCGACTCATCATTATTTGTTGTCTCTGACATTCTGCATTCAGCAACACCCGATTCTTCAACAGATACATTACCCAACTTATCACAACAATCTCTCAACTGCACCAGACACTCATCCACTTTTTCATCTGTCTGAGTAACTTCCTCAATATACTTCTCTACATTATCCATGAGATGGATAAGTGTCTCTATGAACACGCTAATTTCCATTCCAGTGTGTTTCTTGAAAGACACTTCAGTCATGTCTTGATCATAATCTGATGTAAATTCCCCACTGATGACTGACTGAAATTGTTTGTGGATCACCTGAAGTGCAGCACTGGAACTATCCTTTTGAACCTTTTCTTTATCAAGTTGTTGATCCAATTGTTCTAAGTTCAACAGAAAGTTTCTAGTCAGTGTAGGTAAATCCTGACGGAAGATGGCACTACATGTTCGATCCCTAATTGTGGACAAAAGCTGTATGAGGTGAGAGTGAAGTAACTGATAAGGTTCAATGTTACTTTCCATTAGCATGGCATTTTGTAGCCTAAACTGGTGCAATTCTCTCTCTTTAGATTCTGAACACGGAGATCTCACTTCCTCATTGCTTAATTCAATCATCTTTAATCGATCAGTGTAGCATACATTATCATTGTTGTCCACAGTATCATACAGTTTAAGCACTTCTGAAATCACTGGGTCAGTAGAGTAAGACATGATGTGGTAGAATGCACAGGATTTTACAAGTCTATGATTTAAACCGAGAAATAGAATCTTTCGCGGGATTTTACTAAAATCAAGACCAAACCGATAAGCAATGACCAATGGAATGTGTTAAGATGACTGATGGATCGACACAATGATAGACAATTGTGTGTTAAGACATATGATTGTTTGTAGGATTAGCAGAGATGTTGTTTGGTTGAGATTTGGATTGGTTTATGCCCGTTTTTACTAAGAAACTTAGGTCTAAAAACATAAAAACCTTAATAACTTCTGTTCGAAGTGGATTTAGGCCTTGAAGATTGACCCATGTTCATTCGGCATGCCATTCTCCTCGTTCTCACGGTCGTTTTGATACGTAGAACGCTGAAAACGGAGTTACGGTTCAAAAGTTATGGCTGTTTGAAGTTTTATCAAGAAAAGTCAACAAAACGCTATGAAGACAAGTCGCGAAGTCACCAAGTCGCTAAACACAAGTCGCTATGAACCAAGTTGCTAAACACAAGTCGCTAACGAATCAAGTCGCTACACAGTTAAGTCGCTAAAGAGCAACTCGCTAAGGTCCAAGTCGCTAACACCAAGTCGCTAAGAATACTAAGTACAAGTCGCTAACAAAATTGAAAGCAAGTCGCTAACTTCACCAAGTCGCTAGCCGTAGTGGAGAATCCACTAAGTTGTACTATTTGTCGGCTTGTCTCAATAGACAAGTCGCTAGGACCAAATCGCCAACAATTAACACTACAACTCGCTACCTTTTACGGAAGCAAGTCGCTACGACGAAAAACACTACGAGAACCAAGTCGCTAGCAAGAAAAACTTCAAAAACACACTTTTCAATTCAAACCAAGCTCAACCACAGTGATTCAAGCATACCAAATCAAAACCCAAGCACTTACATTGGTTCTAAACACAAAAGTACACCCAAAATTCAAACTTTAACACTATAAATGATCCATATGATGCAAAAACCACTAAACTTTTTCAAACTCAAAAACCATCTAAAACCACTAGAAATCCAAGGATATGTAAGAGAGATGATCAAACCATGGCTCTTGATACCAATTGTTGGATATTGGATTTCATAAACACATCATAACATATAAATTAGGGGAGTATGGTTTGAAGGTTTAGAGAGAGAAAGTAGAAGATGGGAGCCTTTCTAGAGAGAGAATGTAAACAAAAGAGAAAAGGTTAGATTAGAATGAAAGGTCCAACCCTATACCTTGGGAGGTAGAGGGTATTTATAGTTACATACTACATGTCCTCCTTCGGACTGTGGATCAGGCAGACAGTGGGTAAAGACTAGTCCGTCCTCCACGGTGTTGCTCTAAACTAAATAACTAATAAATAACGTAATGTCTACGAGCTAACATATGCTAGACTAGAGTTGGGGTGACCGAATCTTCACTATGGATTTTCCAATTCCTAACATTCTTCTATCTATATTTCTTTTAACATGGCAAGTACAATTCTTCCGTCAACACTTTACTCTTTCAAAATTCAATATTTTCTTGGTCAAGTGTTATATTTTTCGGTTTCATAAAACCTTGTACTTGCATGTTACCTTATCCCGGTTGTTTTTTTGTTAATGGTGGTCACATTTCTGGTTTACTGACTCTCCCCAGACTCAAATTCATAAAATTTCATTATTTATTAAGTCGAGGGGGAGTGTCGTCAAGTTTCTTTCCTAACATCATGCTTTACGTAACCAAAATAGAAGTTATGGGCGTTGGATGAAAATGGTTAAGGTGGAGGGACTAAAGTTGTTAAAAGCTTAAACTTAATTTTTCCAAATATACTTCACCTAATTTTTCCATAATATTAAATTCTATCATTTACTTCTCCTACAACCTAATCCACGCATAAGAATCAACCATCCAATCCGTGCTTTAAACTCTTGATTTGTAAGTGATTATATGATCAGAATGTGTTTACAAACATAGGTTTTTAAAATCATAAACATCCAACGGATGGTTTTTGGGTTTGAATGATTCTTGTGTTCTACGCATATGCGTATGAACACAAGATCATCATTTGTGTGTTTGTGATGATAAAAATGATGTTAAAATGTTTAAATAATCATACCTAAACCACTTCTATCAATCAAATCCACCCAGAAACATCAATTGATAAATTTTTCAAATTAGGGTTTATGCATAGATTTGGGTGTTTTCATTTGGGAGAGTTTCTGGTCAATTAGATGGTTAAGATATGTTTTTGACATGTTTAATTGATTAAATGTAAGCTTGAAACATACCCAGAAACATGTAAACTTAAGTTATTCTGATTTAGGGTTTATACTCGTAAGAAATGGGTATTTTTTATGCATAAAGATTTTAATGTTATAACTTGGTTAAAACTTCTCCTTATACCTCTAAGATGTCTCAGAATACTTTTGGTGTCAATCCTATGGCTAGAATCCTTACTCGTAATTTTTGAATCCTAGGGTTTAAGTTTTACGCATAAGCATATCCTACGCATAACCAATTTTGATTGAGACTACATGTTTGACTGAAAAAGATTAAATGTGGTGTTAATGAAAGTGTTGTGATTTATTTGTTTCAGGTTATTACGTGTGAAATATTCAAAATCAAGGTTAACTGAGCTCTTACGCATAAGGATCACCTTACGCGTAGAATGTTATGCGTAAGAGAAATGTTACGCGTAAGGTTCTACAAAGGGGACTACGCGTATCCTATGAAGGATATGCGTAAACAGTAAGCTTTACGCATAAGGTTCACTCTTACGAGTAAGCCTTACGCGTAAGCTCCCATATACGCTTACGCGTAAGCTATATGCCTAAGGTTCTCTTTTCCTACGCATAACATTCCTTACGCGTAAGTCAAGATCCTACGCATAAGGTTATGCTTACGCGTACGACCACAACTGTTTACGCATAAGCTTGGAACTTTACGCCTAAGCCTTATTTTAACCAAAATTATGAATTGTTACGAGTACAAACTTGTAAATAAATAAATCATAACGTCACGAAACCAAAATGTCATTAATAAGCTTAAATGTTTAATAAGTTGTGAAAATAAGTGAAAACTTAGACTTTAAGAACTCAAAGTTAATCTACTCACGAAACTTTTCACGACTACTTTGGACTATTGAACAAACAAGTGACACTGGACTCGTAACATTCATTAACATATCATATTGAATAAATAGACAATAAAATCAGCTTTTGACTAACGTAATGCCTTTCGATATGTTGGTTATTTTGGCTAAATATCTTTCAGATCATGATATGGACGTTCAAATGGAAAATGTGGATGCACCAAATGTTCTCACAGTTGAAGACATCTTCCCTAATGGTTACCCAATGAAGATTGGAAAGAATAATCTCAGAGTTGACTTTGATAACTTCACATGTTCTGAGTCATCTTGTCAGTTTGCCGTGGATATTCTGAAGACTCACCCTTACCAAAACATGCCCACAAATTCTGCTACTGTGCCGGAGATCTACATTCACCAATTATGGCACACTATTCAAAAGGTCAAAGGGCAAAGTGCTGTGACAGTGACGATAAACAACAAACTAGTCACCGTCACTCCTGCAGATTTGAGGGATGTTCTTCTTCTTCCAACCATCGAGCCTGCTGATTTATCTGCTACTCCTACGGAAGAGGTTGTTCTCCAGTTCATGGTCGACATCGGCTATGATGAGGCTGCTGGGGTTATCACAAAACATTCCTCAGTAGATCTCAAGAATATAACTCAACCATGGAGAAATCTTTACATAATGATTGCTAAATCCGTTTCCGAACGTGACAGTGGCTATGAACATCCGAAGCTCATGGAACTTCAAATATTTTGGGGCATGGTCAACATGAAACACATTGAATTTGCAGCTCTGATCTGGGATGACATGATGACTTACCTGAGAAGGCCTGGCTCCAAGATCCCTTATGTCAGATACACAAAACTGTTGATCAAAAGGATTCTTGAAACTAATCCAGACATTCCCCAAAGACTTGAAGACCCCAACCATCACTCCGTGCTACTTGAACCCACGCTCAACATGGTAAGATTCAAAGAATCTACCACACAGAAACAGGGTGTAGTGTTGCCAGATTATCTTCTTACTGATGTTATCAAAGGACTTCAATCGTACAAACGATATCTGGTAGCAGTTGAAGCAGGCAAAGTAGGTTTCATTGATGCTAAGTCTTCTGGTACACCTGTTAGGAAGACCAGGAGAGGCAGTGCAGGAAGTGTTACAAGCACTGGAAGTCCCTTAAAGTATCCAAAGAGAAATCCCTCCAGAAAAAGGAAAGTACCATCAATGGTTGCTATTCCAAATCCTAAACCAGAACCCAAACTAATGGATGAGGACTCAGAGGGCACTGCATCAGATGAAGAGGTTACCTACTCAGAATCTGCTGTAGATGATACACTAACAATTGAAAAATCACTAAGTCCCAAGTCTGATAAAGGGAAAACTCCAGTGCAAGAGCAGGAAGAAGAGAGCTACGATGAAGAGCCACTAGATGAAGACAGAGACTACAGAAAGAAGCTTAAGAACCTCAGACTCCAACATGTTGCTAAAGAGTTCGAACAGCAACAAACTCATGGCCCCTGAGGGTCAAGTGGTGGTGCACTAATTACACCAGTTTCTGATGTAGTTAATCAACCCGATAAGGGAACTGGTACCACCACCCACGAATCTGAATAGAAGAAACTAGAGGATTCTATCACCTATGACTTTGAGGAACCAGAAATGGAGAAGTCTGAGAAAATTCCTGAAGAAGATGTTGAGGCTGCGGCTAAAGAAAAAGCAGAAAAAGAAGCTCAAGCCAAAGCAGATGAAGAAGCTAGGGTTCAGGCGGATGAAAAGGCTCAAGCCAAAAAGGAAGCCAAAGATTATCTTCTAGATAGTCCCGCACATAGCAAGGAACAAACTTCTGAGCCACCATGAATCATCATCGTTAGACTCATCTTCTCACTCATCTCCACCACCATCCAAAGCAACTACCAGATCCGCATCCAGATCGATTAAGAAACCAACCGACACTTGGGCATCCCGTGCAAAGAAAAAGATTGTTAAAGCTGTCAAGCAAGTAAGGAAGAAGAACATAGTCAACAAGAAACTCAATCAACTCGCTGACATATTCAACCTTCTTCAAAATGGGATAAACCAGATGTTGGGTGAACGGGAACAAATCCAGAAGTTTCTCGATCGAGATATACAAGGTGAAATGAACAAGACGATTGGGGAATATACTCATAAGTTCCTTATCGACATCGTTCCTGGAGTGACAAGAGAGATGTTCACCAGACAACTCTATCCGAATCTCATGCAGTTGGCCAAGCAAACACAAAGATCAACGCCTTTAATAGTTACAATTAACCCAACTGAGCCTACAGCTTTCTCCGATGCAGAATTGGTTTCCAAGCTTGTCCTTCAAATGTCAAAACGATCTGCAACGTTTACCTCTGACAAAGGTAAACTGTTTGACGCATTGCTGGATTACCAACTTAAAACGTCATGCAAAGCGGCAGCTAAAACGGCTAAGCATCCTAGAGACGATGATGATGCGGATAAAGACAAATAAACGAAACGCAAGAAGAAGTCTGGTGAATCCTCCTCTATGCCACCACCACCCCAAATGACTCTAACCGAAAGAAGATCTCCTCCATGTTCGACTCCTACTGAGAAACCTCAGGACTCTGAGTCACCACCCCAAACAGAAAAAACCGGTGATCATTTCGAATACACTGGTGGTGACGATGAAGAGATCCCAGAGCCCCAACAACAACCCACCTCTCCCGCCACAACAAAGAAACCATAGTCCTCATCAAAGCCAAAGAAAATAAAGACGAAGACCGATGTTGTCTCATGGCTAGATGACGATACAACCGTAGAATATGACTGGTTTTCTAGACTTGTTGATGCTACTCCCTCATTACCAGAAGGTCAAGAAAATGTAGATGGTCGGACAATGGAGCATGTGAAGTTTATACAAGAAAAGTGTAAAGTGAAGAAGATGACCAAGGCTAAGCTAAGGCGAATAAAGAATGATGCCTTCCAACTGCTTAAAGACAGCTCAGACAATGCAATTGAAGTCGAATACCATCTCGACAACATTGCACGAGCAATGTCAAACAACATCAATTGGCTCAATCCCGAAGCTAACATCGACTTCACAAGACAAGACAAGGCTCCCTATTACACTGATTGGACCAAACCTCTACCAACAATTGGCCGACCGGATCAACCTCAAATTCCATACCGTTACTTCTTCAACAATGAATTCGAGTTTCTTCTACACGGTAGCGATGTGACAAGGAAGTACGCTACATCACTCACATTTCCTTTCCCGACAGCAATCTACTCTCACAATCCAGCCATCGAGGAAGAAGCCACACATATGTTTGTTGATCAAGTGGAAAAGTTTGACCTTGATGCGCTGTATAGGATTCATCATTGGCCTGAACGCCGAAGAATATTCTATAGAAGCTGCCAGGTTCTCAAGTCTAAAAAGGAAGTGTTTAGTGTAAAACGGATCATTGCAATTAAGCATGTTACCCTGTCGTCAAAGTAGGACTACACATTCCTCAAGAACATTGTGGTCAAACGACAAGACGAAGAGGAATATGACTTCTGTGAAGCAGATTTTCCAAGACTGTCACTAAATGACCTTGAAGATATGTATCTCGCTAAGGTTCAAGGATGAATGAGAAATTTCTCTACAACTATCCAACGCGAGTACATCAAGTCATTATTTATCTTCATCAGAAGCATCGTGATCCAAGAACGTGTAGAAGACATTAAGCTTGTCGTGGAATCTTATAAAAAATGGGTCAATTTCACAAAACCTCAACTAGACCTCCCCGACATCAACCGACTTCCTCAATACACACTCATCAAGAAACAATTTGGGGTTGTCTACAGAAGTGAACTACACCACAACTGTTTCATGGCGTGTAAAGAACTTCATAAGTTTGGGGATCACACTTTGAAGAAAGTTAGGGACGGGCTAGCATACAGGTTAAAAGTGATTCATGACAGCATCGGGTCACCGAAGAGATGGAATTCGAGGGAGAAAAGGGATGTTAAGAAGATCATCATGCGGATTGATGAAAGGTTGTTCAGGCGGGATCATCTCAGAACTTTGGAAAGTTTCGTAGGCGGTCGTCCAAGCATATCTCTCACTGGCTATCAACATCCAGAACGCATTCCCGGAGTTATTGCTGGAATACCTGAGACACCTGGTACCCCTTAATCTGTTTCTCTTATAATTATCTGGATGTGTGATTTATATATAAAAATGGCTTGTGCACACATAACAGTGTACAACCCGTTCTCGTCAATAAAGGACCCTGTGGTACGCTTCAGTGTCACAATCCTTATAAAAGGAGCGAAAGCTTCTTACTTTTGAGTAAAACTAATCAAAACTTTCATTTTCAAAGTTTTGCTCAAAAGAACAAGTACTTCCCCTTATGATTTTCAAAACCTCAAAAGTTAATATCACTTGTTGAGGGGGAGTATTTGCTTAAAAATTTTGTTTCACAAAATTGTTCTTCGTGGTAATCTTCCCACAAAACTCGAAATGGACATATTCGATATCAAATTTCGCCAAAAATAACATTTATATGCCATTTTTGAGGGGGAGAAAAAATTATGTGATAAGAAATATGTTGTGAATTGCAAATGAATCGTTGTGCTAAAAAGACTTAACCAATGAATTGACGAGATCTTAAATGTTAGTAACTCGAAAAGACTTGTCCAGGATGGGTAATAATTTCAAATTAGTTCGCTAGTGATGTAAACGTGTCTTGCAAAGGACTTGTCCTAGTAGAATGTACCATTCGAGAAACTCTTGGTAGACATGAACTTTGACGGGTTTGACAACCTTTCAAGGTTTATCCACACCTTCAAGGTAGTTATTAGAGAAAGTTGTCACCTAAAAGCTGACGATGTAACTCTTTAACTATGCAACGTAACCGTGTCTCGCGGGGGATTGTCTACCTAGAGTTGATCAATTCAAAAGTGCGCGCTCTTCTCTCACCGTGCATATTTCTGTCAAAATACTCAAGCACGTGTGGAGGGGGAGTATTTCTGCAAAATCCTTAACTCTAAACAGTGGTACAAAATGCTTTGAGAGATTTTTCATGAAAATGGTTTTATGGCAACATAGGTTAGTCATGGTGTTATAAGGTGACTAAGGTTAGGAATAACCGTCCTATGATCTGCCAGAGCCGGAGGGATCCACCCAAGGACACCACCAATAGTTAGAATTTAGAAGTCCTCAGGTACAATTATTAAAAGGAGAAAATGAGAATCGGAGAAAGAAGGTGTTGAAGAATTAAAAAGAAAAGTAAAGAAAAGGGTGAAAAGAAATGGCCCTCCAGATCATTCAACTTAAGGCAGACACCGGGTTCAATTCATATGCTACTGGTTGTCACTTGATGACACCAATATTGAAGATCAAAGTCGTCATGGACCCAGTGACGCATGCACTAAACCTTCTTAGCCACTCAAGTTTCTCTCAACAGAAGCTTGCTTCATTCTCACAGGGAACCCTACGTAAACTATCGGCTTTCTCTTAGAGATTGCTGGTATTGAAGAAGGAGACCCTCTCCCTAGTCTCCGCTCAGGAAAACCAAAGCGCACTATTGAGTCTAGAGCCACGAGATTCATCAAAAGATCTCTTAGGTACACTTGACAATTCATCACTTGTCGTTCAACAATAAGAACACAAGTGATACATTATCGAGTCCTTCACAGATCTTAGCAAACTGTCGAGAACATTTATGAGGGGTTCACAACTGTGATCCTCAGTGATTGAATGGAAACTCCTGCAAGCGTCAACATCAAACAGACCTGATGTCACAATTCTCAATTTCCGGTCATTTCTCAAACTCAATATTCATCATTTCATATCGGTTCGTGCATGGTTTTGCATTTTACATTAAACGTTTATTTTCTTATTAAATAAATGCTATCACGTAATTAATTATTTTGAACATTTGATCCAATACTACCAAAAATTATCCCGATATATTTTTATACTCATATTAAGATTATAAAAATAATATTATGAGTTTACCCGGTGTTTTAAATTTATTTTGTATATAAATTATTATATTTATATAATTACGACGGTTTTCGTAAAAACTACACGATAATTATTATTCCACTCAATTTTTGCAAGAAATGTACTTTTATAATTTTTATGACTTCAATATGTTTTATTTTGACCCGTTAAAATTTAATTTTTGCTAACGCTACTCTAAATGCTTAAATATATATACAAGTTACCAACTATCCTTAAATAACTACACATTCACTTTACACTTATACATTTAATTGATATAAAATGCATCTACCCTTTTCTTTCTTTTATATGTGTCGACATATAGGATGACACACATTTATTTGGGTACAAAATATCTAAGGTATGCTATGATACTTGCCTACTTTTAATTAAGTACTAATATTATACACACATACTAACACATATCAAGGTGTAAAGAAATAAAATATTCTCTCTTCTCATCCATTGTAAAACCGGACATATCAAGAACACAAGGGAAACCATACATTTTTTTAGCTCAAGTGTTTAACAAGTTCTACTAGTTATCTATGTTAAGGTTTTGAAATAAAAACCTATAGATTAATAAGGTTTTTATCACTTTCTTTCACATAATCATTCAAGTAAGCATTTCATGATCTTCATAATTCTTTCATATTCATTTTTATGTTATTTCATCATTTTTTGCAAGATATCATGCATGTTACATATGAGTTTATACCACTTTTAATGTTTTTATTACTTATATTGAAATATGATCATCCTATAAATTATCCCTTGTAACATATCATTTTGGTGATGTCTAGGAACCCATGACACCCTAAGAAGGTGTATGGTAGGATTTGAATAGCTTCGGAGTTGTTTTGAATTGGTTAGAATAGGTTTGGCGCGAGAAAAACCCATTTCGACAACTATAATTAAGGGTCTGATCTTATTTGTGAAATCTGGAAAATCCGACAGTTTGTAAAATATTTTGGGCTAGATATTCAGAAAATATACTTTAAAACGAAAACGTGGCCGCTTGAACGGATTAAAACGGAGCTATAACGAAGAAGTTATGCTATTTTCAAATTTGACGACGAATACTATAAAATCCAGAAAATTCAGCATGTTATATTAACTTTTTACGAGTCATAAATGAGTCTTAAGCGTTATTGAATGTGTCGACTTATCAAAAATATATTAGTATATATTATCACGATTCCAAGGATATATAAAACGTAGAAAAAGGACTTGTAACGATTAAATTATACACGTTTACACAAAGTTGCCGTAACTTTATTATATAAGAAAAACTAATATATTTCTATTAGACAAACCTTACGGCAACAAGTGACCATGTTGAGGGTCGTTTTTAACAAGGATGTAATACTTTTTATAACGTGATGTCTTCTAGTAAAAGTGAGTTCGCCTAGCCTACTTTCCAAAACGTCCAACCGTTCGTCAAACGGAGTTGTAACGAGTATAATACGATCACTCAAACTTTGCCGAAAATCACCCTTAAACAATATTTTTGGTACAAGTACCATACTTCACCTATGTTTTTCTCCATGATCGAGACCTCTATGATAAAAACTTAAAAGCTAAAACTTTGAGATAATGATACAAGCTTCCCAAAACCGTTGAGTTTGTTTCCTAACACTCGATGTGCACCATTTTACGACTAGCTTTCCGAGGCCATATAGTCACTTTCATGACTTGTCAAATTATATTATTTTACGACGAAAAGTTATAGATTCATAATAAATCACTAAATGATTATCGTAGGATATCATTTCGACGTAAGTACTTGTAAAGTATTTGGTAACTTGACAATATGTCATAAACATATATTTCGACGATAAACTTTATTTTCCAAAATGTACAAGTGGTATGGATATCATATGAGTTTGCATGCACGACATTGTTTCATGACTTATATTAGAGCATATCATTCATATTAGGTTGCGGATAGAGATCGCACCTCATTTCAGTATATCTACTTTTGTCATCATAAACATTGCACCAGGTGAGTTCGTAGCCCCACTTTTACTCGTTTAATTGTTTTATAAACTCTTCGGGGGAGATACATGCTCAACTACTTGCTTTTATTTTACATTTATATGAACTTGAATATCTTTTGTTTCACTCTATGTGCGCGTAAGTAGATTATGCCCGAACTAAATTGATCACTATCTTTTGAACGCTATTAGTTGAAACACTTTCCTTGATTTTGAACCCTTCGACATGTATATTTGAGCTCTTTTAAATTGATTCGAACCCTTTAACATATAAGTGAACACTTTGGACTTGATATGAACTTTTTGACATATAGTTGAACTCTTTTAACCTGTAAAGGACCCTTTTGATATATTTTAAACTTGTTTGACGTGATTTTGAACGCTTCGACTATCTTGAACCTTTTGATATTATTCGAACTCTTTGACTGTTCTGAACTTTTGAACTCGACTTAAATCTTTGAACTTAATTACGAACTTTTGAACGGAACTCTTGAACTTAAATACAAACTTATAACTTGTTTGAACTTATTGAACCGTACGTGTTATGACCTCAATCTAAAGTCTCCCATGATCGGAGCATCACTATAAAGTCTCCCTTGTTCGGAGCATCCCTATAAAGTCTCCCATGTTCGGAGCATCACTATAAAGTCTCCTTTGTTCGGAGCAATCTTAAAGCCTCCCCGGTCCGGAGCAGAATGTCTCACTATGTTACAGAGCGTTCTCAATCTAAAGTCTCCCATGTTCGGAGCAGTGCAAATTCTCCAATGTTCGGAGTGTTCTTAATTGTATATAATAGTTGTATGATGTACCGTTCGTACATTCGCATTGTTAGTCTCCTATTAGTAGGTAGTATGGATAACGCTATTAGAGGTCGGCCAACCTCTCGTCCATTATGTTACGGGACGCATATTATTTATTCTAAGGGCTTTGCCTGGCATACATTATTATATACGTGGTACTATATTGTGAATTATTGTGGTATCTTATAATCGACTATTAGACACACTATATTTTGTGCAATGGGTTGTGAACACACAGGTTGCAAGTTTTGTATGGGCGGAACTTGGAACTGAGTGGATTTACAATGCCTTTGCTTTGAGAACTCATTTGACCTCGTGTGCTTGAACATAAACTAGACATATTTTGGCAGTGGGTTGTGAACACACAGGTTGCAAGTTTTGTATGGGCGGAACTTGGAACTGAGTGGATTTACAATGCCTTTGCTTTGTGGACTATTCTAAATGACCAAAAACTTTGCCTTTGTTGCATGAACGCTCTTTAAAAGCTTTACTTGTTAACCAAACTCTATGAACTCACTCAACCATTGTGTTGACACTTTTAGCATGTTTTATCTCAGGTATCTAAGGCATTCACTTCATGGCATGCATGTGGACTTATCATAGAGTCGCGGTGTCGACGCGTCTCACCTACATTTTTGCACTTAACTATCGTTTGGTTGTAACAAACTTATTTTGGTATCTTGGAAATCTATAGGGACCTATGTTTTGTAAACTCTGATTATTTTACTGAATCAAACGATATTTTCAAAACGACACTTTAGGTCATTCGATATAACTGTAACTTTGATGCTATGATCGTCATCCCCAAGGAATTCCATTCCGATGCAAAACAGGTAAATTGGGGGTGTGACACCTGACAGCAGGTAACTTCGATAACTCCTTGTGGGTTACGCTTAGTGTGTCTAAAACGGTCTAAAGTCGTGGGGTGATGCTTCGGTGTACCTAAGCGACTCACCTGAACTGTAGGTATACTTCGGTACATCGCGTTATCTCACTTGTGGGAATCCAGTTTAGGAACAGCCTTAGTGAGAATTAGAGATGTGTTTTCACACTATGCTGTTAACACGCTCGAAGTTCAAACTTGTAAGCGCTGGATTATTTCTAACCCATGTTTTATGTTTTCTTCTTATGGATGCTCGCGGGTGGAAAAGATCGTGCAGATTCTTCACATGCTCATACCAACAACCATACTAATTGAAGTTCTCTCAAAAAGCAACACAAAGTCAGAATGATTCTTCGTCAAAGTTAAAGAATCTACAAAGTTTAAAGACTAAGAGAACTACATCAGTACTGAAATCCAACGATAAAGAGTGTGTGAGCATGTTGAAGAAAGACGTGGAGACACTTGAGCAACGAAGCAGACCTGATGCAGAATACCACAACATACTATTACTACCACCACAAAGAACAAAGATCAAAGAACAAAGATTAATGAAGACGTCAAAGCTAAAAACTTCAAAGTAAACAAGATCCTCACACTGGGGAGATTGTTGGAATTAAGGCACTTCTTCTCACAAGAAAGAAGAATGTCAGAAGACGTCAAAGCAACTATTACATCAACACCTACAACGTTTTTCACTCATATCATCAATTACCAACACTTAGGGGGAGATTGTTGGAATCACTCCTAAACTTGATTACAACTGTTAGTAATTAATATGTAATAGTTAGCTTAATTAGGCCTTTGTGTTTGTTATTATGCTAAGGCTTATGTAGAAGGCTCATAAGCCTTGGCCCAAGCCTAATAAGGAAAGGAAGGGACTAGGAGTGTTGCCCTAGCTCCCTCTCCTATAAATAGTCTTGTAAACCTTTATTTGAAGGTTGGTTGTTCACTTTCATTCAATACTCACGCATATCCTTTCTTATATTCATACGCGTATGGTTTGATCTTGTTCAACCGATCTCTCTTAATCTATACTTCTTATATTGATGCTTGTGTTACATAAATGGGAACCTAACACCTTCCTTTATAGAAAAGGGTTCCTTGGGTGAATTTTGAGAATTTTTTAAATTTTGGTGGGAAATGGATATCCTATATGTCTAAGTGAGTTAAAATAGTTCTAATATGCATAAAAAGCAGTAAAAAGTATCCTAGAAACAAATTTTGGTAAATTAGAATGCGGGAATGAGCGAAATTCAGCAACTTATCTAGGCATCCCACGACACCAAAATTCTACACAGACGGATCCCAATTTTTGGGTTGGTCTGGTCTGTCAGTACAAAACGGCAGCACCAAAAATTAACACGGACGAAACCAAAAAATTGGGTCCGTGAGATCCGTGTTGTGCAGAAAATTTGGCAGTGGCATTTTTTGACCCCCGGGGACTTTTCCGAATCCTGAAATTTTTCTTTAAACATACGGAGATAATTATTTCTAGTTTGGAACAAGCAATAACACACATATAAACATAAGGGAGCATGTATTTCCAACATTCGTATGTTTTCCCCTGCATGAAAAAGTTAGTTCACATCAATGTTTTAAGATTGTTTATCGTCCTAGAAAGAGAGAACACACAAATAATATCATACAACATTGTTTTTGTCCTTGTACCAAACACCCTCTTAAAACCTCATCTCACTTATCCAACTTCTTGTAAATCTTGGTCATCATCCTACCAAGGAATTTGAACATCCCCTTGGTTTGCTTGAACTCTTCCGTTTGGTTCTCAATCTCTGGAAGTGAGGCGTAGTACTCATGAGGTTGTAGACTTTTTCCCTTGGTCTTAGTCTTGGATACTCTTTCATCACTCAAAGGCACAAATATGTGAGGGATGAGGGGATAGTCGAGTTTCAACCCTCTAGGACTTGGCGGAATGGGTGTATAAGCTGTAAAAAGACAGGTAAGGAGCATCCCGTATGGAAGAGCAACAGAGCCTTGAGTAGGAATGTCTACCATCCTCCTAGCAATGTAGTATGCCAAGTTGAATGGTTGATGAGTAGAGAAGCTATAGAGCATGTAGCATAGGCAAGAATTGATGTGGTCTCGGTTTCCTATGGTGCTAATGACATTGGCTCTAAGGAGTTCCTCCCACTTTTTGAAGTGAGGCTTATGTTCATTGAGTTCCATTCCGTATGGATCTCGGTTGACTTCCTTTTCGGTTCGAGTGACATGGGTTGGTGCTACCCTATCAAAGAAGAGGTGCTCACGAATGACGTCCTTGTCGACCAAAGGAGTTTGGTAAGGAAGAGAACAGTCATGAATTGCATCAAGGATGGTGAGTGACCACTTATCCGAGTATAGACAAGTATCAACACAAGGATATCCTAACACTTGAGCGAATTGGGTGAGGGAAATGGTGTAGTCATTTTGGTTGATTCTAAAGTTGAGAGCCATGAGACCATCCTCATTTGTTACGGAAATAACACTAACATAGAACTCTAGGACAAATTGGCTCATCAATGTCAAGGAGACAATCAAAGTTGATAGTGGCTAGTTCTTAAAGGAGATTTGTTCCGTCGACAAAGGATGGATGAATTGTCCTACCCTCATGAAAATACCTTTTCTCTAGACTCTTAAAGATCTCAACTTGGTCTTTGGTGAGACCCTTAGTTTTGTGGTGTTGAGGGATGTATCCATGGGTGACTTTGTGATTGTAAAATTTTTTGGCTACCATGTTTGTTCCTAGGAGCAAGAAATTGCAAGTTTTAGTAAAAACAAAAACTAAATTAGCATTTTTGTTCTAGTGTGTGCCTATATGCAAAAAATGTGGAGTTGCGGTTATCTCGACACATTTTATGCATAAAATAGTTTTTATTAGTAGTGTTTGGCAAAATGCAAGAGATAACCCAAACGCTCCTAATTCAATGCGGCTTCGTTTGAATATACCCAGGAATGCATATTAGTTATGTATTACCTTTAGTATTCAAGAGACATTATGCAAGTGATGAAAATAACGCTTTTATTTGTTTGAACAATGAGAAATTGTTTTCCTACAAGTGAGAAAATTTTCAAAATGGGGTTTTTAGTTTAATTAAGATAATGCCTTATGATATGTAACTCCTAACTAGTGGGAAACATAATTAGTTTGACAATGTAGTACATGATTTGTGCAATGTAGTTCATGTTTTGTGCAAGAATATGAATAATCCCCATGTTTTGGTTTTGTGCATAAATTAGAACCCTAGACTCAGAACTAAGAGAGGTAATGTAGTTAGGATACTTACGATGATGATTTTAGCTGTGATTAGTTGAGGAAGAAACCTTAATTATGAGTTAGGTGTGTTTGTGGGTCGTTTGGTAATGTGGGTTGTGAATAAGAAGGTGCTTTGTATTTAAAATGAAAATTGCTACTGTGAAAACCATGGACCAAATGGACCCACATTTAGGGTTCCGTCCGTTTTGAATTTTGGTTTAGTGAAACATCAGCAAATTTTGCTAATTTGGTCATTCTAAGTTTTAAGCTATGTTTTTGATTATATGTTTGGTTCCATTAATCCTAAACCAAGTCTAAGAAGATTAAATGGTTCTCGTTTAAGGGGTTTAGTTAGGATGTCAGCAATGTTATCTTCGGAGGAGACTTTCTCGATTGAGATGTTTCCTTTTTGAACATTGTCGCAAAGGAAGTGATGGCGAATTTCAATATGTTTCGTTCGGGCATGTTGGACGGAATTTTTGCTGAGATCAGTGGCTCATGTGTTGTCACAAAGTATAGAGATGTCGTTGAAATGAATTCCATAGTCCACGAGAGCTTGCTTCATCCAAAGAGCTTGCTGATATGCCTTTCTGGCTGAGATGTACTCGGCTTCAGTAGTTGAGATAGCGAGAGCCGTTTGTTTCTTTGCGAACCATGAGGTGAGACAATGTCCAACAAAAGTACAAATACCACTTGTACTCTTTCTATCGACATAGTCACCGGCATGATCCGAGTCGGCATACACTATGGTTTCTACACCCGTTCCTTTAGGATACCATAATCCTAAATATGTAGTGCCTTTAATGTATCTAAATATTCGTTTCAAGGCTTCTAGGTGTGATGCTTTAGGATCTTCTAGAAAGCGAGCACATAGACAAATACTAAACATAATGTCAGGTCTACTAGCCGTGAGATAAAGTAGGCTACCGATCATTCCTCTATATTTAGTGTTATCTACGGATTCACCTTCCTCATCCTTGGCGAGTTTCGTTTCCTAGGACATGGGTGTTTTACTTGGTTTTGAGTCTTCAAGACCAAATTTCATAAGCATATCCTTTATGTATTTAGATTGGTTAAAGAATATGCCATCTTCTAGTTGTTTAATTTGAAGTCCTAAAAAGAAGTTTAACTCACCCATCATACTCATCTCAAACTCGTCGTGCATGATTTTAGAGAAATCATCATATAGCTCTTAACAAGTTGATCCAAATATGATGTCATCAACGTATATTTGAACTATGATAATGTGTGATTCCTTTTTCTTGGTAAAGAGAGTATTATCTACTAATCCCATGGTGTATTTGTGTTCAACTAAGAAAGTCTTAAGCCGATCGTACCAAGCTTTTGGTGCTTGCTTAAGTCCGTATAATTCCTTTTTAAGTTTTAAAACATGATGTGGTTTTTCAAAGTCGGTGAATCCGGGAGGTTGTAAAACATATACTTCTTCGTTAATGAACCCATTTAGAAATGCACTTTTAACATCCATTTGAAATAATTTAAAGTCATGAGCACATGCATATGCAAGTAAGATTCTAATAGACTCAAGCCTAGCTACCGGTGCATAAGTTTAATCGTAATCAATTCCTTCTTGTTGATTATAGCCTTGTGCTACAAGCCTAGCCTTGTTTCTAGACACTACACCGTTTTCGTCCATTTTATTTCGAAAATCCCATTTTGTTCCAATTATAGTTTGATTTTTAGGTTTTGGAACTAATTTCCAAACATCATTTCTAACAAATTGCTTTAGCTCCTCTTGCATAGTAATTACCCAAGATTTGTCTTTTATTGCTTCGTTTATGTTTTTTGGTTCAATGGACGACACAAAGCAAAAGTAGTTACTTTGATTTTGGGCTTGTGATCTTAGTGTTCTTTGATTTAATTGTCCTACGACCTTTTCTAAAGGGTGACTTTTGAATTCTTTGATATTTATAGTTTCTTTATTTGTTGGTTCATCTTCCTTGTCATTATCATTAATTTTTTGACTTTCAACAAATTGAATTTCAACTAAGTCATCATCTACCAAAGGTGATGTCTTAGAGGGAGGTGTACTTTCGTCAAATTCTATGTTCAACGATTCCTCGACTCTCATTGTTTTTTTGTTTAAAACTATATATGCTTTGTTAGTTTGTGAGTAACCAAGAAACACACCTTTATCAGACTTTGGGTCAAATTTGGTGAGTTAGTCTTTGGTATTTAGAATGAAACATTTACATCAAAACACTCTAAAGTATCCTAAAATAGGCTTTTTGCCTTTATATATTTCATAAGGTGTTTTGTTCAAGAAAGGAAGTATTAAGATTCTATTTAAAATGTATGTGGAAGTGTCAACGGTGTTACACAAAAACTTTTGAGGTATGTTTTGTTCATCAAGCATTGTTCTACTCATTTCTTGAATAGTTATATTCTTACGTTCTACAACACCATTAGATTGGGGTGTTCGAGGAGCCGAAAAGTTACGTGTTATACCATTTGTATCACAAAAGTTTCCAAATTGTGTTTCATTGTCGAACTCACGACCATGATCCATTCGGATCGACACAATGTTAACACCTAGTTGATTATGAATTTTCTTACTAAGTATTTCAAATTTATCAAAGGCTTCGTTTTTAGTTTTCAAAAACATTGTCCAAGTGAACCTTGAGTAATCATCTACTATGACCAAAGTGTAGAGGTTGCCTACATAACTTCTTATAGCGGTTGGATCAAACAAGTCCATATGCAAAATCTCTAGACACTTAGATGTGGAAACCATGTTTTTAGCCTTATGTCTACTATGAACTTGTTTACCATTTTTGCAAAGCATCACAAAAGTGTTGGTCATATTTCAATTTGGGTAGGTTTCTAACTAGCTCTTTTGAGGATATGTTTTGAATGAGTCTCATATTAGCGTGACCTAAGCGTCTATGCCAAAGAGTAGAGTTATCATCTAAGGCTGTAAGGCAAAGTTTGTCTTTAGATGATCTATCTATTTTCATGACATACATGTTATTTTTCCTAACTCTTTTAGCTATGGTGATACCATCTTTTAGTATTTTACTACCATTTTTTTTCAAATAGTACTTTATACTTTTTATCACATAGTTGGCTAATACTAAGTAGATTAAATTATAATCTATCAACATGAGCAACATTTTCAATAGTTAAGGAGTTATGAGCGATCGTACCTTTGCCAATGATTTTGCTTTTGAGATTGCTACCAAAAGTAATGATGCAGGTTTTACTGACCATGTTTTAATATTTATAATGTCTCGTTATACCTATGGTCTACCCTAATGCACTAACGGGCAGTGTACCCGGTCGTGTGTAGTGTAGTATTTGGTAAAACCGAGGTCGTCCCAAGAGCTATGTGTGTTGGATTAATACTAAGTCTAGGTGTCATAGATTTTAATAAGATTTCGATAAGGAATTATATAATTAACTACTAAAGAAAATAAAAGGCAAAGGTTCAATCAATAGAGGAGAGTGGTGCTAACCTAGTTAATCATCCTAGCTAGTAATGTCTACGTTTAACTACTTCCAATTACTTCAGGTGGGGTCAAAGTCGAGAGGACAACATTTGGTCAATTCGCGCTAACCTATCTGCAAAGATGCCACCACTGGAGAAGTCAGGTGTCCCCTCATAAGTCCAGCTGTTCCTGGTCCCCTATACCGAGTCATTAAGTACCGCTACATGCTAGACTTATAATAGTGAGTGCCCGGGCGTTAGCAACTTAAACACTCACCCCCTAATTCTTAAGTTCACCCAAATGGTAGGTGATCAGTTTGTCAAATCGCACAAGTAGAAAGGGTCGTCAGTTGGTCATATCTTACCCTTCCCGTCTCAGTCTACTCACTTAGGGTCAGTTGGTTATATCTCCTAAGCAAATAGCCTCTACCGCCATTCAAAACTACCGAAAAAAGGGTAGCTACCAATAAACTATGCATGCATACACTTAGAAATAATTATACGGAAGTAATGTAAACGCAAACAAAACAATTAAGGAATCATAACTAGGCCAGCACCAAGAGGTGCTTAGCCGCTCATATTAACCATACAAATCAGTTCAATATTCAATGTTACGAAATACATGAATCAAAAGTAAAGAAAAGATAAAATGCTAATGCTTATCGTAGGGGAGTGATTTCTCCCTTGGAGACAGCTCCATATGCTCCTCTAAACCTGCCTTTGGCTTTTTCCCATGTTCTTTGGTTGTGGTGTGTGGAATGGGATGCTTTTAAATGCTGGAAATCATGGGGTAATTATAGGCCAGATCTGGGTTACGGCGTAACTAATATAATAGTTACGCCGTAATCTTCTATTTCTTCGAAATTTGCACTAGATCTGCTAGTTACGGCGTAACCTAAGAAGTAGTTACGCCGTATCTTCAATATTTCTTGGTTACGCCAGAGTTTATTCAATAGTTACGGCGTAGTTATCAGCGGCGTGGAACCTCATTTGACCTAATATAGTTACGTCGTAATCCTTTGGGAGAGTTACGCCGTAATCCTTTGATGAGTTGGCTTTCTGAGTTATGCTTTATTTACGGCGTAATGTGAGAGATGAGTTACGCCGTAACTTCTTCAAAGTGAGCATACTCTGATAAATCTTTGCTACTTCTCCAATTCCGCGTCTCTTTAGCTCCAATGCTCGTAATTTACCTGAAAGTGGAAAACAATGGAAAACAAAGCGTAAATCCATATAAATGATATAAATTAAAAGCATTATAGGGGGAAATTGACACTTAATATTAAGGATTATTTGATGTTATCAAATATCCCCCCACTTGAACTCTACTTGCCCTCAAGTAGACCTTATTAGATAGATTCCTAAAAAGATATCTCCCATAACCTGGAAAATATAAGTTTACAAATCCATTATGGTAGAATAAAACAAAGCCGAACACCTCATGAAATGGGAACGAAACACTCAAATCTCTCAACTATTCTAAGTGTCAATTTCGGGGTGATCACTCAATCGCACAGTCATAGCATGTATTCTATCATAAGCTTGGCGGTTACACAAATCTCCACCACTAGAGTTAAGGGCTAAACAATCTTCGAAGGCAATATGGGTAGACACGACAAAGGTTAAGGGGGTGACTCGTCATTACTAACATGTCACGGTGAAGTGGACAAAATCAATGATACATGACGAAATCCATGGCCAAGACACCAAAGATTGCTCGCTGCATCACCTAGACACGCTTCATGACTAAAGGGTAGGATAAGACATGGGATATATATAAATGGTGTAAAATAAAAATCAAGCAAGTAGTCTAAATCTATAACCAAGTAATCACCACTTACCGTCCCCCCAAAGTTCAAGCTTTAAAGTTAAGAAACCGGATCATGAAATACTAGGTAGATGTGTCATTAGAGGACGTCATGATGGGCACACTACCTTTTCTTCAACTGTTGGCACACTAACCAACTCTAATCTTCGAATGTGACCGAGGTGGCCTCCTCGATACTAAATCTATATAAAGCTCATAACATAGTGCTTATAACATCGCACTTTACAAAAAACTAAATAACATGACATTTTTTTTCGAATCTTTTTTTTTCAACATAAATATAACAACTAAACATAATATCCTCCCACTTGAGATGAACAATGGGAATTCGGGGGGTCTTCAATGATCTTCAAGAATATGTCGTCGACGAAAGCGTGATCTCCGAACCTTTCCACTTGAACCTTGAACTTAGGCAAATGATGACTTCCTAATTACAAATAAAGACTACAGGGTAGGATAAGGTGTATAGGTGTATCGAAACAATATATTGGGTTAACAAAATGAAAGGAATGGCTCAGATGGGTGTATCTAGGGGTATCTTGCACTAAAGGTGAGTGCAACAAAATGGTTTCACATGGGGGTCGAGAAGTCGAGGTGACTAATCGAAAGACACACAATGGTAGGCTATTTGGGTGATAATACTATAATATTGCCTTCTTAAACTGAAAAGTCCAAATACATCGAGATAACTTAACATACCTCGTCTATGGTCTCAAAATGATGCAAGGGTCAAGTTCTAAAGTTTACAAGCTACCGGCACACTCATAATTTGGTGGATTTGGGGTAAAATATTGGAAACGGATAAGGCTAATCTCACCATATAATATCAAGGGTTGTATGTGCTCGGCTAAGGTCTAATCTAGTTAGGTTAAGAAAAACATGTCAAAATTTTAAAAATGGCATAATTTTTTAAAATAAACTAGAAAAATGAGGGCAAAATTAAAATTCAAGAGATAATTCTACTCCCGTCCCCCCACTTGAATTGTACAAAGGCCCTTTTGTACTAAGCTTTAAAATAAGGTGAAGGGAAAAGTAGAATTAGAGAGAGAACTTCCCTGAAATTTGCTCCAAAAAGGAAGAAGGACCACGAAGAAGAGTCGTGCCTTCGTATAAGCATCCATGAGCAAACTTCAATCCCTGAAATCACACTACCGACAAGCATAATTCTAAAAAGAAAAAATGAAAAATGAAAAACAACCCTAACTCACTTTCATAGGAATCATGGTTGCATTTAGTATATGCAACAAGCCTTTTAAACCACTTGGTGTCCTAAGTGGACGAGTGAAGTCTCGTGAGGGTTTACAGGGAACACAAGTTCATTTAAAATACTAATACAAGGTTATTGAGTTTAAAATGAAAGAAGTAAAACAGAGGCTAGTTACGTCGTAACTCTTATAAGGGGTTACGCCGTAACTAGGCAAAACCTAGCATACGCTGTAGAGTGTAGCTACGGCGTAACCACTGAGATGGTATTACGCCGTAATTGGTAATGCATCTAAAATTCTGCTGCAAGGGGTTGGTTACGACGTAATCACTGAGATGAGTTACGCCGTAACTAAGGTTAGATCAGCAAATAACAACAACAATCATGATCTTCACCATCGGTGTATGTAAAATGATCATCGATTTTCTGCTGTGGTGGTGGGGATTCCGTATCTCATGGTTTCTCAGATGGTGGTGGTTTGGTAGCTTGTTGTGAGGGGGTGGTGGTTGTCTTAGCAGGTGGTGGTGGAATGGATGATGACGACTCACCGGTCTTCTTTTGTCTTTTGGTGTTCGGATCCTCATCCTTGTCGTCATCATCTCTCGGCCTCTTGTCTTGCCCAGCAGGTTCTTTGCAAGTTTTTTTGAGTTGTCATTCCAGAAGTAGATCATATAGCTTTACGTCATCTGGAGTGAAAGATGGAGCTCGAGTAGCCATTTTTTTCACCAATTCTGCAATTAACTCATCTTCAGAGACAACTGAGGGCTTTACCAGTCTTGTTTGCATGACCACCGGTGTTGTCGTAATGACCTGCTGAACCATTGTCTTAACCGTTGTATAGAATTGATTCTTGAACATCTCTCTAGTGACACCAGGAACTATGTTTAGAAGAAAGGTGTGAGTGTAGTTCCTGAGTTGTTCATTAATTTCACCTTGAACGTCCCTAGAGAGAAACTCCTGAATCTGTTCTCTTTCGCCTTGAAACATGTCCATCTGTTTCAAAAGATCTATGACCACGTCGGCCATTGTGTTCATTCGTGATTGAAGAAGATTTTGTTTCCTGGTTCATGAATGATGCACAACTTTCTGGATATTTGCTTTGGCACGAGATACCCGCGTGTCTTATTGATTTATTTCGATGATGATTTCGTTGTTTCTTTGGTTGGTGGTGGTGATGAGTGTGATGATGATTCTAGTATGGATGTGTCGAGAGGCGTTTCCAAATATTGTTGAGGTTTATGTGCGGGATTGTCAACTATGTAGTTGTCAGCTTCCTCTTTTAACCTTTGTTCCTCAGCTCTATCTGCTTCTTCTTTGGCCTTGGCCGTTTCCTCTTCAGCCTTCTTTCTTTTCATCTCTTCAGCCGCTTCCAGAACATCTTTGTCAGTGACTCTTTCATCTTTATCCTGATCGTCTTCTCCATAATCGATCATCTGCTCATCATCTTGTTGTTTCACTTCTGAAGGTTTCTCTTCCTGAATAGCAGGTGTGGTGGTGTCACCCGTACCCTTACCGGGTTGATTAACCGGATCAGTAACAGGTATTGTAGTGAGTGGAGCACTACCGCTGGAACCACCTGGCCGTTCGGGTTGATTAACTGAGAAGGCAGCTGCTGCTTTCTCCATTCTTTGTTGCTTGAGAGTTTTCTGCAATTGTTTCTCTTCAGCTTTTGGATCATACTCCTGATCTGAGTCTTCTTGTTCTTCTGCCTCAAGAGGTTTCTTCCCTTTGTCAGATTTGTTTTCGTCATCAAAAGGTACGAAAGCATCAATGTCTTGGTCAAGTTCTTCATAAGTAGAACTTTTAGGCTTGTCCTCTTTCTTCTTCTTGACAGTTGAATCATCAGCACGATCCTCACTATAGACGACAAGCTCATCTAACTCAGTTTCAGAATCATCATCATGTAATGATGTTTGTACAAGTTCAGGTTTTTATTTGACGATGTTGGTGAGAATTTTCCTCCTGATCTTTCTGCTGGTTTTCTTTTTCTTAGTCTTTGCAGAACTTGCAGAGCTACCAGCTTTCTTGGCCCTTGTGTGAACTACTGGAGTAGTTTTCTCATCCATGAAACCAACGCGCCTTGCAATTATTGCTTCCATGTAAACCTGTAAGATGGAAGATCTTTGATTGCGTCAGTCAGCAAGCATGCAGGGAGTTCCACTCCTTGTTTGCGAGTGGATGTTCCTTTAAACCTGACTGCGTTGAATGTAGGCTCGTCTAGGATCGTATGCTTTTTAGGGTCATTCAGTCACTTTGGGATACTTTCGTGCTTCCCGAGAAGGTAGTAAATTAGTAACTTTGTGTAGCGGACGAAAGGAACCTTGGGAGTTAGATTTCCTGAGATGTTGCATCATGTCTTCTTGAATGAGGCTTGCAAAGTCTATGTGAAGTACACGGACCATTCCCCAGAAGATTTGTAAGTGCATCAGCTTTGGGTATTCATGACCGCTATCTCTACCCGACACTGACTTAGCGGTCATCGGATAGAGAGTTCTCCATGGTTGTGGGATGTTCTTTACGTCTACTCTGGAGTGTGTAGCAATAACCCCATATTCTTCGTCATACCCAATGCCAACCAAGAAGTTCATAACCTCCGTCTCAGAAGGAGTCCTTCTGTATTCGGCAGGAGAAATGGCTGGTAGCAGAAGAATGGTGCGAAGATCATCAACCGTGACTGTGACTTCCTGAGTGTCAAAGGTCACTTTTACAGCATCTTGTCTATCAATCCTCTCCATAGTGTGCCAGAATTGATGGATGTAAAATTCCGATGCTGTAGCTGAGTTGGTGAGCATGAGGTTGAAAGGGTGTTGCTTAAGAATGTCCACAACAACACGGCAAGATGACTCTGAGCAGGTGAAGTTGTGGAAGTCAACTCGTAAGTTGTTCTTGCCAATGGTTTTGTTGTAGTCACCTGGGAAAGTGTTTACCATGGTGAGCTCAGTTGGGGCATTGATGTTTGCTTGATTTGCAGCCATTTTGTGATCTGAAAGTTATTAGACAAAGAAATAGACATATGGAAACATATTGGGTTAGTTTTAGTCTGATTTATTATCTAATTACTTGTTTGATGGTAACATGTTTATGTTTGTTACAAGTCCTAAGTCACATTTGTCCAATTTACTGAAGTTGATGTGAAACGTTATGTGAACGTGTTAATGTTGAAGTTTTGAAGTCCATTTTTCACTTAGCACGCAACATTTTTTACTCTTTTTAGCTTATGCGTAATCTTAGTGTATGTGACTTATGCGTAACATATAATTTCCAACTTATGCGTAACAGGCCAAAAATGGTGAACAGTAGGATATAAGTAACATGGACCCTTATTCATAAAAAAAGGGAGATTATGCGTAAGAATAAGCTAAAGCGTAAGACCATGCTTATGCGTAAGAATTTCTCACGCGTAAGATATGTTCAAATGATTTAAGCTTACGCGTAGGGATAAGCTAGATGTTACGCATAAGGCTTACTCGTAAGAGTAAAGCTTATGCGTAACAACCCTTGTTTACGAATATCTCTCCAAGATATTCATAGTCCACTGTAGACGTTTAAGCGTAACAAGTTACGCGTAAACTTTCACTTAGGCGTAAACGTTTACTAGTAAACTTTTGGTCTTATGCGTAAGGTTGAACAACTTTTGATTCTTTACGTTTTTAAGCAACCTGTTAATCACAAACATAGAAACTTGATTACAATTCATACCAATCATCATTTAGAACACAAAAAAGTCATAAGAACACATTATCTAAACACAAAAAGACTTAGGCATAAAATTCCTTAAACCCTAAACCCTCAAATTACGTGAAAGAAATCTGTTCATCCAAATCAAACAAGCATGTTTCTGGGTTATCTTTGAGGTCATGTGAGTCATATGCAACAAGTTTTAACAACTTTTATCCACAGAATCAAAAGATTCATGTGGAACGAACCCTAAAACCCTAAATCATAAATTTTGATTCATTTTAAGTTACTGGGCTAATTAAAGTTTGACAACATGTTTATAAACCCTTTCTATCACTTTCTTGAACACTCAACAGCATCAAATATCACAGAATTGAAAAACCCCAACTGGGCACGCATGAACCCTAAAATCCAAACTCGTTCAATTAGAGTTTCTGGGTAGGTTTTAAAGATTGAAACATGTATAATAGCCAATAAGAAACGTTTTAGGACAACAAATTTCAACCCAAACACCGTTGGATTTTAAATATTTTTGAAACCCTTGTTTAGAATCATGATCAAAACAGTTTACTACTTACAGATTATGAAAAACTCAAACGGATTAGAAGGATTGATTGTGGTCGTTGATCTTGGTGGTTGGGAGGAGTAAATGCTTAGAAGTAAAGCATTGAATGTGGGCAAATTTTGTTTTTGTTGAAATTTCTTTTCCAAACTTGACACTTTTAGTCCCTTAACCTCAAAGAGGTTCCAACCAAGATCCTTTAGCTCACACATTGGTTAAACAAAACACATTTTGGCAAGAAACTTGACGATACTCCCCCTCAACTTTTGAAATAATGAATTTTATAAACATTTGAGTCCAAGAAGGGTATTTTATCATGATAAATAACCAACACTTTATGAGAAACAACGTATTTTTGGTAACATGCAAGTACAAGGTTTTATGAATCGGAAAAATATTTACTTTCTCCCCCTCAACACTTTTTCGGGAAAAATGGTGAAATGTTTGATAGAACACGGTGTTGATGGAAGTTTTGTACTTGCAATATTTGTTTTTCAATTAAAATTTAAATGAAAAATGTTTTTGGTTTTTATATGATTTTATATTTTTGTATTTTGTTTTTGAAATATATTTACAAAAGAGGTTTTGTTGCTTGACTTTTCAAGTGAGTTTTAAAAGTTCATCCAGTTCTTCTTGAGTCAAACACCTCATACCAATTCGGTGAACCAAGTCAGTAAATCTTGCGTGTAGGATCGATATATTTATTTTGTTGATGATTTGGGTGGTCTTGGATGATCAAAATACATGTTTGACATTTTAGAGAGAAAAAGTAGAGAGAGGGAGTTTCTTGGTAGAGACTTTCTTCACAAATTGAATGTTAGATTAAAGAAAAGCTCCACCCCTTCCATGGATGGAAGGGGTATTTATAGTTACAGAATACACGACCTCCTATCGGCCTGTGGATCAGGCATACAGTGGGTAAAGACCTGTCCTTCCTCCACGGTGTTACACTAAACTATACTACGCTATAAACTAACTAATTAACTACTAAATAACATAACAAACTACAAGTCTACGAGCTAACTTATGCTATACCATAATTGGGGTGACCGACAGTTTAACATGGAATTTCCAATTCCTAACAATCTCCCCCTAAGGGAGGTCACCCCATGATTTACATTTTGAATCCTAGCATTCTATTCTTGACTTCGTTCTTGAGCTCGTAGACTTCAATTCTTCAAATCTGCAATCTTGTGCTTTAGCAGTGATACTTCAAAGTCCGCATAGTTTTGTACTTTCAGTGGAGGCCTTTAAACTGATTCACATCTTGATGATCTTTGAGCTTTCTTTGAGATCATCAGCCATAGTAAATCTCTGGATCACCCTTTATTGTGTTGCCATCATGTGATGTTGTGACTTTCAGACCGACATGCTCACACTTTTGAATCATGACATCTTTCCATCAGAGTAGAGGAAGCTTTACTGGTTCATGATATTTGCAGCAGCGTAGCAGAAGCATAGTATAAAAATATCAGAACCAGGTTATGTAGATATGCACCAGTCATGATTTCTTCAAATTAAGTGTGGATGCTGTGAGCATGCGGCTTTGGATTGACTCCTCAATTCTGATCAGCTGCAACCGTCCAAATGTACCTGCAAACAATAGTTAGCAATAAAACACACAAAAGTGTCTTTGATCACTTTCGTTGAATTGAGGTACACGGCCCACGGTTCCTCGTTGATCAGTACAAGTACTGCCTGTGATCAGGTAGGATTCCTAAGAATCTCCTTGATAGGGTTTCGCAGCTGTTCTAGCTGTTCTCAAAACGGAACGTCTCAAAGAAGACAACACGAAGTGAGTGAACCAGCGAATTGAGATTCACTGATTGATGAAACATTGATTTGAAAACAATCGTGTATTTCTTGAAGAAAGAGTTTTGCAATACGACGAAGGTTTTATGAGAAAGATCAATTTTCAATCAAAATACTTTTTGTATTAGAGAATGAGTACACATTCAATGTGCTAGTGAAAAGAAGAGATTCGCACATCAAACGGTTTTTCTAAAAGTATTTTTCAATGAGAGATACTTTTTGTGTTTGAAAACATGAATACACATTCGACGTGCTAGAGAAAAGAAGGTTTGCACATCGAACGGTCTTTCCAAAAGTATTCGTCAATTCATTTCCTGGACCAAGGTTGATTCAAGAATGAATCGCCCCATTGTTTCTATCCAGTTGTCACAAGCTTGATCTTACGAGAAGATCTCACATGTCACCCACCAAGAGCTTGTTTGATGTTGGCTCTATAAGGATTTCCATCTTCATCGTGAATACTTTTACATATCACTCGGATGTTCTGGCAATACCACAAGGATAATGCGTAGGACTCATAAGATATAATATCTCTTTCCACATTGTGTGAAACAGAGAGTCTTCATTGAAAGTGTCCTAATGAGATTTGTAGATGATCTCGTGGCTCTAGACTCAATCGTGCAAATTTGGTTCCTATGTCGGAGACTAGGGAGAGGGTCTCCTTCTTCAATATCAACCATCTCTAAGAGAAAGTCGATAGATAATGTTGGTTCCCCGTGAGAATGAAACAAGCCCTTTTAAGAGGAACTTGAGTAGCTTGGGAAGTTTAGTGCAGTGCATCACTGGGTCCATGATGTCTTGTCAACCTTAGTAACCACCAGTAGCATATGAATTGAACCCGGTTACTGCCCTAAGGTTGAATTATTTGAGGGCTATTTATTTTCACCCTTTTTCACATTCATTTCTTTTTCATTCTTCAACCCCTTCAGTGCTTACCGAGACTTCATAACTAGAACCTTGTTGGGTTTATTCCAGTTCTAGCTCTATCTCAGTCCGCACTCTTCCCATATCTCACTTTTCTCCTTTTTTCATCATACCTAAGGACTCTACACTATCTAGTGGATTGTCCCTGGGTAGATCCCTCCGGCTCTGGCGGGATCGTGGGAACGAATACCTAACCTAACCATCCTTATAACACCATACATAAAGTAAATTGGTCGGTCTTTTGGTATTGTTCTTTCCTTCTTGAAACCAATTGAAAAATCATTTGGAAAATCAATCAAGGTACTTGTGATACGAGATAAAAGCATTTTGTACCTTAATAGTTTTGATCATTTAGAAAACCTCCCCCTCAACATGTGCATATGATTTAGAAATTGTTTAGCACATGGAGGCAAGAGGACTTTGAAATATTTTCTTTGATCACAATTTTCAGAAAAAAAGCCATTTGATTTTCTTTGGTAAATTCTCCCCCTCAATATGTGCATAGGATATTTGAAATCATTTTATCACATAGAGGCAAGAGTTCTTTTGAAGTACTTTTCACGATTGCCAATAGAAACCATTTGCTCCCCCTCAATATGTACATCGATATACGAAAGATTTTGGCACATATTAGAGAGAACTTGCACTTTGAATCAAAACGATCATCTTATATCAAGTTTCATTATTAACTGACAAATTCTCCCCCGATCAAAAATATCAAACCCTTTGAGATTTTGGATCTCAAGTGATTTAATCAGGTTTGGAAAACATGGGAGAATATGTGGCCAGGTTTAAATACTCATCTTGTTTTTGGATAAATCCTCCTCCTCAACATGTGCATTGTATATTTGAAATCGTTTGGCACATGGAGGCAGGAGTGCCTATAAAGGACTAAAACCAATTCCATTAAAACAGATTTGAGATTTAAAACACGATCTCCCCTGCGATCAAAAATTTCAAACCATTTGAGATTTGTGATCCCAAAAGATTTAAATCATTTAAAAGATTTCGGGGAAAGACGTGGCAAAATTTAATTTTGAAAAATGACTGGTAAGGACCATTTAAAGACATTAAAGATTGTTAGTGTCAGGTATGATTGTTTTAAGAGATCTTTAAGTAAAATAAAACAATTTCACAATCAAACAAGAACATAAAAAATTTCATTTTGTAAGATCTTGATTCTAAAGAAAAAACCATACCATGACATAACATTAAATCTTTAGATCACCTCTTATTTTGTACAAACCGGACTTTTGTGAAGAAATATCGTTTGAAAATATTTTATTTTAAATCACTCTCCCCCTCAATCTATGACCGAAGTCGATAATTGAGTGACTTAGGTTTTGATAAAAGAAGTCCGGTGATTTTCAAAATTAAGTCCAATTTATTTTCAAAACAATATTTTCCATTTTCAAAACAATTTAATCAATTTTATTCAAAATTGTTTGAGAATGGTATCCTGCACAAAGATACGTTAGGTGGTTGAGCTACTTCAGTTGATGTTGTTGCTGTAGGGCTTGGAAGAAAAACCGTCTACTAATGCAGTGAGACTTCTTACGTTGCATTTTAATGCCAACTGAGGTCAAATTAAGCTCCGTTTCTTCAATCACTTAGAAGAAAACCATCTGCTGATGCAGTGAGACCTCTTACGTTGCATTTATGCCAACTTTCCATGGAAGTCAAATTAAGCTCCGTTTCTTCATTTGGCAACCCAAGATATAGTTATCCTTTCCTTTCGGCATCCAATCATCATATTATGTGGGATCCGGATCGGGAACATTCTTATACCAAAATACCTGCATACGTTAGTGAACACAAGCAGATATATGGTGGTCGACATCACCCAAACAGCAATCGACTAATTAAAGTCAATTCAACATATCAATCAGATCATATAAGACATGGGATATATGTGTTCATCAAACTATAATCATCTAATCCTAACAATCTTATCCTAGGCACCTAGTCCTTCAACATAGGTTAACATCATTTTTAATTAAGCATATTAGGATAATTAGATAAGTCCGATAGATGATATAAATTTGAAAACATTCTCCCCCTCAATCAATGACTCATTTTATGAAAAGATTAAAAGCGCGGAAGTCATTGATTGAGTTTGCAAATTTATGAAAACTCCGATACTGATTTATTTACAAGCAACTCATTTACCACCATTTTAGAAATCAACAAATATTTTTCTGAAGAATATTAGACGGAAAAACATTTGTGTAGGAACATCAATCCTTCGACATACTTTTCTCATTTTGTTTTAGGATAAGTGCACGAAATATTTGAAAATTGGTTTAGCGCAGCACTTTCCTTTCTGTAAAAGAGCGGGTTGCTATCTAAAATAATAGCAAGCCGTTGTTTTAAGCACGGGTTATAGTCTGAAATAACTGTAAGCCATTTTTTTTGAGACATGTATTGGAAAAGAATATTTACACCTCCTGCTCGAACTTCATCTATGGTCCCGTGCCATTATTGAATGACATTTCTAAGACCGCAGATGTTATCGATACCAGAAGACATGTCTTGAGAAAACAATATTTTTGGTATTTTTCAAATTTTTCTGATTTTTATGGGTTTTTGAAGGTTTTATATTTTTCTATTTTGTTTTGTTGGTTTTATATTTTTGTATTTTGTTTTTAATAAAATATGTACAAAGATAGAGTAGATGATATAATTTAAGAAGATGATGATACGAGTACCGAGATAAGGATATCGAGCAGCCCCGTTGAAGATAGAAATCATCATCTCTTAAACGTCCACCACCAAAGCTTCCGAGGCTCCAGAATAGAAGATAGAACATGAGCCTTTGAGAAAGAGAGACTTTGGCAGCTTCCCCCCAAACCAAAAATCCTTATGTTGAGCAGATTCAAAGCTTTCTTACAAGCTTCCATTAGCCAGGTGCACAAAGAAGCACACCATTATCATCGATCTTGCTGCTCCTTTTAAGAATAATCACCGTGATTCTTCGTTCGAGGTTATATCATCCAAATGAACAACAGCAACGTATCATCCCACACATAAAACAATCTTCTCAAATTTCTTTTCTACTGACGTCTGAAGCAATCCATTCCAAAAGGTGTCAAGAGACCACTTCCCCTGAGTAGTTGAATTGATGCAGTCAGTCTCTTAGGCTAGAGCTCACGAACCCGAATACACATATACCCAAAGAAAAGAAACTTATACCATCGAAGTAGCAGATTAAGTCCAATAGCCAAATAATAACCCCGATGTATACCTTTCTCTCCCCCTGAAGACAGTGCATGAAGCTCAAGAACCCGAAGTACCCGAATGCCCAAAGAGAGAATAACCGAAGTGATTATATCTCTGAATCACTAATTAAGCACTCAAGTGAAACAGCTGAGCATCCCCAATGTACACAATCCTCTCTCCCCTGATGATTTCGATAACATCGAAATCATCACACACTTATGTACCTCTTTTTATCTTCAGAAACTTTCTCTTACATCACTTCCCCCACGTCGTTGGAATAATAACACCGAAAGCCTTGATGAGTAAAACCTTGAGTTTCTCTGCAGTCATGACATTTGTTTTCCCGAGATATCTTCAATCACTTAGAAGTATTAAGTTCATCAAGTTTACTCGTCATGAGTCAAACCTTGAGTTTCTCTGGGGTAATAACATTTGTCTTCCCGGGATATCTTCAATCACTAAGAAGAATTAAGTTCATCAAGTTTACTCGTTTTGTGTTTAGATGTGTGTCTCCTTCCCCCTTGCTGGTTTTGACACTTCAGAATCAGCAACTCATTGTAAGCCCGTATACTA
This sequence comes from Chrysanthemum seticuspe, assembly GCA_019973895.1. NCBI lineage: Eukaryota > Viridiplantae > Streptophyta > Magnoliopsida > Asterales > Asteraceae > Chrysanthemum > Chrysanthemum seticuspe. Next base: position 205,807,718 of record BPTQ01000001.1, read on the forward strand.
GAAATTTGTTGAGAAGAACACTTGAAATCTTGTGGGAATCAACTTGCTGAAGAATATGAGCAAGTCTAATTGGGGATTAAATTCAACATTTCACTCTCCCCCAATTAGTGCTCTCCCCTAAACTGACAATCTGTTTGATAATTAAATGCAACTCGTCTTTAGTCTTCTAATATGTAGTAGAGAATGTAGAACCGACTGTAGACTCAACCTTCTTCAAGATTGTCTAATTGGGGAATAGATAGTTAACATCTTCAACACTTCAAATGCATTCCCGTTAACTTTGAAATAGCAAATCCCCTTAACTAAAATCCCTCCCAATCAAACAAGAACAGAGAGATGTTCATCAAAGAAATCAGCCCAGCAACTAGAAGCACTTTGTCATTAAACTCATCAGTCCGTATGAAGATGTCAACCAACGACTCTTAGAAGAAACTCCATGTGAAGATGACCCGATAAGAAGAAGCTCGGTTCTTACATGAGTTTGGAGTCGTTTGACCATTTATTCTCAGAAATCAATCAACCATGCAGTAAATTCACACTTCTTCTCCCCTTCAAGAATTGCATACGGAGTTGCCATTCTTGATTGAATAAGTGAATATCTTCAACAAATGTATTCTATTCACACTTCTTCCCCGCAAAATTAGCACATGATGTCGCCATCGTCATTATAGTTGAGCAAGTGGAATAAGAAAACAATCAACAGTAGCCCGGTTCACTTGACGACTGAAGCGCATGGAAAAAGTATGAAGTATGTTGATGAGAATGGTCATAAATAAGAAGATTTCTCTTCTTCTGAAGATAGTGCTCACTGAAGCGTACACATTTCTTTTCTTTAGAGAAAGAGGCTTGAACTGTTGTGTTCAAACGTCATAAGAAGATTTCTCTTCTTTTGAAGATAAAGCGCACTGAAACGTACACTTTTCTTTTCTTTAGAGTACAAGGCATGAACTGTTGTGTTCATACGTCATAATCTCTCTCTTTTCATCATCTCTTGGCAAAACATGTAATCAACCCCATTATCATTCAGTAGGCTCTTTGTAGTGACAGCTGATGGAGAAAACCCGATATAATAAATTTGACCATGAGGTAAACTACCCCGAACTCGTGACTTAAACTTGCACATAAGTAACAAAGAGCGGTGCCGATTTCCATTAGCATCTCTAAGTACTCTCTATGTACTCTATACTCTTCAACCAACCAACCATCAAGTATAAGACGTACATTACCTCTTGAAAATCCACAATTGAATGTGACACTGAGCATTACAACGTAACTCCTTAAAGTGATAGTTATTTTGTAGTGGTAAGAGCCCAATTCCCCCAAGTGGTAAAAGAAAAGGTAAAAGACACCCAACAATAACTAGATTTCCATGTCTTCATTTTTTTATAATAAGCTCGAACAAGGATCATGAAGAATCTTCATCTAACCATCCCCGATACCTTCAGATACTAAGTACACTTACCCGTGATACTTCACTTCAACCTCAAATAAATAATAGTGAATTAACTCCGTTGTGACATCTTCTGATTAAAAGCTCAAATCTAGCCTTCTTTGACGTTTTAAGTGAACTATGATAATGGTTTTCATCCCAACCATGGTTAAACACATAACCCCGTAAAACCAAGTAATAACCAAACTGCCATGACGAATATCCAAACACACGTCCAATTTATGAAGTAAACCCTCTTATCCCTTCTTCGAAACAGAAACCGTAACACCAGCATCAAAAGACCCCAAAATACGCTTTCCTTTCTCCAAGATGGTTCCATCATTACGAGATTTTACAATTCTATAGTTTAAACCGAGAAATAGTTTCTTTCACGGGATTTTACAAAACCAAGAATAAACCGTATGATAGTTTCGGAAATGCACTTTGCAATTACCAGGATGTTTCCATTGTCACGGGATTTTACAGGTCTATGATTTAAACCGAGAAATAGGTTCTTTCGCGGGATTTTACAAAATCAAGACAAAACCGTAAACAATGTCAGCTTGAATGTGTTATGAAAACTTTGGTTTCGGTGAATATCTGTTTTAGGGGAACATGCAGCGGTTCATCAATGATTCTTACTCCAACATCAACAAAATCATCAACCATCCAATTAAGACTTTGGTAAACACATCTTACAAAGAACCTGACGTCTATTGCAGTGACTCCTTGTTGAAGTAAATCCGATATACCAAACTTGATCATGAAGTAGAATTCCCCAGATTAGTTACTGATAAGGTTTTAAAAGGTACCATTTTGAGGGGTCGTTTAAGTCCTTATTTGATCACTTTTGTATCCGTTATTGCTTAATATCGTTCCTTTTCACTTTTTAGGTCTCTTGAAGGCAAAATTCTGGAATGGCACTTATTTGGACGAAAAGGCGCGAATATATGAAGAAAATGGCCAAAGTCAGAATCGAGACACTCAAAGCTGCTGAAAACAGAAGGCGACGGCGTCAGGTGTTAATTGCGACACCGTCGGAGGATTTTTTGTGACGATACAGTAGCCAAATACCCTATTTTCAAGTGACGACGTCGGGCTTTAAAAGAGTAGGCCGTTGCTACTCAGACGGCCTAGATGCAACCCAGATGACGTCAGAAGCTGAAGAGGATGGCGTCACAGACATAAGGTGACGCCGTCACAAGGTTAACGTGGCCAAGACGAAACCCTAATGACGGTGACACGACGGCGTCACAAAACATAAGGTGACGCCGTCGCATATGTAATCTTATATATAGAATCCGAATTTTTCAGTTTTAGAGAGAGTCTTTTGGAGTAAAAACCTAAAACCGAACCTAAGGTGTCTTGTACAATATTTTAGGGTTTTAAACCCTATCTTACATCAAGATAAGTATTTAATTCATTAATTCAATTATGTCTTTGATTATTTGTGTGTATGCTTGCATGTTCTCCATGTCCGGCTAATTTATTTGTGTGTTTGCTTAGGAAGTATGAAACTTAATTATTGAATATTGATTGGTTGTTTCTTATCTTAGTTGATCAATGATCTAGTAATGCGATAGGTCATTCGTTGTGTACTTAATGCTTGATTCATCTTTGTGAACCTTAGAATATGATTACCTGAGTAGTTGTAGGCTAAATTATCCAAAGAGTCCCTTAGAGTAAGAGTTTATCATCCCTAGTTGGTTTTGTAGACGAGACCCTTTGGTAAGTTCAAAGAGTTAGGGAGAAACGCATACCCTACAACTTTAGACACACAACGCAACTAAGAATAAGGACGTGACAACTCAACCATCAATAGGAGATAATTAAGGAGTAGTATAACCTAAGTAAACACATCTTTAAACTATCATACGAGCACACATTAATTAGACATAGACTCCCACAACCTTAGTTTAGATAATTAGATAATAGTAGAGTAATCGGTAGAAATACCAACCCCCCAAATCCAATACCCGAGATTCGTACCTTTCCATTTCATAAAATATAAAAATACAAAAATAATCTTCCTCAACCTTAACCTTAGCGTAGTAACTTCTTACTAGCATTCCTATTCCCCTAGAGAACGATATCAATACCCGTGGCTTACCCTAATTACTACACTACAACGATTAGGTTCACTGCCTAGGGTGTTATAAAACTTGCTCGAAGAAAAGGAAGTTTCCTTGACCCCGAACGACGCGTGTAGCGTTATCAAGTTTTTGGCGCCGCTGCCGGGGAATAGAATAGCTAGTTAGTAGTCCACCTCGTTTAGGTTCTTTGCTTGATTCCTATCAAGTAAATTTTTCTCATTTTTAGCTTTCTCTTAGTCTATCCCCCTTCTTCGTGACCCTCGTTCGTAAAAACCATCACTCACCATGATCCGTATCTTCCATCGAAGATTCTTCACTCTACCCGTTCCCAATCCCGAGATTGAGAACGCAATCCCACAAAACCCTTCACCCACTCACCATTTTGGTAATCACCTAGGGCATAATGAGATACATTGGCAACAACAAAGTCCTTTCTATTACTCTGATTCTGATGAGGAATTTGATTATGGTGAGGCACTTGATAGCGGGGAGGTCATTAATAAAATTGAGGAAGACCCCTCCCAATATTTTGACCCTAGGTGTAGGATTGAGAAAGATGGCCCCTTTAACATGCAATTCCCTTGCAAAATAGGACTAGAAGGGTTCAATGCTTATTTGAATTCATTCTTACCTTTAAATTTAATCTCAATGGATCTATACAACAAAATCAAGGTCAATGAGTTAACCTATCAAGGGAACAATGTTGTTGAAGCAGTCATTTATTTGCACGTGTTTGTCGGAAGTTTTGCTTATTTGGTAGAATTCATGGTCTTAGAAGACTTAGGAGAATTTATAGATAAGGACCTCACTCAAGTAATTTTTGGAAAACCTTTCAAAATATTGACTAGGTTGAATGAACGGATGATTGATGGTCTAATTACATTCTCTGATGAAGTTGAAGATTTCATCTACCAAATGCCACGCGCTCATCCTAGGTTTAAACATAAGGACATTGAGGCTTGTAATAGAATGACCCCTATTCCATTGCTTAGTGAAAGGGATAAGCAGAGTGGGCTTAGGTACCCATATGAGAAAACTAAGCGGTATTACAAAAAATGCCTTGAATTAGGAGATGATTACAAAAAGAATGAAAGAGCGTTGGAATGGCTTAAGTATGAGCACGAGAGCATGCGTGAAGCAACATAGGAGCACGACTATGAGTCTAGCTACAAGACTCTTAAATAAAGAAAAGCGCTTCGTGGGAGGCAACCCATGCTTAATTGTTTGCTTGTTAGTGTCATATATCTTTTATTAATTGTTTATCCTCATGTTTAAATTTGTAAAAATGCTTTATTTTGTTTTTAACCTCGTCTTAATTGCATATAAAGGTATTTTACATAAGGGATAAGTGTAGGGAGGATTACACACGTTTTCAAAAGAAACGTAAACATGAGAATAACAATTAACTAAAAGATATTTATGTTTGTTTGTTCGAGTCAAATGCTTGTATCGAGTCATAATGGATGTTTTTGCAGAAATTTTTCCAGATTCTAAAGATGTAAATTTTCCAGAATTTTTTCCAGAAAATCGCAGACCAGTTTTTGTCAGGATAACCTGAAGGCGTCAGGATTGCAACCTGACGGCGTCAGGAAGGAATAAAAACATCAGATTACTTCTTTCTCGTTTTCTGAGCTACTTATAAATTTTTGGAATTTTCCAGGTCTTAATTTTCTTAGAAATTCTGTAAACATCCATTCCACAAGCATTATATCCTAGTTTAAATCGAGTCTTATATATATTATTACCGCCGATTTTACGCGAAGGTTTCGTTTGTTTTCTTCAAGTGTGCAGGTTTAGTTTGTCCAGAAGAAGTTACATAAGATTGGAAGGAGCTTTTCACGCAATAATTCTTCTTGAAAAGGATTTAACCACCACTTTACACGGATCCTACCGAGCTAATCAGGGGAGTATTAGTTTCTTTCGTTTTTAATTACCTTCCATTATCATAACTTTGATACTTTCGGGGAACATTGGGGACAATGTTCAGTTTAAGTGTAGGGAGGGAAAATAAAACGGGAACTTTAAAACTATACTTATCCTTGATTATTTGCTTTGTCCAATTGCATTTGCGTAATAAACCATGAGAAAATTTCGGTTAGGGTAATTTTGGCACCAAATTTAAAAATTTTCATGACATATAGGAGTGGGCCATTAGTCTTAACAAAAGCGTCTCACGGATAGAAAGTTGCATGACTAGCACAAAAACCCTTTACCACCCAAATTCCACCCATAATGTGAGGATCGCCCTTAGATTAGTAGGAATTAAAGCATTCATCTTCAATGCTTAGAGTGTGAACCGGTAGTATATTAGATTCTAGAACTTGTTTTGTGATGCATTCCGAGATCGCAAGTGAGGCTACACTTGTGTAGTTAGGAATAACTAAATGATAAGAGGCATTAGGATAAACCCTTGTTTGATACCCGTAATATAATTACTTCTTCCACATCGGTTGAGTAATTCCCCCACACCCTTTGCGTTGTACTCATCTTTAGTACACGATACCCCTAGTTAACCCCTCAGAGCCTATCCTTTTCGCGGTTCTCGTGATGTTTCGGTTTTTCCAGAATATCAATGAAGAGCATTGTTTACACCCCACCCCCAAATATACACCCAAATCGCCTTAGCCTACCCCTTATGCACTCACTTTTAGTGCAAATGTTTGTTATCACCCTAAACCCTTAGTTCAATTATCTAGTTGCTTGCATAAGTTGCTAAGTCGAGTCATATCCTTTGTATACAGTTTTGGGACGATTGGGATTCATGGGAAAAGTTAAAGTTTATGAAATGACGGGAAGGGAACGTTAAATTCAAATTCCCTTTGTTTGCATAATAATGTACCCCAAGTGTTTTGATCTTTTCAAATTCGGGTCAAATTAGTGTTAGAGTAATAAAAACTCAAGTGTAGGGATGTGCCTATAAATCCCTATCATTTTGATGTTACCATAGAGGATGGTAGAGTAAAAGTGTATGAAAAAAAATAAATAAAAAATAAAAAAAAAATAGAAAAAGAGAAAAAGAGAAAAAAAATATAGAGTGTAAAAAAAAAAAAAAAAAAAAAAAAAAAAAAAAAAAAAAACATACGGGCTACCATCCTACATCTATCCTTTAAGTTTATGTTTGTTTATTTCCGTTACCTAGAGTTTTAGAGTGTCAAGTCTTGGCTTAGCAACGCCATTCTTCGTATGCATTTAACATAGAGATTTTTGACTTGCCACCACTAAATAGCCTATCCCACCAAACCCTTGTTTCCCTACCGTAAGTCTAACATTACAACCCTTTAAAAGACCTCTTTGATAGTCTTTCCTAGGTGCTTACGCCAAAGCGATGGAGGTTTGATCTATTCTCAAGCCTATGGTAATCTATGTACTAGGACCGGTTAATGAGTGTTTATCTTCCATTTCCTATTTGTTATATTTCATATATACACCCGAGAGAGATGTGAGTATCCAAACACCCCATGTGAGGTGCTAGTATGTAATTTCCGTGCTTGTTATGACTTTTGCAGGGCTTATATGTGTTGTGGACCGTTTTGAATTAATGCTTTATGACCCCTAACTTATAAATTAATTGGCTAAAAGCACATTTGCTTGAGGACAAGCAAATAACAAGTGTAGGGATATTTGATAAGGTTTTAAAAGGTACCATTTTGAGGGGTCGTTTAAGTCCTTATTTGATCACTTTTGTATCCGTTATTGCCTAATATCGTTCCTTTTCACTTTTTAGGTCTCTTGAAGGCAAAATGCTGGAATGGCACTTATTTGGACGAAAAGGCGCGAATATATGAAGAAAATGGCCAAATTCAGAATCGAGACACTCAAAGTTGCTGAAAACAGAAGGCGACGGCGTCAGGTGTTAATTGCGACGCCGTCGGAGGATTTTTTGTGACGATACAGTAGCCAAATACCCTATTTTCAAGTGACGACGTCGGGCTTTAAAAGAGTAGGCCGTTGCTACTCAGACGGCCTAGATGCAACCCAGACGACGTCAGAAGCTGAAGAGGACGGCGTCACGGACATAAGGTGACGCCGTCGCAAGGTTAACGTGGCCAAGACGAAACCCTAATGACGGCGACACGAAGGCGTCACGAAACATAAGGTGACGCCGTCGCATATGTAATCTTATATATAGAATCCGAATTTTTCAGTTTTAGAGAGAGTCTTTTGGAGTAAAAACCTAAAACCGAACCTAAGGTGTCTTGTACAGTATTTTAGGGTTTTAAACCCTATCTTACATCAAGATAAGTATTTACTTCATTAATTCAATTATGTCTTTGATTATTTGTGTGTATGCTTGCATGTTCTCCATGTCCGGCTAATTTATTTGTGTGTTTGCTTAGGAAGTATGAAACTTAATTATTGAATATTGATTGGTTGTTTCTTATCTTAGTTGATCAATGATCTAGTAATGCGATAGGTCATTCGTTGTGTACTTAATGCTTGATTCATCTTTGTGAACCTTAGAATATGATTACCTGAGTAGTTGTAGGCTAAATTATCCAAAGAGTGCCTTAGAGTAAGAGTTTATCATCCCTAGTGGGTTTTGTAGACGAGACCCTTTGGTAAGTTCAAAGAGTTAGGGAGAAACGCATACCCTACAACTTTAGACACACAACGCAACTAAGAATAAGGACGTGACAACTCAACCATCAATAGGAGATAATTAAGGAGTAGTATAACCTAAGTAAACACATCTTTAAACTATCATACGAGCACACATTAATTAGACATAGACTCACACAACCTTAGTTTAGATAATTAGATAATAGTAGAGTAATCGGTAGAAATACCAACCCCCCAAATCCAATACCCGAGATTCGTACCTTTCCATTTCATAAAATATAAAAATACAAAAATAATCTTCCTCAACCTTAACCTTAGCGTAGTAACTTCTTACTAGCATTCCTATTCCCCTAGAGAACGATATCAATACCCGTGGCTTACCCTAATTACTACACTTCAACGATTAGGTTCACTGCCTAGGGTGTTATAAAACTTGCTCGAAGAAAAGGAAGTTTCCTTGACCCCGAACAACGCGTGTAGCGTTATCAGTTACTTAAGCTTGTACTAATCCTCGTGAAAAAGAAACGGTGTACCCAATGTACAAAACCTCTTGACATTCTCAACTGAGTGAGACACCGAAGTGATAGCTACGTTGTGGGTTAAGCGAGAAAGAATCACAAACGTAACTAAATAGCCAAGTCTTTATCACCCTTTATAAATGCCCAAACAAGTCATCTTCGCGGAAGGGTAGAAAGAAAGAAGACGAAATAAGTAAACTTGCCTGAAAAACCTCACTTCAAATCCAAATAAGAAATATCGTCCAAACAACCCCGTAGTCATCATTTTCAGTAACTATTCAAGCCGTGACAGAGTACCCTTGTGAAGATGTATAAGCCAAAGTATCAAATCGAATAAATCAACAAATCTTATCATCAACCCAAATCTCATTATCAAAATCATCATCCAATAATTATAGGCCCGGTCCAAATAATTAATCAATCCAAACCGGTCAATGTAAATTCTTGCAATGATGATCTCATGCATTCCGATATCTTTGTCATATAACAAATTGCAAAGAATTTAACCCGGTTACAAGTCCAATTTACAGCCGTTTGAACTGTCGCCTCAATACCAGATCAATAATACCGGATAAAACCTTGAACCAATAAAAGATCAATTACAAACTCAAGCCGTAAATAAGTATCTCCCGTGAAATTTGAATAACCAAGCTACCAACTATATACCACAAATAATGATATCTGTATCCAAATTTAAAAAATTAGGATAACAAATTCTTAATACACGCCCATAAGTTGGAGTCAATCCATCCGTTAATCAATACAAGACTTTCAACGAGAGATCCAATAATCCAATATCCGGGTAAAGGTCAACAAAATTAAGCAGCCCAAGATATTCAATATTTGGAATACTACCTCACAGTTCATGTAACCAACTTTAGTATAACATATGGCTTAAACACTTCACTCACCCATATACCCACGTGACAAAAAAAATCAGTAACCCGAGGCCCATACTTACTTCAGATCTTAGCCCATCTATGTAAAATACATCAAACGCCCATCATTCATCCATAAATCACTTTCGGCCCATAAGCTTAAACGGTCCGAAAGAAAATGATGCATACCCTAAGATCTTGGGTATAAAACTCACTTATCTCATTATAATCTTAACCCTAATGTCACAAAACTCAGTCCGCCTCTCACATACATTGCTTACCCCAAGAACCGAATAAATAAAACACCTCATCTTTAATATGACTCTCACATATACGCCCCCATCACAAAACATTCTACTAAGGCAGTCATGATATGAGCACGCCACAGGGATGGCTTGGTGCTTTGATTTGCCACAAGGTTGGCTTGAGGACTTCCACGAGTTCAGACTCAATCATATCAAGGTAGGTAAATAAATACCTTCTTTGTCCTTTTAACGAAAAATGATCCATTAAAATGAGTTAACATAATTGTTGCACTTATTTTTTGAAATCGTATAATATCACCTCTTTTGATTTATACCGAACTTGAGTGACAGATGAAATCCCCGTGGATTTTTTGTTTGTTTCTTCAATTTTTTTCGGATAAAAAGACTTTAGGTTTTAGATCGATGATGGACATATATTCAAACTATAAGATCTTTAAACAAAGGAGAAGTTTGAATTGATTCTAAGATTACTTGTTTTAGATTCGAACCAACCAAGTCAAGAAGATAGATACTTGTTTATTTCTTATTCTTAATATGAACGAATAAAGATGGAGTTGTAACACAATTATTATGGACTTTATCTATGGTTTCGGATATAAACATAGAAGTTTCATCTTCAACAAGGATCTGTGATGGTGAATACTCGTGATTAAGGACCTTGAGTCTTGATATAACATGAATATCACACGAGTCAAAAACTGAGATCAATTTCTTTATAAATGAATACTTTGTTAGTTTCGAAAGTAGTATAATGGAGGATGAGTAGGATAGAATGAGACTATTGAAGTTGGTTTTAGTTTCGGATTTGTTGAGACAACTTTGTTGCAACACGTTATTTTGTTTTGATAACCATGGATCAATGATGTTGGTTCAAACTGAGGTCATGGTGTTTTGTTGGTATTTGATATGTGGTCGTGTAGTCATTTCTTCTTCTTCCTTTCTGTCACAAGTTGCTAGCCAAAGTCTCTAGCACAAGTCGCTAGCACAAGTTGCTACGACTTGTAAAGACAAGTCGCTACCCATTTTTTCAAAGTAAGTCGCTACCCCTGAACACAAGTCGCTACTACCTTTTGACAAGTCACTAACATTTTTAGTCATACACAACTCGCTAATCTTTTTCATCATAACTCGCTATTTGTAAAGACAAGTAGCATAGAAGTACTTTGACAAGTCGCTATTGACTTTTCAACATGCAGGTTTACTATGAGTAAAAACTCAATAGTCATTATATCAAACAACTTGCTAGCTAAAAAGGACATCTTGTTTTAGCACATTGAATCTGGACAAAAAGAAAGGGACAAGTCGCTACAGTAAAGGACAAAAGCACAAAGAAATTTTATCACAACTCGCTAATAAAAAACTTTGACAAGTAGCTAATAGGAACTTGTTTTTGACAGAACCAGATATGCAGAAAGACCACATGTTTAACCAAGACCAACAATAGAACAAGTATTAACGCTATTCAACCATTTTCAACAGTAAGACTTGTAAAGAAAATAGCTTTGACCATGTTATTTTAGTAAAACATTTAAAGACATGTTCAGTAAAAACCAAACGAACCGTATTAAAAAGTCGAGCAAACCGTATTAAAAACCAAACGAATCATCAAAACAATGTAACCTAGGCTCTGGTACCATTTGTAGGATCGATATATTTATTTTGTTGATGATTCGGGTGGTCTTGGATGATCAAAATACATGTTTGACATTTTAGAGAGAGAAAGTAGAGAGAGGGAGTTTCTTGGTAGAGACTTGCTTCACAAATTGAATGTTAGATTAAAGAAAAGCTCCACCCCTTCCATGGATGGAAGGGGTATTTATAGTTACATAATACACGACCTCCTATCGGCCTGTGGATCAGGCATACAATGGGTAAAGACCTGTCCTTCCTCCACGGTGTTACACTAAACTATACTACGCTATAAACTAACTAATTAACTACTAAATAACGTAACAAACTACAAGTCTACGAGATAACTTATGCTGGACTATAATTGGGGTGACCGACACTTTAACATGGAATTTCCAATTCCTAACATTGCGGGAGGCAAGGCTTTAGTGAGAAGGTCCGCCAATTGATGTTTTGTACCTACAAAGTATAATTCTGCCGTTCCCTTTTCCACGTGCTCTTTAATGAAATGGTATCGAAGATCGATGTGCTTTGACTTTGAGTGTTGAACGGTGTTGCATGAGATCGCAATAGCACTTCTGTTGTAGCAGTACACCGGTATCTTGTCGAATACATAACCATAATCCTTGAGTTTTGTTCTCATCCAAATGACTTGAGCACAACACGCAGACATGGCTACATATTCGGCTTCAGTTGGTGACATTGATGTACAGTCTTGTTTCTTCGATTGCTATGACACCAATTTATCACCAAGGAATTGTAAACCTCCGGAAGTACTTTTCCGTGAATCACGCCCGAGGGGCTTGTTTGAGACCATAGAGAGCCTTGTTTAGTTTGTTGACATGATTAGGGAACTTTGGATCAATGAATCCTTCTGACATTCTAACATACACTATCTCCTTAAGTTTACCATTCAGAAAAGCCGTTTCGACGTCCATTTGATAGACGGTGATGTTCAAGTGAGCCGCGAATGCCAGAAAATTAGTACAGCCTCAAGTCTAGCAACCAGTGCAAATGATTCTTCAAAGTCGATACCCTCTTCCTATCTGTAACCCTTAGCCACAAGACTTGACTTGTTTCGAATAACCGTACCTTCAGCATCTAACTTATTCTTCCAAATCCATTTGAGACTAATGACGTAGACCCCTATTGGTATTTTAACCAATTCCCATACTTCTAAACGTTTGAATTGGTTCAGATCTTCTTACATGGAATCAATCCAGTTGTCATGAGTCATTGCATCCTTGATGTTTTTGGGTTCAGTTTGACTGACATTGAGTGCATAAATGCAATGTTCTCCGTCAGTCTGAAGGCGTTGTCTAGTTACGACTTGTTGGTTTGGGTTGCCAATAATGTTAACAAGAGGATGGTCTTTGTTCCATCGGTGTGTGGAAGGTTGGTGTTGGTATACATTATGCAGATTAGGTGGATTCAGATGGCTGGTAGAAGATTCAACGACATCTGGATTTGCCATTTTTGTTGCGAAACGGTTGAAAAACACATTTCCATCATAATCCGCAGGTGCATGTACATTTTGGTTAAGAAGATCATCAGCTGGGTCAGTGTCATTAGAAGCGGTTTGTTCAGCTATTTTTGGAGATTCAATCGTTGGTGCATCAGCAACAGTTGTTGTTGTTTCAGGTGTATCAGGTATTGGAGTATTATCAGGTTGAGCAGCGGAAATAGTTGATACATATGGAGCACGTTGATCGAAGTCTTCATTGAACAGAGGAGCAAACAGTGTTTCCATCTGACGACGAGTGAGTTGAAAGGTTTGATCATCTGATGATTGAGGGAAGTGGAGACGGTTATGTCCGAGTTCTAAGCTGTTTTGCTCAGAATCCATCTCTGTGAGCTCATCAAAATTAGCATGAATAGTCTACATAATTTCCTTTGTACGACGATTCCAGATCCGATATCCTTTTGAGTTTTCACAGTATCCAACGAAGACTCCAATATCAGCTTTGGCCTTGAGCTTTCCAAAGTCATCACGATCATTATTTGGATAACATAGAGCACCAAATACATGAAAGTGTTTTAGGTTCGGTTTTTTGTTATGGATAAGCTCATAAGGTGCTTTGTTGTGGCGTTTGGTTATCATAGAACGATTCTGAGTGTAGCATGCAGTTGACACAGCTTCTGCCCATAAGTAATCTGGAAGTTTTGCATTTATTAACCTCATTCTTGCAGCTTCCACTAACGTACGGTTTCGTCTTTTGACAACTCCATTTTGTTTTGGTGTTCTTGCAATTGATGTCTGATGCTCAATTCCCACTTTCTCATAATATTCCCGAAGAGTTTGATTCACAAATTCAGTTCCTCTGTCTGTTCTGACTTGTCTAACCGTGTTGCAGAGCTGAACTTGAATTTTCGTGAGAAAGGTGACGATCATTGGTGGAGCTTGATCTTTACTTCATAGAAAATAAACCCAAGTCCATCTTGAGTAGTCATCAACGATTACGAGAATGTAGCATTTGCCATTAATCATTTGCACACGCATCGGGCCACACAAATCCATGTGAAGAAGATGAAGAACATGCTGAGTGTTGTCTTCAAACTTCGAAGAATGAGCACGAGTGCTTTTCCCTTGTTCACAAGCTAAGCATAAGTGGTCTTATGAATACCGAAACCTTGGAAGACCATCAACTAGTTTGTGTCGTGCAAGATTAGTTATGGTTTGGAAGTTTAAATGTGAAATCCTTATCTGCCATAGCCAAGATTTTGTAAATGTTGCTTTAGAGAGTAGGCAGATGGGAGATGAAGCGATCATGTCTTGCATTGAGATTGTGTAAAGGCTTGATGAGCGGGATCCTGACATGAGATCGTTTCCTTGTAGATCACGGATGAAACAAGTTTTCTCCCTAAACGCAACTTCCAAATCACCATCACAAAATTGACCAACTGAGAAAAGATTGTGTCCAAGACCTTCCACATAATGAAATCTGCTAATTTCGATGTTCCCATTGATATAATCTCCGTAGCCCATGATAGTTGCGAAGTGATCATTCCCGAACCTGACAATGCCAATGAACTTTGAAACAAAGTTTGATAGAAGTTTGAGTTTGCCTATCATGTGCCGGGAACAGCCGCTATCAACAATCCAGAGAATGATTTGTATCACCTACAATACACACAGACGACATAGGTGAAATAGAGGTAGAGTTGGAACCCAAAGAGTTAGAGGGTTCTGATACAGTTACAGATGAAACACACATGTTAATAATTTTGGGTAACCATTTAAATCAAGGTGTATTTTATAACCATCTCTGCCAAGTCCAACTAGTTTGTACTTTGGTCTTAGTGAATACACTAGGTGATATTATCTTCCTAGGAGGTGATGAGGGTGCTATGGGTACATCAATGATATTCTCAGAAACTATAGAAGGCGGTTTACCTAGCACAGACTTAGAAGCATTAGTGGGCCTAGAGGTAATGTCATTTCTATGTTTCCGCTTACGAGATAAGATAGAATTAGCAACACAATTATCATGACAACCAGAAAACATGCTTTGAAGACAAACAATACAAGATGCTTCAAACATAACATTCAAAGTACTCAAAGATTCAACATCTGTTACATCACTTTTGCTATTACATTCATCTAACGCAATATCTAAAGTAGGTGCAACATGTGTTTTATTCAAAGTCCTAGTGTGTTCTTCTACTGCAGGGGTCTTTACTGGTCTTCTCTTACGTTTCAACTTCCTATTCTTCTTGTTTGTGCTCTTAGGCTGTGAAGTGCTAACGCTAGGATTAGAGGAAACTACTCCTATAGAAGTGGAAGGAATCACATTAGTATCTTGTGGTTTTTCAGTAGGCTTCCTAGTGTCAATTTTAAACATTCTCGGTGCAAGAACATTTATGTTACTAGACTTATCATTCTCATATTTCCCCAACTTCTCTTTCAACTATATGATACTGTGTAACAAATCTTGATTTTCAGAGCGTATGTTTCCATTAGCACTTAATACTACATGAGTGTACACAAGATGATCATCAAGATATTTAGACTCTTTGGCACCTGTCTTTTTGAGCAAATTAAATATGACACCATATTCTATTTTGACTTTTGTAATTTCTTGTTCATATTTTAAAATTTGACACTTCAAAGACGCATTCTCATCATCCAGTCGTTTGAGTTTTGGTTCAAAAGGTTTTTCACTCGACTGGTTGAGTTTGTTTTGCAAAGCAAGTTCTCGATTATTACAATCTTTTTGACACCATTGAAGACGACGTGTGGCTGTCGAAAGTTCATTTAACAAACGGTCGTTTTCAGCTTTCAAAGTTTCGATTTGAGACACATTATCAACAATATCAACAGAATCAACAACAATATTATCAAAAGCAGAGGCAGCAGCATAATACAACACAATTGATATATTATCAGCACAGATAACATCTGTGGAAAACTAGAAGGGGGGGTTGAATATTTATACCGATTAAAACTTTGTTTTAAACTATTTAGATTGACTTATGTCAATCTATTAAAGGTGTGTGTTGGATGATGATAGATAAGCATATAAATGAGTAATGCAAAGATAAATAGTAAGAAACACAAAACCATAACGCGAGTATTTATAGTGGTTCGGCTACAAGGACACCTTCCTTGCCCTACTCTACTCCCTGAGTCACCTACTCGAGAGTTCGTAAGCACTACACAACACAAGCTCCTTGTGACGGAGAAGCCTTCACAACGTCGCCTACTCTTTATCCGGTACAAGGCTAGACACCTGGTTCTTCCACGAGGTAGAACCAAACCTATCACAACGTCGCCTACACTTTATCCGGTACAAGGCTAGATACCGAGTTCCATTACAAAGGAGGAACTACTACCCAAAACTACACAACAACCCCAAAGGAGACACACTCCTTATTACAACATCATAAGGATTTCACTATTCTTTAACCCAAACTAATCTATCTTGTACATCGATGCACCATATCGAATGTACACCCTTGGTATCTTTCACTAATGCCTTTGACACGAACCTTCAGCACCCTTCACTAATGCCTTTGACACGGACCTTCGGCACCTTTCACTAATGCATTCTACTTAACCCTTCGGCACCTTTCACTAATTCCTTCAACACAACACTTCTAGGGAGGGAGGAAAGAACTATCAACAAGATAACTTCAGTAGTCTTGATGATGACGAAGCTTGGCAACTCATGGACTTGAGCCTGCTCGACTTCAAGAGGTTGTGATCTCGCCTTTAAGAGGAACCTAGAGAATCACACAAACACAAGATAGTTTACAATACTAAGAGAAAGTATGTGTGGAAGTGGCGAGGTATAATGAAGAAATGGCTCATTATTTATAGACGAAAATCACTACTGTTCCCCGGATCCCACAGATCTCTTACATGAGGGATTCATCCAGTGTAAACTGGGGGATCCGTAGGACGCTATTCCTAAATGGGTTATGGGTCATGGATCATGGGTCATGGACTTTGGACAATGGGTATCCAAATAGATACAATGTATCTAGAAGATGCAATACATCTAGTCAATGGGTCATGGGTTAGCTCCATGGGTTATGGATACTACCCATCATGACTTCATGCATGATTTCATGCAATGGGTCATGGGTTATAGATCATGCTCCATGGGTATGGGTCATGGACTTTGGGTTTTACCCAACTACATTCAATCCATCTAGTTAATGGGTCAAGTACTTAGATTCTTACCTATTACAATATATACTAAGTATGTATATATATATACCCATTATGTAAATACTAGTTGTTATACATATGCATTTCTATAAAATGTAAACACTATTACTTGTTTAGTGTTTTATATGAAAGTGTAAGTGTGTTAGTAAACTATTGGCTCAAACTAATTACGTATTTTATTTGTTTCGTTAAAATGATTTTACGTTTGTTATCGACAAAACATTAAAAGATCATAAAATATAAATAAACATTTTTACGACTTATTTGTATTAACAATCTCCCCCTTTTTGTTGATGACGAAACATAAGATTATTTTAAGGAAAAACTAAAATTCGTAAAAGTTTGAATTAGAGTTTTTACTCTCTTCTCCCCCTTTTTGTCGAAACAAAAAGAGCGTCGAAAAGAAAATAACACATTGTGTATAAGAAAAACGTGTAAAAAGCAATAATATGAAAAATAGAGAGTAAGAGAAGAGAAGAATTCTCGTCTTAGCTCCCCCTTGACGGGTGCTTCCCTTTGTGAGGGCATCAAGTCATTAGGAAGACTAAGCGAGTAAGTTGCAATTATGTTTGCAAGTGGTTTCGTCTATGACGAAGAATGCTCCCCCTTGACGAGTGCTCATTTGAGCAGGAGGATTTCAAGTAGTAATGTAATCCTAAGTGAAAGTATTGCAAGCGTTTTTGCAATGTTTTTCTTTGACAAGAAACTCCCCCTAGCTAAGGGTGTCAAAGTCTTCATGTATATATTGAAAATCTACAAAACAAAGGTTAGAAAACAAGTATATGATGCATAATTTCCTGCAAATGAGACTCAAATTAGTAATAAAAAATGTTTATGTTTCACGAATCCCACAGTTCCTCCATGAGAGGGATCCATCTAAGCAAAATGGAGGGATCCGTGTACTTGCAATCTTATGACATCAATGTGGAGGTAAAGTATGATGTTAACATCAACAAGAGTTATGTATTATGGCACTAAACATAATTTCATAACCAAATAACATACAACATGTAATTCCATTCAATAAAATGAGAGGGATGAAGTACATAACTCTAAAACTAAGAGAATGACCTAAACATGAAGTATGTTTCCTAATTAATCTAAGTTAAGCTTAAGACTAGAAAACCATTTGAATTTCTAAGCTTAAGGATGTTTAGGTTTGTTGACCTCATCGAAACGTTGAAGAAGGTGATAGAACATGAAACGTAGCTCGTCATGTACTTCATGTACTAAACCTTTAACATGTTGACAATGATAACAATCTTTATCATGGCTAGGGAATGGTGGTGGTAGGAAAGGAGTGGTTTGAGATGGAAGGTTGGGTTGAGTTTCCACAAAAGAAGAAGGGTTTTGTGGAGGTATGTTTGATGAAGTTGGAGGTGGTTCAACTAAGGATGCTTGTGGTGGTAGAGAAGTGTCTACTTCCATGTGATCTGGTTGTGGGTTCCTCATAATCCATAATGGACTATTTGAAGGTGATAGAGAAAAGGATACCGGTGCTAGTGTTGTTTCAACACCTTGGTTTTGTTGTTACGTTCTATCAATTGAGGAGAATGTCGGCAATGGTGGAGGATGAGATGGCCTAGAAGGAAAGTCTTCTAAGTTGTAGAGGTGTGGAGATGAGAGTGGAGTAGTGAAGGATATGGCTCTAGGTACTAAGGGTGATGGTTTAGTGGAAATAGGGGTGTTTGGTTTAGGAGGTATAGTAGTGTTTGGCAAGGGTAATTTTGTGGAAACAATCCTTTTGGGGATTGGTTTGATTGGTTGAGTTAGTTGAGAGGAAATTCTAGCATTTGTGGTTTTTACGGGTGATGATTCGGTTGAAGAGATTTCATGAACAACCCGAGCAAGTTTCTTGGGTGGTACTTTGGTGGATGAGTTAGCACTAGGAGCTTTCCTCATAATGAAATAACAAATGGATAGTGAGATAAAGGCTTTTAGTTGCTGAGAATGAGGGTATGAATGATGACTTAGAGGAACTAACAAAGAGATTTATAAAGGGAAGGAATTGGTAAGTGAATTTAAAGCTTAAGCCACTAAGATCCTTCAAAATGCAATAATTTGCATTCACAAGAGTCAACTTCAGAGTTGCACGGATCAAGGAAGTCAATTAAAACAAGATGGAGTGTTCAAGTTAGCAAGAGAAGCTTGAAATGAATTTTCTAGCTAGGATTATCTTAGTCTGTGCAGCCGGTTCCCACGGTTCCCTCAAGTGAGGGATCCGTCTAGGCTAAACCTAGGGATCCGGCTCTCAGCAGCCAAAAGAAAGGAAATGATGTTTTGTAAGGTGTAGTACCTATACATCTTGAGTGTTTCAGTCTTCTCATGTGTCTTATATGAAGAGGGACTTAAATGATCAAGAGAAATGAGTGATGGTAGCTAATGATTGTCTTTTATGGAAGGAAATGGGGTTTTCATGAGTACCAATGGATTATCAAAGATGACACTAAGAAATTTGAGAGTGTCAAGTGGTGTTTAAATGATCTTAGAGATCAGATGATAACTTAAGAGAAATTAGGAAAATTCCTTAAAAATCATAAGAAATGAAATACTAGTTTTTGCCCTATTTTGAGGTAAGGATGACTAAAATCAATTTGCTAAAATTGAGAGAAATATCAAACTAAGTGTTTTGAGATGTGAGGAACAATGTGTGAGCATTGGAGCAGAAATATGGTGAGTTTTGGTGGAGTGATAAATCAAAAACACCTTGAATGTGATCTTAAGTTAGCTATGAGTGAGTGTGAAACCAACTGAGCTTGGGGAGGACTTAAGTGATCCTAAAGTATTATGTTGAACTAGTCTAATGAGGTCTGGAAGGTTGGATTGATGCAAGGAAGCTAAAATTGCACATATGTTCACCCGGATACCACGGATCCTTCACTTTAGGGATCCGGCTAGTTATAGCCAAGGGATCCGACATTTGGGACATATTTTCTTAACAGAATGATTGCAATATTTTGCTTTAGGTATCGAATTTTGAAACTAATGATTTCTACAACAAGCATACATGTATGTAAGTAAAGCATATCAATGAGAGCATGTAAGAATAACACAAAAGCAATCAAGTGAGATCGAGCTCACAAATAACACACATGTTTAACAAACTTTAGCAAGCGCTATTCAAGAAGCTCAAAACAGATTTATGATCTAGATTAGTAAATCATTTGTATTAACAATGGCGTGCAAGGTATGTGTCAAGAAAGAAAAGAGTACATGATGGTGTTCAAGACAATAGAGTTGTGAGTTGCTAGTTCAGGACAATCCTAAACTTCATTTAGATCTAGAAGGTGGAGTTGTTTGTTTATGGAGATGAAGGAGTTGTGTTTAGAAGAGTAAGTGTTGGATATAGAAAGGCTTGAAACAAGTACGGTTTTGTGAGTTGGTTTTAGCTAAGAGATGTTTACCTATGTGTTGGTATTTTGAAGAGTAAGAAACACATGTATATGCGTCTTTAAGAAAGTGAATTGTTTAGAAGGTTGTTTTGGTTTAGTGAAGGTAATGAACTAAGTATAGTTATTACGAATGGTGATTAGCGTATAATGAACTTCATCCTTGAAGTAATGTAGCTCTTCTTGATCAAAGCAAGATAATCGCTTGATGAGGCAAATGGTTGTGATTAACTAAAAGAAAAAAAATAATTTTAGAACTTGTTTGATTAGTAATCCTAAGACAACGCAAAGTATTTCCATTGTAAACTTACTTTAGGAAAACATAGGAGTATAGATTTCTCAAGTTTAAGAATGAATATGAGACTATTACTAGCGGTGCTTAATTACGGCTAAACACGACCATTTTTACGGGTGATTCCACATACCTAACTTCTATCAATGAAGCAATTCAACCGTTAGGTCAAATTGAGTTTCTAGTGCAATAAGTTCTCCAGTATTCATTCTCAAGTTAGGAAAATTTATATTCCTACAATGGCCTATCGAAGAGTAACAATGATGATACTTTGCTTCATTTTTATTAATATTATGTATGAAACAACTAAGGTGACGAAGGAGTCATGTTTAAATATAAAAATTTAAAGTTGTCCATATGGTGAACAAAAATGGTTGGATGAGCTAGTTCAACATATGTTGTTGGAAAGCTCGAGTTTGGACTTTCGGATATGACCAATTATATTTGCGTTGCAAAATAATTTACTTGAGTGTATCGGATGAAATAATTAAGTTGTCAATCCTACTATGAAGCTTGGAAAGCGATCATGAAAAGGAAAACGGGAGAGTACATCATCAACACAAGTGTAGGTTATGATCCGATGTACATTCTTTTTTTTTTTAGAAAACGACACAAGAAAATATGAAATCAAGAAATCATATAAGCACATAAAACATTTATGTTGCACACATGACAAACTCAACAAGAATCCATTTAGTATATTACATGTTTTAAACATTTTTCAACTTATATGACTTATATAAGTATTTAAACTAACATTTTCAACAAACCTAGATGTTATCCCAAATACTTCTTCAAATAGCACATTGATTAGTAAAATATTACTAAATCGACAAACAAGAGAATGAATAGCAAGGTGAGGAAACCACATATGTTATTCAAACAAACAAGCACAAAAACTATTTAAGATAAGCAAATAATCAAGTAATGCAAGGTAAGACAATTAATCATTTAGCATAGCATACGAAAGTTCTTTTCATCGCTTTGTGTTAAATATAAACATGTTTACCAAGCTTGATTAGTTTCTTTTGTATTTATAAATATGATCAAAACCTGAATTTCAAAAGAAGAAACACTGTTATTTAAAGACGAAAACATCCGTCTCCAATTAGATCAAAAGTTTGTGGAAAAGTTATGACCAAAAAATGACTTTCGATTATAAATCAATGATTCTGTAAATTTTTATTTTGAATCGGTTTATTAAATTATTTTTATATGAAAGTAGACTCAAATACCTTTAAAACGATAGGTGGCACGACTTCTACGGACTTACGGTTAATTAGTTATGAATTTTTGAAATTTGACCAAAAGTTGTCCTCTGTTGCATGGATCCGCCGGATCCCTTCCAAAAAGGGATCCGTGGATCTGACACAGATTCACAAAAATAAATATTTTGACCCGACGAAAAGGTTTAACCTTTGTAGACTTTTTAGTTAGGTTATATTACCCATTCCAATCTTTATTTAAGCTTGAATGAACATATATCAAACACAAAACTTCAAAGAAAAAAAATCTCTAAAACACTTTTCATATTATGCTTATTATAAGATAGAACCATATATCACCATTTTATCCTCAAGAAATTTAGCACGTCTTTGACCAATAATTGTAAGTAAGAGAACATACCTTTGCTATATTCTCTTTTTATGGTATTAGAAACCATAAAAGCGAAATACTTCACGAGCTTTTAAAATACTCAAATCCTAGTATGAAGATTTCTCAAAAAAGAAAATTTTAGAATGATCTATCATTATCCAACATTTAAAATATGAAGATTTCTAAAAACATTACTTTTTGTTTTAAGAAATTTCTTTCTTTGTAGTTTTCAAACATACACGGATCATATCAAGTTTTTAAAGTACAATATACTCTAAGAAACTTGGTAACAAAGCTCTGATACCAATTGTGGAAAACTAGAAGGGGGGTTGAATAGTTTTACCGATAAAAACTTTGTTTTAAACTATTTAGATTGACTTATGTCAATCTATTAAAGGTGTGTGTTGGATGATGATAGATAAGCATATAAATGAGTAACGCAAAGATAAAGAGTAAGAAACACAAAACCACAACGCGAGTATTTATAGTGATTCGGCTACAAGGACACCTTCCTTGCCCTACTCCACTCCCCGGGTCACCTACTCGAGAGTTCATAAGCACTACACAACACAAGCTCCTTGTGGCGGAGAAGCCTTCACAACGTCGCCTACTCTTTATCCGGTACAAGGCTAGACACCGGGTTCTTCCACGAGGTAGAACCAAACCTATCACAACGTCGCCTACACTTTATCCGGTACAAGGCTAGATACCGAGTTCCATTACAAAGGAGGAACTACTACCCAACACTACACAACAACCCCAAAGGAGACACACTCCTTATTACAACATCATAAGGATTTCACTATCCTTTAACCCAAACTAATCTATCTTGTACATCGATGCACCATATCAAATGTACACCCTTGGCATCTTTCACTAATGCCTTTGACACTAACCTTCGGCACCCTTCACTAATACCTTTGACACGGACCTTCGGTACCTTTCACTAATGCCTTCTACTTGACCTTTCGGCACCTTTCACTAATGCCTTCAACACAACACTTCTAGGAAGGGAGGAAAATCAACAAAATAACTTCAATAGTCTTGATGATGACGAAGCTTGGCAACTCATGGACTTGAGGTTGCTCGACTTCAAGAGGTGGTGATCTCGTCTTTAAGAGGAACCTAGAGAATCAAACAAACACAAAACTACATAGACAGATCCTTTGGATCTGAGGTTAGAGAGTTTACAATACTAAGAGAAAGTATGTGTGGAAGTGGCGAGGTATAATGAAGAAATGGCTCACTATTTATAGACAAAAATCACTACTGTTCCCCGGATCCCACGAATCCCTTACATGGGTTATGGGTCATGGATCATGGGTCATGGGTCATAGACTTTGGACCATGGGTATCCAAATAGATACAATGTATCTAGAAGATGTAATGCATCTAGTCAATGGGTCATGGGTTAGCTCCATGGGTTATGGATACTACCCATCATGACTTCATGCATGATGTCATGAAATGGGTCATGGGTTATAGATCACGCTCCATGGGTATGGGTCATGGACTTTGGGTTTTACCCAACTACATTCAATGCATCTAGTTAATGGGTCAAGTACTTAGATTCTTACCCATTACAATATATACTAAGTATGTATACATATACCCATTATGTAAACACCTGTTGTTATACATATGCATTTCTATAAAATATAAACACGATTACTTGTTTAGTGTTTTATATGAAAGTGTAAGTATGTTAGTAAACTATTGGCTCAAACTAATTACGTATTTTTATTTGTTTCATTAAAATGATTTTACATTTGTTATCGACAAAACATTAGAAGATCGTAAAATATAAATAAACGTTTTTACGGCTTATTTGTATTAACAACATCTTCCAAGAGTCGATCAACATGATTTCTAAAAAATTTATTCTTCTTTTTGGTTTTCAAAATCAATGCCTCTGTTTCATTGAAAATTGTTTTCATTTGTCCAATTTCTTTCTAAAGATCCCGTTCCCAATATGTTGCACACATACATTAATTTTGAACATGTGGTAAAAGTTGTTTTTGAAAAATGTTTCTTTGATTTCTGGCATAAGCCAATTGAAAAGTCTTAGCATTAATTTCCGAATTAAGTTCAATTTCATGTTTCAAAAGTTTAATGTCAGACATGAATGTATCAAAATATTTAAGAAGTTGACATCTTTCGGGTAATGGTGTGGTTTGACTCAAAGAAGGTAAAGGACCATTAATTTGTGCAACTGGTTTAATGGGACCGACGTCAGAAGAGGACTCATTAATCGGTGTGATAACCCAAGGTTTGTTTGTTTTATCCTGTTGTGGAACAAAAGTTATGAGAGGTCTTTTTGAGTAATCAAAAGGTTTGTTATATTCTACTTTTTCCATTTTCAATCGACTCTCATCTTCTGCATCCCATTCCTCTTCACGATTATATTCAACAACACACACAATAGATTCATCAAGCATATGTTTGACACTATACAACTTTAGATTTGCCTTGAATGCTCTATGGAAAAAACGTGGTTTGTTATCAGCAAGATCTGGCCCATATCCATCTTGATTTGGCTTTAATGTAAACTTTTGAATCGTTGTGATTGACTCATCATGATTACAGACAACATTTTGAAACTCTATGAGTTTGTTTTGTAAATCGACAATTTCATCAAGATAGAGATATATTCGTTTCCTTGTAGTTTGTTTGAATTCTGAAAACTCTTTTTGACACGATGACAACTCAGACTTGGCTTTTTGATTTTTTGAAGTAAGAGTTTTAACGTGTTGTTTATGTTCAAATTTTTGTTGATCTATTTAAGAAATCAAATTGTGACAACTCGCAATTTCAGGTCATTTCTTAAGTTTCACTATTTCATCATTTATCGTAAACTGGGTTACGAGTATCAAATTCGCGTAACCTTAATGGTTTAGCTGCGAATTCATGAACAATCATCAAGGACATTTCATATAGACTAGGTTTAGTCTACATTTCATTGGCATCATTATCATCATGTTAGTTCATTCATGATTTTGCATTTCACATTAAACGCGTAATTTTCATATTAAATAAACGCTATCGCGTAATTAATTATTTTAGACATTTGATCCGTTACCTCCAAAAATTATCTCGATATATTTTTATACTCATATTAAGTTTATAAAAATAATATTATTAGTTTACCCGGTGTTTTAAATTTATTTGGTATATAAATTGTTATATCTATATATTTACGACGGTTGTCGTAAATTCAACTCAATAATTATTATTTCACTCAAATTTTGCAAGAAAGGTATTTTTATAAATTTTATGACTACAATATATTTTACTTTGACCCGTTAAAATTTATTTTTAGCCAACGCTACCCTAAATACTTAATTATACTTACAACTTACAAACAAATCTTATACATTTATATACTTATACAACAAAAACACATCATGTCCCTTTTCAATTCTTTCTTGCCGACACCCCTCACATGATTCATTATTGCAATAATTCACTTCAACAACTAAAGGTACACATATGTATTGTTTACTAATATATTTACTATATACAAGATTACCAATTATTTAAAACACATAGATATCACACATTTAAAGGTGAAAACCAAAAGAAAATCTCTCTATGGTTCTTGTAGTGATCGGCCATAGCAAGAAGAAGAAGGAGAAACCATAATTTTTCCAAGCTCAAGTGTTTATTTTGTCTTATTAGTGATCTATGTTAAGGTTTTGAAATAAAAACCTATGGATTAATAAGGTTTTCATCATCTTTTTCACATAATCATTCAAGTAAGCATTTCATGATCATCATAACTCTTTCATATTCATTTTCATATTCATTTCATCATATTTGAGAAAACATGCAAGTCATATGATGTTTGTACCACTTTTACATTGTTTTTAAGAGTTATATATAAATATGCCATCCTATAATTATTCCTTGTAATATATCACTCTTGGTGATGTCTAGGAACCCATTACACCCTAAGAAGGTGTATGGTGGGATTAGAATAGCTTCGGAGTTGTTTTGAATTGGTTAGAATAGGTTTGGCGCGAGAAAAACTCATTTCGACAAGTTTATAAAAGGGTCTGATCTTATTTTGAAAATCTGGAAATCTCGATAGTAGATAAAAATTTTTGGACTAGATAATTAGAAAATATGCTTTAAAACGAAACCGTGGCCGCTTGAACGGATTAAAACGGAGCTATAACGAAGAAGATATGAATTTTTCAAGATTGACGACGAAAAGTAATTATTTCAGGAAATTCAGCATATAATCTCGACTTTTTACGAGACAAAAATGAGTCTTAAGCGTTATAAAAAGTGTCGACTTATCAAAAATATATTAGTATATATTATCACGATTCCGAGGATATATAAAACGTAGAAAACAAACTTGTAACGATTAAATTACACGCGATTTAACAAAGTTGCCGTAACTTTATTATATAAGCAACATTAATATATTTTCTATTAAACATAAACTACGGCAACGAGGGACCATGTTGAGGGTCGTTTTTAACAAGGATGTAATACTTTTCATAAAATGATGTCTTCTAGTAAAAGTAAGTTCGCTTAGCATATTTTCCAAAATGTCCGACCGTTTGTCAAGCGGAGTTGTAACGAATTAAATACGGTTACTTAAACTTTGCCGAAAACCACCCTTAAACTATATTTTGGACAACACTACCATACTTAACCTATATTTTTCTCTATGATCGAGACCTCTAGGACGAAAACTTAAACACTAAAACTTTGAGATTATGATACGAGCTTCCCAAAACCGTTGAGTTCGTTTCCTAACGCTCGACGTACACCATTTTACGACTAGCTTTTCGAGGCCGTTTTAGTCACTTTCATGAGATTTTCAACGACATCATTTTACGACGAAAAGTTATAATTTCGCAATAAATCACTAAATGACTATCGTCGGATATCATTTCAACGTAAATACATGTAAAGTAATTTAAAAATGGTTAAGACGTTAAAAGATTATATTTTCGACGAAGAGTATTATTTTCAAAAATTCACAAGTGGTATAGATATCATACGAATTGCATGCATAACATTACATCATGACTTATTGTATATCACATCATCCATAATAGGTCGCGGTTAGAGGTTGCGCCTCATTTCAGTGTATCCACTTTTGCCATCGCATTATTGTCCAAGTGAGTCATAGCCCCACTTTTTCTCGTTTTAATTATTTATGAAACTCTTTGGGGGAGATACATGCTCATTAATTTTTATTACATTCATGACTATTTGCAAATTATGTGTTTATCCGAACTGAATGTTTAGTCATGCGAAGTAACAGTATTGCCATACTTAGAATTTCCATATCATAATCATTGGGTTGATGGTCTTGGTATAATCATTGAACTGATGGTCTTGGTATAATCATTGAACTGATGGTCTTGGTACAATCATGAACTAATGGTCGTGGAACTATTTGAAACAATACTCATATGTGTTATATCAATTGACTATTGATACATTAAGTAATGTACAATTATGTGAATACATTAGTCATCATGCACTTGAACATAAACTATACACATTTTGGCAGTGGGTTGTAAACACACAGGTTGCAAGTTTTGTATGGGCGGAACTTGGAACTGAGTGGATTTGCAATGCCTTTGCTGCATGAACATTCTCTAAAAGCTTTACATTTCAACACAAACTCTATGAACTCACTCAAACTTTGTGTTGACACTTTTAGCATGTTTTATCTCAGGTATCTAAGGCATACACTTCATGGCATGCATGTGGACATATCATAGAGTCGCGGTGACGACGCGTCTCACATGGGATTTATACACTTTAAAAACATCGTTTGACTTGTACCAAACTTAATTCCGCACATGTCTAATTTCATTTGGGACCTATACTTTGTAAACTCTGATTATTTTATTAAATCAAACGATGTATTTTCCAAACGACACTTTAGGTCGTTCAATATAACTGTGAATGCGATGCTATGACAGTCAACCCCCAGGAATTCCATTCCGCTGCAAAACAGGTAATTTGGGGGTGTGACAGATTGGCATCAGAGCTTCAGTTATAGAGAACTAGGTTGCATCATTGACCCTAAACTATAACTACATCATCATAGCATCTCATCATTTCATCATAAGTGCATGTTCACTTTACATGTGGTTTATACGTACATTTTTCGAGTTATTTACTTTCATTTCACATCGATTGTCACATGGATGCCTTCAAATACCCATCCCATTATCCTTTCCTCATACTCTAATGTGGAGAATGCCTTGTCATTCCCTATCATGATTTTAATATCAGCTGATTCATCACCGATAACGTCGAATGCCGAGATAAACCTTTAAGTAGGGCAAAGTCACTCTCACTCCTTTGTTTCACCACTAACATGTCGAGTTACACGTTATTCACACATTAAGTCACTAAACCACCATACATTTGAAGCACTTACAACACCTCATAACCCACCTTTTCGGAACCCGTCGATCATTTTGAAAAATAACCTCAAACTTATCATCTCTTATCACATCTCTTTAGAGCGCTTATTATTAACATAGGACTTTGTTACGTCTCACCCTTCCTCTTATTTTGAAGAATTATGGCGCCGAAGAAAGCCACAACTGAATTGACTCAAGCGGCTATGCAAAAGTATGTAGAGGATAGTATAGCCGAGGCACTAAGGAAAGAACGAGCAACGGTAGCTGCTGCTGCTGAGGCCGCGGCTGCTGCTGAAGCTGCTAGAATTGCTGCTGCTACAGGAGCTGCAGGAGGGTCTGGAGTTCGTAATTGCACATACAAGGACTTTAAGAACTGTGATCCCACAAAGTTCAAAGGCACGGAAGGAGCCACTGCTATGATCCGTTGGTTTAAAAAGATGGAGTCTGTATTTCTTCTATGCAACTGCCCAGATGACTGCAAGGTAAAGTTCGCCACTGGTACACTCTTAGATGGCGCAATGACATGGTGGAATTCGTATGCGCAGCCTATTGGTATCGAAAATGCTTATAAGCTCACGTGGGGTGAATTCAAGAATCTGGTAACTAAGAAGTATTGTCCACGCACGGAGGTGAAGAAATTAGAAACGGAATTTTACGAGTTAGTGACTGTTGGTTATGACATCGAGACCTACATCAGGAGGTTTCAAGAATTGGCTGCACTATGTCCATCAATGGTTTCGGACAATGAGAAACTACTGGAAAATTTCATTGAAGGACTTCCACAATGTATTCAAGGAGATGTAACTTCTTCCGATCCACAAACAATTGAAGAAACTATTAGGATAACTCAAAAACTCATGGCTCAAGTTGTGAAAGGGGAAAACATTATCAAGAATAACTGCAACAACAACAACAACAACCACCAAACTAGCAACAACAAAAGGAAATGGGAAAATGACCAGGGAGGTTATGATAACGACAACCAAAACCGTAACACTAACCATCATCAAAAACATAATATAGGGCAAGAAACTGCAATGGTTTATGTTGCTGCACCAATAGAAGGCAAAGGTTATGCTGGAACCTACCCACTATGTAGTCGATGTAAGTATCATCACACGGGTCTTTGTCCTGCTAAGTGCTACAAGTGTCAACAACTGGGACACCTTGCCAGGAATTGTAGAGGCAAGGTCATGGTTACATGTTACGGATGCGGGGAGCAAGGACATTATCGGAATCAATGTCCTCAAGACCAAGGTCAACAAGTTGAAGGTGCTCATGGGAATGCATACATGTTAGGAGGAGGAGAAGCTCGTCAAGGTATCAATGACGCGGAAGACTAAAGAAGTTCGGAAACTAACAGTCTTATTTCTCCTTATGTACTATGTCGTACTAAGTTTATGTTTTCCATCGTATCCGAATCTTTATAACCTAAGATGTATTTCTGTTTGATAAACCACTCGTTGTAAAATATTCTCCTCTATCGTACTTTATTTCCTTTCGATTCGATGTCATTTACGAGAATTATAATTCTTTTTACTTTAACTACCATTTTAACGACACGGTTTAAATCTTTGTAAACCTTGAGAGTTATAACAACTAAACCGAACGTCACGTCATCGCTCCTTAATTATACATAGCCTAGCTAACTATGTCTAATTCTGGAGGGATCATGTTATGTTGGGAGCAGTTATTTATAAATCTTAGTGCAAGCAAAATCTTCACATATTTCAAAGTCAAAGTGTTATTCGTGGGAGATTTATCCAACATTTTCTCTACTATGATGTTTTATACACTCTTAATCATCGATAACCGTAACGACCCCTCCTCATGTCTTCTTCCTCGATATTTATCATAAACTCAAAATTCGATAGACCAACACGAACTGAATTCAGGGACTGAATTCCTTTTTGGATGGGCGAATGTGACAACTCGCAATTTCAGGTCATTTCTTAAGTTTCACTATTTCATCATTTATCGTAAACTGGGTTACGAGTATCAAATTCGCGTAACCTTAATGGTTTAGCTGCGAATTCATGAACAATCATCAAGGACATTTCATATAGACTAGGTTTAGTCTCCATTTCATTGGCATCATTATCATCATGTTAGTTCATTCATGATTTTGCATTTCACATTAAACGCGTAATTTTCATATTAAATAAACGCTATCGCGTAATTAATTATTTTAGACATTTGATCTGTTACCTCCAAAAATTATCTCGATATATTTTTATACTCATATTAAGTTTATAAAAATAATATTATTAGTTTACCCGGTGTTTTAAATTTATTTGGTATATAAATTGTTATATCTATATATTTACGACGGTTAGCGTAAATTCAACTCAATAATTATTATTTCACTCAAATTTTGCAAGAAAGGTATTTTTATAAATTTTATGACTACAATATATTTTACTTTGACCCGTTAAAATTTATTTTTAGCCAACGCTACCCTAAATACTTAATTATACTTACAACTTACAAACAAATCTTATACATTTATATACTTATACAACAAAAACACATCATGTCCCTTTTCAATTCTTTCTTGCCGACACCCCTCACATGATTCATTATTGCAATAATTCACTTCAACAACTAAAGGTACACATATGTATTGTTTACTAATATATTTACTATATACAAGATTACCAATTATTTAAAACACATAGATATCACACATTTAAAGGTGAAAACCAAAAGAAAATCTCTCCATGGTTCTTGTAGTGATCGGCCATAGCAAGAAGAAGAAGGAGAAACCATAATTTTTCCAAGCTCAAGTGTTTATTTTGTCTTATTAGTGATCTATGTTAAGGTTTTAAAATAAAAACCTATAGATTAATAAGGTTTTCATCATCTTTTTCACATAATTATTCAAGTAAGCATTTCATGATCATCATAACTCTTTCATATTCATTTTCATATTCATTTCATCATATTTGAGAAAACATGCAAGTCATATGATGTTTGTACCACTTTTACATTGTTTTTAAGAGTTATATATAAATATGCCATCCTATAATTATTCCTTGTAATATATCACTCTTGGTGATGTCTAGGAACCCATGACACCCTAAGAAGGTGTATGGTAGGATTAGAATAGCTTCGGAGTTGTTTTGAATTGGTTAGAATAGGTTTGGCGCGAGAAAAACTCATTTCGACAAGTTTATAAAAGGGTCTGATCTTATTTTGAAAATCTGGAAATCTCGACAGTAGATAAAAATTTTTGGACTAGATAATTAGAAAATATGCTTTAAAACGAAACCGTGGCCGCTTGAACGGATTAAAACGGAGCTATAACGAAGAAGATATGAATTTTTCAAGATTGACGACGAAAAGTAATTGTTTCAGGAAATTCAGCATATAATCTCGACTTTTTACGAGACAAAAATGAGTCTTAAGCGTTATAAAAAGTGTCGACTTATCCAAAATATATTAGTATATATTATCACGATTCCGAGGATATATAAAACGTAGAAAACGGACTTGTAACGATTAAATTACACGCGATTTAACAAAGTTGCCGTAACTTTATTATATAAGCAACATTAATATATTTTCTATTAAACATAAACTACGGCAACGAGGGACCATGTTGAGGGTCATTTTTAACAAGGATGTAATACTTTTCATAAAATGATGTCTTCTAGTAAAAGTAAGTTCGCCTAGCATATTTTCCAAAATGTCCGACCGTTTGTCAAGCGGAGTTGTAACGAATTAAATACGGTTACTTAAACTTTGCCGAAAACCACCCTTAAACTATATTTTGGACAACACTACCATACTTAACCTATATTTTTCTCTATGATCTAGACCTCTAGGACGAAAACTTAAACACTAAAACTTTGAGATTATGATACGAGCTTCCCAAAACCGTTGAGTTCGTTTCCTAACGCTCGACGTACACCATTTTACGACTAGCTTTTCGAGGCCGTTTTAGTCACTTTCATGAGATTTTCAACGACATCATTTTACGACGAAAAGTTATAATTTCGCAATAAATCACTAAATGACTATCGTCGGATATCATTTCAACGTAAATACATGTAAAGTAATTTAAAAATGGTCAAGACGTTAAAAGATTATATTTTCGACGAAGAGTATTATTTTCAAAAATTCACAAGTGGTATAGATATCATACGAATTGCATGCATAACATTACATCATGACTTATTGTATATCACATCATCCATAATAGGTCGCGGTTAGAGGTTGCGCCTCATTTCAGTGTATCCACTTTTGCCATCGCATTATTGTCCAAGTGAGTCATAGCCCCACTTTTTCTCGTTTTAATTATTTATGAAACTCTTTGGGGGAGATACATGCTCATTAATTTTTATTACATTCATGACTATTTGCAAATTATGTGTTTATCCGAACTGAATGTTTAGTCATGCGAAGTAACAGTATTGCCATACTTAGAATTTCCCTATCATAATCATTGGGCTGATGGTCTTGGTATAATCATTGAACTGATGGTCTTGGTATAATCATTGAACTGATGGTCTTGGTATAATCATTGAACTGATGGTCTTGGTACAATCATGAACTAATGGTCGTGGAACTATTTGAAACAATACTCATATGTGTTATATCAATTGACTATTGATACATTAAGTAATGTACAATTATGTGAATACATTAGTCATCATGCACTTGAACATAAACTATACACATTTTGGCAGTGGGTTGTAAACACACAGGTTGCAAGTTTTGTATGGGCGGAACTTGGAACTGAGTGGATTTGCAATGCCTTTGCTGCATGAACATTCTCTAAAAGCTTTACATTTCAACACAAACTCTATGAACTCACTCAACCTTTGTGTTGACACTTTTAGCATGTTTTATCTCAGGTATCTAAGGCATACACTTCATGGCATGCATGTGGACATATCATAGAGTCGCGGTGACGACGCATCTCACATGGGATTTATACACTTTAAAAACATCGTTTGACTTGTACCAAACTTAATTCCGCACATGTCTAATTTCATTTGGGACCTATACTTTGTAAACTCTGATTATTTTATTAAATCAAACGATGTATTTTCCAAACGACACTTTAGGTCGTTCAATATAACTGTGAATGCAATGCTATGACAGTCAACCCCCAGGAATTCCATTCCGCTGCAAAACAGGTAATTTGGGGGTGTGACACAAATCATGTTGGGAAACAACTAGATCACGTATCTGTTTTTCTAAAGATTGTTCTTTTTTGTATGACTTTTGAAAAGCGATTTCAAAACTATATTCACGTTTCTCTTTTGTTTCAAAAATTTTAAGTTGTACCTTATAGCATTCAATATCCTTAGTCAATAGTGCCACTTTTTCACAAAGATTATTATTTAGTTCATTGCACTTCTCCAGTTAAGATTGGGTGGTCTTAAATAAGGTCATGAGCTCTGGATCTGGATTAGACAAAGGATCATTTTTTTCAACTTGAGTATCAACAGGTTCATCATTTGGATCCTCAAATGTAATCTCGGGGTCAACTTGATCATTAAATGCAACCAAAAGGTCCTCTTGATCATCAAATGTAACTATTGGATTCATTTGATTATCTTCTTTATGAGATGTAGATGGCTCATGTTGAACACTCTGTTCCTCGTCGGATGCTAATGCAGGCAGAGTTATCAGATCATGTATAAGACATATGTTTGGATTCGGTACCTGAGACAAGTTGCCAGTGTCATACACTGGGCCTGTGTCACTCATGTGGAGTTCTTGCATGTTGGCCATCAACATTACAGCTGTGTTAGCTTGCAAGTCCTCCATGTCATCATCTGAATTTGCATTGGCCATGAAGCTCTGTTCTTTGTTGGTAAGTGTTCCACCAGCTTCATCTTTGAGAGCCAAGAGTAAAGCCACCTTGTGATAAGCATTGCCTCTTGTTCTCGGTTTTGGACAAGGATTTGCCAGATGACCCTTCTCGTTGCACTTATAGCATCCAAGACCAGTATTCCCATTCTGAACATTTCCCTGATCAACAATCTGAACCCTTTGCTGTGGAGCAACCATGTTATTCCTTCCAGAAGCATTAAAGCCTTGTACACTACCCATGTAATTACCACTTCTCAGCTGACGACCATTGTTTCTGTTTTGAACCTCAACCCTTCCATTATTAACAACTGCTTGATTCCTTGTGTTAGATAAGGTACGAATACGGTTGTTGGATTTGTTAGCAAATCTCCCGAAGGCACGAGCAATTAACTAAAATCCTTGATTCAACGTATCAAAAGCCTATGCATCCTCATTCGGTGTCTTACTATAGAGTGCTGAATCAGAGTTGTTATTGTAAGGAACCAGTTGAGTTTCTTGTGATTGCTGTGATGGATCATATGGTGTAATCTGAGCTGATTATGGTGGATTAGTAAAGACAGTAGGCAACAGTGGAAATTGTGGATAACAAGCTTGAGTGAACAAATCAAGTGTGTTTGCGTGAGGTAGAGGTGCTTGAACTGCACGGAGAGCTCTATCTTTATCCACTTCCTTTTGATGATGCTTCAAGTAGTCATACAACAACCTGTACTTTGCCTTGTGAAGATCTTTAGCTTGATTGATGAATGTAACATACTTTTCCCAATCATGACCAAGACAGCTTAGGAACTTTGTGTTGATTGCAATTTTTGGCATAATGATGTTGTGTCTGTCCAAGTCATTGATGATGTCTGTAAACCGATGATAGTATGACTCTAATGATTCCCCCTGATCAATCATGAACTTTTCATAGCATAAGTAAAGTTTTGATTCCATGTCTTCTTGATTGAGTTATGTGCCTTCCATTAGGAGATTGTTAGGAATTGGAAATTCCATAATAATGTGTCGGTCACCCTAAATATAATCTAGCTTAAGTTAGCACGTAAACTTATCGTTATTTACATTTTTTAGTAGTTAATTAGTTAGATGTTAGCTTAGCTATTAGTTTAGTGTAACACCGTGGAGGAAGGACGGGTCTTTACCCACTGTATGCCTGATCCACAGCCCGACAGGAGGGCGTTTAGTTTGTAACTATAAATACCCTTCCCACTAAGGGAAGGGTGGTGCTTCTCATTCAATCTAACCTTTTCTCTTTTTGTTTATCTCTCTAGAATCACCCTCTCTACTCTCTTCATCTCTCTAACATGACATACTTGTATAATCATCTCCCTAGACCACCTGAATCATCAAACAACATAAAATATATGATCCTACAAATGGTACCAGAGCCTAGGTTTTGTTATTTGTGTTGATTCTCGTGGCTTATTTCATGGTTTTAAGCGGTTTTTCATACGGTTTATCTTGTGCGGTTTGTGTGGTTTTCTATGATGCGGTTTGATGTGGTTTGAGGGTTGTTTGATGTGTATTGAGGCTGTCTTATTGTGTGGTTATTTGTCATGATTGAATTTTCCTTTTTGAGTCTAAACAGTTTTGGTGATTTTTATTGGTTTTAATTCAAACTGGTTTAAAAGGCTTTTATAAAGTGTGATATTACTGATTTATTAAATACTGCACAAGTATTGATATCAGTTGTATTATTGTTTCTTATATCGATTTTGTGACCAAATTAACTTGTCAAACTGATTAATCCATTGGTCTAAATATGAGTCCTTTGCTTTTGCATTTCTGAATTTGTTTTGGTACTTTCATGGATGCGGTTTGGCGCATTCTTGGATGCGGTTTGTTAACTGTCCAGGTTCAACGTTCCGTATGTGGTTTGTCACTGTTTTGTATGCGTTTTGAACAGAATGGTAAAAGCGATTTGTCATGAAAAAATCAGGTGTGATTTGTTACAAAATCTGGATGCGATTTGACTTTTAACATCATGCGTTTTGACCATGATTTATGATGCGATTTGTGAATGTTAAACAAGATGTGATTTGTATGTGTAAGAAGATGAAGCGATTTGTTGACTTTTAATAAGACCAGATGTGATTTGTTAAGAAAATGGTGCGGTTTGTGTTATAAATGGGTCAAAAGCGATTTGTTGACTCACTCAAAAGCAATTTGTCTAAACTGTACAACTAAGATGCGGTTTGTTCTAAGATGCGACTTGTTGACCAACACAGATCCAATTCATCATGACTCAAAGTAACCTTATATAACAAAGGATCTCAGTTCTCATATCACGTTGTGTAACAATTCATCAAGAAAAAGGGTATCACACGATATAATCTCCTCGCAGATCCACGACTCTATGACTCAATACAACCAGAAATGATAAACAATCTCAGATTGGGTGAACCTGGATTCGACAAGTTACTACCTTGATTCGACAATCTCAGATTGGGTCACCTCATGTCCTCATAGATCTAAAGTTTTTTTAATATCCAAATGCATAAGATAATCAAATCTGAATTAGAGATAATATACGACTTAAGGAAATGATTGTAACAAGTATGCTATATCATTTGCTTGGCTCGTTTATTACACATTTCATAATCGAATTATCATGGTGTCATATGTTGATTATTTTTCGAACAATAAGTCATGAGATATGACTAGAAAGTCACACTCCTTCCTCATTC
Organism: Chrysanthemum seticuspe; assembly: GCA_019973895.1. Classification (NCBI taxonomy): domain Eukaryota; kingdom Viridiplantae; phylum Streptophyta; class Magnoliopsida; order Asterales; family Asteraceae; genus Chrysanthemum; species Chrysanthemum seticuspe. The sequence goes on from BPTQ01000001.1 coordinate 205,844,956, forward strand.
GGTCAAGATTTAAAAATGTTAATCAAAGTAATTTATACCTACCTGTGTACATTTGATATGATCTCGTTGCCGTCTCTAACGAACCCTCAAGCCATCCCTGTGGCGAGGCTATCCGTTTCGAGGATAGTTGTGATCCAAGTTTAATGAAATGGGAGAAAGAGGCGGTCGACAATATGGGGAGGAGGGAGGCTGATGAATTTGTTGAGATAAGTATTAGGGTTTGTAAATTGAAGTGGTGAGAGGAGCGTTTTGTGGTGAAGTGTATAAGGGAGGCGTATTTTTTTTCCTGTGTAAGATTAGGGTTAGGATAAGTGAGAATAATTAGGGTATGTCAAGACTTATATAACCGGTTATCACTTATCAGTATTTCATGCTTGGGTTTTTTTTTTATCGTGGGCCTTAATACCCCGGTTATGGACAATTGGACTTGGGCTGCACATGAAATTGGATCGTGTTTCATTGTCTTTTTACTGGGCTTAATATACTTGCTGTAATATCAATGTGATAATTGGACGGGCTATATTGGTGGGCTGAGATTGAGTTACTAATGCCTAATTAGATTATCAAAGTATTATCCGAAATTTAGTTTTTGGAAATAAATTCTTTGATGATATTTGATAATGAATCGTGTTTTGGTCATAATATTTCACGAAGGATACAGATTCACGGCATTGAACGAATTAGTGAACTGAAAATGATGGCTACAAGGTTTTTGTACGGATATTGCTTACGGGGTTCTTGTGTTGATTATATGGGCTTTGGAGTATATGTATCAAAAGATGGACTTCTCAAGATTTGGAGTTGATGAGATTTAGTTATGAGAGTTGATGATGAGATTGGGTGTGCTGTTGAGATTTGTTGTGTTATGGGGATTGATACTTTGGTTTATGCATTTTCACGGAGTATATTATGTCTCGGCTTGAATTGGTTATTGAACAAAGTTGTCTATGGGGTTGTTTATACGGTATCTCTTATTTGGATTTGAAGTGAGACTTTTCCGGGCGCGTTTACTTATTTATCTTCTTTCTTTCTACCTGTTTGCGAAGATGACTTGTTTGGGCATTTATAGAAGTGTGATGAAGACTTGGCTATTTAGTTACTTTTGTGATTCTTTCTTGCTTAACCCACAACATAACTATCACTTCGGTGTCTCACACAGTTGAGGATACGTCAAGAGGTTTTGTACATTGGGTACACCGTTTCTTCTTCACAAGGATTAGTACAAGTTTGAGTAACAAATCTGGGGAATTCTACTTCATGATCGAGTTTGGCATATTGGGTTTACTTCTCCAAGTAGTCACAGCAATAGCCGACAGAATACGTGAATGATATGTTTGCCAAGGTATTCAATGGATGAGATGTGATCAACAAATCTCAGGGAATATTCGACACCACATAATGTCTATGATACTTCACAGTCTAAGCAAAATCTTTCAAGAATTTTCAGCGTCAGTCATGATATTTCAAGATTTTTGCTTATGACAAGAACTTCTCGTGCAAATGGTCGTACACGTTATGATGCTTCCGAAAGTTCAAAACCATCATGGGGGAGAAACGTGTACTCTAATGTTTTACGGTCAACCTCCAGGGGAAAGTAGTGTATTCTACTCGACTTAGCATGGTTTGTGAAGTTGTCAACATTTGGGTAAAGAATTGTCGATGATATTGTTGAAGATGGAGAATGAACCGTTGATAAACCGCTGCATATTCTCCTAAAACAGACACTCACATAAACCAAAGTTGTCATAACACATTCAAGCTGACATTGTTTACGGTTTAGTCTTGATTTTGTAAAATCCTGCGAAAGAAACTATTTCTCGGTTTAAGTCATAGACTTGTAAAATCCCGTGAAAATGAAAAAATCATGGTAATAGTAAAGTGCATTTCCGGATCTATCTTACAGTTTATTCTCGGTTTTGTAAAATCTCGCGAAAGAAACTATTTCTCGGTTTAAACCACAGAATTGTAAAATCCCGTGATGATAGAACCATCCTGGAGAAAGAGAAAGTGTAATTTTGGATCTTATCTGATGCTGATGCTACGGTTTCTTCTTCAAAGAACGGATAAAAGGGTGTAATTCATGAACTGGGTGATTGTTTGGATATTCTTCATGGTTGTTTAGTTATTACAAGGTTTTACGGGGTTATGTGCTTTTAACCATGGTAGGGATGAAACCATTATCATAGTTCACTTAAAACGTAAAAGGAGGCTAGATTTAAGCTTTTAACCACAAGATGTGACAACGGCGTTAATTCAGTATTATTTATTTGAGGTTGAAGTGAAATATCACGGGCGAGTGTACTTAGTATCTGAAGGTATCGGGATGGTTGGATGAAGATTCTTCGAGATCCTTGTTCGAGCTTTTAATATTTTCAAAAACGAAGACTTGGAAATCTAGTTATTTTTGGGTGACTTTTCCTTTTCTTTTACCACTTGGGGGAATTGGGCTCTTACCACCACAAAATAACTATCACTTTAAGGAGTTACGTTGTGTCACATTGAATTGTGGATTTTCAAGAGGTGATGTACGTCTAATACTTGATGGTTGGTTGGTTGAAGAGTATGGGGTACTTAGAGATTCAAAAGAGCATGAAATCTCGGCACCGCTCTTTGTTACATATGTCCAAGTTTAAGTCACGAGTTCGGGTTAGTTTAATTCAAGGTCAAATTCATCATATTGGGTTTTCTCCATCAGCTGTCACGACAAAGAGCCTACTGAATGATAATGGGGTTGATTACAAGTTTTGCCAAGAGAGGTAGAAAAGTGAGAGATAATGACGTTTGAACACAACAGTTCAAGCCTCGTTCCTCAAAGAAAAGAAAAGTGTACGCTTCAGTGTGCTTTATCTTCTGAAGAAGAGAAATCTTCTTATTAATGACCATTCTCATCAACATGCTTCATACTTTTTCCATGCGCGTTCAATCATCAAGTGAACCGAACTACCGTTGCTAGTAATCTTATTCCACTTGCTCAATTAAAATGACGATGGCGACATCATATGCAACCTTTGAGGGGGAGAAGTGTGAATAGACTACATTTGGATGATGTTCACTTATTCAATCAAGAATGGCAACTCCGGATGCAATTCTTGAGGGGGAGAAGAAGTGTGAAACTATTGCATGATGATTGATATACGTGAATAAATGGTCAAACGGCTCCAAACTCATGTAAAAGCCGAGCTTCTTCTTATCGGGTCATCTTCACATGGAGTGTTTCTTCTAAGAGCCGTTGGTTGACATCTTCTCACGGACTGATGAATTTATCGACAAAGTGCTTCTGGTTAATGCTTCACGTACACATCAACATGATGATTTCGAACAATCTCTCTGTTCTTGTTTGATGTGATTGGTAGTTTGGTGTTACCATTTCGTGTGTTCATTGCGGGCTGATTGCTGATTTCCTTGATGAACATTTGTCTGTTCTTGTTTGATTGGGAGGGATTTGAGTTAAGGGGATTTGCTATGTATAAGTTAACGGGAATGCATTTGGTGAGAAGAAGATGTTAACTATCTATTCCCCAAATGGACAATCTTGAAGAAGGTCGAGTCTACAGTATGTTCTACATTTTCTGTTGCATGTTAGAAGACTAAAGCCGAGTTGCATTTAACGATCTAAAGACTTCTTCTTAATCTGGGCATTTATCAAACAGATTGTCGGTTTAGGGGAGAGCACTAATTAGGGGAGAGTGAAAAGTATGATTTAATCCCCAATTAGACTTGCTCACAATGTACTTCAGCAAGTTGATTCTCACAAGATTTCAAATGGTCTTCTCAAAAAGATTTCCGGTATTTGGGCTTATAATGTGTTGCTGATTCTGAAGTATCAGAACCAGCAAGGGGGAAGGAGACACACATCTAAACGTGAGTAAACTTGATGAACTTAATACTTCTAAGTGATTGAAGATATCCCGGGAAGACTAATGTCATTACCGCAGAGAAACTCAAGCTTTGACTCATGGCGTTTAGTGTTCTTATTCCAACTATGTGGGGGAAGAGATGAAAGAGACAGTTCTAAGGAGAAAAGAGGCACACAAGTGTGTGATGATTTTGATGTTATCGCAATCATCAGGGGAGAGAGATTGTGTACATTGGGGATGCATAGCTGTTTCACTTGAGAGCTTAATCAGTGATTCAGTAATAATCACTTATTGTGGAGTTGATATTCGCAGAGATAATAAGTGATTCAGCCTACTTTTTCAATGTTAGCGATTATTCTCTCTTTGGGCATTCGGGTACTTCGGTTTCTTGAGCCTCATACACTATCATCAGGGGAGAGAAAATTATACATCGGGGTTATTCTTTGCATATCGGACTTAATCTGATACTTCGGTGTTATCGGCTAGTCTTTCTTCGGATATATCTGTAATTCGAGTTCTTGAGCTATATTCAAAGAGACTGGTTGCATCACTTCAACTACTTGGGGGAAATGGTCTCTTGACAACTTCTTGGTATGGATCGCTTCAGATGTTAGTAGAAAAGAAATATGAGAAGATTGTTTTATGTGTGGGATGATACGTTGATGTTCTATTGGATGATATAACCCCGAACGAAGAATCACAAAGATAATTCTCAAAAGGAGCAGCAATATTCATGATAATGGTATGCTTCTTTGTGCACCTAGCTAAGGCAAGCTTGAAATAGAGCTTCGAATCTGCTCAACAAAAGGATTTACGGCTTGGGGGGAAGCTGCCAAAGTCTCACTTTCAGATGGTTCAATTTCTCTCAATTCAGGAGCCTCGAAAGCTTTGGTGGTGAATGTTTAAGAGATGATGACTTCTATCTTCTACAACGTGGCTGCTCGATATCCTTATCTCGGTACTCGTATCATCATCTTCTTAAACTATATCATCTACTCTATCATTGTAAATATTTACCAAAAACAAAATACAAAAATATAAAACCAACAAAAAGAAAAATAGAAAAATATAAAACCTTCAAAAACCCATAAAAATCAGAAAATCTGAAAAATACCAAAAATATGTTTTCTCAAGACATGTCTTCTGGTAACGATAACATCTATCTTAGAAATGTCATTCAACAATGGCACGGGACCATAGATGAAGTTCGAGCAAAAGGTGTAAATATTTTTTCCAAAACATGTCTCAAACTATGGCTTACAGTTACTTCAGACTGTAACCCGTGCTTAAACTATGGTTTGCTATTATTTCAGATAGCAGCTATTATTTCAGATAGCAGCTATTATTTCAGATAGCAACCCACTCTTCAAGGAAGGAAAGTGCTGCACTTAAACAATTTTCAAAAATTTCGTGCACTTATCCTAAAACTAAATGAGGAAAGTATGTCGAAGGACTGCTGTTCCTACTCAAATATTTTTCCTTCTAAAATTTCCTCAGAAAAATATTTTTTTTAACTAAATGGTGGTAAATGAGTTGCTTTAAAATCAATCAGAATCAATGTCTCATAAATTTTCAAAACCCAATCAATGACTTCAGCTTATTTAAATTTTTTTATGAAATGAGTCATTGATTGAGGGGGGGGGGATTAGTTTTCAAATTTATATCATCTATCGAGCTTATCTAATTATCCTACGTGCTTAACTGAAAAAAAATATTTGCCTATGACGAAGGACTAGGAATCTAGGATATGATTATTTGGATTAGATTATTAGAGTTTGATAAACACACAATTCCCATGCCTTTTATGATCTGATTGATATGTTGAATTGACTTTTATTAGTCGATTGCTGTTTTGGTGTTGTCGACCACCATATATCTGTTTGTATGTCTACTAACGTATGCAGATATCATGGATTATAAGAATGTTCCCGATCCGGATCCCACACATATTAAGATGATTGGATGCCGAAAGGAAAGGGTAACTATTTCTTAGGTAGACAAATGAAGAAACGGAGCTTAATAAGATCTCCATGGAGAGTTGGCACGATAGATGCAACTTAAGAGGTCTCACTGCATCTGCAGATGGTTTTCTTCCAGCCCTACAACAACAATAGAAGCTTCTTATCCACCTAACGTATCTTTGTGCAGGACAAGTAGTGAATAACACCATTTTCAAAGTAAATTTGATAAAATTATTCTGAAAATGGAAAATTATTGTTTTGAAAATAAATTGAACTAAATTTTGGAAATCAACCGGACTTCATTTTTATCAAAACTTAAGTCACTCAATCAACGACTTCGGTCATGGATTGAGGGGGAGAGTGATTTCAAACTAAATATTCTCAAACGATATTTCATCTATCAAGTTCGTTTGTAGAAAATAAGTGGTGATCTAAAGATTTAATGTTATGTCATGGTATGATTTTCTTTAAAACTCAAAGATCTTTTAAAATGAAATTTTTTCTGTTCTTGTTTGATTGTGAAATTGTTTTATTTTACTTAAAGATCTCTTAAAACTATCATACCTGACACTAACAATCTTTATTGTCTAAAATTGGTCCTTATCAGTCAATTTTCAAAATTAAATCTGGCCACGTCTTTCCCCAAACTTTTCTAAATAATTTAAATCAATTGGGATCACAAATCTCAAAAGGTTTAAAATTTTTGATCGGGGGAGAGATCGTGATTTAAATCTCAAATCTGTTTTAGTCATTTAAAGGCACTCCTGCCTCCATGTGCCAAACGATTTCATATACATGATGCACATGATTGAGGAGGAGCATTTATCCAAAAACAAGATGAGTATTTTAAACCAGGCCACATATACTTCCATGTTTTCTAAACCTAATTAAATCAATTGGGATCCAAAATCTCAAATGGTTTGATATTTTTGATCGAGGGAGAATTTGTGATTTAATATGAAATCTGATAAAAGATGATCGTTTTGACTCAAAGTGCATGTTGCTCTCCCATATGTGCTAAACGCTTTCGAATCTCAAAGCACATATTGAGGGGGAGCATTTCAAAAGAAAATACAATTTCAAGGTACAAAGATTTCTATGTTTCAACATAAGTACCTTGATTGATTTTCTAATGGTTTCTTAATGGAAAATGTGATCGTGGAAGTTCTTCAAAAGCCTCCTTCCTCTATGTGTTTAATGATTTTAAACAACCAACGCACATTTTGAGGGGGAGAATTTACCAAGAAAATCAAATGGCTTTTTCCACAAAAATTGTGATCAAGAATATATTTCAAAGAACTCTTGCCACCATGTGCTAAAAAATGTCAAAATCATATGCACATGTTGAGGGGGAGCATTTCTAAAATGATCAAAAAAATAATAAAGGTACAAAATGTTTTGATTTTATATCACAAGTACCTCGATTGATTTTCCAAATGATTTTTCAATTGGTTTCGATAAGGAATGAAATATACCAAAACACCGACCAATTTACTTTATGCATGCTGATATAAGGATGGTTAGGTTAGGTATTGGTTCCCACGATCCAGCCAGAACTGGAGGGATCTACCCAGAGACAATCCACTAGTTAGTGTAGAGTCCTTAGGTATGATGAAAAAAGGAGAAAAGTGAGAAATGGGAAGAGTGCCGACTAAGATAGAGCTAGAACTGGAATAAACCCAACAAGGTTCTAGTAATGAAGTCTCAGTAAGCACTGAAGGGGTTAAAGAATGAAAAAGAAATGAATGTGAAAAGGGTGAAAAGAAATAGCCCTCCAACAATTCAACCTTAGGGCAGAATCCGGGTTCAATACATATGCTACTGGTGGTTACTAAGGTAACACTGGTATTGAAGACAAGACGTCATGGACCCAGTGACGCACTGCACTAAAATTCCCAAGCTACTCAAGGTCCTCTTAAAAGGACTTGTTTCATTCTCACGGGGAACCTACATAATCTATCGAATTTCTCTTAGAGATTGTTGATATTGAAGAAAGAGACCCTCTGCCTAGTCTCCGGCATAGGAAATCAAAAGTGCACTATTGAGTTTAGAGCCAAAAGATCATCCACAATATCTCATTAGGACACAAAGTTAATAAAGACTTGTTGTTTCACACAATGTGGAAAGTAAGTATATATTGAGAGTCCTACGCATTATCCTTGTGGTATTGCCAGAACATCCGAGTGATATGTTAAATATTCACGATGAAGATGGAAATCCTTCTAGAGCCAATATCATACAAGCTCTTGGTGGGTGACATGTGAGATCTTTTCTAAAGATCAAACTTGTGAAAACTGGATAGAAACAATGGGGGATTCATTCTTGAATCAACCTTGGTCCAGGAAATGAATTGACGAATACTTTTGGAAAAACCTTTCGATGTGCAAATCTTCTTTTCTCTAGCACATCGAATGTGTATTCATATTTCAAACACAAAAAGTATCTCTGATTGAAAAAATACTTTTGGAAAAACCGTTCAATGTGCAAATATCTTCTTTTCTCTAGCACATCGAATGTGTATTCTTTTTCAAATACAAAAAGTATTTTTGATTGAAAACTGATCTTTCTCATAAAACCTTCGTCGTATTGAAAAACTCTTTCTTCAAGCAATACGCGATTGTTTTCAAATCAATTTTTCATCAATCAGTGAATCTCAATTCGCTGGTTCACTTACTCCGTGTTGTCTTCTTTGAGACGTTCCGGTTTGAGAACAGCTAGAACAGCTGCGAAACCCTGTCAAGGAGATTCTTTGGAATTATACCTGATCACAGGCAGTACTTGTATTGATCAACGGGGAACCGTGGGCCGTCTACCTCAATTCAACGAAAGTGATCAAAGACACTTTCGTGTGTTTTATTGCTAACTATTGTTTGCAGGTACATTTGGACGGTTGCAGCTGATCCGAATTGAGAAGTCAATCCAAAGCCGCATGCTCACAGCATCCATACTTAATTAAAGAAATCATGACAAGTGCTAATCCACATAACCTGGCTCTGATAGCTACAAATATCATGAACCAGTAAAGCTTCCGCTACTCTAATGAAAAGATGTCATGATCCAGAAAATGTGAGCATGTCGGTCCAAAAGTCACAACATCACATGAAGGCAACACAAAAAAGGGTGATCCAGAGATTTACTGTGGTTGATGATCTCAAAGAAAGCTCGAAGATTATCAAGATATGGATCAGTTCAAAGACCTCCAACGAAAGTAAAATGTAATCGGACTATGAAGGGTCACTACTCAAGCACAAAGATTGCGGATGTGAAGAATTAAATTCTACGAGCTCAGAATAGGAGATTAAATAGAATGCTAGGATTCGAAATGTAAATCATGGGGTGACTTCCCTTAGAGGGAGATTGTTAGGAATTGGAAATTCCAAATGAAGTGTCGGTCACCCCAAATATAATCTAGCTTAAGTTAGGTCGTAGACTTATGTTATTTACGTTGTTTAGTAGTTAATTAGTTAGATGTTAGCTTAGTTATTAGTTTAGTGTAACACCGTGGAGGAAGGACGGGTCTTTACCCACTGTATGCCTGATCCACAGCCCGACAGGAGGGCGTTTAGTTTGTAACTATAAATACCCTTCCCACTAAGGGAAGGGGGTGCTTCTCATTCAATCTAACCTTTTCTCTTTTTGTTTATCTCTCTAGAATCACCCTCTCTACTCTCTTCATCTCTCTAACATGGCATACTTGTATAATCATCTCCCTAGACCACCTGAATCATCAAACAACATAAAATATATGATCCTATAGAGATGAATGTGATCCCACATAGCTTTTGCAGTTTTCTAAGCATCAACACTGTGAAGAATCGGATTGGGTAAACCCAAAAGGATATATTGCATTGCAAGTTCATCAGCTTTGAAGTGAAGTAGTTGTTCAACGGTGAGTTGATCCATAGTGAGAGTGGAAGTAGAGTTATCTCTTGGTGGATTAGCATTTGGATCTCCGGGTACTGTTGTAGTAGGTATTTGAAAAGGACCTTCAAGGATGACCTTCTTCAAGAACTTACCATAAGGTTTCTTAAGATCACAGAACCTAAAGAACCGCATCACCCATTGATCATAGTTTCCGAGAGTGAGCATTGGAGGTTTATCAATGGATCCAGCTTCATGAATGGATTATTAGCTACTTATAGCTTCACAAATTTTTGCAAACCAATTGGGTTCCTTTTGCATGGTTGCATTCATAGCATACTTCAGTGGAAACTGATATTGAAAGTAGTTAGCATACTGATGTTGTTGTGGGTATTGTTGAAGGAATTGTTGTTGTGGTAGTGGTTGTGCAATTTGATGAGGAAAATAATTTCCAACTTGTTGTGGTTGTTGCTGAAATTGTTGTTGAGGATATTGTTGTTGTTGAGGATATTCATGAGGAAAGTAGTTGGAGTATGGTGGTTGAGACATCTTGAAAACTTGTGTTGATGATGGATCTTTGTAGTCGAATGAAACTTGTTGTTTGTTTGTTGAAGATGTACTAAGGCGTAAAAAATCCTTAGGCGTAAACTGTTAAGCTTGAAGATGTACTGCGCCTAAACTTTAAGTGTTGAATAATTTATCCCAAGAAACATATAATATGGACGATCAATAACATAAAGCATAACATTAAAACTTACTTGATGTCGAGGAACAAAATCACCATGAATGAAGAATACTGATAAGGATGAAGATCTTCTACTTAACCCTCTCTTTTTAATGATGGATCAAACGCAAAACAACATAATCACTTGCATCACAATTAATGCAGGACCCCTACCGATTATACAATTAGCTCTTCTAAATGAAGAATGATTATCATACGGCATATTGAATATGAATAGAAAAAGAAACATAATGGTAATATACTAAAACCATTCACATGATCCACCATAAGTTGTTTGCTCATAAGATCTCGTAATGTGCACAATAATGAGAATAGCAAACCTTTAACATAATGTGAAGAACACAAGCAGGATCCTTGATTATAAGGTTATCAAATAATCCCATACTGGTAATTATGCTCGAATAAGATAAAAGCCATAATTAAGCCTAGCACTACATAAGCCTTGCATAGGCTCATGGGCTTTCTACATAAGCATAGCACTAATTACATACATAAAAGCCATAATTAAGCAAACTATTATAAGTAAATGACTAACACTTGATAATACTAGTTACAAGTGATTCCAACAAAGGAATAAGCTATGCTCAAACACATGGGGATGAAATACAAATATAAAGAAGATTATACCAAAAGTGTTCCTGCGCCTAAACCTTAAGTGTTGAATAATTTATCCCAAGAAACATGTAATCATAATATGAACGATCAATAACATAAAGCATAACATTAAAACTTACTTGATGTCGAGGAACAAAATCACAATGAATGAAGAATACTGATAAGGATGAAGATCTTCTACTTAATCCTCTCTTCTTAATGATGGATCATAATGTTTCTGTGTAGGGGTGAGCATCGGTCCCGGACCAGACCGGACCGCCAAGACCGAGGACCGAATTAGCCAAAAATCCTAGACCGAGGACCGGACCGAATGTGGTCGGTCCGGTCCGGTCCGGTCTCGGTCGGTTCGGTCCAACAAGGCCAAAATAGTCGGTTTGTGGTCCGGATCGGACCGACCGAACCGAGGACCGAATTAGCCCAAAAGCCTAGACCGAGGACCGGACCGAATTTGGTTGGTCCGGTCCGGTCCGGTCTCGGTCGGTCCGGTCCGTTCGGGTCGTTTGCTCACCCCTATTTGTGTGTAATAATTATGAGGAGAATAATCCTCTATTTATAAGAGAGGTCAAGCAGGGTTCAACTCCTAATTAGGTTGTGATTATGAAATCATTACCATAATACATTACTTAGACATTATCTCATAAAGAAATTAGATCTCTCATCAAGATACAATATCCTACGGAGTTTCATTATAGTAACTAAATATAAATTAATTACACCTAAATAAACCAACAGTATTATAATGTACAATATAATATGCAATAAATAAGATAGGCCACAATATCCAATATACATAATAGGATATATTCTAACAATCTCCCACTTGGTCGTATACTTATTTGTGAATTGTACTACTTAATATTTGCCAAGTTGTTGATTTAATAACTTCCTCACGATCAAGTAAAATTACTAACGCAAAACAGCATAATCACTTGCATCACAATTAATGCAGGACCCCTACCGATTATACAATTAGCTCTTCTAAATAAAGAGTGATTATCATAAGGCATATTGAATATGAACGGAAAAAGAAACATAATGGTAATATACTAAAACCATTCACATGATCCACCATAAGTTGTTTGCTCATAAGATCTCGTAATGTGCACAATAATGAGAATAACAAACCTTTAACATAATGTGAAGAACACAAGCAGTATCCTTGATTATAAGGTTATCAAATAATCCCATATTGGTAATTATGCTCGAATAAGAGCTTGGGTAACAAACCTATCATAAGTAACATAATACATTAAGTCAGTGTATAAATATACTTGATGAAAATGTTCTTCAACCTTCTCTCAACCTTTTAACATAGTTGGTGTTGAGATGTAAAATACTGACATTTGTGTTATTAAGAAAGTTATCATAACACCGTTAACATTTGTGCTAATAGGAAATTTATCAATAACACCTTAGAAATGATATAGTCGAAACATGAAAATGCATCATGAGTACAATATAATAGTCCTTACAATAAGCAAAGTAGAATGTAAGTAACCAAGTAGTTTATGGTAATTCTTCATTCAAATAATTAACACGAGTCTTAATTAAAAACGTATCTTATGAAACCACAAAATTGACTTTAACAATATATACAATTGATAGGGAGTCAAAATTTATTTATCAAGAGGTTTAAGCATAGAAGGTGTTTAGAACACCCATAATGTTCTTTGTAAACCCATAGTACACATCATAATGTCTATGATGTTATGAAATCTTTTAGATCCTAATTGCTTGAAACAATCTTTCTAATTAATAAAAACTTTGCTCCCACTGATCTTAAGATATATATGTCAATCAATATAATATAATAAAAACTTTGCTCCTACTTTTCTCGCACTTGTATCCATGTTACATGCACTTGTTGCGGGATCATGAAGAGTCCCGGCAGTGTAAGCATGAGGTAACATTGTTTCCTGTCCCAGAGGGGTTGTTTGGCAAATCGGCTGAGAGGGTGGACCCGGTAGGGCGCGTGGGGCCTGGTGACCAGTAGCATGTACAAATGGAGGAGCAGTTGGGCCTGTGTGGGCTTGAAGGGTCGGTTGAATATAGGGTGGATAAATAAAGTGTGTTGATGGTACTTGGGCGGAAGTATTAAAACCAGGTGGTGTAATAGTTGGTGTGGCTTTGCCCGGTATCAAACTAAAGCTAGGTGGGCTTCGTATAGTGTAGCTTGGGATTGGGTAGTTTAATTGAGTTGGGTTTAGTGAATTATGAGTGGTAACAAAAGTTGTAGGTCCAACGTTGGTAGTATGAAGACTACCATTATTTCCAGTATGATGCCCCACGTTATTATGACCCATAATACCAAGTTTTCCTAAAAACTTTAACACAACTTCCTTCATTTTACTGCTTTCCTCTATGTTACTGATTATTTATGAGGGAGTATAGTAAATACAGTGATGTATATGTTTAAAAGAAACTTGATGTGTGGATCAATGACCATGTACGATCCCCAATACAAACAAACAATATAACGTGACCTAAGCACAAAACACCAAGTAAGAAACAAAGCTTGTGGATTTGTGACCGAGTACAAATCACTAACACATGAAAAGGGACTTATTAAACATATTTGATGGGATGTGTTTTTAGGGTTCTAGGGGAAACGATCTGATGAAGGGTGTAGTTTTAGGAAAGGAGCATGTTTTTAATGGTCTGATACCATGTTAACACATATTACGTGATAATCAGGGGCGGAGGGACCATACAAGTAGGGGGCGGTGCGCTCAACAAATTGGGCCAAAAAAATTTTATATAGTGCAAATATTGTGTTTTAGTGGACTTTTATATTTGATGCCCTCAGCCCAAAACTTATTTTGCCCTCAACAAAACTGAGCCCAACATGTAATCTTCACAAAATCAGTTCACGTATTATTAGACAGAATTGTAGAATATGAAACGATCACAGCAAAGAGGAGGGAAAAACTGGAAAAGTAACGAGCAGTGGCTAAACCAATGAACCCTCATTCAATCATTCATCAACAACAATAAATTCACCTTTTGTTTCTCCATCTTCAACCTTAAAACTTGGTAAGTGAAACTAAAAACCCTAACTTCTCTTTCATTTATATAAACTAATTTGCCTAGAGATATTTAAAATTGTGTTATTCTTTTATTGATTAACAATTAGTTTCATTAGGAGAATGGCCTATTAGCGGTAGCTTTTGTAGGAGAATGGCCAATTACTTTTTTTTTTGTGAATTGTGATTGTGAGTTTGTGACTAAACTTAGCACTTTAGCAGTAGCTTATATAGGAGAATGGCCAAATACTTTTTTTTGACATACTAGATTTTGTGATTCTAAGTTTCTAACTAGATAGTAGCCTTTGTATTGTTTATCTAATATAGTAATATGATTTTGCTAACTTTTGTCTAGAAACATGGAAAAGTACTTTAAAGAAAAAACACCATCTTCATCAACCTCGGATGAACCTATTGAACAAGCTACAAAGAAAAAGCCTAATGAACCTATTGATGTGATTGACTTGAATAATCTTCCTTGGGACCCGGTTGATAGACCAAGAATTTCACAATATAATGTTAATCAAAGAGATGATATAAGGCGAAAATATTGGAACCGAGGACCTTGTCAACCAAGTAGTCATGACTTTAAAAGAACAATCATAGGTAATAAAACAAGGCGTTTTGTCCCAAGCTGGTTCAATCAATATGGTAACTGGTTAGAATATAGTGTAAAGGCAGAAAAAGCCTTTTGCTTATGTTGTTACTTATTTAGAGATGATTTTGGTCATCAAGGTGGCAATGAAGCATTTGTAACATAAGGGTTCAATGGTTGGAATAAAACCGAAAGGCTTGCTAGTCATGTTGGTGATTTCAAAAGCTTCCATAATCGAGCACTAAAGAAATGTGAAGATCTTATGAAACAAAAGCAATCAATTTCCTTTGCATTTAGTAGGCAAACAGAACAAGAAAGGAATGATTATCGTATTCGATTACACGTTTCAGTTATTGCAACTAGATATTGCTTAAATGGTGAATTGCCATTTCGTGGTCATGATGAGAGCGCGACTTCTCTTTATATGGGAAATTTTCTGGAATTGAGAAAGTTAATTGGAAATTTAGATAAGAACATTGGCGCGGTTTTGAAAAGGGCTCCGAAAAATTGTCAATTGAACTCTCCGCAAATTCAAAAGAAGATTGCTAATTGCTTTGAAAAAGAGGTACTTTAAATTATTCTTAAAGAAATTGGTGATGACGTATTTTCTTTGTTAGTTGACGAGTCTAGTGATGTAACTAAAAAAGAACAAATGGCTATTGTTTTGCGGTATGTTAATAAAAGTGGAGTAGTCAAAGAAAGTTTAGTTGGTGTTGTTCATGTGAAGGAGACATCTTCTTCATATCTTAAAGCTTCCATTGATTCCTTTTTTGCTAACCATAATTTGAGTTTGAAACAACTTAGAGGTCAAGGTTATGACGGTGCTAGCAATATGCGTGGTGAATTCAATGGTTTAAAAGCTAAAATATTGGAAGAAAATAACACGGCTTATTATGTACATTGTTTTGCTCACCAACTTCAGTTAGTAGTTGTGGCAGTTGCAAGAAAACACTTAGGTGTTGTTGATTTCTTTGACAAATTAACCCTTGTGACGAATGTTGTTTGTGCTTCTTGCAAACGAAAAGATATACTTATAGATTGTGAAAAAGAAAGAGTGGAAAAAGCAATTGGTAATAGTGAAGTTGAAACTGGAAGAGGTAAGAGCCAAGAGCTTTCTCTTATACGAGCTGGGGATACAAGATGGAATTCTCACTACAAAACAATTTTGCGTTTGATAGATTTACTTCCATCTGTTATTAAGGTGCTTGAATTTGTGGAAAATGAAGGAAATGATGGTTCTAGGCAAAATCAAGCAAGTGGTATTCTTGTGTACTTTGAATCATTTGATTTTGTATTTTATTTGCATATGATGAAATACATTTTGGGTCTCACGAATATATTGTCACAAGCTCTCCAAAAAGAAGACCAAGATATTGTGGAAGCGGTTTCGTTGGTCAAATCAACCAAGGAACAATTGAAAGAATTTAGATCGAACGGGTTTGTTCCACTTTTAGATAGAATATCTTCTTTTTGTGAAAAGCATAATATTCGAGTGGTTAACATGGATGAAGTATATGTTAGTCCAAATGGTCGGAGACGAAGGGTTAGTGTTACTAATAGACATTTCTTTGAGGTTGAATGTTTTAACACGGTTGTAGATATGCAAATTCAAGAGTTTAGTGATCGTTTTAGTGAGGCAAGCACCGAGTTACTTGCAAATATGGCTTGTTTAAACCCGTTTGATTCATTTGCTCAATTCGACGTATCAAAGTTAGTAAGATTGAGTGAGTTGTACCCAAACGATTTTGATAGCGTTGAAAGGATGGAACTTGAGAGTCAACTAAACTTGTACTATGCCAATGTCAAAGAAGATAATAGTTTTCTCAACTTGAATGGTATCATCGACCTTGCTACAATGATGGTGAAGAAAAGGAAACACATTTCTTATCCTTTGGTGTATCGATTATTAAAGTTAGCTTTGATTTTGCCTGTTGCAACCGCAAGTGTTGAGAGATGTTTTTCTGCAATGAAGATTATTAAATCAGACTTGCGTAATCGAATTAGTCAAGGGTTTTTAAACTCTTGTGTTATATGTGGCGTAGAAAGAGAAGCACTTGCAAATATTAGTGATGAAGATGTGATGAACCGGTTCCAAAATATGACAGATCGTAAAGGACAACTTTAAAATGTTTGTTTGCTCAAGGTTAGCATTTTTCGTTGTTATTTTTATGCTTGAACAAGATGTACACGTTTTTTTTGTTAATATTATACTCTTTTTTGCACTTTATAAACAGGTTTGGGATAGGATTTTGCACCTTCAAAGCTGTTTTTTTGAGCTGTTTTTTGTGCTGATTGTTGCTGAAATTTGGTACTTAATTGCTGCTGTTTTTTACGCAAAATTGCTACTGATTTGTTGCTGATTTGATGGTTGAATTGCTGATGATTTCCTGCAGAAAAGCTGCTGATTTTGGTGCAGAAAAGCTGCTGATTTCGCTGCATAATAGGTGCTGATTTCGCTGCAGTTTTTGGTGCATAATAGGTGCTGAATTGCTGCTGATTTCCTGCATAATAGGTGCTGATTTCGCTGCAGTTTTTGGTGCAGAAAAGCTGGTGATGCAAGCTGATTTTTGTGCTGAATTTTGGTGCAGTTTTTGTTGAATCATAGGGCTGATTTTTGTGCTGAATAAGGTGTGTTTTGTTGCTGATTTTAGCACTATTAGTTCTTTTTATGCAATATTAAGTCAGTTAAGTTCACTTTTGTTTCGTCGTTAAAAATTTTTTCAGCAATACTATTTTTGCCCCCCATATTTCAATATCCTGGCTCCGCCACTGGTGATAATTGATTGAGCTTTTGATTGATGATTATCCTTAATATAATGAACAGATATATAGGACTACATACTATGATCTAGAACTAGGCTTGGCCCGTTACACAATTACACAATATACTATGGGCTAACAAGTCTATCTTCATGCAAGTCAACAACAAAGAAGAGAAGTAAAAAAGAAGAAAAATAAGAAGTGGCCTTCATCATTCAATCTAGTTTGTAGGTTTAGAAGCCTTTCATTCAAACTATGGGGAAATATTAAATAACTAGATTAAGAACTCAAAAGTCAAGTCTAATAGTGCGCTTAGACTTTATTAGGTTTTGAGTTTATGTTTTTTTTTTTTTTTTTTTGTTAAAGCCTCATGTCTATCATAAATAGGCATGCAATATATATCACAAGATGGACCCTTTAGGTTACCATTGTAGACCGGGGAGGCAATGACGAGAATCGATTAGAATTCCACACTTTTAATAGTCCACTATCTCATCATGATTTAAGATAAGAGTGTAAAACTGAACTTTAAGTAAACAAATTACTAAGTTCAAAAAGATGTAAACAAATTACGTACTAATCTATCTTTTCCAGCAAAAGGATAATGGTATGAACATGTATGAAACTTGGCTTATTATTCTCTCGGTATAGTAGCTTGAGAGTTTCTTTGTTCACATTGAACGCATAAACTTCTATTTTATTTTTTTGCGTGTAACATTTATCTTTAAGTTTGATGCCTTTCAAATGATTAGTCATACAAATGTATTGAACATAACCCGGTGACGATAAAATCAATATAATAATTTGAAAACTTATAAATTTAAAAAAAAAAAAAAAAAAAAAAAAAAAAAAAAAAAAAAAAAAAAGTTTAAGTTCAATACATTTACAAACGATTATACTTGTAACAAACATTTGTATAATATTAAAATAAACAAAAGAACTGAAATTTACCAAGATGGAATTGTGTGATACACCATTACACGTAAGTCTCTTATATAATAAATGAAAAAAAAATAAAGAAAAAAAAAATCGAAAATGAGTGTCCCGCATCAACTAATTAGAAAGCTCAATTTCAAAATCGATGTCTTATATTAGTAAGTTGAAAAGTCAAATTAGTTTTATTTTTGTTTTTTATTTTCTTTTTTGTCAATATTGCTTAGTTTTCTTCCATTTAAAAAACTGAATAAAAGTAGACGTGTCAAAATTGTAAAAGATTAAAGTAAAATTAAGAGGAGTTTATTTTTTAATGTTTAGTGGTTAAGCTTAAAATGTTAATAAATTTGATTTTGTAATTTGATGTAGGAAAAACTATAAATTTTTTTGTATAGTGACAATAAAGAAATTTATAAAAAGGATAATTAATTAAATTTAAAATTATTGTTTTTATTTTTTATTTTTCTTTTACCTTGGAAAAGTTGAATTATATAGTGGTTGGTTAAACTTTACTAACGTTATATTGTAATGGATTAACAGAACTTACGTTTAAGCCAGAAATATAAAAATGTCAAATTAAAATTTATATAACAAATACTCCATAAAATTTATATTTGTTTTCAAAAAACAACATATATTATTATTGTTGTAGTTTATAATACTTTTATTAAAAAGACAATAAATCAAATATATCAAACAGTGACAAATTCAATTAATAAGACTTGTGTCAAAATACTTCGCGTGAGGACCTAAAACTAGTATTTATTAACAATGAATGAAAAACATAGATATACATATTTGACCTTTTATATGCAGGATTTTGATATATAATATCCACCGAACAATGTTTAAAACTCATTATTAACTTGTTATTTCCATATTTAAGGTATTCTATATTAATTCACTTACACAACTTGTGTAAACACATCCTATTCTTTTCTTACATAATTCATTTTACCTTATAAACAAAACATCCGTCATGAATTATAATAGAAATCATAAATTTTATTTCAAAATTCAAACTAAATATGGAAACGACAAATTAATAACTGATTTTTAAAGATTATCCGGTAGTCATTATATGGCAAAACCTTTAGGGTGCGTTTGGTTCGCAGAATGTTTTTGAAGAAATTGTAATCTTTGGAAGGAATTGTAATTTGAATGAATTGTAATTCAAAGAATTGGAATGTGTTGGAATTGTAATTGATGAAATATGTCATTATGTTTGGTTCACTTGCAACGTAATGTAATTCGGTAAATAATAATAATAATACTAAATAATAAATATAATAATAATAATAATAATAATAATAATAATAATAATAATATAATTATATAATAATAAAATACTAATATAACTATATAATAATAATAATAATAATAATAATAATAATAAAAATATAATAATAATAATAGTAAATAATAATATAATAATAATAAATAAATAATATAATAATAATAATAATATTATTATTATTATAATAACAATAATAATAATAATTATTATTATTATATAAATATTATTATAATACATATTTATTATATTATAATAATAAATATTATATTATAATAAATCTTTATTATTATTATTATTATTTAATATTTATATTAAATATTTATTATTATTATTATATTTTCATTATTTTATTTTTTATTTTATTATTGTTATGATATAAATATTATTATAATAATTATTTATTATTATTTATATTAATAAGTATTAATATTATAATATTTTGTTATTTTATTATTTTATTAATATTATTATTATTATAAAAATACTATTATATAAAATATTTATTTATTATTATTATAATATAAATATTATTATTTTATTATTTATATAATAAAAATAATAATTATTATTATTAATATATAAATATTATTATTTTAATATTTATATAATAGTAATTATTATTATATATATATGTATAATAATAATAATAATAATAATAATAATAATAATAATAATAATAATAATCTGAATTACAACGTAATTCAAAACTTTCCATCTACCATCCTATGTAATCTGAATTCCCTCCTTTAATCTAATTGTAATGACTGAATTACAATTACAACACAAACCAAACAGCCTACGTAATGTAATCTGGATTACAATGCATTTCATTCTGCGAACCAAACATCCTACGTAATGTAATCAAAATACAATTACATCCAATTACCCCGGATTACGGTGAACCAAACACACCCTTATATGTTCACCCTGTTGACACAACAGAAAAGAAATATCCATGTAACATCAGGCAATCATTTCTTGACTTCATTAATGATATGTGTCATTTATACTCACTGTCATGAGTTATATAAGTTAGTCCATATTGTAGGCCGCTGAATAGACCATGACCTCTGATTACCATAATTGACTTAATAATGATATTGAAATGGGGTAAGGGTTATAAAAAAAACCTTATTACACAAAGGGCACCGTTTTGTAAAAATGAGGTGATTTGTACACTCTTAATAATGATTGAGACACTTAAATATATGTGTGTTTGGACATTTATACTTTTACAGGATAAACATAACTAAAATTAATATGAGGGTATAAATGTCCAAACACTCATATTTTGAGTGTCCCAATCATATTTGGGATTGTGCAAATCATCTCCCTTTATAAAGGGTGGCGATTTTCACATTTATAAAAATAATTTGGACACTCAAATTGATAGTGTCATTTACACCTTTATACGATCAACATGACTAAATATAATATAAGGGTATAAATGTTCAAACACTCTAAATTTGAGTGAATGAGAGTGTGCAAATCACCTCCCCTTTGTATACTATAATTTCTTTTTTGTCTTTTGGCATTTTTTTCACTCTTTTTTCCTTTTATGTTTAATTGATTTTATTCTGTTACTTTTTTTAATTTTTGTAATTAATAAACTTTGTAAAAGATCAAGAAAAATTAAATGCAAACTTTTGGCGAGAATATGTCTTTGTCAAAAGATTGAGCTAAATTTGTCTAATGTTGTCGTATTACGTTGCGCGCACTACAAGCAAAAACACTTTAAGGGATGGGGTTTTTTTAGTGACGACAATATTTTCGATGGACCTAACTATTTCAAGCTAAATTCGTCTAATGTTGTCGTCACTAAATTCGTCTAATGTTGTCGACACTAAATTCGTCTAATGTTTTCGTCACCAAATTCATCTAATGTTTTCGTCACTAAATTTCGGTGGACCCAACTTTTTCAACCGTTATAAACACCAGATTTTAGTCAAATGTAAAATAAAGCGTACACAAATTCAGGACGACGTTGTCGTCACCTAATATTTATCCTAATTTAGTTTTTTTTATTTTATTCAAAAACAATTTTAATAAGAATAAATAATGATATTTAAAATAAATATTGAGTTTCGTGAACGAGAGTTATGCAACCTTACAAAAACTATCAAGTAGTAAGCTTGGGAGTCTAATCGACAAGTTTGGAGTAACTATGGCGACAACAACGTTAACACATTATTTAAAAACAACAACACCTACTACACATGAAGATTATTTATGTAATCTATAAGCTCATGGAGTGTTGCACCCGACTGACATGCGTGATCCACGGGATTCCTTGTCATTTCTAGTGATTCCTCCAGCGTCTTTATTCTTGTCTTCAACATCGTGTTTTGAGACAATAACATCTTGTTTCTTGTTTCTAGCATGTCAATTTTATTATCTTTAGCTTCGTAGTTTGAGCACTGCGTTAAAGAAGAGGCTTGACTAAAGTGCTTGTTTTGAAAAGCATCCTTTCATATAAAGTATCCACACCCATAGTCTTCTGTTCCTGGATGTTACATGTTAAGAAAATTATAAGAAATGTATTCTTAACAAACAAATTATTTACATATTTACATAAATAAGAAAACGTATGATTATTTACCATTGAAAAAGGACATGCGTAATACGGTTGACCATAAGTTTTGCATGTACAGGATTCTTTCTATAATGAATCCTCTCCGACAATCACACAAGAAAGGATTCTTTCGTTCCATCTGGCCAAAGAATTTGTATAATTATTTACAACATAAATCAGTAATATCATTATTAGTCGCTCGGGAGAAGTGAAACCCTGAAAATACATTACAACTTTGAAAAAAATACTTATATTTGTAAAAGACATGATAGAATAAATAACCAAGCTTTCTATAGATTAATAGTTGATACATGGTTCACAAAATTACAAGCTTCGAATACATAAAAGAAAAGTACAGATGGAACTAACTGAGACTAGCCAGTCTATTAGAATACATCACAAGATAACTAGAAACTAAGATCAATCACGCCCGAGGCGTAGTCGTTCCAATGTTGCTGCCATATGTCCCTCACGAAAATCTAACTCTGAAATGCGTATCCTGGACGCCAAGATCTCATAGCGATCCTCCTGAACTGCCTTCCTCAATCCGGCAATCTCTCGCTGGTACTCGTCAAAGCGAGACGGCTATAACAAAAGATGAGGAAGAACCGGAGCACGATCAATAACATTCTCCTCATCTGCAGCTGGAGATATAGCTGGAGAGGGAGGCACATAAGATGGATAAGAAGGCACATAATCTGGACTCTCAGCACGAGCGGCTGGAGATACACGAATGGTTGGGGATATAGCTGGAGAGGGAGGCACATAAGATATGGCTCCACGAATCTTATTTTGTGCATTATATATGGTTCTAATGCTAGACACATTATCCGGATTACGCTCCTTTATTGACGAAAGTATATGACGTGGTGCACGTTATATTCTGTCAATTGTTGCACCAAACCGAACTCATCATCATTTAGTCGCATAGCATATGGGAAATCATGCAACGACTCTGCAAAATCATGATTATGCCTATCACACTTCACCCTCAATATCCAATAATTTTTCGTTTTAATATATTTTGCCACTAATTTGAATGGACAATTGGTTTTAACGGTACTAGTTTGCCGTTGAATTTCATCTTCTAAACCTTCACGTTTATACTTCCCACTATTTGAACACACATAATCGATTTCGTACATACACCCCCTCTCTGCTTTGCTTCTTTTTTTTAACATTAACAAAACCGATCCCTCGAGCTATATTTTGCAGCCAATCAGTCAGTTACTCGTGAGAAGCGAACGCCTAAAAACATGTTATACATATTTCTTAAACAAAAATCACAATAAGTAAATATGTTATAAAATTTTACAACTTTTTTACAACTTTCATATTTTTTTACAACTTTTTAACAACTTTTTTTTTATAATTTTTTACAACTTTTATACTTTTTTTACACCGAAAAAATAAAATTACAACTTTTATATATTTTCTTAACAATAAATAAAATTACAACTTTTTTTTACAACTTATATATATATATATATATATATATATATATATATATATACACTAGTGTCAAAACCCGTCCGATGGACGGGTATGACTTGTGGTTTTTATTTTTAGATTTTAGTAGAACAAATATATGCTAAAAAGTAATTAAAAGTTAAATGAAACGGTTAAGATTTATAACTGATGTTACCATAATCCATAAACCCGCTAAAAGCAGGTAAGTATTTTGATTTTTGATTTTTTTTAGGATTTAGTAGAACAATTATATACTAAAAAGTAACAAAAAGTTAAATGAAACGGTTAAGATCTATAATTGATGTTACCATAATCCATAAAATGGCTAAAAGCAGGTAAGTACTTTGATTTGTGGTTTTTATTTTTAGGATTTAGTAGAACAAATATATATTAAAAAGTTATTAAAAGTTAAATTAAACGGTTAAGAATTATAATTTATGTTACCATAATCCATAAAACGGCTAAAATGAGGTAACTACTTTCTAACATTTTGTTCTAAACAATATTAATCATAAACATCTTTTACATTTGATAATATTACTAACATTTTTTATTATTATTTTGTTTTTGTTAATTATGTTTATTTACTTATTGTATATAGGTGTTTCCATCAGATTTTAATATTTAGAAATTTACAACACAATAAACATTATAAGCGATTTAATAATTGTTACTTTTTTGACCGATGAGTGTTGTTATTGTCGTTTTTTGTTTAAAACTCTAAACAAATTGTTGAATAAACATATTTACACATTGTTTTATTGACCGATGAGTGTTGTTATTACCCTTTTTTTTTAACTCTAACCAAAATTGTTGAATAAACATATTTACATATTGTTTTTTAATACCCGTGCATGCACGGGGTTTTTACATAAATTTTTAGTTATGTATTAATATATATTGTAAATTTAAAAGTCATGAGTTTAATGCTAACTACATATAATACATTGTACATTATTATACCCGTACATGCACCAGTTTTGGCATAAATTTTCAGTTATGTATTAATATTGAGTATTTGAGTACCCACAAAATGATTTGGAAAGTGTTGTGGTTCAATAATATCGTAACATAATTTCTTTTTATTGTTTTTTACCCTCCACATTCAGTTGATAAGTCATTGTGTGAAAATAATTTTGTAAAATTTTTATGAATGTAGCATTGCTCATAAAAGTAATAAATTATTCTGTACATAATTATGTCAATTGTATCCTTTGTGTAATTTTCAAAAGCAAATATCCTAAAAGGTGAACTTTATATTACCTATACTAATACAGCTAATAGTAGTTTTCAATTGACTACCCAATAAAGTATTTTTAATTCGAAAAAAACTATTCTTTCGAACCAAATAGTTCATATGAGAGGTTATATTTGTAGCTTCGTTTTACCATAATTTGATATGGAAAACAAACGTCTAACTTGACCAAAATAAAAGTACTTCTCGAAGAGCTAAAAAACAAAGACACAATTAAGACTATGAATGATTGAATTCATAATTTAAGTTATAAATTAAATTATTATCTCTAATTCTTATAATGAATTTAAGACTTTATCGTCTAAAAAAATTAAGTTAACATACTTTCTATTATTAATAATTATTTAATTATAACTAATTAATATGTTTATAGTTAAAACTAATAACTTTCTAAATTTGCATATAATAATATGACATTAATTCTTCACAATCTCTCAACACAAACACACAATATCTAAAAACTATAATCCACTATAGAAAATCATTAAACAATATTTGCAAATAAAAAAAAACATAAAATTAAAAAATTGTTAAACAACATTCGCTTCTTTGGGTACCTGGGTAGTGTTTATTATAATGTTTTAAAATTAATGACTAAAAATTGGAGATCACGAATATTTGTCATAATTGTATTTTTTAAAAGCCTATGATAAATCAGCATCATACATAACATGGTACATAAAATGTAGCTTTGAGCTCCTTAGTGGTAACTCAGGACGGAAACCATACACCATGGGATGAGTTAACACAACAAGATACATCATAAATTCTCTACAACCAAGTGATCAATCTAATCCCTAACAATAACATGAATCATCTTTGATAGCCGCAGCAATAGCCATCTTGGAATCCATTTTGTTGGTTAACTGCTCTCTTGCATGTTGACATCATGTCAAGAATGACCACTCTAGACTTACAAACTAAAGCAAGAATAGGATTACCACTTTCAAAATGACTTGTTGTATTAAACATGCCCATGAAGCAACAAAACAGATAAATAAAAATTCAGAAAGTAAAAGAATGTAAAGCATAAGAAATACCTGGATGGTATCACCCAAAGCATCATGTACATTTCCACCCATAGTTTGGGCGAACAGTTCATCTCTACCAACTGATATGAAAAATTTATTTGATGTTGTGGTCCTCACTACTATTTGAGTTATATGGCGTTACAGAAATTCTACTTGCTTCGATCAAAGCCTTCGAGGAAAGACATTGTTAGGGAAGATATCATCACTTGGTTTTACTCAATAGTTCATAGAAGTAGGAAATTTCGTCCCTTGTGGACGTATTGAATCAAGAATCCAATTTCAGCTTGTAACGCCTCTTTTTAATCATTTCCTTTGCTTCTAGTTTCTTGCTAGTGCTTCTTAATGCATTTATGCCTTTAAAATGGTGGATTTTACAAATCCCAACATGTTTTTATTCTTTTGTTAAACTCCATACCTGCACCAGTTTTATTTCCAGAAAAAGAAAATGGCGCATAGCTCACAACGCTTCACCACCTTTCCTCTCTATGTACAAAACGGATGTAGAATTTCATCGGTTTAAATATTTATGAAAACCTATTCCTTTATCAGGCGCTGAAGAACTTGGCTTTCTAATATAATCTTAGCCTAAGTAGATCAAGCAAGATATATATACATTGTAAATCATTATATTAAAGTACTTGATCGCAATCCCCAAAGTACATTGTAGGTATATTACTTGAGCAGTTTACTGATTCTTAGCCTAATATGTTAAGTAATCTGGGCCAATATATTACCTAAGCCCCCTCGTGTTGTTACCATACATAACCATTGCACTAATAAAAAAACAAAAACAAAGTGTTTCCCAAAAATTAGATAACAAATTGGTTCCGGTGAAGAAACTTAGAATTGCAGCTTAGAAAAAAGACACCATTGTGTAATGAATGCCTTTTTAAATACCATGTTAAACCATAATTGCAGACTTTGTAAAGTGTGAAATGCAAAAAAAAAAGTGTTCAAGCTATGAACCACACAAATGAAGTAGTACAAACAATGATAACACATTTTCCATTGTAAAAAGATGGTTAATTGAAAAATTAAACCTAGTTAACATGCTTACCAATTCGGTCGTCGTTTAACATAACCTGGCACAAAACGTTTTTTCGTAGAAGTTGGGTTTTACCAGCCTGCCCATGTTATAGGCTCACGACCTCATCAGGAATGTCAAATTAATCAGCTTATTGATTGATTCTCTAGAACTTTAAGGTATATTGCTAGTTGAAACATGTCACTGAACCAAAACATACTTGAACTGAGCAAGGGAAAACAATCACATTAGTTCTTAATGATAAGTATAAACTAAAGCAAGAGAACAATGTAAAGGTAGTAATGCTAATATGAAAAGAAACACACCAAAAATAAAAGAATTCAAGCTTTTATTAGGCATGTGTTCATAGATCAACATTCTCTCATCTTCTTCAATGCAACACCCTAAAAGCTTTACAAGGTTTCAGTGCTGAAGTTTAGCAATACACTAAACTTCGTTTTGGAATTCATCTAGTCCTTGTTTTGATTTTTTGTGAGTGCCTCTTCACAGCTATTGATTTCCCATCCTCTAACTTCCCATGAAAATCATGCAATTCTTATATTAGTTTATAGCCCCGGCAATGACAATATGTAAACTCTCAATCTTGAGACAACTGAATCTGTTGCTAGAAAATGATCATTCTCATACTTACTCATTTTCTTGTTGGTGGTATAGATGGCAATTCCAAGCAATTTAGTTACAAATGGGTTGATTTGGATTGTTTTTATCTCAAACAGGTCAAATAAAAAAGATTCCTTAAAGTAAGCCTACAAAAAGAGGGTATAAAGTAAAACACTTTCAATCATACGACCAGAATTAGTTCTTAACTGAAAATTCATTTATAAATAACAATGCCATTGCATACAAATCGGAACATTTTGTTCCACGTGATCCACCACTAATACCATTACCGTTAGCATTTGATCCAATATCTCCCCACTTGTACCTTGTGATCCACCGGGTACTACTACGGCCATGACTTGCAGGAATACCACACCCTGAATCGCAGCAATACCACCTCCTCCACCACCACAATATTTTGATCCTCTCGTCTTATAACCTCGCTCTGTTATAAGCCTGATAAAATAACCAAAATTCCAGAGAAAATGTGAGGGTATAGCAGTCGTATGTAGGTAGCCACTCCCTGAGCCAGCTGCTTAGGAATGTAGTGCGCAAAAAGTAATGCCCCGAGGGGAAAATATCCTCCTCCCACCTTTTACTACTGCCAAGAGCGTAATCAACATCTTCATCCTTGGCATCCTTATCTCCATTTTTTTTCTTAAATTATAAAATATAGTCAGTAGGTGAGCTCGAGTTTTGAAACACGACACTAACACATTATGATCCTCAGAACTTAAGATCAACCTGTTATGTCGATTTGTTTTGAAGCAAAACTTTGTCGCCTCAGGAGGACCTTATTACTTCGATCTTGTCATGAATAAATAAAGCCACCAACTTAAAGCAAGAAAATACAATAAATATAGAAAACTCGAAAATTTGTAAGAAAAAATTACCTCACAAATGCAACTCCTCTGGTCAACTAAGTTTGCAGCTAAATGAAAAAACTTGGTTTTCAGGTTTTACGTTGTTTGTCCTTAAAATGACAAATAGAACAAATTCCTAATATGCTGTAAAATAAGGTCCCACTGTGACACTGTGAAATTACGAAGTACATATATACCCTTTGATGCAATGCTACTATATCTTTTTTTCTTTATAAGCAACCTTTGTTTCTGCACAATGAATAATGGCCGACTACAATGACCATAGTTTGTATAAATCCATCTGAATTGGCTGAAAATATCTCAAACAGCAGGACGTCACAAAAAGTTAGTATAACTTAAAATGTCTTTTATGTGTTCAACTTAATAACCTTCTTATCACTATTATGAAGGTTTTTATATTTTGGCATGTGTTGGCCGTTTACTTAAGAAGGGAATATCGCGTTTTATTATGAAAACTAAAAGGTGCAGATAGTTCATGTTATGTTAATGGTATATGAATGAACATTACTACACCTATTTGAGATCTACCATTTAGCTTATACCTACAACTATTTGAGATCTACCATTTAGCTTCAAGTCTCAAAAGATTACTGCATGTAACTTTATACAAATACAACTTCAAATGAATTGCTGAATACCTGGCTCTCAAAGTTTGAACATAGACTAATTTATTTACACACTCAATTACTTCGCATACGGTTTCCACATCTTCGGCTTCAATCTCTGTAGTCCCGTGACCCCTAAAAAGGTACATGATCAAAATTCCAAAGAAAAAGAAACTAATAGTGTTGAAAAATTGCTGAATGCAATAATCATGCGCTGAAAATAATAAAACTTATGAGAAATCAAACCCAAGTCAAACCTTTCCATATTTCTGACTCATTGCTTGCAGTTGTAGACTCCCATCACGTACGAAATCACGAACTTTTTCCTACAAATTACTCAGTCATGTTTTTGAGGCTGGACTATCACTTAAATCTTGCTTCTTCATTGGAAAAAAGTATGTTTTGTTATCGATATAATCATACGCATTAGCTGAAAACTGATTTCCTATATATTCAGACCATCTACTGATTCATGTGTTACTTTATCACATCTTATATAATCTGACCTGCTACTTGATTGACTTCTGAATTTTGATATTTTAATATTGGCAAATGTCACTCCTTTTACCAAGTCTAAACGACCCTGCAAATGGTAGTGAAAAAAAGGTGTTAAAGATGACTTGAACCACTTAATCAGCGTGGTTGCTCACTCGTCTACTATCGCAAAATTCTTCTCTGTTTAAAGTTTATGTAAAAATCGGTCATTATATGCTAACGGGTCAAATGGGTATGATTTACGCATTTTTCTATGAACTTGTTTGACGTGTTACCCAATCAGACCAATTGAGTATCTCAATTTGGTTTGATCAAAATCCAGTTTTACCCATTACCAAACTCGTTAGACCCCTAGATTTGCCAATTGCCACTTTGCTTGTATTAAAAATTAAGATCGACTTATTTACCTGCCATGTCTTTATTCTAACTCCAGTCATTATGCCATGAATATTTGTATCACAAACAGTTATATTCGAAACACAAGCTACTGTACTATCTTTCCCAAGGCTCCCGATGCTTATTCCATGGCCCGGTCCACAATCCACGTTTTGTATGTTTAATCCTGAGCATCCAGTTTGTATCGAAACACAATCATCTCCTGTTGAAAGAAGACAATCATAGTTATATAAAGATCTGGAGCTCTCATGTAACAAAAAGAAATTGAAATTTTTATTTCAGAATTTCAAATACTACAAGCAAGCCATCAGTAATTACACGATCGCCACAAACACATAGCGATCTGCAGCACAACTCAAGAGGTTCCAAGAGCTGCAAAGTTTTAAAGCAAAAAATGAAATTATGTAAATAGAGTTTATGACAATTTGGGTAAACTTTAGGACAAAAGGGCGAGGTATACCTGTTCATAATTGGTATAAACCAATTCATCTGAAATTTGGACACATCATGGGCTAACAGAAACAGGTGCACAACCATAAGGAGACACAATATCTTTAATTTTATTTTCCGTGATATAAGTGGATCAAAGTAATATACAGTTGTCTCACTTAAAATTTTATCTGCGTTTACATGTTTTTAAGCTCATTTGCTTGATTCACATTTGTACAAACCACAAAGTAAACCTTAGCTATGAAAAAAAGTAACCCAACTGTAACATGTACTGCTACAATTACTTCCTTAAGTGTTTATCTGATTATGTATCCATCTATATTTATTGGGCATGTATATTTGAATAATGTTGTTTCCATTTTACTGTCATTATTGATAATCTACCAGGTTGAGACTCATAAATCAGTTGGGCTTTTGTTATAATTTTTGTTTCCAATTTGGCCATTGGTTGCTAGCAATTGATCTTATATGGGTTGTTTGGGCAAGCTTATGCTTCATGGTTTATGTGTGTCGATAAAGTTCCAATTCATGGGATTATTTTTTCCTTTCGAAAAATGATATAAACCTGTGTATATAGAAAAATTGAAAACATGTGTATATCATATATATAACGAATCTAATGTTCATATCTTGAGGAGTACTTCCTTATATACGAAATTGTTTTATTACAGTAGGACAATCAAATTAACCAAATATTACTCCTAAACATACCTGTTTCAACAACTTCATTTGCTTTCCAGTGCTTTGCTACGTTCTCTGATAAAGGATCATATGTATTTGGAGCAATTAGGTACAACAGTTGCATATCAGGAGTTCAAAGCAAATATCTGAATTTTTTACCACTTTTTTCATGAAGAGAAAATCACAACTGAATAACTCCAATCAACCAAATGCTTTCGCTATTTTGGATTGGATCAAATCATAATCAAACTAAATATCAATGGTTCTGTTTATATCAAAATCAGACTTGTTTCTATTTGAGTCACAGGTTTTGTTAGAATGTGTGACAGCAAAAGAGCCTGCGGTAGTTTCTGCGTCTGGCAATGAAATTACCTGCCCAAATTGAACTATAGAGATGATAGTATATAAATATATGCATCTTCAAGGAGCCTGTAGTTCTTTCCCATTGTAGAGGTCTTACCTAGCCACCATCCAAATCTGTTGAAATCCCGTTCACCCTACGCCATAAAGAATAAAATTTCAAGCTAAATATACATATAGATTACGACCAATATATGTTTTTAAGGAAAAAATATGACAATGGTGATTGTTGAAGAAAAAATGGAATTCAATATAAATGAGACTAAAACTTACCGTGAATTGGAAAAGCCTATTCAAAGCTTCCTGCAAAATATTTAACACAATAACTTGTACTGCAATCGCACATTCTTTGGAATGGGCTGAACGGGAGAAGATTTAACCCGAAGATCCTGCAGAATATAGGAAATATCAAATCAAAATTATACCGTCTTATACTTGTAATTTAGAGATAATAGCATATAATCTTCTCATCTACAGAGTATAACTTGCATAGTACCATAAACGATGACACAGTCATTTAGTTAAAGGCTGCTTTGGAGGAGTATGTTCCCTTCCCGTCTTTGCATATCTGCTACAGAAAGACAATCTCAAACACCAGCGTAAACACCTATAAAATAACCACTCCCACATGTGCTTATACACAAGTATCAATAAACAAATATGCATTTCTAAAAATTACAACTTTCACACTTGCATTGCTAGTGACTGTTGTCGCCTTTCGGTTTTTTCATTGCCATTAACTTTGGTTTCTGCAAACCTGTAATGCAAATTTTTCGGGTTACTGCTCAAAATACAATACCTCTCACCATATTCTAGCCTGATAGTGATTGCATAGTAAAATTCTCAAAAACAAAGACCAGCATTGTTAATTCAATACCTATCTTATTGCCCTTGATTTCTTTTTCTCTTCTTCAAAAGTATAAGCAATAGAAGATGGTCCAAACATAGAAAGTCTAGCCTTTTTCTTTTCATCTTCCTCAGCAGGTGTTGATTGTGTGATACCAAATCTGTGTAATAGAGCCTATTGCCAGTAGTTAACAAATGAAACAGTCACAATATAAGTAGAATGATACCCTATTAACTTAGAAAGAACTGAAAAGTGACAATTAGTGTACTTTAAACAACCTCTCTGCTTTAGCCGTCCTTTTCACCTCCTCAGCTTTCTTTGTAGTATCAGATATTTGTGATCGAGGTGCCTTACCAGGTGTCATACCAAACCTGAAGTACAACAGGTCCTAACTCAACCAATGTCATTTTCTTCAATGACAAATTCTCATTATTGCAGCCTTTGTATTATTTCCCATGTCTAATCAATCCACGAAACCTGCTGCTATGGCAACAACATTTTCCAGCGTCCCGCATAGTTCAACTCCCTCCACATCTTGACATGCTGAGACCATAAAGTAAGGAGTGTTGAATAATTGCACCCTCATCTATGCAATCTCTATTACCTCTATACCCTACTGTTGCTTCACTAAATTTCTCCACTGCAATCTCATTAGCGATGTTAGCACCCATTAGAACACAACAATTTAACACCTAACTGTTGTGAAATCAAAGTGGAGATCATACAAGGACCTTCCTTCTTGACCTCCATTCCTTTAATCAAAGATATGGCTTGAGCATCACTCCTAGTCGTTCCAATTAATCTCTTGCATATACCCTCCATGAACTGATACAACATTAGCAATAATAATAGCCCCTATAGCAAAATATCAATAATAGGAAGCATGTCTATATTTATTTTTTATTTTTTTGAGACCATAATTCAAGATTGGCTTGGCACTCCGACATTCTAATTATTGATCTCAGCAGCCTACATTACGACTCTCTTGATCATTATATAGTACAAAAAAACTATTATGTACCTCCCACTACAAGTTTAGACCAAGAGAAAGCTTCCAAAAATATTAGAATTAATAGAAAGTACTAACCTATAGTAATACTTGAGCGCTTCCAAGAATATTAGAATAAATAGAAAGAACTAGAATATAGTAATACTTGATCGTAAACTAAAACTTGATTTCAGTTTAACATTACTTACCTGAGCACCCAATCTCTCATATATTATAGAACTGGAGGCCTATGATCAGTAGATTTTGCATTAGTATCAATTTACATCTGGAACATCAAAGTTTAAGTTGCAAAGGAGGTTGCTATGTTCTTAGCTTGGCAAGACATTTAGAAGTAAATACATGTGCCACCACCTTTAACATCATTAGTACACTCGAGTGATTAAAAGCCCCGAATTTAAACAGTTTGCCTATTTAATGTTGTTTTGATGCTGTAGATTTACAAACATCAATAAAATATTTAATACATATTCAAAACAATGTATGCTTAATTGCCAATTAACAACATACCTGATGAATCCATTACAATGTTGTTGTTTTCATGTTCGATTGTTGCTGTATATTCATCAACACATGTATTCTATTTGTCAATATACATCAATATATATGAATCATATTCATAAAAACACATGAATTATATAATGAATGTTTATAATACTGTATACTTAATTCATAATAAACAAATTACCTGCAGAATCATTTACGCTGTTATTGTTATCTGTTTCAGTTGATGCTGTAATTCATGTACAAATAAGTATCAGTCACAGCAGGAATCCCAATGCTATATACTAAATTTAAATCATAATATTCAAACAACACACCATACATGAATTACTTGAATAAATCATTATAACAATAAAAGTTTGACTAAAAATTAAAAACAACCTGATTAATCCAGCCCAGTGTTTTGGCTTTTAGGCTTCTTTGTTCTTGCAAATTCATTAATAAATAAAGCGGGTAATTAGCATAAATATTTATAAATATTTGAATATGCTTTATTATATGTGAAGAAACACCTGTTGTGCGAGTATCAATTGTTTTCTTTTGGTTGGACCTTGTAACTCTTCCTGAGAATCGTTGTGGCTGCATCTTGCTATATGTATGACCTATATGAATAGGTGAAGATGGGGTGAAGATGGATCAAGATCATAAAGAATAATTTCCATAGTTATCAAAACTTAAAGTAAGATAATCAAGTGTTATAATAATACTTATTGGTCACGTAAACTGTTTATGCTAATATTTGGGTTAGGCATAAAAGATATCCTATATAGATTTCCTTTATAGATTTTGTTATAGAGTGAATAAACAAAAAAATTACCTAGTACAGTGGTAAACACATGACATAATATCAATATGGACATGAGTTCGAATCCTTCTACAGGTTTTTTTTTTAAAAAAAACGGCCGAATTAAATAAAAATAATTAAATGGACAAATAATGATGACATAAAAATAAAATTAAATAAAAGTAATTAAATGGACAAATAATGATGACATAAAAATAAACGGCCGAATTAAATAAAAATAATTAAATGGACAAAGACATAAAAATAAATGATGACATGGAAATATGACATGGCATTATGGGATGCCAAGTGGCATTTTATGTGGCATGCCTCCTCTTATATATAATGTATAGATATATATATATATATATATATATATATATATATATATATATATATATATATATATATATATATATATATATATATATATATATATATATATATATATATATATATATATATATATATATTTTAAACTTATAGTTTCATTTGTAACAAAAAAGTTAAAACTTTTATATTTTTTACAACTTTTTATATAACCGGTTCCCACCCACAGTTTTACAAAAAATTTACAACTTTTATATTTTTTTTTACAACTTTATACAACTTTTTATACTTTATTCGTTAATTAAAAAAAAAGCTTTTAGAAAACCGTTTAACCCACCCACCGTTTTTAACCCAAGCCACCCTCCCACTAATAACTTTGACTCTCTCTCTCTCTCTCACTCAATCAAACCTCACTTTCTCTCTCTCTCTCTCTCTCTCTCTCTCTCTCTCTCTCTCTCTCTCAACAATAGATTTGTGGTGGTTTTTTGTTAGATCTTTGATGTTTAATCTGTGGTGCTTATGTTCTTCTGGTTGTTTGTGGTGGTTTTTTGTTAGATCTTTGATGTTTGACCTGTGGTTTGTCTTGTGTCTCGCTTTACATCACTAAACTTTTTTCTAGCACAAAACCATTCATCCGTTAGTAAAGTTGGCACAAATACATCCCTCTGTTAGTAAAATCAGTCAATGAGGACTAACGGTGCAAATATTTCTCCGTTATCTCCGTTATCCCCTCATTGAATAGTTACCGTTCGCCCCCTATGGTTTTGTTAGGAATTAGAAATTCCAGGTATTAAAGAGTCGGTCACCTCAAGTATATGTAATCGTTAGAAAGCTCGTAGTCATAGTTATTTTATGTTAAGTAGTATTTAGTTAAGTAACACCGTGGAGGACGGACGGGTCTTTACCCACTGTATGCCTGATCCACAGCCCGTTGTGTGGCGTTTTATGTAAGACTATAAATACTCTCTACCTCCCAAGGTAGAGAGTTGGAGCTCATAATAAGATCTTTTCTTTCTCTCACTAAGTTCCCTAAACCTCTAACTTTCTCTCTCTAGAACTCACCTTATACGCCCACTTTGTGTTATGGTTTGATGTGTATGTGAAATCCAATATCTTATAATTGGTATCAAGAGCCATGGTTAGATCATATCTTGCACATCTTTGGATCTCTAGTGGTTTTTAGGTGGTTTTTGAGTTTGAAAAAGTTTAGTGGTTTGTGCATCATTTGGTTGATTTCTTGTGTTAAAGCTTGGATTTTTTTAGTACCTTTTTGTTTAGAATCATCACAAGTGTTTAGGTTTTCATTTGGTAAGCTTGAATCATCTTGGTTGGGTCGTTTTTGGATTGAAAAGTGATGTTTGTGAAGTTTTCTTGCTAGCGACTTGCTTTACATTTTTCTAGCGAGTTGCAGTTTGTGGAGTTAGCGACTTAAACTTAGCGACTAGCAGTACAAGTAGTGGACTCTCCACTACGGGTAGCTACTTGGTGTTAGCGACTTGGTAAGTAGCGATTTGCTATTTAGCGACTTGATTCTTTAGCGACTTGTATCTTAGCGAATTGCTGTCAAAATTTTGCTAGCGACTAGAGGCTTAGCGTGTTGCTATTTAGCGACTTGTCTTTTGTTTAGCGACTTGGGACTTTAGCGACTTGGTGGAATAGCGAATTAGTAGTTAGCGACTTGGTGCATAATTGTCTAGCGACTTGGGTGATTTTTTAAATACGGTTTTCTCTTGATTTAGTAAAATCCCGTGAAAGAATCTATTTCCCGGTTTAATCATAGAGTTATAAAATCCCGTGTAATCTGTTAACATGTCTACCAACGTTCCTACTATCATCTCCACTGTTGCAGAGGATGTTCAAGCTGCTGGCTCAGATACTCGTCCACCCATGCTTGACAGAACTGACTACGACTCTTGGGCTCAACGAATCAGATTGTACTGTCTTGGAAAAGAAAATGGGGTTAACATTCTCAAATCCATTGATGAAGGACCTTACCGAGTTGAGACTACTAGAGATATACTAGATACTGCTGAAGATGGAACTCTGATTTACAGAATGGACAGACCAAAGATGTATGATGAGCTTGATGATAAGGAGAAAAAGAGATTCGATGCAGATATCCGAGCTTCTAACATTATACTGCAAGGTCTACCAAAGGACCTCTACAAGCTTATCAATCACAACACCGAGGCAAAAGCTGTATGGGATAATGTCAAGATGCTTCTATCTGGTTCTGAGCTAACTATTGAAGACCGAGAATCACAGCTGTATGATGAATTTGAGCACTTCAAGATGAAACCAGATGAGAGTGTCTATGAGTACTATGTGAGATTTCATAAGCTAGTGAATGACATGAGGAACATCAGAATGACTATGCCTAACATTCAGCTAAACTCAAAGTTTGTGAACAATATGAATCCCGAATGACACAAGTTCGTCACTTCTGTGAAGCTCACTAAAGGATTGAAGAATACAAACTATGAGCAACTCTATGCCTTCCTCCTTCAGAATGAGAGACATGCTATGTTTGAAAAAATGATTCTTAATCAGTTCAAAACCAACCAGGGAGAGACAAGCTCTTCAAATGACTCAACTGCCTTCTACTCAAACATCGGAATCACAACCAAAGCCTCACAAGTCATCCCTATGGGTAATGGTAATCACAAACTCATTCCTGATCTTATGTTCAAACAAGCTGATGCTGATGCACACGTGGGAAACATCATTAATCAACTAGCTCTTCTGATTAGTCAAAACATGAATTCTCTCCCACAAACCAACAACAACCTCAGAACAGCATCTAACCCACACAATCAAGCAGCTGTCAGAGATGGGAGGATCGTGGTGCAACCATTTCAGGAAAGACAGTATGATCAGGGAAGAGGTGGAGCTGGTAGAGGTTATGTTGGTAATCAGAATCGAGGAAGGAATGGAAATCAAGGTCAAGCTAAGCCGATCAAATGTTATAACTGTGGTGGTGAGGGACACATTGCAAGGAACTGCACATCTCCAAAACGTCCACAGAATGCTGATTACTTCAGAGATAAGATGCTGCTTGTACAAGCTCAGGATAATGGTGCTGCTTTGGATGAAGAGGAGTTGTTGTTTCTTGCTGAGGGCAATGCCAAGACCTATGATGCAGATGTGGATGAGCAGCCAATTCAGGAGATAGGTCACAATCATCAGAATGCCTTTCAAGTCACTGATTGTGATGCATACGACTCTGATGTGGATGATGGACCTACTGCACACACAATTTTTATGGCTAGCATTTCTCCAATGGTTTCTCCCAAGGTCTCTTCTTCACCACAAGCTGGCTCATCCAAAGACAAACTCATCTCAGAGGTATTAAAACTATACGATGATGCTGATGTGCAAAAGATGCATGACAAAGTACAATTAACTGAAACTATTGAATCAAATATTGAAAATATGGGTAATATCAATGTTGTCCCATATGATCAATATGTGAAACAAAGTGAAAGTGAAGTTGTACCAAGTGATGCATCTTCTGCAGTCAACAATGACTATGTTTTTGATGAATACACTGCATCTGCCCCTGATGATTCTGTAATTTCTAAACTAAATGCCTATAAAGAACGTGTTGCTATTTATGAACAACGTGCAAAATTTGAGTTGACCACTAGTGAGCAGGAAATGGATGACCAAGTGCGTACAATCATTAGAAAAAGTAATTTTAGAGAAGAAGTATTAAAACAAGAGTTAAATTCCTTGCAAGAAAAGCTTTCTAAAACTGCTAAGCAAAAACAAGAACTTCAAGAAAATGTGAAAATGCTTAAGCAAGAATTTAATGCAAAGGAATCAAAACTCTTGAAAGATTTTTCTAATCTGAAAACTTTGAAAAACAAACTTGAAAACAAGTTGTACATACAAGGGAACACCATTCAGACTGCTCACATGATCACTAAGCATAGAGTCTTAAGCGATAAGCATAGCATTCCCCTTGTTGAGGAACCAAATCCAGAGGTCATTAAAAAGGCTAGAAATGCTCATAAGGTTCTTTATGATGGCAAGGAAATCCTTGAACCTAGACAGAAACCTAGTTGCGTTGAGTGCACTGAGGAAGATAAGAAATCAGATGAAGTCACTAGGGAAAAGATGAACAAGAAATTAGATGATCCTAAATGCAAAGAGAAGAAAATAAAGATCACACCCCATGATTACAATAAGGAAAATTGGATTTCCTTAAACATGTTTAAGCCTCAGACATTGTTAACACCTGAACAAGTGTTCTGGAAAAAGGATTTAGATAAGCAAAAATCAGAGAATCTAGTTGTAACGAATCCTCCCCTTAGGAAAATGCCTAGAGCGACTGTGTATCCTCCAAATACACCAATGCATTTAGTACCTAGGACTATTGCCACGGAAAGCAAGACCTTAATCAGTCAATATGTTATTTTTCAACTATTTGTTGATTTTGAGAAAACCTGTAAGAAAAGGATCACACCCACTGGTATAACTGAAGGGGAAAGGGGTTTTGAGCAAACAAAAGAATGTTATTTAACTGAAGTCATGCCGTTCTTTAAACTGCTAAAGGATCATTTTGAAAGTCTTAAAAAGGGAATGAACTTAGACATTAAAGAAATGGAAAAGGAGTTTGATGCAATGATAGTTGAGGTTAGTGACTATGAGCGAGCACTAAAATATAATGAGATTGAGAGGAAGAACTTGTATACATTAAATGAGACTCTTATTACTGAATGTGTTGCTCAAGATATGTTTTTCACTGCTACAAATTGTTCTATTAATGCTTCCCAATTTCATGAACTATCTG
Source organism: Chrysanthemum seticuspe (assembly GCA_019973895.1). Lineage (NCBI taxonomy): Eukaryota > Viridiplantae > Streptophyta > Magnoliopsida > Asterales > Asteraceae > Chrysanthemum > Chrysanthemum seticuspe. Next base: position 205,884,713 of record BPTQ01000001.1, read on the forward strand.
TTGCCCTGAAAGTCTCCCATGATCGTGTCATTGAGCTTGAAAAAACTAATTCTGAACTAAATGAGAAAATTGAACCGGATGATCACGACAATTTGGTTAAACATTTTTCTAAACTAGAAGTTGAGCATTTTAATTTACAACTAAAAAATCAACATCTTAAAGAAAATGTCAAAACTTCAAATATCAAGACATCCTCAGGTGCTCCAGAGTTTGATGCAGTTTTTCAAATTAACAAACGTGATGAACAGATTCAAGCTCATTGCAACACGATCAGAAAGTTGAAAACCCAAATCTCTCAATTAAAGGGTCAAACGAACAATATGACAGGCTCCCAAATGCCTCCTCCTCTAGATTCTCTGAATTCTCAAACGTTTCATCTTCAAAACCTAGTAAATGCATTACAAAAGGAAAACAAAAGTTTTCTAGAAGAAAATGAAAAGGTTAAACGTCATTTCAATGAGTTATTTGAATCAATAAAGGTCACTCGTAACAAAAATAACAAACAAATAGCTTCATTGCAAAAGGAAATTGAGAATCTGAAGAGTCAGGTAAAAGGGAAAATGCCAATGACCAATGGGGAGAATGGTGTATCAAAGGTTCACTCTTGTAATAAATATGCTTTGTCTGTGAAATATGTCCCTCCTCATCTCAGGAACAACAAATTTGCTATTCAAACATACTTCTCATCCCTTAAGGATTGCCTAGAATGTCTGCGTGAGATTGTTGAAGAGGATAAGTTAGAGAAACCTCATGATAATGCAATTGGACATGCATGCTTATATGCCAAACGATTTCAAGAAATCCTAGAATGCTTGATCACAATATGTCCTAAGTCATTAGGTGAGAGAGTTAATCATTTGATTCCATGTGCTATGCCTAGTGCCAAGTATGCTATTCATTCGAAGTCCAATGTATTGAATGTGAACCTTAGTGTGCCTTCAAGTAGTTCAGATTCCAAATATTTGAATGCTAAGAAAGCAAACACTAGTGTGGACTCTAGAAGTTCAAATCACAGTAACTCTAGTGATAAGAAAGTGAACCTTAGTGTGCCTGCATGTAGTTCAGATCCGAGCACATCTAAACAGGTGAAGCAAAGATTAGTAAAACCAACTAATGTTCCCATTGCCTCTACAGGAGTAATTAGTGACATTAAAGGGAGCAGGTCAAGGTCTCAAGACAATACAAGGAATGATAGGACCTCGCAAGCTAAGAATGTGCACTGGAAAAGAGTAGAAGAACAATCTAGGAACTTTAAGTTTGAGCCGAATAAAACGAATCGTGTTGATTCTAGTATTAGCCATAGGCGTACTGTAATTAATTCGAATTATGGTACTATTTGCAAACCTTGTATTGATGTCTGCTTGAATTCTGGTTCTAATCATGAATGTGGTGTTAATGTTTTGCCTAATGATGTTAATTGTCCAGTTAATATTGTTAATGCTAAAAATCATGCTAAGAAGGCTAAAAGGCAAAAACGAAAGAAAGTTAGAAAACAATGGAAACCCACAGGAAGAACATTTAGTAAGATAGGTTATCATTGGATACCTGTTGGTCATAAGACTAATCAGACAATGCCCACTAGAAAATGGATGCCTACTGGTAGAACTATTCCCTTAAGAAGTGAGCACACTTTGAATAGGGCTAATACAGACACTAGTACTGCATCTATTCATAATGATTCCATTGCCTTAATTTCTGATATGAATGCTTCAAATCGTTCTGTGGTACCTGGACTCAGGCTGTTCCAAGCATATGACTGGCGACCGGTCGCGGCTCATGAACTTCGTGAGCAAATTCATCGGGACAGTTAGATTCGGGAATGATCATTTCGGTGCTATTATGGGTTATGAAGACTATGTTGTTGGCAAAAGTGTTATCTCCAGGGTTTACTATGTAGAAGGTCTTGGTCACAACTTGTTCTCTGTTGGTCAATTCTGCGATTCTGATCTAGAAGTAGCCTTCATAAAACATACCTGCTTCGTTAGAGAACTTGATGGTAAGGAACTTTTAAGAGGTTCACGTGGTTCAAATCTATACACCATCTCCATCGAAGATATGATGAAGTCTTCTCCAATTTGCTTGCTGTCAAAGGCTTCTAAAACAAAGTCATGGTTATGGCATCGTCGTCTCAATCACCTGAACTTCAGCACCATCAATGATCTCACCAGAAAGGACTTAGTTGTAGGTTTACCTAGACTCAAGTATGAAAAAGTTCATCTTTGTTCAGCATGTCAATTGGGAAAAAGCAAGAAGTATGTCCATAAACCCAAACCCACTAACTCAGTCACAGAAGTTCTTTATACAATTCATATGGATTTATGTGGACCAATGAGAGTGCAGAATATATTTGGGAAGAAATATGTGTTAGTTGTGGTTGATGATTACTCTAGATTCATCTGGGTCAAGTTCTTAAGGACAAAGGATGAAACTCCTGATATCATCATCAAACTCATCAAATAGCTGCAGGTTCGACTTAACAAAACCGTCAGAATTATCAGAACAGATAATGGAACTGAGTTTGTTAACAAACAACTTAGTGAATTTTATGAAAACATTGGAATCAGCCATCAAAGAAGTGTTCCACGAACTCCTCAACAGAACGGTGTAATTGAAAGACGAAATCGAACTCTTGTAGAAGCAGCTAGAACAATGCTGATTTACTCAAAGGTTCTAATGTTTCTCTGGGTTGAAGCTACTGCCACTGCATGCTACACACAAAACCGTTCCCTGATTCACACTATTCATGGAAAAACTCCATATGAACTTGTCCACAACAAAAAACCTAATCTCTTTTTCCTTCGTGTGTTTGGTGCATTATGTTATCCAACTAATGAGGGACAAGACTTAGGCAAACTTAGAGCTAAAGCAGACATTGGAGTATTTGTTGGGTATGCATCTAACAAAAAGGGATACCGAATCTACAACAAAAGAACCCGAAATATCATGGAAACAATTCACGTTACGTTTGATGAGCTGACCGGTCAAATGGCTCCTGGACAATCCAGTTCAGGACCCGCACTTCAAAACAGTCCCATTGGTTCATCCCTTGTTCCAAACTCTTCCCAAGAAACTCCATATGTACCTCCATCTGAAGATGATTTAAAGAAATTTTTTGATCCTATGTTTGATGAACGGTATGATCCAAGTACTAATGAGGTGTCGATTCCTACGACAGAGGCTGCTCATATTCCTGTGAATGAAGTCAATTCCTCAGTCTCAATATATTTAAGTCAAGAAGCGCCTGCTGCTGATCCTTCAGTCTCATCAACAAATCATCATTCTTCAAATGTACATCATGGAACTGTTTCTGGCATCAATGCTGAAGTTAATCCCTTTGCTATTCCTGAAGATGCTCCATTTGAAAACATATTTGCTCCTGAATCATCATCAGAACCATCTTCTTCAGGAGACATCGACTCGGCTACCTCAGTCCCTCAACAACTGGCACATGAACACCTTAGAAAATGGACTCACGATCATCCACTAGACAACATCATTGGAAATCCCTCTCGTCCTGTATCAACACGGAAACAACTTGCAACCGATGCCTTATGGTGCTTCTTCAACTCCGTACTATCTAAGATCGAACCAAAAGATGTTAAAACCGCCATGAATGAAGATAGTTGGTTCAATGCCATGCAAGATGAAATTCATGAGTTTGATCGACTTGATGTATGGGAGTTAGTACCTGCTCCAGACTGTGCTATGATTATTGCTCTTAAATGGATCTTCAAAGTGAAACTTGATGAGCATGGTGATGTATTGAAGAACAAGGCTCGATTAGTTGCTAAAGGATACCGTCAAGAGGAGGGTATTGACTTTAAAGAATCTTTTGCTCCAGTTGCTCGAATCGAGGCAATCAGAATCTTTTTGGCCAATGCTGCTAGTAAGAACATGGTAGTCTATCAGATGGATGTGAAGACGGCATTTCTGAACGGAGATCTTAAAGAAGTCTTCTACGTCAGCCAACCTGAAGGATTTGTAAATCAAGAGCATCCTACTCACGTTTATCGTTTGAAGAAGGCTCTTTACAGTTTAAAGCAAGCTCCAAGGGCATGGTATGATACACTGTCAAAGTTTCTTCTATCTACCGGATTTAGCAAAGGAGCAGTTGATCCAACATTGTTCACCAGGAAGTCAGGCAAACATTTAATTCATGTTCAAATTTATGTTGATGATATCATTTTTGCCTCGACTGACCCCAATGAGTGTGACCGTTTTTCAAATGAAATGAGTTCAAAATTTCAAATGTCAATGATGGGACAAATGTCATTTTTCTTGGGATTACAAATTTCGCAAAGTCCCGGAGGCATTTTCATAAATCAATCTAAATATGCAACTGAGATCTTAAAGAAATTTGGATTTGATTCAAGTGATCCTGTTGACACCCCCATGATTGATCGAACCAAACTAGATGAGGACCACTCAGGGATCATGATTGACCAAACAAAATATCGTAGTATGATTGGATCCCTGATGTACCTCACAGCTAGTAGACCAGACATCTTGTTCGCTGTTTGCATGTGTGCTAGATACCAGGCTAAGCCTACTAAAAAGCACCTTGAAGCGGTTAAACGGGTCTTTCGGTATCTCCAAGGAACCATCAATATGGGTCTTTGGTACCCGAAGGACACCGGTATGTCACTAACAGCCTATGCAGATGCTGATCATGCAGGGTGTCAAGATACTCGTCGAAGTACATCTGGAGGTGCTCAGTTTTTGGGTGATAAGCTTGTGAGCTGGTCTTCAAAGAAGCAAATGAGTACTTCTATTTCCTCTACAGAGGCTGAATACATAGCCATGTCATCTTGTTGTGCTCAAATCTTATGGATGAGATCTCAATTATCTGACTATGGCTTTGAATTCAACAAAATCCCTCTGTACTGTGATAATAAAAGCATATCGACATTCGACATCATTTCATCAGGGAACAAGTAGAAAAAGGTGTGGTGGAACTCTATTTTGTGAGGTCTGAATACCAGTTAGCAGACATCTTCACCAAAGCTCTTCCAAGAGAACGCTTTGAGTTCATACTTCCACGACTAGGCTTGAAAAGCCTTCAACTTGAAACACTCAAACGTCTTCAGGAGGAAGACGAGGAGTAAAGGTCTATGCTCATCTATCTCTTGTAAATATCTCTTCAAAAAGCAAATAGAAAATTATAAAACTTTCAAAAATCCATAAAAATTGAAAAATCTTGAAAAATTCCAAAAATATTGTTTGTTTGTCATGTTTTCCTCGATTCGATAATATCTACGGTCTTTGAGATGTCATTCAAAGAATGACACGGGACTTTAGATGTTGTTCGAATGGTAAAAAAAAATCAAAAAATCAAAAAATCAAAAAATTAAAAAATCAAAAAATTATTTTTGAGAGAAAGTAAAACAATGGTTTATTGTCATTTCAGGCAGTAACCCGCTTTTCAAAGAAAGAACAGAGCCATGCTTTACCATGTTTTGAAATTCCATGCTCTGATTCTATAAACATTTATCTGCTGAAAACTAACTGGTTTGAAAAATAACTCAGTCTCTATTTTTGATAATCATCTGGACTTATTAGTCAAAATATCAATCTCTCAATCAACAACCTATGTCATTGATTGAGGGGGAGAATGATTTCAATTAAATGAAAAAGTTATTTGGCATTCAATTGTTTTCATAAGATATACATGCATGTTTTATCAATGGAGTTTAAAGTCTTAAAATCCGATCCTTATCAGTTAAAACGCTTTCATAATCAAGTCACAATTCCCCTTAAAAGCTTTCAAAATCAATTTAAATCTATAAGAGATCACAATTATCAAATGATTTGATAATTGTGATCGGGGGAGAATGTGTGATTTAAATTGGATTTAAACTGATAATTCGGTAAATGGTCTTATAAGGATGTACATGCTATCCTTCCTACATGTGACAAACGATTTCAATAAATCCTAGAATGTGTGATTTAAATTGGATTTAAACTGATAATTCGGTAAATGGTCTTATAAGGATGTACATGCTATCCTTCCTACATGTGACAAACGATTTCAAATTTTTCTATGCATATGTTGAGGGGGAGCATCTATCTTAAACCTATGATTTGAAACGTGATCACTTATCTCAATGTGCAGGTTCCCTCTAGTATGTGCAAAACTCTTTTCAAATCTCGAGGCACATACTGAGGGGGAGCAAAATTATGAAAATCTCATCCTTCCCCAAAATGCTTTATCTACTTGTCTTGATTAGGGAAGTGATGTTGATATCTTTTAGAAAATGGTATTCAAAGAAGTTAATTCTTTCTCTTGCCTCCATGTGCAAAACGATTTCAAATATTTGATGCACATGTTGAGGGGGAGTTCTCGTTCTAAAAATATCAAAAACAATTCAGGTACAAAATGCTTTGATATTATATCACAAGTATCTGGATTGATTTTCAAATGGTTTTCAATTGGTTCAAATGGCAGATGAACAATACCAAATAGACCGACCAACTTTACTTTACGTACGGTGATATAAGGATGATAAGGTTAGGTATGTGTTCCCATGATCCGCCAGAACCGGAAGGATCTACCCAGGGACTATCCACTAGTTAGTGTAGAGTTCTTAGGTATGATGATAAAAGGAGAAAAATGAGATATGGGAAGAGTGCGAACTGAGACTGAGCTAGTACTGGAATAAACCCAACAAGGTTCTAGCTATGAAGTCTCGGTAAGCACTGAAGGGGTTGAAGAATTAAAAAGAATTGAATGAGAAAAGGATGAAAACAAATAGCCCTCCATTTATTCAACCTTAGGGCAGAAACCGGGTACAATTTATATGCTACTGATGGTAACATTAGTATTGAAGACAAGACGTCATGGACCCAGTGACGCTCTGCACCTCAACTTTCTAAACCACTCAAGTTCCTCTTAAAAGGACTTGTTTCATTCTCACGGGGAACCGACATTATCTATCGACTTTCTCTTAGAGATTGTTGATATTGAAGAAGGAGACCCTCTCCCTAGTCTCCGGCACAGGAACCAAATATGCACAAATTGAGTCTAGAGCCACGAGATCATCAATAAATCTCATTAGGACACTTTCAATGAAGACTCTCTGTTTCACACAATGTGGAAAGAGAGATTATATCTTGAGTCCTACGCATTATCCTTGTGGTATTGCCAGAACATCTGAGTAATGTGTATACATATTCACAATGAAGATGGAAAGCCTTCTGGAGCCAACATCAAACAAGCTCCTGGTAGATGGCATGTGAGATCTATTATATAGATCAACCATGTGACAACTGAACAGAAACAATGGGGCGATTCAATCTCTTGAATCAATCCTGGTTCAGGTTATGGATTGATGGATACCTTTGAAAAATAGGTCTTTGTGCTTAATAACTCTTTTCTTTAGCACATCGACCGTGTACTAATTTTTTTCAAATCAAAAGGTGTTTTTATGATTGATAATTGATTCTCAATAAAACCTTCGTTGTATTGCAAAAACACTTTCTATTGAGCAATACACGATTGATCTTCAAATCTCTTATCATCAATCAGTGGACTTAAATTCGCTGGTTCACTCACTCCGTGTTGTCTTCTTTGAGACGTTCCGGATTGAGAACAGCTAGAGCAGCTGCGAAACCCTGTCAAGGAAATTCTTCGGAATTATACCTGATCACAGGCAGTACATGTACTGATCAACGGGGAACCGTGGGCCGTGTACCTCAATTCAACTAAAGTGATCAAAGACACTTTTGTACGCTTTATTGCTAACTGTTGTATGCAGGTACGCCCGACGTTTGCAGCTGATCAGAATGAAGCGGTCAATCCATAGCCGCATGCTCACCCAATACATTCATCTCTCAAGAAATCATGATAAGTGCATCAATGACTCTGATATTTTCACTCCATGGTTCTGCTACGCTGCTGCCAATATCATGAATCAACGAAAGCTTCCGCTACTCTGATGAGAAGATATCATGATCCAGAATGTGAGCATGTCGGTCCGAAAGTCACAACATCACATAATACCAACACCATAATGGATGTCTCAGAGATTTTTGTTTGCTGATGATCTCAAAAGCTGGCTCAAAATTATTATCACGTGGATCTGTAAAAGACCTCCACTTGGATTAACCAAACGTGCAATGAGTGGAATCAATGACTACGAGCTTCGGAGCCAAGTACTACATCAAGAATGCAAGAACAATTGTTAATGTAATATCTGTTTGTATTCAATGTAATTTTAGTATATGTTTGAGGTGACCTCCCTTAGGGGGAGATTGTTAGGAATTAGAAATTCCAGGTATTAAAGAGTCGGTCAGCTCAAGTATATGTAATCGTTAGAAAGCTCGTAGTCATAGTTATTTTATGTTAAGTAGTATTTAGTTAAGTAACACCGTGGAGGACGGACGGGTGTTTACCCACTGTATGCCTGATCCACAGCCCGTTGTGTGGCGTTTTATGTAAGACTATAAATACTCTCTACCTCCCAAGGTAGAGAGTTGGAGCTCATAATAAGATCTTTTCTTTCTCTCACTAAGTTCCCTAAACCTCTAACTTTCTCTCTCTAGAACTCACCTTATACACCCACTTTGTGTTATGGTTTGATGTGTATGTGAAATCCAATATCTTACAGGTTTTAAAAAGTTGAAAACGAAATTTGAGACTTATATATCTTAACAAAAACTTGGGGTTTCATTTTGTTCAAGTAACCCTAGCCGCTACTCTCTCTCTCTCGCCATACGCCGCCAATCAAAAATCCGGCCACCACCACCGTGACATCACCACCACCTAAATGTTTTAGTAAAAAACCACCCTCAAATCTTGTCTTATTTCGTGTTAAAGGGTTAAAACTCGTTGTGTTTTGGTTCGAATCACTCCACCGCCGTCCATTTTTTATCGTGTTCATTCGTGGTAAGTAACAAACGACCTAGTCATTTGTGGGTCTGATGAAACAAACGATTTACCCATGTGGTGAATTGTTTGATTTTGTAAAAGGGGCTTTGTAAAAACGACTTTTAAAATAAAACGGGGTATCATCATCATTGTTCTTTTGGTTGTGACATCGTTAGGATCAAAAGCTCACGATGAGCGTGTATTTCTTTATTTCCAGCTTATGTCGAAGCTTATTGCTTCTGGTTTATTTTTTTCTATGCCCGGTTGGTTTGTTTAACGCCGGACTAAGGTCTGATTGAATTTGGTTTGCGTTTGTCCGGACTGGAGCCGTTTGGCTCTTGTTCTAATTTTGTCCATTTGGTTATGGTCATTACAGGTGCGAGCCGAGACTCCATCGTCTCAGCATGGTAAGTTTTGTTATTTTTGATTTGTTCTAATTTGTGTTCTAGTTTGGACCTAGATTAGGACTAAGGCGCGTTTGGTTGTTGAATGTTGGATTCGTTAGTCAGTAATTTGGTTGGTTTCGATGGAGGTGGCGGTGGAGGCGGTGGGTGGAGGTGGCGGTGATGGTGGTGGAGGACTAACGATGCAATTTATTTCCAAAAATAAATTTCATAGTTAGTCCTAAGGACTAACGGTGAAAATATTCTCTCTTCTGTTAAGAGATAACGGAGAAATATTTTCACTGTTAGTCCTCATTGACTGATTTTACTAACAGAGGGATGTATTTGTGCCAACTTTACTAACGGAGGGATGGTTTTGTGCCAAAATAAAGTTTAAGGATGTAAAGCGAGACACAGAACAAACCACAGGGATGTATTTTGGACTTTACTCTTTTAGATCTAAAAAACTTTGATAGTGGTTTCTTGGTTATATCTGTGGTTTATTTGATCTGTGGTGCTTATGTTCTTCAGGTTGTTTTTGGATATGTCCATCGTTAGATCTTTTTAGATCTAAAAAACTTTGATGGAGGTTCTTACTTCTGATGATGGGTGTTTATATGGTTCTTGCTTCGTTAGATCTTTTTAGATCTAAAAAACTTTGATGGTGCTTATGTTCTTCTGGTTGTTTTTGGATATGTCTATCGTTAGATCTTCTTAGATCTAAAAAACTTTGATGGTGGTTCTTGCTTCTGATGGTGGTGCTTATGTTCTTCTGGTGGTTTTTGGATATGTCTATCGTTAGATCTTTTTAGATCTAAAAAACTTTGATGGTGGTGTTATCTGAAAAAAAGTATTTTTTAGATCTGATGGTGGTGGTTTTAGTTTCTGATGATGGTGGTTCTTGCTTATAGAAATTGATTAAAAAAGCAGTTAGATCTAAAAAAAATTGATAGTGGATCGCATGTTTTTTTAGATCTAAAAAAGAGTTTTTTTTAACTTACCCCATTGTTGTTTTAGATCTAAAAACAGAGCTTTTCCCTTTTTTTTTTTTTTTTTTTTTTTTTTTTTTTTGATGCTTTCTATGAAACTGCTTTAAGCAGTTTGTTGTGAAATATTTTGTTCGAGCAGTTGGTTTATGAAAAGCTTTGTTCTTTTTAGATCAATGAAAAGCTTTGTTCTTTTTAGATCTATCTAGCTTATAATGATCTTTTTTATGCTGAAAAATTTTGTTCGACCAATTGGTTTAAGCAATTTATTATGAAATAAGCAGTTTGTTGAAACTGCTTATTATGAAATAAGCAGTTGATTTAAGCAGTTTTATGATAAGCAGTTTGTTGGTTTAAGAAGATCTGAAACTTGGGTTTTGTTTAAAAAAAACCGAGATACGGCGATAATGATTTAGAAAAAAAAAACTTAGAGTTTTGGCGTGCATAACCGAATGGACGGTAAAGTGAGTTTTTTTCCACTTTGAAACCTTCAAATTTGCAGCCAAAATAATAAAACGATGATAATCTGGGCCTATTAAAAATCTCGATTTATCATTTTTTTAATAAACGTTGCTCATTTTGAAGTAATAGCGTAAAATTATACCTCATTCGTGTAAAACGGTGATGTATTCATCGTAAAGTTTTATAAACCCGTAATACCCGCACCTTCCTTTCTGCTAGCACCAACTTATTTTTTATAAACCCAAACACTTTTGATATGCCAGCACTTGTTTTTTTGTTGAATGCAAGTGTTGTAGTGTTTCTGTCAATGTGATTGTGGATCTGAAATGTGTTTGTGAAATGTGATTGTGGTTCACTTGAGTTATAACAATGAAATCGAATCTTTACTATTACTAATTTGATACAAAGAAAAAGCCTGCATTCTGAAAAGAAAAAAACGTGAATAGGAGAATCTTCACTATTACTATGTTGACGGAACTTTTATTTTGAGATTGAAATAAGGCAATGACACGTGAACTATTTTGAGATAAGGCGATGATACGTGAATTATTTTGAGATAAGGCGATGATGACTTTTTTACTAAAAACAATTTTGCAACCGAATAGACGGTAAAGTGAGATTTTATCACTTTGAAACCTTTGAATCTGAGCCTATTAAAAATCTCGATATTTTGCGAGCCAATTTACAGTTTATATTTACTTTTAAACAGAAAAAAATAAAAATAAAAACATAAGTACATGGACACAAACTAAAAAAAAGTGATACAAACTAAAAAAAACTTTAAACACAAAGTGATACAAACTAAAAAAAAACTTTAAATACAAAGTGATACAAACTAAAAAAAAAAGTGATAGAAACTTAAAAAGACACAAACTTAAAAAAAAAGGACACATACTGCACAAACCAGACATGGAGTATAATTTGGGCACAAAAATCGAAAAAAACATTAAAGAGGGTTTTGAGTAAGGGGTTTGTATAGTATGACCCTATTGAAATGGGTGTAGTTATAATTACTCTCTCAAAAAACTATTTGTACCCCTTTTGTTTTTCTATTTTTTTACTATTTTTTTTTAATTTTATAATTTTATTTATATTAAAAAAAAACTATATAGTTAAAAGTATGAAACAAAAAATATAAAATTTAATAACTAAAAAGAATTAAATTAATATAAAATACGAAACAAAAACTGATAAAAAAAATTGTGTTGTACTATAAACAGAGTGGGTCAGGGGGTGGAAGACAAAATAAGGTGGGCAAAACAGATACCAATAACATATCCCTATTGAAATATAGTGAGAGGTCAATTGTTTCTTTTAGAGTAAAGTTCACCGTTCGTCCTTGTGGTTTGCGTAAATCGACGAGCTTCGTCTTTTGACAAAAAAATGCACTATTCGTCTCTAAATGCGAACCGTTATGTATCGTTAGTCTTTCACTTTAACGAGCCACACTAACTCTCTTTATACTCCAACACGTGATACCTGCATGAGGGTATTTTAGTCTTTTCCCTATTTTTTGTCTTGTCCTTTCTAATTGTCCCACTCCCTGATGACGTCAAATAATCCTGATATTTTAGTGTCAATTTCCCCCTAAAATGATTACTATTTGTGTAGTTTTGCATGGATATATACTCCTATTACGTTTTATTTCGTTTCAAGGTATAAATGAACGTTGGAACGAAGAAACGCGAATTTGAAAGGAAAACTTGAAAAGTTATACAAGGGTTTGTCGGCCAGAAGAAGGTTACGGCGTAGAAGGCATTTTCAACCTACACCATAAAAATGTTTATCACTAGAAGACTAAAGTCAACGTTGCTCAAGGTTACGGCATAACTCCATCGACAAGGTTACGCCTTAGAAAACCAAAGACTTATCCAAATTCAGTGATCATGAAGGTTACGCCGTAACCTCATCACATGGTTACGGCGCAGAAATGAAAAAAACGCTAACGCGAGTTTTATGGCGCAACTAGTCCATTTAGTTATACCGCAATATTGGCTTACTTGGTGGAAGAATTTAGCTTACGAAGACTTATGGCGTAAGTGGCTCGACAGACTTACGGCATAACTATTAAACTTGGATGACAAGGAGTTGAAGTACAAGAGCCTAACACATATAAAAGATGGAAGTTTCAAAGTATATTTGATGACACATTTGTGTTATATTCGGTTGGTTTTTATCAAAAGAAAGAAGGAACACAAGGGCCAAAGTTTCATTATTGCAAATGTGAAAGGGGTGCAAAGCTGAAGAGGTTATGGCATAACCTCGTCAGTAAGGTTATGGCATAGAAACTTATACGTCGTAACCTTATACTTAAGGTTACGCCGCAACCTTTTCGAACCCTATAAATACATGAAGAATTCTGCATTATTAGGCATCTCTTTTCACCTCTTTTCAAGGGGACGATTAGGGCACAATCTCAGAGCATTTTCCAGTACTTCGAAGCCACTTTCCAAGGGAGAATTCACTTGAAGTCATCATCAGTATTAGCTCTACATCAAGTTAATTGTATCAAATATTATATTTAATTCAATCAAAGTTTTATTCATTATTGTTTATGCAATTTTCAGTATGATTGGCTAAACACTCTATGTGTTAGCCTAGTTATTAATTTATCTATGCCATGATTTATTTTTTCTCGCTTTCTAACTGCTTTATGTGTTTATCTTCTTAGCATTTCGTTGATCCCCGTGTTTTGGTAGTGTTAAAACTAGGTCGTACTTAGAGTGCTAATGTTGATTGACCATTGATAGCTAGCATAATAAGCTGTGAGAGGTGTGTAAGAATTGACTATAGGAGTACCATTTCTTTGTGCGAGAATTGACTATAGGATTACCTACCTAGTGGCGATACTTAAAAAATGTGGGAACCTTGAGTGGACCAAGCCGGGTTTAGTGCTCAATGCACTAAAAATAAGTCTAGAAGATAGCTGGTACTTAATGACTGAGAATATATTACCGATGAATTGCTATGGTCAGAATCTAGGATTATAGACTAGGCGAATTGACCATAGGAGTCTAGCGACATTTACCCCCACATAAAGCGTTAGAAGGCACTTTTAAGAAAACCAGATTATGTCATGATTAGTACTAGGCTAGCACATTCTTCTCCCACTGATTAATTCCAATTCTTTTTCGTTTATTTAATTAGTTAAATTGTTATTCAAATCAAAACCCCGTTTTAATGAAAATAGAAAACTCAAGTTAGAATCCGCCACATAGCTCTTGGGATGACCTCGTTTTTACCAAATTCTAGACTGCTCAGGATCGGGTACACTGCCCGTTAGTGCTCATGTAGATCGTAGATAAACGAGACTTGTAAATATTAAAATGGGATCTTGAAAAATAGCATAAATCCCCACCACATGTAACATAACATATCATACACACATAAACTATCCAACGACATAATAAAAAACACATACAAAATCATCTTCCTTCTCTTTCTTCACATTACCATCACCACCAATCTCTGATGGCCATGTTGTCGTCATCTCACCACCGGTAACACCATGTCATACAATTACAACAAAAAACCATCAACCAGCCACCACCAACCATCTCCACCGGCTACAACAGCAGTGTCACCTCCAACATCATCGCCACTGGCTACACCACTAGCCACCTCCACCTACAACATATGCGTCACCACCTTCGTTTGCACCATCTTCAATCATCATCAACTAGCAAACCCCCCATTAACATTTATAACAAAAAAAAAACTAGACAATCTTGTTAGGTCACTAGTTTTACAAACACAAGTAATATAGAAAGAGGTTAAGGCGATTGAACAAGCAAACAAACACACACACTCGTTATACTAATACGGTTTACGCGTAGGAGAGTGAATGAAAGAAAACTTGAACAACCAACCTTCAAATGAAGGTTTACAAGAGTATTTATAGGAGGAAAGCTAGGGCAACACTCCTAGTTTCCATCCTTTCTTTAATGGGCTTGGGCCTAAGCTCATGGGCCTTCTACATAAGCTTAAGGCTAATAACAAACATAAAGGCCATAATAAAGCTAACTATTACATATTAATTACTAACACTTGATTATGGTTTAGGAGTGATTCCAACAATCTCCCCCTCAAGTGTTGGTGATGAACGGTGAAGGCGTTGATGTAATAGTAGCTCTGACGTCTTCTGACATTATTCGTTCTTGTGAGAAGAATTCCCTTGATTCGAACAATCTCCCCAGTGTAGAGAGATAGTTGTCTTTGAACAATTATGCTTTGACGTCATCTTTAACTTTGTTCTTTGATCATTGTTCTTTGTGGTGAAAGTGATAGTATGTTGTAATCAGCATCAAGTCTGCCTCAGGTCTGCTTCGCTGCTCCAGTGTCTCCACGTCATTCTTCAACATGCTCACACGCTCTTTGACGTTGGAATTCACTACTGATGAAGTTCTCTAAGTCTTTAACTTTGTAGATTCTTTGGTTTGACGAAGAATCATTCTGACTGTTGTGTTGCTTTTGAATAGAACTTCCATTAGTGATGATGTTGGCGTGAGCATGAGAAAAATCAGCACGATCATCCCGCTCCTGAGCTTCCATAAGAAGAAAACATTTCAAACGGTTAGTAATAAGCAGGTTCCGGCACTTACAAGTTTGAACTTCGAGAGTGTTAACAGCATAGTGTGAAAACACAACTCTAATTCTTACAAAGGTCGTTCCTGAACTGGAGTCCCACAAGTGAGATAATGCGATGTACCGAAGTACATCTACAGTTCAGATGAGTCGCTGAGGTCCACCGAAGCATCACCTCACGACTGTAGACCGTTTGAGACACACTCCGCGTAATCCACGGGGAGTTACCGAAGTGACCTGCTGTCAGGGCTGTTTGATGTTGACCCTGGCAGGAGTTTCCATTCAATCACTGAGGATCACAGTTGTGAACCTCTCATAAATGTTCTAGAAAGATTGCTAAGATTTGTGAAGGACTCGATATGAACCACTGATAATCTTATTTGGTGATCAACAAGTGGTGAGATGTCAAGTGTACCTAAGAGATCTTTTGATGAATCTCGTGGCTCTAGACTCAATAGTGCGTTTTGGTTTTCCTGAGCGGAGACTAGGGAGAGGGTCTCCTTCTTCAATACCAGCGATCTCTAAGAGAAAGCCAATAGTTTGTGTAGGGTTCCCTGTGAGAATGAAACAAGCTTTTGTTGAGAGAAACTTGAGTGGCTAAGAAGGTTTAGTGCATGCGTCACTGGATCCATGACGACTTTTAATCTTCAATACCGGTGTCACTAAGTGACAACCAGTAGCATATGAATTGAACCCGGTGTCTGCCCTAAGTTGAATAATCTGGAGGGCTATTTCTTTTCACCCTTTTCTTTACATTTCTTTTTGATTCTTCAACTCCTTCTTTCTCCGATTCTCATTTTCTCCTTTTTACAATCATTCCTAAAGACTTCTAACACTAACTAATGGTAGAGTCCTTGGGTAGATCCCTCCGGCTCTGGCGGATCATAGGACGGTTATTCCTAACCTTAGTCACCTTATAACTCCATGACTAACCTATGTTGCCATAAAACCATTTTGTACCACTGAAAAATTAAATCTCTCCCAGTGTTTATTAATGAAAACATTTTAGTACCACTGTAGAGATATGATTTTGCATAAATACTCCCCCTCCACATGTGCTTAATAGTATTAATGGTTTAAATGCACAGTGAGGAAAGAGGGCGCACATTTTGAATTGATCCACTGGAGATAGACAATCCCCCGCGAGACACGGTTACGTTGCATAGTTAAAGAGTTACATTGTCAGCTTTTAGGTGACAACTAGCTCTAATAACTATCTTGAAGGTGTAGACAATCCTCGAAAGGTTGTCATACCCGTCAGAGTTCATGTCTACCAAGAGTGTCTCGAATGGTACTTTCTACTTGGACAAGTCCTTTGCGAGACACGTTTACATTACTAGCGAACTAGCTTGAAATTATTACCCGTCCAGGACAAGTCTTTTCGAGTTACTAACAGTTTAGTACCGTCAATTTGTTGGTTAAGTCTGAAGTACACAGATTCATTTGCATTTTGCACAACATATTTCCTATCACATAATTTTCTCCCCCTCAAAAATGACATATAAAATGTTATTTTTGAAATGTTGACAATAAATATGACCATTTCGAGTGTTGCGGGAAGATGATCACTATGAACAATTTGTGAACAAAGTTTTAACGCAAATACTCCCCCTCAACAAGTGATATAAACGGTTGAGGTTTTGAAAATCATATGGGGAAGTACTTGTCCTTTTGAGCAAAACCTTGAAAAATGAAAGGTTTGATAGGTTTTACTCAAAAGTAAGAAGCTTTTGCTCCTTTTATAAGGATTGTGGCACTGAGGCGTACCACAGGGTCCTTTCCTGACAAGAACTGGTTGTACACTGTAATGCGTGCACAAGCCATTTTAGGGAAAAGATGAAATAAGTATGAAACAAATTAACCTTTCCCCAATTGACGATGTTTCAGAAATAGCTCCCCCTCGAACTGACAACTGTCTTTAGCAGATTTGAAACTTTTGATGAAGTCTACATTTCCTCTAACTTTTGACGGTTTCAGTATGCAGCGGAATTTGTAGATGAGCAGTAAACCATACAAAGAAAATCTGACTAATTGCGGAAGATTCATTCGAGGGAAACATGCCAGAAATCAACAAGATCTTCTCACATATGTAGACGCATCACATCAAACAAACCACGAAAGACGAAATGAAACGACTTTCCCCTGAATGTTGTGGTCTTTCGGAATACTAGTCACTGTGAATATGCAATAACTCGATACCAAGACCGTGTGTGAGGCATCTTAAGATTATATTTGGGTAACTTCACACAAGATAACCCGTGAAAGTTGAGACGATAACACTGAATTAAGACGTTTGAACCACAGATCGTCTCATTTCTTCGCCCTTATGGAAGAAATTTTTGAAAGCATTGGGTTTTCGCAAGGAATCATGTGGTCAAACAAAAGAAGCAAGGGACGCCTACACTCACTCCCCCTCGATGTTTTCAATGAATCAGAATCATACACCACGTATGTTGATGATGAATTGAAGACATCGAAACCATGTATGAGGAGATAGTGAAACCATGTATGTCCAAGCAACCAAACA
Organism: Chrysanthemum seticuspe; assembly: GCA_019973895.1. Taxonomy (NCBI): domain Eukaryota; kingdom Viridiplantae; phylum Streptophyta; class Magnoliopsida; order Asterales; family Asteraceae; genus Chrysanthemum; species Chrysanthemum seticuspe. The sequence goes on from BPTQ01000001.1 coordinate 205,902,521, forward strand.
AGTGTGAAGTACCATAAATATCTTGAGAGAATCAACTGCTGACGAAAACATCTCAGTTCAATAAGTTGATCATCAGCTGTGACATTGTTGTAGGAAACACTTTGTTCTTCTGTTTTCAGAGATTCGATTAGAGGTACAGTTACAGTAACGGTTGTTGTTGTAGATTCAGATGTATCAGAAATTAGAGTATTATCGGTTGTGCAGCGAAAACATTCGATACATCTGAAGCACGACTTTTGACAGAATCTTTAACCAGAGGAGCAAGCAATGTTTCCAATTCATGACGATTAAGTACAATGGTGGAACAGCTGATGGATCATGATATTTATGACGGTGAGAAATGGGTCCTATGCTGTATTGCAATAAGAGCCATAGCTGTTGTACCTGCATAGAAAAATAGAAGGGGGGCAAGAAAGAAGAAGACATGGATCCCCAAGTGTAACTGGGTTCCAGATGTTAGAAGCATAAAGATGTTGTGTCAATTATCTTCTTGACACCTGAACATGCTATTTTGATGATTTCCTTTCCTGCCTCAGGAATCCACTTGTTTTGGTGCAACTACTTAGTATCTTGCCTGTAGGAATCCACCTAAGACTAACAGTTTTGAAAATCCTACCCGTTGGTATCCATCTAAGGTTAGATCTAGGGGATATTGAAACTTCTTTTGGGAAGAGTCTGCGTCCTATATGGATCCACCTATTAGATTTCTGACAGTTTACATTTAGATCAACGGGTTTATTTCTAACTGTTTGTTGAGTTAACTTAGGTTTTGGTTTGCTACTACAGGTAGTGTTCAGTAATACACTCGAAGGTGATACACTAGGTCGTGAACCTAAGATTCCATCCTTTTGAAGAAGTGCCCTTTTCCTAGCTTTTTCTATATCACAGTTCTTGTACGTGTCATTTGAATCATATGAATCTTTACTTTTAATGCTCAATTTAGACACAGTGTTCGAACTAATCCTAGATTTGCCAGGAGCAGCCACAAGTTGAGGTTTAACAGAAACAGGTATAACAGATCAGAAGCATTATTCTTAGGCCAGGAATGTGGAGTGACTGGTTTTATCAAATGATTATTCTCAACAACTTGGGAGGGAAACCGTGGTTTTGAAGATTTTGAACATTCAGATTTAAATGCAGTTGGTTGTCTAACGACTGATTGTTTTCTGAAAGGTTGTATAGACGATTTCCCCAAGATTGTTGGTTTTGCAAAATTAGTATCCACACTCTTGTCAGTGAATCTTCTCAGTTTGTTTAGTAAAGCAACATGTGCAAGCCCCTTTTCTTGAAGTTGAGCCTTTAAATGCTCATTTTCTTTAACTAATGTATCCACACGATTACTTTGTTCATTTGAATACTGACCACTGTGTTCTGAAGAAAAAGATTTGTTTTGTAGTTTAAGTTCAAGAGAGATGCAATGTGCCTCTAGTTTTGAAAAATCTTTATGAAACTGAGCAATGGTCTTTTTGAGAAGAATGATATCAGATTCAAGAGTTTGATTTGACGTTTCAGTTGAATTGTTAACAAGTAAGGGCTCAGACATGAGATAGTTGTCTGGACATTGTGCAACACACTGGTCAACCTCTCCTTTATTACTAAATTCAGGTTGCTCAGTATGTTGTGTCGCATTTGCAGTCAGAATACGATCAACAGTAGATTGTACCTCGACCATCTGTTCAGTGTCAGTGTCATAGGTGGGTAAGATATCTTCCTCAACCATTTGTTCTTCGTCACAGTTGGGCTCGGTGTGGCAGTTAAGTATGATATCTTCTCCAGATCTGCTGCTGTCATCCTGCTTTTCCAATGCTACAATCTCATTGTCCGCATTACCGACAGTTGTAGTAATCACAACATTCTCAACGTCCATTTGAGCATTCCTTTCATGTACATCAACTCTTTCACCTTGCACGACTGCGGGATATCAGGAATTTGATGATGTCTGACGCTTCAATGCCAGTTGAATAGCCATGAATCCTTCTTTCAATGCCACAAATGGATCTTTATGATCAGAATTCATTTCACTCCCCTGCATAAGAGTCAAAGAGAAGAAAATGTGCGAAGTCGATATAGCACACAGAAGGCCGATATAGTGAATTTCAATTTCACTCCAAAAATAATTTCGAAAAATTTTGACTCTCAAAATTTGAAATTCACTATAAAATTCAATTCTAAGGTTGTAAGAAAAATTTGAGATATGACAATTTTGACGCCAAATTTTACCCGAAAAATTTGAATTTGGGCCAAAAAATTTGAATTTTTGACCAAAATTTTGACAGTTAAACCAAAATTTGAATCTCGCGTAAAAATTGAGCGTTTAGTCTCCCTGAAAAATTAAATTTGATTTTCTTTTTTTTTTTTTTTTTTTTTTGTTTTTTTTGATATTGATAACTTGTGTTGATGGATCTTTGTAGTCGAATGAAACGATGTTGATGAAGTATCCTTAGGCGTAGAAATCAAAATAAACCAAGTAGCACTTATGCGTAAAAAACACCAAAGTTACGCGTAACAGAAGTAGTTACGCGTAGGTTTTAGCTTACGCGTAAGCAGGGAAAAAAGACAAAAGTTATGCTTAAACAGTAAGTTAGGCGTAGAAATTTAGGCGTAGGATTCCCTTATGCGTAAGACTAGGTTTACGCGTAAGATGAATCTTAGGCGTAGGATTTTCTACGCGTAAGCTTAAGCTTATGCGTAAGTTTAGGGTTTTATCCCAAGTGATCTTTTACACTATCACAGTGCAAAGGATATCCAAAGTCGACGTATTTTCAGGCTTATCCAAGCAAGAAAACACGGAGTAAACCACGAAAATGAAGATCAAACCAAGGAAAATCTTACGCGTAGTTTTAGGGTTTTGCTACGCGTAGGATTACTCGTAATTTTGATTTTGCCCAAAGATGTTTCTAAACCAGTTTTTGTGTGATGAAATAGCTTCAATAACACCAAAAGACACAAAAGTGTGAAACTTGATGAACCAAGGCCTCTAAAACGGTTACGAGTAGGATGATACCCTCGTTCAAAAACTAGATGAAAGACAATGATCTACACATAAAGTTCGAAACTTTTTGCCAAAAACAAGTATTTTAACACCTTAAAACGTTGAAAGTACAAGAATCTTGGATTAAAAAGTGTAAAAAAACAAGTTTTTAGGCGAACCAAAGTATCAAACGTTGTTCTACGCGTAGGACCATAAAACCCACTTCAAGAAACAACGATTCACCCAACTAGTTAGGCGATTGATACCACTGTTAGGTCACTAGTTTTACAAACACAAGTAATATAGAAAGAGATGAGGCGATTGAACAAGTAAACAAACACACACACACGATATAAGTAATACAGTTTACGCGTAGAGTATGAATGAAAGAAAACTTGAACAACCAACCTTCAAATGAAGGTTTACAAGAGTATTTATAGGAGGAAAGCTAGGGCAACACTCCTAGTTTCCATCCTTTCTTTAATGGGCTTGGGCCTAAGCTCATGGGCCTTCTACATAAGCTTAAGGTTAATAACAAACATAAAGGCCATAATAAAGCTAACTATTACATATTAATTACTAACACTTGATTATGGTTTAGGAGTGATTCCAACAAATCTAATGGATACCAAAACCATAGACCACAATCATGATCTACACAATCTCTACATTTTATAACAATTCTTCCATCCAAACACTCATTCCAATAGAACACCAAACATGACACGTAATGTAATTATAAGGATAGTGGTGGTAAAGGTCTATAGTGGTGGTGCGCCGCAAAGTTGGTGGTGCGTGTCAACAGCTGTGGTAGAGCAGGATGGTCGTGGTTTGACGGAGTTTTTGAGGCGCATAGCTGGTTGGCCGTCTTACATAAATTGAAATGTCTTTACTAAGATTTTTTTTAACAAGACATGACCCGAAATGACCTTCCGTTACTTCTCAAGTATACTTTTAAAATTATAATAAGACTCAGACTATGGAAGTATTTTTATATTAATTTAGACTCAAATAGCTTTCAGACAATAAGTGACACGACCTCCAATGAGCCATGGATTATTTTATACAAAATTCAGAATTTGACCGAAACTACAACTGTTCACAGTCGCGAGGCTAGAAGCCTCATAAGACCCCATGGTTGTTTTTAGCCGCGGCTAAGACTCTCATAGCCGTGGCTAAAGCCAATAGGCTAGCACCACATTTACCTACACTTGCCTTTTAACCAATATTTTCGACATACGAGTTATAATACTTCAACAATACACACACACACACACACACACATATATATATATATATATATATATATATATATATATATATATATATATATATATATATATATATATATATATATATATATAGGCTCAGGTACCATTGAGAAGGTTTTTATTTTGAGAAGATTGAGAAATCTTCGTTTGAGCAAATTGATTCATGTTTTTTATATGATTCACAAGTAAACATCATTTTATGGTGAATCGAATATATAAATCACAAATTTGATTCACAAATCATTGTTAAATTCGAGTTATGATGATGATTCATTAAATTTGTACAGATGATTCGGTAATCTACATATATCGCAAAATCGAGAGATTTTTAACATTGATTCAAATTTTTTTTTACACATTTTGAATTTTAATCATATTAAAATGAGTTTTACGCTTGAAAAACATGAATCAAAGTTAAAAATCTATCGTTTTTGAAAACCTTCTCAATCTTCTCAAAATAAAAACCTTCTCAATTGATCCGAATTCTCTCTCTCTCTCTCTCTCTCTCTCTCTTTATATATATATATATACATATATATATATATATATATACATATATATATATATATATATATACATATATATATATATATATATATATATATATATATATATATATATATATATATATATAACAGGAGGCATTTGGCATTAATGCCACATCAATGTCACCTCAATACCAACTCAATGCCACCTCAATGCCACCTAAGCATTATATGTCCACCTAAGCACTTTAATAATTCAATGTCCAACTAAGCAATACTTTTATTTTCAAAATTCTTAAGCAATTATTTAAATTTCGGATTTTTTATGCTAATTTTCGAAAATTCTTTATAAAAAAGGGGCCTTGCAAGGATTGAACCTTGGTTATTTGGTTGAATAACATGTGTGTTTACCACTAAGGCAACATGATTTTTTGGAATATATGTTGCAAGTCCAAAATTATAAATCTATGCAACCAATTATGTAGGAGAATCCCTACAACTTTGGTAACCCTAAACAAAACATATATAAAAAAATTATATACGGTTCTCATTCATAATATATATTTTCTAAAAACCCTAATATCCTTTTTCCCAGCATGTACAAGTTCTTTCTTTCATTCTCACTGATTTGGTGACAGGTTCTGAAGGATGGATTGCGAGTTGGAGCATCAGTTCTTGGTGTTCCTGTGTTTTCCCTTTGTTCTAGCATATATGTGGTGGATATGATTCCAAAGGTCTTTTACAATTTATGAAATTAAATCTAATTGTATACTATGAATTTATGTAGTACGTGAAAAATTCAGTGATAAATATATTTTCAGGTTTCTTAGCTATGTATGTATTTACGTAGTTTATTAGGATGATCATGATCACCACGTTATGTTGCTGTAATTTTTCATGTTGTATACATGCTTTGTTTTGTTTTATTTATTTTGTCTATAGGTTGACATAGCAAAGCACAATAAAGATGCATTCCTTAAAAAAAAGGTAAAAAAACGTTCTTTTGATTGTATGTTATTTTTTTGTTGTAGTTTTTTCATGATAGGTCTCTCTCGAAACACAAAGGCTTGATAAAAGTTAAACAAGAACGCGATGGGAGTTAAAGCAGCAGTCGCATAATTTTATGATGTACTGTATGTTTTTATTGGTTGTAGCTCTCATCTCAGAGCTTGAGAAAAAGAATTGATATGGTTATCGATGTGTCAAGTTGGTTCTTCATCCTCCTCACAGAATAAGGTTCTCTTTTACAGCATGATTTCCTCCCGAAAGTATGTAAACAACTCAAATGGGTTTCTATAAAATATCTTTCTGATGGGTGTATACATTTACTGATGTAAAATTGTGTGGCAGCACTCTTTGACCCTGTTGATATCTTAACACCTCTAGAGAAATCATTCGAGAGACCAGAGAGACTTGAGTCCCCAGATATAACCGATGGTGGCGACAAACCTGGGCCCGAAATCGATGATGGTGGTGGTAACAAACCAATGCCGGGTGATGGCGGAGGAGACAAACATGTGCCGGATGATGGTGGAGGAGACAAACCCGTACCCGGAAACAACGATGGTGCATCTGATTATGCAAAGCCAGCAATTGAGCCTGAATTTATGGGGGCATGGGTAATTGACAATCCTAATGCTGGTGTTGCTACCATGCAACTCCAGTTGATGCCTAATGATCAGGTCGTATGGTTTGATACCACGTCACTTGGGCCTTCGGGGTTTAAATTACCTGAGGGAACTGCTTGCCCTAATAACCTAGATGCAAATAATCAGCCTGAATGTTATGCTCATGGCATCGCTTATGACTGGAAGACGTCAAAATACAGGCCACTAACGATTAGTGTTTATTTGTTTTAACTATATACTGTATTCATTAGCGCATCTTAAGCAAGGGTGGTTTCAGCCATAATATCTGTTGGTAAATTCATAGGAACAGAAATCTAGAAAATGGACTCAGAGGAAAGAAGCTGTAGCTAAATTAAGATTATGTTTGTAAGATTTCCTGTGAAATATATATAATTAGAAGTTCATGATATATTTTTGTTCATTTTTATTTTGAGTTCGCATAATATGAGTTATGCCACCAATGGCTGCTATGGGGATGGGATTGGGAATGACACGTGTAGGAATAAATCGACCCATGATTCCATATACACGTGTAGGAATAAACCGACCCATGATTCCATATTGAACAGCTCTTCCAGGTCCACCCGTGAAAATACAATTTCTTATATGCTAAGCCATATGACATAACCCTATAAGAAGATACTTACTGAGAAGTGGTTTTATTATATTTTTTGCAGCAGGATGAGGGAGAGTATCCGCTCACAGAACCATTGCCATTGTATGGTCATGGAAGAGATACCTGGAGGACGGCTTAGTAGTCTAATAGGTGGATCACACCTTACTGATGTTATTACATTTATATTTTCCATCATAGCTATTAAATGTTACATCCTAAATCCAAATAATTGTATCATGATAAATAGAATGCACATGATAAATATTGGGTCAGGCAGAGTGTGTTTATTAAATGTTAACATTAATTATATTAGATGATAATTCCAAATTCAAATTCATAATCCTTAAGTTTTGCATTGAGAAGCTACTGATACATGCTCCAACTCCACTTAAACTCATGCAGTTATGAAACTATGGTAGCTTTATAGATCAACATCTTTACTTCAAAAGATTATTCTCATGAATAAGTATATCAAAATAAGTCATTTGAGTCCCCCCTAAAACGCATAGATGTATTTTTTTTTCTCTTAGAATTTTGGTAATCTTTTTGTTTAACTTTGTTAATGTGCTTATCTTTTTACGGTTGACACTATTTATGTGACCGAGTAGGGTGCTTTGACAACATTTCCAGACGCAAAGGCATTTGCCTGCATTGAAAAAGAGCTGGGGCTTCTACTTGATTCTACTTACTCATCAATATCAACATCTCCAATTGTGGCAGCCAGTTTGGGTCAATTTTATAAAGCCAAGCTTAAGTATTCTGGGCAACATATTTGTTGTGAGGGTGCAAAGACCTGGTATTGAGGACGCAATTGGTCTAGATTTTTACCTTATAAGAGGTCAAGGTATCGCTATAAATAAATACGTAGATGTAAGTACAAGTGATGTTGTTGCTTTAATCGACGAATTCGCGAGAAGAGTTTATCAAGAATTGAACTATGTACAGGTAAGTTTTCCTTCCCAGTCGCACCAATAACATGTTCTCTCATATTCCATTTTTTTAGGAGTTACACTCAGGTGCAGTAGGGGGTGTTTGGATGTGCATTTGGAAAGTGTTTATGAAGATTCAAAAAAACTATATGCGGACAGAGAAACCGAGGTTTAAATTAAAGATTATCAAGCTAGAAGACAAGAGGTTGCATCATTGCTGGAAGTTCCCAAGGGAAAAAATATAAATGAAGTTGCAGGTGATGCTGGAGAGAAACATTCTGATTTGTATGACAAATAGGAGATAATGGGCTCTGATGATGCTAAAGCTGCCGCTTCAAGATTCTTGCTGGTTTGAGGTTTACAGGCATGTAAATTTCAGTTTATTTATTCATTTTTGTTTCATCTAATAAATCATTTCGGTTGCTATTTTTTCTAATGTAGTTATAAGATTCTGAAGTTTAAAAATAGCTTTTATATTAATCAAACCTTTAGTATGATCATTTACCACTGTAACTATGTATGCAGTTTCTTAGTAGCATACCTACCTATTTTTTTTTTAATTTTGAAATGAGTTCCTACTACCACTTCCTGAACTTGCACATGGTTTATACCAACACTATGATCCTCTAGTGACCGTCATTGCACTCTTGGTTAACAACTGTGTCCAAAAGGTACACCAGAAATTTCTAGAATTTGTTTATCAAAAGCATAGCATTATCTACTTCATTGTGATATGATTCTTGATATTAGTGCATTCAAACTAAATTCAGTTAGGATGTATCTAAACCCGCCAACATGAAGAGCCAACCCAAAATGAGGATCTTTTACTGTGGTTGCAGCTTAACAGGTTGTGAATCTTTGACGAACTCTGTGTACAAACTATTTACCGATGGTGGTGGTTGTCCCACGCTTAAGTGATTAGTTGTTGATTAGTGTCTGGTATCTGGTTTATGTATGGCTGCATTCCCTTTTAACTTTTGATATAGTTCTTATGGTTTCACCTCATAAGGTCTGAATATAACTTGATGGGATTGGTTGTGCAGGCCAGTTGGTTCCTATTGCAGAAGAGGCTTCGAGTTCAGTCGCCTGATGTAATGCTTATGACGCTCAAAATGTGGCTTACGAAATCAGAAAAAGAGAAAAATAGAAATGACCACATGGACTGTGTGCGTGAGTAGCCATTATCCAGTCGATGTTAAGCTTCATTCTTAGTAAATGGTCAATAAATCTGTTTATTGCTGATATTTATTATTCTTATGGTCTAAGATTATTTGGTATGTTTGTTATAAGCTAAAATTTAATTTGTATGCTGAATGTAGATATGAACGAGCACAATGTTTTCTTTGGGAAATCAGAAGTGTTATTCTTGTGCATGATGCGCCCACTATCGTTTGACATCACGATTCAAGAAACAGAAATCGAAGCAGCCAAGGTACCAAATTTAGTTAGCCGTACATAGTACATTCCATATTTCCTAAAATCACTAATGGCTACTACGAAGATTGGTTAATGGGTTAAAGCGGGTCGGGTTGACCTGCTGAACTTTTTTTTTTTGTCTATTTTGTTTAATTTCATAAAATAGCTAATATGCTAAACATGGTTACAATTTCTATTACTAAATACTTGATAATTTCATTTAAGTAAAGCGAATGTAGGAGGTTGTTAACATTTGAGTATACTTTCAACGACTTTTAAACCGTTCAACCTATTTCCTTTTCCCCAAGTTATATTACATGTTATATTAAAAAACATAAAACTAAGTTAACTCTTTTCAGATACATGAATTGAAATACTTCATCAGATGGCCAAATCAGTTGAGCGGGTCAAATCAGTTGAAAGTGATTCAAGTGTACTCAAATGCACAGTACCTTCTGAATTACTTCCCTAAAAATGATTATAGTTGTATTGAAATAGCTTTATTATCAATTTATCATATGTAACTCATTAATAATGCAGAAAGTTAAAGAAAAAAAATTAAATAATATTTGGGAAATGGTCTGATTCCGATCCGCTTATACTGCTACCTGAACCTAACCAGCCAATTTTTCCGCCTTAAAGATATCGTAGTAGTTTCCAAGTGCAAGCAAAAACACGTAACTAATAAAAATCCTTTTTACAGTGGATGCCATTGGAGGAATATTCAGCTCAACTTTCACCTCAAGAGAAAGGTTTGAGGAAGTACATTACCGAGTTATGCATAGCAAAGGTAGACAGGGACTACTCTGGATTTTCTCCAATTCTGGTAACATTAGATTCCGATGGTAATCAAAGTTATATTTTTTTCAACAAGGGAGATCTTAACATAAATTCTAGAAATCATTTGTGAATCTCTAATAATTTAATGTAATCTCTCTTTAAGTTCAATATTTGTAAAATTGTTGTATTAAAATTGCCAAGGCAAATGGCAAAAAAATATTGTGCTATGCTATTCACTTTTTACCAAACTGTTGTGTGTTTTACCATAGATAGGTTCACCTTTTTTTTTAACAAATTGTTGTGTGTTCGAAAATGAGTCTTTTCAATACTTAAATGTGTACAAATTGTGCACCACCTAGCTGATGTCAATCCTTCATTTCTTCAAACCACATTGTAAGAAAAATGACGAAAGGCGTGCTACGTGGCGACATACACCCTTTCCATGTGTGATTTCAATGACATGTATGTCGGACCGTAAAGACATTTTCGTCAAACCACCCTTACCCAAGTGTCATTCTCTCTGTTATTTATCGGTGCATACTTCTTGAAGCTCACATATGTGACCAGAAAAGTTCATTTCCATCATCACAACAATTTGATCATTTTGTCGTCGGTCAAATGTCCTGTTCATGTCTTTCTTTCTGCAATATACTTCTGCTGCTTCTTTTTAGCTTAACTTTGACACGATCTAATGTGACCGATTTGCCCATACATTGCGAATACCCCTGTCAACCTGCTCCTATTCGCACATCATATGGATATCCACCACCACCTTTACCCGAAGCACCACCACTAGAGCCCGTGTACGAGTTCCCGTCGCCACCAAAGAAACCCCCAACCCCACCACAAAGTGAGCCTGTGTATGGAGCCCCACCCCAACCTAAAGACCCTTCATGTGAACCACCACCCGCGCCACCATTGCCCACTGGACCTGTTAGGTCACAAGTTTTACAAACACAAGTTATAGAGAAAGAGATAAGACGATTGAACAAGTAAACAAGCACACATACACAATGAGAGTAGCACGGTTAGGCGTAGGTGAATGTGTGAAGAGAATAACTTGAACAACCAACCCTCAAATGAGGGTTTACAAGAGTATTTATAGGAGGGAAGCTAGGGCAACACTCCTAGTTCCCATCCTTTCTTATGTGGGCTTGGGCCTAAGCTTATGGGCCTTCCACATAAGCTTGACCTTAAACAAACATAAAGGCCATAATAAAGCTACCTATTACATATGAAATATAAATACTTGAAATACTGTTTAGGAGTGATTCCAACAATCTCCCCCTCAAGTATATATGAATGTAAACGGTGAAGGCGTTGATGTAATAGTAGCTGTGACGTCTTCTGACATTCTTCTTTCTTGTGAGAGGAATTACCTTGATTCGAACAATCTCCCCAGTGTAGAGAGATAGTTATCTTTGAACAGTTATGCTTCGACGTCATCTCTGACTTTGTTCTTTGATCATTGTTCTTTGTGGTGAAAGTGATAGTATGTTGTTGTCTGCATCAGTCTGCCTCAGGTCTGCTTCGCTGCTCCAGTGTCTCCACGTCATTCTTCAACATGCTCACACGCTCTATGATGTTGGAATTCAATACTGATGAAGCTCTCTAAGTCTTTCACTTTGTAGATTCTTTGGTTAGACGAAGAATCATTCTGACGGTTGTGTTGCTTTTGAATAGAACTTTCATTAGTGATGATGTTGGCGTGAGCATGAGAAGAATCAACACGATCATCCCGCTCCGGAGCTTCCATAAGAAGAAAACATTTCAAACGGTTAGTAATAAGCGGTTTCCGGCACTTACAAGTTTGAACTTCGAGAGTGTTAACAGCATAGTGTGAAAACACAACTCTAATTCTTACAAAGGCCGTTCCTGAACTGGAGTCCCACAAGTGAGATAACGCGATGTACCGAAGTACATCTACAGTTCAGATGAGTCGCTGAGGTACACCGAAGCATCACCTCACGACTGTAGACCGTTTGAGACACACTCCGCGTAATCCACGGGGAGTTACCGAAGTGACCTGCTGTCAGGGCTATTTGATGTTGACCCTGGCAGGAGTTTCCATTCAATCACTGAGGATCACAGATGTGATCCTCTCATAAATGTTCTCGACAGATTGCTAAGATCTGTGAAGGAATCGATATGAACCACTGATGATCTTATTTGTTGATCATCAAGTGATTAAATGTCAAGTGTTCCTAAGAGATCTTTTGATGAATCTCGTGGCTCTAGACTCAATAGTGCGTTTTGGTTTTCCTGAGCGGAGACTAGGGAGAGGGTCTCCTTTTTCAATACCAGCGATCTTTAAGAGAAAGCCAATAGTTTATGTAGGGTTCCCTGTGAGAATGAAACAAGCTTCTGTTGAGAAAAAACTTGAGTGGCTAAGAAGGTTTAGTGCATGCGTCACTGGGTCCATGACGACTTTTAATCTTCAATACCGGTGACACTAAGTGACAACCAGTAGCATATGAATTGAACCCGGTGTCTGCCCTAAGTTGAATAATTCTGAGGGCTATTTCTTTTCACCCTTTACATTACATTTCTTTTTGATTCTTCAACTCCTTCTTTCTCCGATTCTCATTTTCTCCTTTTTACAATCATTCCTAATGACTTCTAACACTAACTAATGGTAGTGTCCTTGGGTAGATCCCTCCGGCTCTGGCGGATCATAGGACGGTTATTCCTAACCTTAGTCACCTTATAACTCCATGACTAACCTATGTTTGCCATTAAAACCACTGTATGTGAAAATATCTCTCAAAGGGTTTGTAGATGAAAAACATGTTTGAACCACTGTGAGAGATAAGTTTTTTGCATAAATACTCCCCCTCCACATGTGCTTAAGAGTATAAATGGTTTAAATGCACAGTGAGGAAAGAGCGCGCACTTTTTGAATTGATTCACTGAAGATAGACAATCCCCCGCGAGACACGGTTACGTTGCATAGTTAAAGAGTTACATTGTCAGCTTTTAGGTGACAACTAGCTCTAATAACTACCTTGAAGGTGTAGACAAACCTCGAAAGGTTGTCATACCCGTCAGAGTTCATGTCTATCAAGAGTTTCTCGAATGGTACTTTCTACTTGGACAAGTCCTTTGCGAGACACGTTTACATTACTAGCGAACTAGCTTGAAATTATTACCCGTCCAGGACAAGTCTTTTCGAGTTACAGACAGTTTAGTACCGTCAATTCGTTGGTTAAGTCTGAGGTACACAGATTCATTTGCATATTGTACAACATATTTCTTATCACACAAATTTTCTCCCCCTCAAAAATGGCATATAAAAATGTTATTTTTGAACGGTTGAGAATAAATATGACCATTTTGAGTGTTGCGGGAAGAGTGACCACTATGAACAATTTGTGAACAAAGTTTTAAATCAAATACTCCCCCTCAACTAGTGATATAAACGGTTGAGGTTTTGAAATCATATGGGGAAGTACTTGTTTTTTTGAGCAAAACCTTGAAAAGTGAAAGGTTTGATAGGTTTTACTCAAAAATAAGAAGCTTTCGCTCCTTTTATAAGGATTGTGGCACTGAGGCGTACCAGAGGGTCCTTTCTTGACAATTACGGGTTGTACACTATTATGTGTGCACAAGCCATTCACATATATAATCATACATCCAAAATTATATGAAGGAAACAATTCAAGGGGTACCAGGAAGTGCAGTAATGTTCCCAGGAGTGCGCACAGGGCGTTGAAAGCCGGTGATGTTTCTCCTGGGTCGCCCACCAACATAGCTCTCCAATCGTCTGAACTGATCCCTTTTGAACAACCGTTCATCAATCATGGTGATGATACGTCTCACATCCCTCCTTTCCTGAGAGTTCCAGCGCTTAGGATTTCCAACTTTCAGGCGTATATCCTTCAACCTGTACGCCAATCCATCCCTAACCAGCTTCAAGGTATGATCCCCGAATTTGTGGAGCTCACTACACGCCATTAAGCAGTTTCTTTGAATTTCACTGCGGTAAACAACGCCGAAAGGTTTGCTGATGAGCGTAAGTTGTGTAAGCTGGTTGATGTCAGGAAGATCAAGTTGTGGTGGAGTGAAGTTTACACGTTTCTGATATGATTCAACAGCCATCTGGATATCTTCGACACGTTCTTTGATCACGATGCGTCTAATGAAGATGAGAACTGACTTGATAAATTCACGTTGAACTTCAGTCGAGAATTGTCTCATACGACCCTGTACTTTGGCAAGGTACATGTCTTCGATGTCGTTGAGGGACAAATTCTCAAAGTCAGCCTCGGAGAATCCATAGTCCTGTTCATCTTGTTGTTTGACTATGATATTCTTCAAGAATGTGTAGTCCCACTTAGACTTGAGATCAATATGTTTGATGGCCACGATGTCCTTGGAACTATACACTGCATGTTGAGACTTCTGAACCAGGCAGCTTCTGTAGTAGATTCTTCGGCGTTCAGGCCAATGATGAATCCCATACAATGCATCTTGGGCGTATGCTTGCACGTTGTCAGAAAACAAGTGATTTGCACGTTCCTCGATAGCTATGCAGTTTGAGTAAATAGCCGCTGGGAATGGAAGAGTCAATGATGTAGCGTATTTTCGCGAACCATCGCTACCGTGTAAAAGAAAATCCAGGTCTCTGTTAAAAAAGTATCTGAAGGGAATCCTTGGTTCGTCTGCTTGGCCAATGGTCGGTAGAGGTTTGGTCCAGTCGGTGTAGTATGGAGGGTTGTCCCTTTGTGTGAAGTCAATGTTTGCTTCCGGATTGAGCCAATCCATGTTGTTAGACATAGCTCGAGCGATGTTCTCAAGATGATATTCGACCTCGAGGGCGCTTTCAGAGCTATCTTTCCATAGTTGAAAAGCTTCATTTTTGATTCGCTTTAACTCAGATTTTGTCATTTTCTTCACATGGAACTTTTCTTGCAATAGTTTTGCGTGCTCCAATGTAGAACCGACTACCAATTCTTGACCTTCATCAGGGTAGGGAGTTTGATTGACAAGTGTGGAGAACCATTCAAACTCATCGGTTTTATCGTCATCTAGCCATGAGACGACTCCAGGCTGAGTCGTCTTCTTCTGCTTTTTGGAAGGCCTTGATGATGATACTGGTTTCTGCACTTGTTTAGGTAAGGTGGGTTGTTGTCGGGGCTCAAGGACCTCTTCATCGTCACCACCCGTATACTCAAAGTAATCACCTGTTTTATGAGTCAGGGGTGGTAACTCGGAATCGTCCCGAGGTTTGTCAGTAGAAGACCGAGGTGGAGGAGACTTTTGTTGAGAAGAAGTCCGTGGTGGAGGAGGTGGCATCGAAGTAGATTTACCGGACTGCTTCTGACGTTTTGGTGCAGAATCTTTATCCTTATCATCGTCATCTCTTGGCCGTTTGGTTTGATTGGCTGACTCCTTGCATGATGATCTGAGTTGAAAGGCAAGTAGACCTTCGAAAAATTTAGCTTCCTCTGAAGTAAACATTCCAGATCGCTTTGACATTTGCATCACTAGTTTAGCGATTAACTCAGATTCAGAGAGATCAGCTTCTTTGGCCATTGTATGTTTAACCAATGCGACGATGTTAGGGGTGAGTTGTCTGGAAAATACTTCTCTAGTCACACCGGGGACAGTGTCGAGAAGAAACTTGCGGGTATGATCTCTTGATGTCTTCTCCAGTTCCTTTTGGACTTTAGGAACGATATCCTGAAGGTACTTGTTAGTGTAACCTTCGATCATTTCGTTCAGTTCCTCTTTTTGATGACTCTTCATGAACTTCTGAACAAATTCCCTTTCTTTCTCCATCTTGTCTTTCTCATCATTTAAGTACTGAATTTGGTCAGCAAACCAATTCATTTTTCTGTAAAGTATGTCCTTCTTTCTGACATGTTGGACAGCTTTCACAATATTTTTATGAGTCTGAGAAATCCAAGATTTTGGTGGTTTCTTCACTGATTTGGATGATGATCTGGTTGTCTTTGTTGATGGTGGTTGTGATGAATGAGACGAAGAATCCGATGATGAGGAGACATGAGGAGACTTCATGTCCTTAGGAGTTTCTGAGGTTTTCTCCTTTGAGTGTGTTGGATTGTCTAGAAGAAACTTTGTATAATCATCCTCGTCATCCTTAGACTTTTCTTTCTCAGTTACCTGTTTCTCAAAATCATACACAATAGTGTCCTCCACAGGCTTTTGTAGTTGCACAAGAATGGTGGCACCAGATCCCTTATCGGGTCGATTAACCGCATCAGGATCTGGAGAGGAGTGGACAGCACCACTTGATCCTCCGAGGCCACCCATTTGATCTTTAGCAAATTCTTCGGCCTTTTGAAGGTGTCTGACGTTGTGAAACTTCTTCCTGTATGATAGATCCAGTTGCTCTTCTTCATCTTCAGAGCTTTCATCCTGAGGCAAAAGTGCAGGAGTCTTCCCTTTTCCTTTAATAGTTTGAGGACTTGGAGGTTTTGGTACTGAGGGATTTTCATCCTTTGCAGTTTCAGAGTATGTGATCTCTTCATCTGTGTCAGTAGCCTCAGAGTCCTCGTCCCTGAGCTGTCTTTGCGGTTCAAGTGAAAGGATCGGAGTGGCTTCCTGAGAAGGAACTTTCTTCTTAGGGGTGGGTTTCCTCTTTGGAATAGGTTTCTTCTTTGGAACATTCCTTTGACTATCTGTACTTGTGACACTTCCAGCACTTCCTTTTCTGGTTCTCCTTACAGGTGTTCCAGAAGATTTTTCGTCGAGATGACCAACTTTGCCTTGTCTGACTGCTTCCAGATACCTTTTGTACGATTCGAGCTTTCTGACATCTTCAGTTAGAAGGAAATCTGGCAGCACAGCACCTTGTTTCTTTGTAGACGTTTCCTTGATTCTGACAGATAGAATAGGTTCCGTCAACATGTCGTGATTGTCGGGGTCATTGAGCCTCTTGGGAATGTCAGGATGAAGTCCAAGTGCTCTCTGGATCAACAATTTAGTATATCTGATGTAGGGAATCTTTGAGCCAAGTTTGTTGAGAAATGACATCATCTCATCCCAAATCAGAGCTTCGATAGCGATGTGTTTCTTGTTGACCAATGCCCAGAATATTTGCAGTTCCATGAGCTTAGGGTGCTCATAGCCGCTGTCACGACCAGAAACAGACTTGGTGATGATCATGTAGAGAGTTCTCCAGGGTTGAGGAATACTCTTAAGCTCTACGTGAGAATGCTTGGTGATTATTCCTGCAGCCTCGTCATAACCGATATTGATTAAGAATTGGAGAGTGAGCTCTTCAGCAGGTGTGGCATATAGTTTGGTTGGATCGACATCAGGAATTAGGAGAACAGCCTTTAAGTCTGCAGGTGTAATGGTGACTTGTTTGTGATTCAGAGTCACCGTCACAGCAGTTTGTCCTTTGACCCTTTCCATAGTGTTCCAGAACTGTTGGATGTAGATCTCAGGGACAGTTGCAGAGTGAGTAAGCATGTTCTGATACGGATGAGTCCTCAGAATGTCAATAGCAATTAAACACGAAGATTCAGAGCAAGTGAGGGTGTCAAAGTCAACACTGAGATTATTCTTTCCTATCTTCATTGGATAGCCATGAGGATAGATATCAGCAATGGAGAGAACGTCAGGTGCATCCACATTCATTTGTTCAGCCATGTCGTGATCTGAAATAACATTAGCCAAAAGAACCAACATATCGAAAGACATAATGTTAGTCAACAGAAGGTCTTATTGTCTAGTTATTGAATGTACAGTGTCATTGATTGTTACGAGTCCTAAGTCACTTGTATGTTCAATAGTTCAATGATGTCGTGAAATGTTTCGTGAGTTAGTTAACTTTAAGTTTTAAAGTTTATTTTATCACATATTGTTCACAACATATCAAATGGTTTAAGTTTATTAGTGACATTTTTGGATTCGTGATGATATGATTAGTTTATTTACAAGTTTGTACAAGTAACAATTCATCATGAAGGTCAATCCAGGGATAAGCGTAGTTTTGGCAAAGTTATGCGTAGACAGGAATGATATATGCTTAGGCGTAAACTTACGCGTAGAATCCTAACTTACGCGTAAGAAATGTTACGCGTAGGAAAAGGAGACCTTATGCGTAGAGCTTATGCGTAGGCATATATTAACCTTACGCGTAAGGCTACTCGTAAGAGTTGACCTTATGCGTAGAGGTCACTGTTTACGCATATCCTTCACAGGATACGCGTAGTGCATTGTAGAACCTTACGCGTAGCTGTTATGCGTAGGATTATTCTTACGCGTAACATGACTACGCGTAGGGTAATCCTTATGCGTAGAATTGCAAATGACCTTGATTCTGAATTTTAAGCGTAGCAAAGCCTGAAATAAGTTTATCAAATCATCAAAGTTAACACAGAACATCATTTTATCACAGATCAAAACATACTAGCTCATTTTAACAGTTACGCGTAGAACACATACGCGTAGTCTAAAACCCTAAATCTACGCGTATGAGTTTTAGCCATAGATTATGCACTAAACTTTTTCTGGTATGTTAAAGACATGTTGTGAGTATGTAAGCCAAGTTGTAACACTTAATTTGTTGAGAATCAAAAATACCCAAAGTTTATGAGCTTTAAACCCTAGTTTCGAATTGATGACTAATTCGTGTTTCTGGGTGGCTATAAACTTTGGAAATTATCAATTTAACAACGCAAGAGCATAACCAAACTATCTTTTTAACCAAAACACTTCACATTCAAAAATACCCAATTAGACCTAAGAACCCTAATGTTTGAAAGTTATCAATTCGTGTATCTGGGCATGTTTGGGTAATGAACATGTGTTTATAGATGTAAAAGGAACATTTTGACACAATCTTATTAACCACAAACGTCCATTCTTGATTTAGTGTTCATACACTTACGCGTAGGACACTAAATCAAGCATAGATCAAGATTTGACCGTTGGATTTGTATCAAAATCAAAACCTATGTTTAAAAACATGTTGAGATCATAAAACCACTTACAAATCGTTGATCCAATGCACGGATTTGTTAAACAATTTCTACGCGTAGGATCTTTTTAGGTGTTGGTAATAAATGTAAGGTGAAAGTGTTAGGTGGGGTGTTTTATCAAAAATAACTTTGTGGTTTTTGCAGTTTTAGTCCCTCCACCTTTTCCTTTTTCAACCAAAGCCTTTTAACTTCCATTTTGGTTACCAAACAAAGGTTTTTAAGAAAGAGACTTGACGACACTCCCCCTTGACTTGAGAAAATAATGAACGGTTATAAATTTTAAGTCCGAGGAGTGTCTTTGAACCAGAAAATGTACCACCATTTGTAAAAGAATCAACCGAGATATGATAACATGCAAGTACACAAATGTTTTGAAACAGTTAATAGCTTATTTTCTCCCCCTCAACACTTGATCGGAAAAATACTGAATTTTGAAAGATAAAAATGTTGACAGAAGAAATGTACTTGCCATGTTGAAAGAAAGATAGATTAGGAGAATATTTTTGTTGTTTTATCGGATTTTATATTTTTGTATTTTGTTTTTGAAAATTTATTTACAAAAGATGTTTTGGTGTTTGACAGGTTTTTAAGACTGTTTTAAGAGGTCATCCAATTCCTCTTGAGTCAAACACCTCATACCAATTCGGTGGACCAACTCATTAAACCTAGCGGGAGGCAAGGCTTTGGTGAGAAGATCTGCCAATTGGTATTCAGTACCCACAAAGTATAATTCAACGGTACCCTGTTCCACGTGGTCCTTGATGAAATGATAGCGTAGATCGATGTGCTTTGATTTCGAGTGCTGAACTGAGTTGCACGAGATTGCAATGGCACTCCGATTGTCGCAGTACATCGGGATTCTGTCAAATACGTAACCATAGTCTTGGAGTTGTGTTCTCATCCAAATGACTTGAGCACAACACGCGGACATGGCTACATATTCTGCTTCAGTTGATGACAGCGATGTACAATCCTGCTTCTTTGATTGCCAAGACACCAGTTTATCACCGAGAAATTGTAGTGCTCCTCAAGTACTTTTCCTTGAGTCTAAGCATCCTGCGTGATCAGCGTCTGAAAAAGCGATTAGTTCAAAACCAGAATCCTTCGGATACCAGATCCCCAAGTTAATGGTTCCCTTGATGTATCGGAGGATTCTTTTAGCCTCAGAGAGGTGGGTTTCAGTTGGTCGCGACTGATAACGGGAGCATAGATAAACGGCAAAGACAATATCAGGTCTGCTAGCTGTTAGATACATGAGGGACCCAATAATACTTCGGTATTTGGTGGGGTCAACTAATTTCCCATGTAAATCAGCATCTAGCTTCTTGGTATGAGTCATTGGTGTGGCATAAGTATCACATGTTTTCATTCCAAATTTGTTTAACAATTCAAGGGCATATTTGGACTGACTCAGGAAAATACCACGGGGTGATTGATG
Organism: Chrysanthemum seticuspe; assembly: GCA_019973895.1. Lineage (NCBI taxonomy): Eukaryota > Viridiplantae > Streptophyta > Magnoliopsida > Asterales > Asteraceae > Chrysanthemum > Chrysanthemum seticuspe. Next base: position 205,923,009 of record BPTQ01000001.1, read on the forward strand.
AACTTGCAGTCCTAGAAAGAACGTAAGTTCACCCATCATGGACATTTCAAAATTTTTCTTCATTAGTTTTGCAAAAGCGATTGAAAACTTTTTATGTGTAGACCCAAAAATGATGTCATCCACGTAAATTTGAACAATTAAGATATGTGCCCCGTGATATTGTATAAAAAGAGTTGGGTCAACCGAGCCTTTGGTGAAATTATTGGCAATGAGGAAAGATGATAGCTTATCGTACCATGCCCGAGGGGCTTGTTTGAGACCATAAAGAGCTTTGTTCAGTTTGTAGACATGGTTCGGGAACTCAGGATCAACGAATCCATCTGGTTGGCTGACATAGACCGTTTCTTTTAGTTGTCCATTGAGAAACGCTGTTTTGACATCCATCTGATAGACCGTCATATTCATATGAGCTGCGAACGCGAGAAATATCCGAACAGCCTCAAGACGAGCAACTGGAGCAAAAGATTCTTCAAAGTCTATTCCCTCTTCCTGACGATAACCCTTAGCAACTAGACGTGACTTGTTTCGGATGACGTTCCCTTTAGCATCCAATTTGTTTTTCCAAATCCATTTTAGACCAATGACGTAGATTCCTGTTGGTCTTTCAACCAGTTCCCATACTTCAAGACGTTTGAATTGGTTGAGTTCTTCTTGCATGGATTCAATCCAGTTGTCTTTTGTCATTGCGTCTTTAATGTTTTTAGGTTCAGATTGGCAGACAGTGAGTGCATAAATGCAATGTTCACCGTCTGAGTGAAGACGTTGTCTCGTAACGACTGGTTGATTCGGGTTGCCAATAATGTTAGCCAGAGGATGGTCTTTTGTCCATCTATGGGTAGAGGGTTGATGTTGGTATACATTGTGCAGATTATGAGGATTCAAAAGGTTTGTTGAAGATTCCGCGACATCTGGTGCAGCAGTCTCATTGGCAAACGGGTTGAAGAACGCATTTGGATCAAAATCTGCAGGTGGGGGTACTTCATTCAGAATATCATCAGCTGGTTCATCATTGTTGGAGGCGGTGTGTTCAACTGTTCTGTTGGAGTCAACTGGTGTAGGTGCATCTTCAACAGTAGTTGTTGTAGCAGGTGTATCAGGTATAGGAATATTATCAGGTTGTGCAGCGGAAACAGCGGATACACCAGGAGCACGTTCATCAATATCGTCACAGAACAGAGGAGCAAATAACCTTTCCATTTGTTGACGAGTTAGCTGAGGGCTTTCTTCAGCTGATGATGGGGGTTGAGGGAAGTTTAAACGGTTGTGACCGGGTTCTAAGCTGTTATACTCAGAAGCCATTTCCGTGAGTTCATCGAAATGAGCATGAATCATTTCCATTACCTCCTTAGTGCGACGATTCCAGATTCGGAAACCTTTAGAATTGTCACAGTATCCAATAAAGACTCCAATATTAGCTTTGGCTTTGAGCTTTCCAAAATCATCACGATCATTATTCGGATAGCAAAGGGATCCAAATACATGAAAGTGTTTGAGGTTCGGTTTATGGTTGTGGACAAGCTCGAAAGGTGTTTTGTTGTGGCGTTTTGTGATCATAGAACGGTTTTGAGTATAGCATGCAGTAGATACAGCTTCTGCCCATAAGTAATCTGGAAGTTTAGCATTGATTAACATTGTTCTTGCAGCTTCCACTAACGTTCGGTTTCGTCTTTCAACAACTCCGTTTTGTTCAGGTGTACGTGCAATAGATGTTTGATGCTGAATTCCCACTTTCTCATAAAATTCACGAAGGGTTTTGTTAACAAATTCAGTTCCTTTGTCTGTTCTGATTATCCGGACGGTGTTGCGGAGCTGAACCTGTATTTTTGTGAGAAAGGTGATGATCATTTGTGGATCTTGGTCTTTGCTACGAAGAAAGTAGACCCAAGTCCATCGTGAGTAGTCATCAACAATTACTAAGATGTAGCGTTTGCCGTTGATCGTACGCATCGGGCCACACAAATCCATGTGAAGAAGATGAAGCACATGCTGAGAGCTGTGTTCCACCTTTGAAGGAAAATGAGCACGAGTGCTTTTCCCTTGTTCACAGGCTGAGCAAAGGTGATCTTTTGAATACTGGAACCGTGGGAGTCCTTCAACTAGTTTGTGTCGAGCAAGGTTGGTGATGGTTTGAAAGTTTAGATGTGAGAGACGAAGGTGCCATAGCCAGGATTTTGTAGATGTTGCCTTTGAAAGTAAGCAAATGGGAGAGGAAGCAACCATGTCTTGCATAGAGATAGTGTACAGACTAGAATTACGCGAGCCAGACATAAGGTCATTTCCATGTAGATCACAAATGAAACAAGTTTTCTCCCTGAAAGCAACCTCCAAATCTCCATCACAAAATTGACCTACTGAAAACAGTTTGTGACCGAGGCCTTCCACATAGTAAACCCTGCTAATTTCGATGTTCCCATTAACATAATCTCCGTAGCCCATGATGGTTGCGAAGTGATCGTTCCCGAATCTGACAGTGCCAATGAACTTTGCAATAAAGTTTGATAACAGTTTAAGGTTGCATGTCATGTGTCGGGAACATCCGCTATCAACAATCCAGAGAATGATCTGTATCACCTGCATTACACACAGACGACACAGATGGAATAGAAGTAGATGTGAAACCCGAAATGTTAGAGGGTTCCGAAGCAGGTATGTTAGACATACACACATTGAGAATTTTAGGCATCCATTTAAATCCTAGTGTGTTATATATCCATTTCTGCCATCTATAACTACTCTTTGCTTTAGTCTTAGTGAAAACACTAGGTGGTACTACATTCTTAGGAGGTGAAGCGGGAGCTACATTGATAGCAATGGTTGCCTTAGAATCTAAAGAAGGTGGTTTACCAAGCACAGACTTAGAATGATTAGTGGGCCTAGAGGTATTCCGATTCTTAGGATTCCGTAATCGAGAGATTATAGTTTTAGCAACACATTTGTCATGACAATCAGAATTCATACTCTTTCGACAAATAACACAAGGTGCATCAAACTGAATATCAAAAATACTTAACGGTTTAGCATTCGTTACATCACTATTTGTATTACATTTGCCAGACGCAACATCTATAGTGGAAGCAACATGATTTTTATTCAGAGTCCTAGGGTGTTCTTCTACTTTAGCATTCTTTATTGATCTTTTCTTAGGTCGCAACTTCCTATTCTTCGATTGAGTGCTCCTAGGCTGTGAAGTGCGGACGTTTGGAAAAGATGCAACTATTCCTGTTTCAGTAGAGGGAAACACATTAGCAACTTGTGATTTGGCAGTGGGAATTCTAGGTTCACGATTAATAAGTGTGACTGGTGCTAATCTCTTAATCACAGTAGGCGGAAGTTGTTCATACTTTCCTAACATTTCCCGTAACTTAGAGATGGTGTGAATCACATCTTGATTTTCAGAACGAATATTACCAGCAAAATTCATAACTTCTCTAGTGTGAGCAAGATAGTGATCAAGTTCGTTTGATGCTTCATCTCGAGTCTTTTTGAGTAAATCAAATATGACACCATATTCCTGTTTAACTTTTAAAAGTTCTTGTTCATATTTTGAGATTTGACTTTTCAAAGACACGTTTTGATCATCCAGTTGCTCAATTTTAGGATCAGAAGATTTTGCACTCAATTGAGCAATTTTCTTTTGAAAACTAAGTTGATGGTTGTGAATATCTTTTTCACACCAATGAAGACGACGTTTTGCATTGTAAATTTCCGTGTGTAATCGTTTATTTTCAGCTTTTAAAGACTCGATCTGAAGCACATTATCGGTGTTCTCAACAGTAACAACAGTTTCAACAATATCAGCAGAGATATAATCAGATGCAAATGGCAAGGCATGAAGTAACACAACATTATGGATATCAGCACAGATAACATCTTCCAAGAGTCGATCAACATCTTTTCTCAACAGTTTTTTTTTGCGTTTTGTGTTAGAAATAGATGTTTCTGTTTTCTCGAAAACGTTTTTCATTACCCCAAGTTCCTTATGAAAATCCTTTTCCCAGGCAATTGCACAACTTTTCAAGTTTTTAACATTAGGTAAAAGATTTTTCTGAAAAATGTCTCTTTGTTCTCGCGCCAGAGGCGATTGAAAATGTTCAACTTTGATTTCAGAGCGATATTCTATCTCATGTTGTAAAATTTTGAGGTCAGCCATGAAAATGTCAAAATATCGAAGGATTTTTCGATTTTCAGGTTTTGAGTTTACTTCACTAATGGAAGGTAAAGGACCATAAGTTTGTGCAAATTCTGTTTTGGGATTAACATTAGAAGACTCAGGTGTTTTGATGATAACCCTTGGTGTGTTAGAAGAATCCGTTGGTGTGACGAAAGTGACCGCGTTTTTATAATTAAAAGGTTTGTTGTAAACAACATTTTTTAATTTTGATCGACTCTCGTCTTCTGCATCTAATTCCTCTTGACGATGATATTCAACATCACTCATGACAGTATTATCAATTTTGTATTCTGCACTGGAAACTTCAGGAGTTGGTTTGAATGTTTTTAGTGAAAGCTTTGGTTTGTAATCAGCTAGATTTTTTCCATATCCTTTTGGATTGGGTTTTAAGGTAAACTTTTCAATAGCTGTTACGGATTCACCATGTTTGTAAACAACAGTTTTAAACTCTTTAAGTCTGTTTTGCAAGCCGAGAATTTTGTCAAGAAGGTCATCTACCCGATTCGTTGAATGCTTTTTGTATGCGGAGAACTGTTTTTGACAATTTAACAACTCAGCCTTAGATTTTTGATTTTCCAAGGTGAGAGCGTTAATTTGCTTTTTATGTTCGTGTTTCAGTTGTTCTATTTCAGACAACAAAGCATTCTTCGAGGCGGCTAGATCACGCATCTGTCTCTCTAAATATTTTTCGTTTTGATGAGATTTTGCAAAAGTGGCTTCAAAACCTTTTTCACAGTTTTCTTGAGTTTTGAAAAAGTTGAGTTGCATTTGTAAGCATTCAAAATCCTTTGTTAACAGTGCATTTTTACTTTTTAAGGACTGATTTAATGCATAACATTCCTCCATTTTGATTTTATGGTCTTGAATTAACCGAGCAAAATCCGGATGAGGCAACAGATCATCTTGTTCAACGTGAGTCTCAACATGATCATTCTTTAGATCCTCAAGTACGACCACGGAGTCAATTTGATTATCAAAGGAAACCATAAGGTCATATTGATCTTCAAATGTAACTACAGGGTTAACTTGAGTCAGAAAGATATGTAGAAGACTCATTTTGAACAGTCTGATCCGTGCCGGATTCAGATATTGGCGGAGATATTAGTTCAGTTATGATGATGGTTTGTTCGAGTACCTGAGACAAGCCATCAGTGTCATACACTGGTCCTGTATCACTCATGTGCAGCTCATGCATATTAGCCATCAACATAACAGCTGCATTAGCCTGCAAGTCCTCCATATCATCATCTGAGTCTGCATCTGCCATAAAGCTCTGTTCTTTGTCTGTAAGAGATCCACCAGCTTCATCCTTAAGAGCCAAAAGTAAAGCCTCTTTGAAATAAGCACTGCCCCTAGTCCTTGGCTTTGGGCATGCATTAGCCAGGTGTGCCTTCTCATTGCAGTTGTAGCATCTAAGACCATTTAACCGATTCTGAGCATTTCCCTGTTCCATCACTTGAGCTCTGTTGTTATTCCTACCCACAGCATTAAACCCTTGACCACCGCCCAACTGACGACCATAATCACGATTCTGAACTTCAACACGTCCATTGTTTACAACAGCTTGAGTCCGTGTGTTAGATGAGGAACGAATGCGATTGTTGGATTTGCTGGTGTAACGGCCAAAAGCATTAGCAATCATCACAAATCCTTGTTGCAATGCTTCGAATGGATCGATTTCCTCAGTAGCTTCACTGACATATGCTTGAGCATTGTTGCTGTATGGAACCAATTGATTTTGTTGAGGTTGAGGTTGCTGTGAAGGTGTGTTTGAAGCAGTTGGTTGAGTTGCTGGTTGAGAGGGATAATTCTGTTGAGCATACAAGGCAAGTTGTTGATTGTCCGGTTGTGACTGTTTAGCAATTTGAGCACGGAGAATCCTTTCCCGATCAACTTCCTTTTCATGAGGCTTCAAGTAATCGTACAACAATCCATAGGTAGAATGATGCATATTCTTCGCTTGACGGAGAAAAATGACATACTTCTCCCATTCTGGACCAAGACTACTCAGGAACTTAGTATTCACTGCAATTCGTGGCATGATGATGTTGTGTTTATCCAAATCATTGATCATGTCTGAAAATCGATGATGATAGGATTCTAGTGTCTCTCCAGGTTCAATCAAGAAGTGTTCATAAGCCAAGTAAATTTTGGTTTCCAAATCCTCCTGATTGAGTACAGATCCTTCCATAAGAAGACGAATATGATCCCACATTTTTTGTGCAGTCTTTTGAGCATCAACACTACGAAGAATTGGGTTTGGTAATCCTAAGAAGATGTATTCCATTGCGAGTTCATCAGATTCATAGTGTAGAAGTTCTGTGGGATTTAAATCTGCAACAGTAGCAATGTTGGTTTGTTCATCTCTTGGTGGAACAACAGTTGGATCTCCGGGTACAATGACAGTAGGCATCTCAAATGGACCTTCCAAGATAACCTTCTTTAAAAACTTTCCATGTGGCTTCTTTAGATCACAAAACCTAAAGAACCTTATCACCCATTGATCGTAGTTTCCTGGAGTGAGCATTGGAGGTCTATCAAGTGATCCAGCTTCATGAATTGATTGTTGGCTGCTTAAAGCTTCACACATCTTTGCAAACCAAGTGGGTTCCTTCATAGTGCTTCGTGATGGATGTTGATTGAAATCATTTGTGTAGGGTAGAACTTGAAGACTTGGTGATGGTTGAACCATTTGTGGTTGTGGAATTGTACCAAGTTGTGGAGTATGTTGCTGATTAAATTGTTGTTGATAAATAGCTTGTTGTTGATTCCATTGTTGATGTTGTGGAGTTAATTGTTGTTGTTGTTGATGATTATAAGTGTGAGGGAAATAGTGAGAGTATGGTGGTTGAGACATGATGATAAACTTGTGTGGTAAAAATGGATCTTTGTAGTCGAATGAACCTTTGTTGATGAAGTGTCCTTAGGTGTAGAAAAGACAAGAACCAAGTAGCACTTATGCGTAAAAATACCAAAAGTTACGCGTAACAAAGGAGTTACGCGTAGGTTTTAGCTTACGCGTAAGTAGGTAAAACACTAAAGTTATGCGTAGACAAAAGTTAGGCGTAGAAACGTAGTCGTAGGATTACCTTATGCGTAGACCTTAGGTTACGCGTAAAGTGAATCTTATGCGTAGGATTTCTACGCGTAAGCTTATGCTTATGCGTAATTTTAGGGTTTTTTCCCAAATGATCTTTTACACTTCACAGTGCAAAAGATATCCAAAGTCGACGTATTTTCAGACTTATCCAAGTAAGAAAACACGGAATAAACCAGAAAATTGAAGATCAAACCAAGGAAAATCTTACGCGTAATATTAGGGTTTTGATACGCGTAGGATTACTCGTAACTTTGATTCTGCCCAAATGTGTTTCTAAACCAGTTTTTTGTTATGGAATAGCTTCAATAGTACCAAAAGAACACAAAAATGTGAAATTTGATGTACCAAAACTGCTAGACGGGTTACGCGTAGAACGACACCCACGAACAAAAACAAGCTTAAAAACGTAAATCCACGCGTAAAGTTTGAAACTTTTTGCCAAAAACAAGTATTTTAACATCTCAAAACATTGAAAGTACAAGAATCTTGGATTAAAAAGTGTAAAAAACGAGTTTTTAAGATAACCAAAGATTTCGTTATCTTTACGCGTAAGACCCAAAACCAAAAACTTCAAAAACAAAGTGTACACCCAACTATTTGGCTCTGATACCACTGTTAGGTCACAAGTTTTACAAACACAAGTTATAGAGAAAGAGATAAGGCGATTGAACAAGTAAACAAGCACACATACACAATGAGAGTAGCACGGTTAGGCGTAGGTGAATGTGTGAAGAGAATAACTTGAACAACCAACCCTCAAATGAGGGTTTACAAGTGTATTTATAGGAGGGAAGCTAGGGCAACACTCCTAGTTCCCATCCTTTCTTATGTGGGCTTGGGCCTAAGCTTATGGGCCTTCTACATAAGCTTGACCTTAAACAAACATAAAGGCCATAATAAAGCTACCTATTACATATGAAATATAAATACTTGAAATATTGTTTAGGAGTGATTCCAACAGGACCATTGTATGGTGGGCCACCAACACCGCAACTACCAGGAAATTGTCAACCAGCAATGCAAAACTGTGCATACGCTCCTCCTAATCCCAATCAAAATGTCTATCAACCATATGATTCTGCATATCATTTGCAGCTCGCGATGGTTTGTGACCAGGTTAAAGAGGCAATCATATATTCTAGAAATTAGGGTCAAGTTGTGGGCTGTGAGTTTAATTGTTTAATTGTGTTTTAAAATCGTTGCAGGCTCTAGAACACATACGGATGCAAATCGTGTATTGGACCATGTACTACTCAAGGAGAGATATATTACTATTTGTCATTCAGTTAATCAAGTCATTTGATTATTGTTATTATGACGTTAATCACATATCGCAGTCATGGATTTTTGGGTTCACTTAAATAAACTTTACTATTACTTAAGGTTGTAATAGGATTTAATATTGTATATGGAACCTTCAACATTCACAGTTTTTTTTAATAATTGCAATAAACCGAAAAATACTTATGGAGTTTCTTTTGGAATGGTGTTCTAACACATGTTTTTCTAGGATGCTTTCTATGGTGATCTTGGCTTGAATGATGATCACTTTGATGCAATTGTTTCTCGAGCAAAAAAAGCTGTTCCGGTACTTCTCATTTCATCTTATAAATTTTCTTATTTATGGTTTAATATATAAGAGACTATTCTTTGTTGTTTCATTCACGTATTGGTTGAACTAAATCACTAAGACACATTCATATTTGCTTCAGGAAAAACAACCCTTTGAGCGTATTAAAGTTTCCCAAAAACAGGCGCTTGAGATGTTTTCTGATAATAAGTTCAAGGTAATAGTTTATGTCTAGCGTATTGTGTGATTTTACTATATTGATGCTAGCAACACATACATAGCATAAAGACGTTAGGAAAAGGTTTATATGTGATTGAATTGATGCAAATAGCTACAAGGTCAGCGAAACTTAGAGTTGGCAAGACGGACGTGTTAATTAAAGGGTCAAAATGGTTGGGCCAACAACGAGCATTTTGGCATGTTAAAACGGGTTGGGGTTTGGATATTTATATATAAAGAAAAAGCATTAGCACAATTAAAGTATCTCCTTATTAATTCCCATCTGATTGATTTAATTGCATTGTTTGGGGTATTTTAACTATCTTCTTATTCCTCACTCAAGAGTAGTATTATTCTTTGTTTACATTAATGTAAATCGATTTGATAATTGGTAGGTTCAGTAAAGATGTGACTATTAATAAAACTTCGTATCCACACATGTACAGATATGTCTTATGTATTTTGGTTAAAATCAACTTTTGAACCTTGAATAAAGGTGAAAAATGTCTAATTTATAATACATTCTATTATGTTGTCTAACTAAAGTTATAAATGTTGCAGTAACGGATCAAAATCAAGCGCTTCAATAAAATGTGCCGGCTGTCAAGGTTCTGGAATGAATGTGTCATTATATTTCATCGTTTTCCCAACCACCCTAATAAAACAAATATGGTAAATCAAAGGAAAAATATAGCACTAACATATCAAATTAGATTAATGACTACTAAAGGTAACTAAATCATTCGTTAGTCATGCATGTAAAAAGAATGAATTCAAATTGAGATGAAACATATATAGGCATATGTGGTAAAAGGAAAAATGCCCAGGAGGAATAAGATAAATTATACTCAAAGCATAATATATTCTGCAACCCCTGGTTTACTTTTAACTCATTTGACCCATATTATGTACATTTAAGAGATAGAAAGTGTTTTAAGAACAAAAGATAGAACGTGGCCTGGTTTATATAGACTTAAGCGATAAGTACCTCTGTTGACCCGTTATCGAACCCGTCTGACCTATGATGCTAAAAAGGTTATTTGGTTAGTTCGATAGATAAGGTATTCATAATGTTGTAAAAATTGTATATATTGTGTATTAACCATCTACGCAAACCATACAATTATTTATAATTCTTAACAAAAAAATAAAAATAAAACCAACAACGAAAAACCAAAGAAACAATTGTTTTATAATATTGTTTGACAATTCTAAAAAATGTATTTCAATTATAAAAAAACAAAAAACAAATAATTATAAGTCATGCCCGCCCATTGGGCGGGCTTCGAAAACTAGTATATATATATACTAGTGTCAAAACCCGTCCGATGGACGGGTATGACTTGTGGTTATTATTTTTATGATTTTGTGTATCAAATATATAGTAAAAAGTAATTAAAAGTTAAATGAAAGGGTAAAGATCTATAACTGATGTTTACCATTAAACGACTAAAAGCAGGTAAGTTATTTGATTTTTTTTTAATTGTTTGTGTTTATTAAATAAAATCTACTATGTGTTTATGTTATGTTTGTCGATATAGTGTGAACATATGTTTTTGTATCAACCTAATTTCCCATATGTCCTTTATGATGTCCATTATTAATCAGAACACTAATAAGTAGATTCCCAATGTAGGTTCGTATTTACGGTATCGTTTTTTCCGCTGTTAAATTACCCAATACATAACCTATAGAAGTTTGTAAGTTTTATTAGAGGTGGCCATATCAGGAGATTAGAAAAGGGTAAAAATATACCTCTAATGTAGTAAGTACAAAAAGAAATAATTTATGTTATCATAATCAATAATACGGCTAATTGGAGGTAAGCTTGTGCTCACAAATGAGTTATTAACATCCAGAACCATTAAACTTGAACAACAAAGCTAAACTTAAAAAAACAAAGTTGGCTTCCTGTTACGGGTTTCATTGGAATCTAAATTTTTAACCAAACCAACAGTCAATTCCTTTTTCTCATGCGGTTTGAGTAGCATTAATGGGATAACTTGTATTCCTAATTTGTCATGCATCCCAACCTACACAAGAAAACATGATCAACAATTTACAACTTAAAATTTTGAAGAACATTAAAAACCGCACCTTTTCCCAGTCGTATACATGAAGTTCAAGGACTTGAGACATGGGGTCGTTTACAGTAAGTTTAAACTCTTCATTCCACTCGGGGATCAAATTTTTAGTCTTTATAGAAGTCTTCTTCGAAGGAACAATTGTCCCACCACTTATTTTGAACTTAACATACGGATCAGAAGATCCGAGTATATCCATCTTTAAGAGTTCACGTGCCCGTACAACCTTCACATGTAGTATACCCACTGGTTTCTTCGTTGCACCACTGTTCGGAAACCATGATTACTAATCGTCAATCCTGAATATTTTGAGCCATGTTTAAGTTACTGAGATGGTACTCAAAAACTGTATGCAAGATTGACTGGTTAAAAGTTTATAAACCCAAGGTGAGCTTAAAAAGAGCTTATGAAAGGCTTTTTAGAAGCTTATGAGAAAGGCTGTTTAGCCTGGTATGTCCTGATACAGGACATACTTTTGAAAACCAGGCTACTTTAAGCCCCTTTAAAGCTTATTCAGAAAAATCTAAAAATTTATCTAAAATTATGAGCTTATAAACCACCTACCAAATACTTAATTTCCAAAATATCAGCTAAATTGGACAAGAGATTAAGAAATTAAAAATCCAAAAGTGAAGCCACTTGAAACTATAATGGATTTTTTTGACTTTTCTAAAAACTTTTGAAATTTGACTTTTGTGAGATTTGACAGCTTCAAACTAATTTTAAATGAGGTTATAAGTTGAAATAAGACCTAAATAAGCTAAAACTTCAACTTATGCAACTATGTGACAGCTTATGCAAACACTTGACTAACTGATATGCAGAAAATTTGTGGCAATAGCACACATTTTTTTCCACAATTGTAAAGATGTGAACAATTGTGCCATGTTATTCACAGTTGTAAATATGTACAAATTATAGACACTTATAATATTAAAAATTCACACTTCCAATAGTAGAGAAAAATTTATACACTTAAAAATGTAATTAAATAATATTCACGGTTACAAGTGTGGATAAATATTATGCTTTCTTAACACACAAAATTGATTGGGTATGAATATAACTGGATAGTGTTAAAATAGAATGGCTATCACTCTTTTACCTTATCAATGCTTTGATACTGCTGAGACTTCCACTCTTCTTGTGTGAAGGGTTGTAACGATACACTATCGACCCATATATCAATCGACGGATTTTCGCTCTGTAGATAACACCAACTTATGTTTCTACATTTAAATGAAACTTCAGAAAAATGTGTCCCTGTTGCCAGTGTGATAAATGTACCTGAAAATAGAGCACGGCTGAGCCAGACTCATTCACAGTGAGTCCACCTTTAAGCATGGACCATTTTAACTAAAAATTCCAAACAATTAGTTATATCTCTAACGCTTGCAAATAAGCTATATGCATCAGTCTAGATTAACGCTTGCAAATAGTATCTATATCTCTGCTTTGGTACTATGCAGAGTGGATGGGTTGAAGAAAGTACCTCAGACATAGCTCAGCCGCAATGCGCATGGAAAGTGTCATGTTTAACTCATTGTGGTGAGTCACAAATGTACGTGCGGCAGCCCCACCAGCAAGCACGTTCAACGTTGGAGTTTCAACCTTAATTAAGAAAAAAATATCAATATTATTAGGAAAGTAAGAAACCAACATGACAAAGATATATCAAGTTTTGTGGGTTACCTCCATAAATTCACGTGTATCTAGAAACCTACCGATAAATGATATGATCTTTGAATGGGTACCAAAAATACATTCTGCTTATAGGTTTAACATCAGATCCAGATACCGTTCACGAAATCATACTTCCTACCGCAAAAAGATATTGCATTGTTGGGGTTATGGTCAATCCAACCCAAACCTATTGGAACCGTACTAATAAAGGTTGTGGGTGACAGAAAGAAAAAACAAAACCGGAGCTAAGATGGAATACCGGATCTTTCAGTATGCACGCATCAGGATTTCTACCACGTTCTGGAGTCCAAGCATTACCCGCTGAAGCTGCACTCTTTGCCTTTTGAGGCGTACGGAGGCACGGGACTAAAATAGTGAACGTTTTAGGGAAGATACTTAGCTCCCCCTTTCCGGATTTTCCTGTGATAAGAGTAAGAAATGAGAAAATGTGTATCGCTTATTCATGAACAACAAAAGAAACGATGTATGGGTGAACATTAGTACCTCGGTGGCATCATGTCGAAGAGCTAGCATACCAGCTTCTATACAAACAGCTTTCAGCTGTGCTCCATTAAAATCATCTGTAGACCGAGCCAACTCTTCAAACCGTCGACCAGTCTGATAGGCATGAGCAGCAACTGCAACATAAGAAATTCCTCTGTACAATTTTAACTAAAAATTCCAAACAATTAGATATTAAATTTAAATGATGATGGTAAGTGCATATCCATTATGGCTACATGTGTTTCAAACTTTGCACACCTTGTCAAGTAAAATCTCAAAGAGAGTAGGACCAGGAATGGCTGATGATACTATTAACTTTGAGCAAGCCCAGTGCATGATAACCACTTCCTGCATAAAAATCCCAAGAATTTACTTTGATTGCTTAGAAACAGTTTTTAATTGTCATGTCATAGTGCAATTTAAATTTACTTTGATGTGCATTATATTTGGCAAATACATTTTCAATTTTATTAGGTGCTATATACTCGCTTTGTGCCAGCTTAAATATGTTTTTTTTCCTATCACAAAGCAATTTAACATTACATAAGTAACCAATATCCAGTGTTCAATTGGCAGCAATGCAGTAATTTTGAATTAGTAAGGTGTACTGAGAACCACTGCCAAATGTAGCATTCAAAAGCATCGCCTGTTAAATGATAACTATGGAGATAAAATACAAAGACTCAAGTTACTTATCAATTACTTCTCTTCTGTACAATTAAGGTAATTTCAAATCAGTTGAACCAACACATATATCTTTTAAGGAAATTCCAAACACCCATGAGCATACAAAAGTCAACAAAAGGAGATACAAAAGACCTTTATAGTATCTGATACTACTGTTTCGCTGATTCACCATGTTATGTTGGTTTGTACTTATTGCAGATATTGACATTAATGGTAGTTAAATATTACCTAGATGCAAAGTAAAGCCCTGCATACATTCTTTATAGCATATGAGGTGCTTAATTTTTGGTAGAAGTCACCCGCTAAATTTAGATTGAAAGCAACTGCGAAAAGACAGATAATTTTATAACTGAGCCCATGACTATCCAGTTCAAATAGTACAGAAAGGGTACCTCGCGTTTGTGAGATACTAAAAGTATCAACTTTATAAAAGCCCTTATTCACTTCCTAGTTGTAAACCAACAGTTCTATTTTCGCCAATGCAAAACAATTATGCGGGTTATATCATTTTTATCATGTCTAATGGAGTTTATAGACTGAATATTATTCTGCATTGCTTACAGTTATGTCTCTCCTAACTCACAAAATGTCAATTCACAGTTTGGTGGCATCTAATAATAGTAGGAGAGTATTAACCATATGGGAATAAGACTTGCCAAAAATACTTCTTTGAACTACTCGGGTGGGGGCGGGGGCATTACCTTCATCTTCTGCAGGATCTGGGGTCCAGAGAGTAAGATTGTCCTCAATCAGCCGCATTATCAGAGAACTATCCTGGTAAGACTTTTGATCTAGGCTATCAAGTTCAGCAGCAGCGTCCTCAAATGCCTTTCTAGCCATGTTGCAAGCCCTACACAATTTCAAAATAATTTGTAAATTTAAATGAAACTTTGGCTGTGATTCAGGTTAGCATAACCAGTACCAAGAGGAAACTATATCCTCCCTTGACTTTGACTTGTGTGGTTAAACAAACTACACTTGACTGTTAAATTCGATATGGATTTTTCTGCAAATTTACATCGGAACTTAAATATTAACAGTACGAATGACACTTTGACATACCTTTCAGTATTAGCCATTATCTCGTAGTGAAAGACCGAGAAGTTCAAAGCCAAGCCAAGTCTGACTGGATTAGTAGGCGGAAGATCTGATTCAACAATAGCAGCTGCAGCCTGAAATGTGATAAACAAACCAACTAATTAAAATGAGTAAAAATCACAAAATGAGTAAGAATCTTATACTTAGCACAAGATAGGGATGCGAGTAATCTCACAACATCCTCATCAGCAAGATTTAACTGTGTCTTGATCTCAGAATAACTTAACTGTTCCGAAGCATTAAATAGCAAAAGAGCTGCTGAACTCCACATGAAAAAACAAAAATAGAAGTTTATAAAAGTATTTTACGTTGGAGACTATTAGAGAAAACAAATAGACTGTTAATTACAGTCTGAAAGAACTTTCATAATAATTTATTATATTGAACACTTCCATCCCAATTCCCAAGTATTAATTATCTTTTAACTTTTTTGTAGGTCGAGGAAGAAATGTTAATGCACAAGTTTTATGACCTCATGGCGGCTCAAGGACTGACTAAGAAGGTAATTTGTCATATCACAAATTGATGTACCTGGTCATACTGTGTTTTCTTTCATGTCACTACAAGACATTCCATGTCAGGACTCAGGATATCGATGAAAATGAAGTACTTCTTTTCATTACATATTTAAGAATTGGAAATTACTTATATACTCATTGTCATTGTTGAAAAGAAAAACATAATTAAATTGATTTGAAACCAGAATGTTTTTATAACTACTAAGGGTTAGTGTAGATCTATTCTATTTGGTATGTATTGTGTGCTTCATCATCTCAAGCTCATCTGTTGTTGTGTCTTCTTGCAGAAACAAGATGAAATCAATGTTCCAGATGAAAGCGAGCCGCCACAAATTAAAGCATTGGTTACTTCAGATAGCGACCCGGATAGTGGCGAGAAACAGTAATGATGCCAAATAGGGATATAAACTTGTCATTTTCTGAGGTCTAATGTGCCTTGAGTTTTGGTTTTGGGTTAATGCTGTAAGTAGCACGTGTGGCACTTTTGTTTTACAATTGAGTTTCAGCTGTTTACTACAGATATGAGCCTTTTTTAATAGCCAAAATGAATCTAGAGTTATAGTTTTCTCAAGTTGTTTACTGCAGATTTGTACCTTTTGGTTATTATAAAAGGTGACACATTGCTTAGACACCAAAACACCATACTAAATACATCTTACTGTATGCAGAGGCCTGCACATTGTACATTGTGTATAAAAGGTGATACATATAAGTACATGATATAAACGCTGAGGATGATACAAACAACTCACCAGACGACAATTGTTAGGGATGTTCTGTATCCGAACTGGAGATGCTATCCGCAATTCTCTCGCTGCGAACCGATAGGTGAAACGTTAATGGTAACAAATGTAACATATAGTAATCAGTGTGAACCTAGAATAATCAAATGTATGTATTACTTTTCCTTGCAGGATGCGGCAGCTTGTGGATTTCGGATGGAACGACAGAAGCTATTCGGCATATCTCAACTG
The DNA here is from genome assembly GCA_019973895.1 of Chrysanthemum seticuspe. Lineage (NCBI taxonomy): Eukaryota > Viridiplantae > Streptophyta > Magnoliopsida > Asterales > Asteraceae > Chrysanthemum > Chrysanthemum seticuspe. The sequence continues at coordinate 205,939,617 of BPTQ01000001.1, forward strand.
AAATCCAAACAAAAATTAGCATAAACACTGGTTCCATATACCAACTTACAGATAAGTAAGTCACATATGTCATCTGGCAATTTACCGTTCAGTTTTGTTTTATAACTGTTAGTATTGGCAACTGATATTGCTTCATCCATGTGATGCGGAACAGATTCAGAATACGATGCGGGCATATCTTCAATGACAACACCTACAAGATCAACCGCTGCTGTTCCAAAGTCCATAGCTGCAGATACATGTAAACACTTATCATCATAACCTGCTACTAACATATACCTCACTGTTTTTCAATAACCTTTCCTTGATGGTTTTTTAATTTCTTCTCGAAAGCTCCATCTTTTTTATTTTGTTTTGAACGTGTATTACAAAAATGGTTCATGTGTAACTGTGAAATAACTATGTTATTAGTTACTTTATAGATATAAATCATCTTTGAATTGAAATTTGTAATAAGCTTCTATTGGACCATGAAACAATAATATTGGTAAAAATCACTATAAATTGCAAACAACAATAGACAAGTCATTACCTGGTGGAAATCATATGGGATTATAATTCATGATTCTGGATGCTTCAGATGAGTTGAGCAACAAACCTCATCTGGTGACGTCATAAAAGTAGGCATATCAATGTACTAATGGTATTGGTTTCGGTTATGGGTCGGTATTTAAAATATTTGACAGTAAAATATGGTTTCTAAGCTTTATGCCAAGTCAACTATTGCTATAAAGGGAGTAACACATAATAGAAAACAAAAGAGAAAGCGTAACGGTAACCTACTGGTTTCTGGAAGCCCTTGCTTCAGAAGGTTCAAGTAGTTCACCAATCTTGCATCTTCGAGTGAAGATGAATCGAGAGAGAAGATGAATCGAGAGACACGCATACCATTTCTTTCAGGGTGAAAAGTCCCACAATACACAATCATTCTCAGAATTACCAACCAGGCTAGCAACTTAGATTCTATCAAGATCAAATTCTGAATGATCGATTATACAAATCACCTAAGCTTGGCATTCGGTACTTTGTACCTTCGTAACCTAAATAATATTTATTAAACCCCAGTCTCTCATTTCTTAACAGCTCTGCCATTGCAATATCATTTCCATTATGAACTCCATTCCAACTATCCCAATGGCCATTATTAGACATCCTTGGCTATTGGAAATTACCCATGGTAAGGAGATCAATTTTTGGGCAGAGTTTGTTCTATAATTCTAGAAGAAAGTCCATAGGAATCTGTTCTTTGGGGAAAGGCTAAATGATCTCCTAACACAAAACTGTAAAGTGAAATAATAAGCGACAAACACGGTACAAAATATGCGATTACTTACCTACACTTGCAGGGAGTTGGGGGCCTGCATAAACAGTGGCTGCATCTGTATTTGTCACAGACCAATGTCAAATACAATTAAAAAAAAAAAGAGAGAAATGCACATTAGATCGTGAAAGAGAATACCAAACACATGAACACTGACCTATGCTTGCAGCAAGTTGAACAGCATCAGAAACATGGGTTGCGCATGCACTTGTTAGCTTCTTAACCCACACAATATATATGGCCCATGTTTCCAGCTCGATCTTTCCGACCTCGATATGTAAGGAAACAAAAATGTAGCATATATAAAAAAATTGACCTCCATAACTCAAAATCATCTTTCAAAACAAAGATAAGAAAATGTAATGATAAAATACCTTACAAATTTGAACAACCCAAACCTACAACCTGAGTAAAATACCAAATGTCAAAAAAAAAAATTAGATGTTTCAATGTAGCAAAACTAAACAAATTGAAATAGTTTTGTCCTAAAGCATTCATGCACACCCTTACTCATGAGGTTCAAAGAGTATCTCATTAGATTTGTGATTATCAACCCTCGGTTTACAGAGTTCATCTTTCTTCCTGCATTCCAAAAAAAATTCAAATTACAAATAAAAAACACTATGTCAATTACAAACAAAATCAAGGAAATAGACATCAAAAATCGTACCTTTGGGCCATTGAAAGGGCTTTTGCTAATTCATTCATGTAAAATCAAGTTTATATGTCTAGAATCTCTGTAGAAAGAAAAGCTTGCCTATTAAATGGATCCACTAATCTTAAGAATTATATAATTTAATATAAAGATGAGAAACAAAAACCCCATAAAATTACCTTTGTATTAGGTTGTTTTTTTTGTGATTCTCCAGTTTAATACAGGGTACTTGGCTTTTAGGGTACCTGTAACAAAAACAAAAGAAGATGTTATTATGATTAGCAGGGGAGAAGCAGAAGTTGTCGATTTAGGGTTTTGGGTTTTTTTGGAAGGGTAGCAGATTGAATAGAGGTTTAAGTCATGTGGCTGTCTTTTTATTCTTATTCCGTGTTTTTCAACTTACCTTTATAGATTATAAGTTGCAAATTAAATTTCAAATAATGTGTTGGTGCAATGGTAAGATGTATGTAAAACATATTCGCCACCCGGGTTCGAATCCAACCTCATGAATTTTTGGAAAAAAAAAGTTTCGGAATTTGTTTATAAATGCCAAAAGAGTGCTAGGTGGCATGTGTTGCTTAGGTGGAAATATGACGTGGCATTATGGGATGCCAAGTGGCATTATGACGTGGCATGCCTCCTCTTATATATAATGTGTGTATATATATATATATATATATATATATATATATATATATATAACCGAAAGTATTCATGTACGTAACATGGATGTGGATACGTACTGCTACTACAAAAGTAGGGAATTTGCCAAACACTCTCATTTTGGATCCATACTAACATAACTTGTTCATAAATTCCTAAGACGACTTGAAACTGAACATGAGCATGTTTTGACGCTAACATTGACTTCTGAAAACATATGGGGTGTTACAAGTAATATCAAAGTGCTAGTAAGGTCACCTAACCCGAGCGTAGTTGTTTCTCCCAAAATGCACTCTAATCTACAATCTACAAGCCCCAACGTCTATCTTCATTTACCTACACAAAACTAGAACTGAGAACGGTAAGTCCTTACGATTATTAAGTAAACGGAACATATATGAACTAACACTTGCAATTCTAAATATACGCATAGTAGTCTACAACATGCTATAAATGGTACGACTTTAGTCGACTTACAACTTGTACATGACATATATATTTCTGGTCTGTCGGGTTTAACGCATTTAGTCTTTTTTACTCTTTTTTAAACGGGTTTGGTCCGAGTGGTTGCGACCCGTAGGTCCCTTGACCAATTTTTCCGTTTGTTTGACCGTTAAATTTACAGAAATGACATAAATACCCTTAAAAATAAGGTTCTTGGCGTTTGTAGGGTATAACAAATTTAGTCCCTATTTTTTTATTATGTTTTGGTTTCATACGTTTTTAACCGTGTTCGTCCGTTCTTTTACGTTTTTGTCCGTTTTCATACGTTTTTAACCATTTTTGTCAGCTCTTTTATGTTTTTGTCCATTTTTCTTACGTTTTTATACATTTGCATCCGTTTTTATACGTTTTCGCCCGTTTTTATATATTTTCGTCCGTTTTCTTACGTTTTTTACGTTTTCGAACGTTTCGTCCATTTTTATATGTTTTCGCCTGTTTTTACATGTTTTCGTCCGTTTTCTTACGTTTTCGTCCGTGTTCGTACGTTTTTATATGTTTTCGCCCGTTTTTATACGTTTTCGTTACGTTTTTTCACATGTGACGAAAAAAAATTCTAAAAGAATTATTTCAGAAAAAAAATTAAAAAAAAAAGTTTTTGAACATAAAAAAATCGAAAAAAAAAGGTTTGGAAAAAAAAATTTGAAAAAGACTTTTTGAAAAAAAAAATTGGAACAAAAAATTAGGAAAATCTTTTTTCGAATAAAAAATTTTTATTCCAAATTTGAAATAAAATAAAATTTGGAATAAAAAATTAGGAAAATTTTTTTTGAAAAAGAATTTTCGAAAAAAATTTGGAATAAATTTTTTTCCTAACTTTTTATTTCAAATTTCTTTTTTCGAAAATTCTTTTTCAAAAAAAATTTTCCAATTTTTTTTTTCAAATTTTTTTTTTCCAGTTTTTTGTTTCGAAATTTTTTTTCAAAATTTTTTTCAAAATTTTTATGTCAAAAACGTTTTTACTGAAATATTTTTTTATATTTTTTTCTGTCACATGTGAAAAAACGTGACGAAAACGTGCGAACACGAACGAAAACGTAAGAAAACGGACGAAAACATATAAAAACGGACAAACACGTTCGAACACGGACAAACACGTTCGAACACGGACAAAAACGTAAGAAAACATAAGAAAACAGACGAAAACATATAAAAACGGGCGAAAACGTATAAAAACGGATAAAAACGTGCGAAAACGTATAAAAACGGATAAACGTGCGAAAACGTATACAAAATAGACAAAAAATGTAAAAGAACGGACGAAAACGGTTAAAAACGTATGAAAACGAACGAAACGGAATAAAAAATAGGAACTAAATTTGTTATACCCCACAACCACAAGGACCTTATTTTTAAAAGTATTTATGTCATTTATGTAAATTTGACGGTCAAACAAATGAAAAAATTGATCAAGGGACCAAACCCATTACGGGTCGCAACCACAGGAACTAAACTCGTTAAAAAAATAAAAGACTAAATCCGTTAAACCTGAAAGAGCCAAAGACCATTTATGAAATTATTTATAAAATAAAAACATTTGAGTCATATCATAAAACCAACAACTTTTTATCTCTATTATTAATTACTAAACAATTACTTACTTATAGTGGCGATACTGATAGTAGTGGTAATTTGTGTGTGTGTTAGGTCACTAGTTTTACAACACAAGTAATATAGAAAGAGATAGAGGCGGTTGAACAACACACAAACACACACACACGTAAAAGTAAAGAAAGGTTTAGGCGTAGAGTGTATGTGAAAGAGTAACTTGAACAACCAACCCTCAAATGAGGGTTTACAAGAGTTTATATAGGCAAGGAGCTAGGGCAACACTCCCTCTCCTTCCCTATTCCTTATTGGGCTTGGATCAAGCTTATGGGCCTTCTACATAAGCTTGACCTTAAACAAACATAAAGGCCATAATAAAGCTACCTATTACATATGAAATATAAATACTTGAAATACTGTTTAGGAGTGATTCCAACAATCTCCCCCTCAAGTATATATGAATGTAAACGGTGAAGGCGTTGATGTAATAGTAGCTGTGACGTCTTCTGACATTCCTCTTTCTTGTGAGAGGAATTGTCTTGATTCGAACAATCTCCCCAGTGTAGAGAGATAGTTCTCTTTGAGCAGTTATGCTTCGACGTCATCTTTAACTTTGTTCTTTGATCATTGTTCTTTGTGGTGAAAGTGATAGTATGTTGTTGTCTGCATCAGTCTGCCTCAGGTCTGCTTCGCTGCTCCAGTGTCTCCACGTCATTCTTCAACATGCTCCCACGCTCTATGACGTTGGAATTCAATACTGATGAAGTTCTTTAAATCTTTATCATTGTAGATTCTTTGGTTTGACGAAGAATCATTCTGACGGTTGTGTTGCTTTTGAATAGAACTTCCATTAGTGTTGATGTTGGCGTGAGCATGAGAAGAATCAGCACGATCATCCCGCTCCAGAGCTTCCATAAGAAGAAAACATTTCAAATGGTTAGTAATAAGCGGTTTCCGGCACTTACAAGTTTGAACTTCGAGAGTGTTAACAGCATAGTGTGAAAACACAACTCTAATTCTTACAAAGGCCGTTCCTGAACTGGAGTCCCACAAGTGAGATAACGCGATGTACCGAAGTACATCTACAGTTCAGATGAGTCGCTGAGGTACACCGAAGCATCACCTCACGACTGTAGACCGTTTGAGACACACTCCGCGTAATCCACGGGGAGTTACCGAAGTGACCTGCTGTCAGGGCTGTTTGATGTTAACCCTGGCAGGAGTTTCCATTCAATCACTGAGGATCACAGATGTGATCCTCTCATGAATGTTCTCGATAGATTGCAAAGATCTGTGAAGGACTCGATATGAACCACTGATGATCTTATTTGTTGATCTTCAAGTGATTAAATGTCAAGTGTTCCTAAGAGATCTTTTGATGAATCTCATGGCTCTAGACTCAATAGTGCATTTTGGTTTTCCTAAGCGGAGACTAGGGAGAGGGTCTCCTTCTTCAATACCAGCGATCTCTAAGAGAAAGCCAATAGATTATGTAGGGTTCCCTGTGAGAATGAAACAAGTTTCTGTTGAGAGAAACTTGAGTGGCTAAGAAGGTTTAGTGCATGCGTCACTGGGTCCATGACGACTTTTAATCTTCAATACCGGTGTCACTAAGTGACAACTAGTAGCATATGAATTGAACCCGGTGTCTGCCCTAAGTTGAATAATCTGGAGGGCCATTTCTTTTCACCCTTTACTTTACATTTCTTTTTGATTCTTCAACTCCTTCTTTCTCCGATTCTCATTTTCTCCTTTTTATAATCATTCCTAAGGACTTCTAACACTAACTAATGGTAGTGTCCTTGGGTAGATCCCTCCGGCTCTGGCGGATCATAGGACGGTTATTCCTAACCTTAGTCACCTTATAACTCCATGACTTACCTATGTTTGCCATTATAACCACTGTATGTTAAAACCTCTCTCAAAGGGTTTGTTAACGAAAAACATGTTTGAACCACAGTGAGAGATTAAGTTTTGCATAAATACTCCCCCTCCACATGTGCTTAATAGTTTTAATGGTTAAATGCACAGTGAGGAAAGAGCGCGCACTTTTTGAATTGATCCACTAAAGATAGACAATCTCCCGCGAGACACAGTTACGTTGAATAGTTAAAGAGATACATTGTCAGCTTTTAGGTGACAACTAGCTCTAATAACTACCTTGAAGGTGTAGACAAACCTTGGAAGGTTGTCAAACCCGTCAGAGTTCATGTCTATCAAAAGTTTCTCGAATGGTACTTTCTACTCAGACAAGTCCTTTGCGAGACACGTTTACATCACTAGCGAACTAGCTTGAAATTATTACCCGTCCAGGACAAGTCTTTTCGAGTTACTAACAGTTTAGTACCGTCAATTCGTTGTTTAAGTCTGAAGTTCACAGATTTATTTGCATTCACCACATATTTCTTATCACACAAATTTTCTCCCCCTCAAAAATGGCATATGAAAATGTTATTTTTGAAACGTTTGAGAATAAATATGACCATTTCGAGTGTTGCGGGAAGACGACCACTATGAACAATTTGTGAACAAAGTTTTAAATCAAATACTCCCCCTCAACTAGTGATATAAACGGTTGAGGTTTTGAAAAATCATATGGGGAAGTACTTGTCTTTTTGAGCAAAACCTTGAAAAGTGAAAGGTTTGATAGGTTTTACTCAAAAATTAAGAAGCTTTCGCTCCTTTTATAAGGATTGTGGCACTGAGGCGTACCACAGGGTCCTTTCTTGACAATTACGGGTTGTACACTGTTATGTGTGCACAAGCCATACACATATATAATCATACATCCAAAATTATATGAAGAAAACAATTCACGGGGTACCAGGAAGTGCAGTGATATTCCCAGGAGTGCACACAGGGCGTTGAAAGCCGATGATGTTTCTCCTGAGTCGACCATCAACATAGTTTTCCAATCGTCTGAACTGATCCCTTCTGAACAACCGTTCATCAATCATGGTGATGATGCGTCTCACATCCCTCCTGTCCTGAGAATTCCAAGGTTTAGGATTCCCAACTTTCAGACGTATATCCTTCAATCTGTACGCCAATCCATCCCTAACCATCTTCAAGGTATGATCCCCGAATTTGTGGAGCTCACTACACGCCATTAAGCAGTTTCTTCGAAGTTCACTGCGGTAAACAACGCCGAAAGGTTTGCTGATGAGCGTGAGTTGTTTAAGCTGGTTGATGTCGGGAAGATCAAGCTGTGGTGGAGTGAAGTTTACACGTTTCTGATATGATTCAACAGCCATCTGGATATCTTTGACACGTTCTTTGATCACGATGCGTCTAATGAAGATGAGAGCTGACTTGATAAATTCACGTTGAACTTCAGTCGAGAATTGTCTCATACGACCCTGTACTTTGGCAAGATACATGTCTTCGATGTCGTTGAGGGACAAGTTCTCAAAGTCAGCTTCGGAGAATCCATAGTCCTGTTCATCTTGTCGTTTGACTATGATATTCTTTAAGAATGTGTAGTCCCACTTAGACGTGAGATCAATGTGTTTGATGGCCACGATGTCCTTCGAGCTATACACTGCATGTTGAGACTTTTGAACCAGGCAGCTTCGGTAGTAGATTCTTCGGCGTTCAGGCCAATGATGAATCCAATACAATGCATCTTGGTCGTATGCTTGCACGGTCAGAAAACAAGTGAGTTGCACGTTCCTCGATAGCAATGCAGTTAGAGTAAATGGCCGCTGGGAATGGAAGAGTCAATGATGTAGTGTATTTTCTCGAACCATCGCCACCATGGAGAAGAAATTCCAGGTCTTTGTTGAAGAAATATCGGAAGGGAATCCTTGGTTCGTCTGCTTGGCCAATGGTTGGTAGAGGTTTGGTCCAGTCGGTGTAGTATGGAGGGTTGTCCCTTTGTGTGAAGTCAATGTTTGCTTCCGGATTGAGCCAATCCATGTTGTTAGACATAGCTCGAGCGATGTTCTCAAGATGATATTCGACCTCAAGGGCGCTTTCAGAGCTGTCTTTCTATAGTTGAAAAGCTTCATTTTTTATTCGCTTCAACTCAGATTTTGTCATTTTCTTCACATGGAACTTTTCTTGCAATAGTTTTGCGTGCTCCAATGTAGAACCGTCTACCATTTCTTGGCCTTCATCAGGGTATGGAGTTTGATTGACAAGTGTGGAGAACCATTCAAACTCTTCGGTTTTATCGTCATCTAGCCATGATACGACTACGGGCTTAGTCGTCTGTTTCTTCTTTTTGGAAGGCTTTGATGATGAAACTGGTTTCTGCACTTGTTTGGGTGAGGTGGGTTGTTGTCGGGGCTCAAGGACCTCTTCATCGTCACCACCCGTATACTCAAAGTAGTCACCAGTTGTATGAGTCAGGGGTGGTAACTCGGAATCGTCCCGAGGTTTATCAGTAGAAGACCGAGGTGGAGGAGACTTATGTTGAGAAGAAGTCCGTGGTGGAGGAGGTGGCATAGATGTAGATTGACCAGACTGCTTCTGACGTTTAGGTGCAGAGTCCTTATCCTTATCATCGTCATCTCTTGGCCGTTTGGGTTGATCGGCTGACTCCTTGCATGATGAACTGAGTTGAAAAGCAAGTAGACCTTCGAAAAATTTAGCTTCATCCGAAGTAAACGTTCCAGATCGCTTTGACATTTGCATCACTAGTTTAGCGATTAACTCAGATTCAGAGAGATCAGCTTCTTTGGCCATTGTATGTTTAACCAATGCGACGATGTTAGGGGTGAGTTGTCTGGAGAATACTTCTCTAGTCACACCGGGGACAGTGTCAAGAAGAAACTTGTGGGTTTGTTCTCTTGCTGACTTCTCCAGTTCCTTTTGGACTTTTGGAACGATATCCTGAAGGTACTTTTGAGTGTAACCTTCAATCATTTCATTTAGTTCCTCCTGACGATGACTTCTCATGAATTCCTGAATAGCTTTCCTATCTTTCCGCATCTCGTCATTCTCATCATGTAAGTACTGCATTTGTTCAGCATACCAATTAAGTTTTCTATGAAGCATGTCCTTCTTTCTAACTTGTTTGACAGCTTTCACAATTCTTGCATGTGTTTGAGAAATCCAAGATTTTGGTGGTTTCTTCACGGATTTGGATGATGATCTAGTTGACTTCGTTGATGGTGGTGGTGATGAATGAGATGAAGAGTCCGATGATGAGGAGACATGAGGAGACTTCATGTCCTTAGGAGTTTCTGAGGTTTTCTCCTTTGAGTGTGTTGGACTGTCGAGAAGAAACTTTGTATAATCATCCTCGTCATCCTTAGACTTTTCTTTCTCAGTTTCCTGTTTCTCAAAATCATACACAATAGTGTCTTCAACAGGCTTTTGTTGTTGCACAAGAGTGGTGGTACCAGATCCCTTATCGGGTTGATTAACCGCATCAGGATCTGGAGAGGAGTGGGCAGCACCACTTGATCCTCCGGGGCCACCCATTTGATCTTTAGCAAATTGTTTGGCCTTTTGAAGGTGTCGGACGTTGTGAAACTTTTTCCTGTATGATTTATTCAGTTGCTCTTCTTCTTCTTCTTCAGAGCTCTCATCATAAGGTACAAGTGCAGGAGTCTTCCCTTTTTCTTGGACAGCTGGAGGACTTGGAGGTTTTGCTACTAAGGGATTAACATCCTTTGCAGTTTCAGAGTATGTGATCTCTTCATCTGTGTCAGTAGCATCAGAGTCCTCGTCCTTGAGCTGTCTTTGCGGTTCAGGTGAAATGATAGGAGTGGCTTCCAGAGACGGAACTTTCTTCTTAGGGGTAGGTTTCCTCTTTGGAATAGGTTTCTTCTTTGGAACATTCCTTTGACTATCTGTACTTGTTACACTTCCAGCACTTCCTTTTCTGGTTCTCCTTACAGGTGTACCAGAAGATTTTTCGTCGAGATGACCAACTTTGCCTTGTCTGACTGCTTCCAGATACCTTTGGTACGATTCGAGCTTTCTGACATCTTCAGTTAGAAGGAAATCTGGCAGCACAGCACCTTGTTTCTTTGTGGACGTTTCCTTGATTCTGACAGAGAGAATAGGTTCCGTCAACATGTCGTGATTGTAGGGGTCATTGAGCCTCTTGGGAATGTCAGGATGAAGTCCAAGTGCTCTCTGGATCAACAATTTAGTATATCTGATGTAGGGAATCTTTGAGCCAGGTTTGTTGAGAAATGACATCATGTCATCCCAAATCAGAGCTTCGATAGCGATGTGTTTCTTGTTGACCAATGCCCAGAATATTTGCAGTTCCATGAGTTTCAGAAACAGACTTGGTGATGATCATGTAGAGAGTTCTCCAGGGTTGAGGAATACTCTTAAGCTCTACGTGAGAATGCTTGTTGAATACTCCTGTAGCCTCGTCATAACCGATATCGATTAAGAATTGGAGAGTGAGCTCTTCAGCAGGTGAGGCATATAGTTTGGTTGGATCGACTTCAGGAATTAGGAGAACAGCCCTTAAGTCTGCAGGTGTAATGATGACTTGTTTGTGATTCAGAGTCACCGTCACAGCAGTTTGTCCTTTGACCCTTTCCATAGTGTTCCAGAACTGTTGGATGTAGATCTCAGGAACAGTTGCAGAGTGAGTAAGCATGTTCTGATAAGGATGAGTCCTCAGAATATCAATAGCAATAAGACACGAAGATTCAGAGCAAGTGAGGGTGTCAAAGTCAACACGGAGGTTATTCTTTCCTATCTTCATTGGATAGCCATGAGGATAGATATCAGCAATGGAGAGAACTTCAGGTGCATCCACATTCATTAGTTCAGCCATGTCGTGATAAGATGAGGATCAAAAACACGGTTTTCTTGAGTGAATCTTAAGCGTAGGATGGTTTTAGGTATTTTGTAATAAATGAGAAGTGATAGTTAGGTGGAGGAGTTTTATTTAAAATAACTTTAAGTTTTTTGACAGTTTTGGTCCCTCCACCTTTTCCATTTTCATCCAAAGCTTTTTAACTTCCTTTTTTGTTTACCAAATGAAGATTTTAGGAAACTTGACGACACTCCCCCTCGACTTGAGAAAATAATGAAAGGTTATTAATTAAAGTCCGAGGAGTGTCTTTGAACCAGGAAATGTACCACCATTTGTAAAAGAATCAACCGAGATGTGATAACATGCAAGTACACAGATGTTTTGAAACAGTTAATGGATTATTTTCTCCCCCTCAACACTTGATCGGAAAAATACTAAATTTTGAAAGATTAAAGTGTTGACGGAAGAAATGTACTTGCCATGTTGAAAGAAAGATAGATTGGGAGAATATTTTTGTTGTTTTATCGGATTTTATATTTTTGTATTTTGTTTTTGAAAAATTTATGTACAAGAGATGTTTTGGTGTTTGACAGGTTTTTAAGACTGTTTTAAGAGGTCATCCAATTCCTCTTGAGTCAAACACCTCATACCAATTCGGTGGACCAACTCATTAAACCTAGCGGGAGGCAAGGCTTTGGTGAGCAAATCTGCCAATTGGTATTCAGTACCCACAAAGTATAATTCAACGGTACCCTGTTCCACGTGGTCCTTGATGAAATGATAGCGTAGATCGATGTGCTTTGATTTCGAGTGCTGAACTGAGTTGCACGAGATTGCGATGGCACTCCGGTTGTCGCAGTACATCGGGATTCTGTCAAATACGTAACCATAGTCTTTGAGTTGTGTTCTCATCCAAATGACTTGAGCACAACACGCGGACATGGCTACATATTCTGCTTCGGTTGATGACACCGATGTACAGTCCTGTTTCTTTGATTGCCAAGACACCAGTTTATCACCGAGAAATTGTAGAGCTCCTAAAGTACTTTTCCTTGAGTCTAAGCATCCTGCGTGGTCAGCGTCTGAAAAAGCGATTAGTTCAAAACCAGAATCCTTCGGATACCAGATCCCCAAGTTAATGGTTCCCTTGATGTATCGGAGGATTCTTTTAGCCTCAGAGAGGTGGGTTTCAGTTGGTCGCGACTGATAACGGGAGCATAGATAAACGGCAAAGACAATATCAGGTTTGCTAGCTGTTAGATACATGAGGGACCCAATAATACTTCGGTATTTGGTGGGGTCAACTAATTTCCCATGTAAATCAGCATCTAGCTTCTTGGTATGAGTCATTGGTGTGGCATAAGTATCACAGGTTTTCATTCTAAATTTGTTTAACAATTCAAGGGCATATTTGGACTGACTTAGAAAAATACCACGGGGTGATTGATGAACTTGCAGTCCTAGAAAGAACGTGAGTTCACCCATCATGGACATTTCAAAATTTTTCTTCATTAGTTTTGCAAAAGCGATTGAAAACTTTTTATGTGTAGACCCAAAAATGATGTCATCCACGTAAATTTGAACAATTAAGATATGTGCCCCGTGATATTGTATAAAAAGAGTTGGGTCAACCGAGCCTTTGGTGAAATTATTGGCAATGAGGAAGGATGATAGCTTATCGTACCATGCCCGAGGGGCTTGTTTGAGACCATAAAGGGCTTTGTTCAGTTTGTAGACATGGTTCGGGAACTCATGATCAACGATTCTATCTGGTTGGCTGACATAGACCGTTTCTTTAAGTTGCCCATTGAGAAACGCCGTTTTGACATCCATCTGATAGACCGTCATGTTCATATGAGCCGCGAACGCGAGAAATATCCGAACAGCCTCAAGACGAGCAACCGGAGCAAAAGATTCTTCAAAGTCTATTCCTTCTTCCTGACGATAACCCTTAGCAACTAGCCGTGACTTGTTTCGGATAACATTCCCTTCAGCATCCAATTTGTTTTTCCAAATCCATTTTAAACCAATGACGTAGACTCCTGTTGGTCTTTCAACCAGTTCCCATACTTCAAGACGTTTGAATTGGTTGAGTTCTTCTTGCATGGATTCAATCCAGTTGTCTTTTGTCATTGCGTCTTTAATGTTTTTAGGTTCAGATTGGCAGACAGTGAGTGCATAAATGCAGTGTTCACCATCTGAGTGAAGACGTTGTCTCGTAACGACTGGTTGATTCTGGTTGCTAATAATATTAGCCAGAGGAAGGTCTTTTGTCCATCTATATGTAGAGGGTTGATGTTGGTATACATTGTGCAGATTCTGAGGATTCAAATGGTTTGTTGAAGATTCCGCTACATCTGGTGCAGCAGTCTCATTGGCAAACGGGTTGAAGAACGCATTTGGATCAAAATCTGCAGGTGGGGGTACTTCATTCAGAATATCATCAGCTGGTTCATCATTGTTGGAAGCGGTGTGTTCAACTGTTGTGTTGGAGTCAACTGGTGTAGGTGCATCTTCAACAGTAGTTGTTGTAGCAGGTGTATCAGGTATAGGAATATTATCAGGTTGTGCAGCGGAAACAGCGGATACACCTGGAGCACGTTCGTCAATATCGTCACAGAACAGAGGAGCAAATAACCTTTCCATTTTTTGACGAGTTAGCTGAGGGCTTTCTTCAGCTGATGATGGGGGTTGAGGGAAGTTTAAACGGTTGTGACCGGGTTCTAAGCTGTTATACTCAGAAGCCATTTCTGTGAGTTCATCGAAATGAGCATGAATCGTTTCCATTACCTCCTTAGTTCGACGATTCCAGATTCGGAAACCTTTAGAATTGTCACAGTATCCAATAAAGACTCCAATATCAGCTTTGGCTTTGAGCTTTCCAAAATCATCACGATCATTATTCGGATAGCAAAGGGATCCAAATACATGAAAGTGTTTGAGGTTCGGTTTATGGTTGTGGACAAGCTCGAAAGGTGTTTTGTTGTGACGTTTAGTGATCATAGAACGGTTTTGAGTATAGCATGCAGTAGATACAGCTTCTGCCCATAAGTAATCTGGAAGTTTAGCATTGATTAACATTGTTCTTGCGGCTTCCACTAACGTTCGGTTTCGTCTTTCAACAACTCCGTCTTTCAACAACTCCGTTTTGTTCAGGTGAACCTGTATTTTTGTGAGAAAGGTGATGATCATTTGTGGAGCTTGGTCTTTGCTACGAAGGAAGTAGACCCAAGTCCATCGTGAGTAGTCATCAACAATTACTAAGATGTAGCGTTTGCCGTTGATCGTTTGCACACGCATCGGGCCACACAAAACCATGTGAAGAAGATGAAGCACATGCTGAGAGCTGTGTTCCATCTTTGAAGGAAAATGAGCACGAGTGCTTTTCCCTTGTTCACAGGCTGAGCAAAGGTGATCTTTTGAATACCGGAATCGTGGGAGTCCTTCAACTAGTTTGTGTCGAGCAAGGTTGGTGATGGTTTGAAAGTTTAGATGTGAGAGACGACGGTGCCATAGCCAGGATTTTGTTGATGTTGCCTTAGAAAGTAAGCAGATGGGAGATGAAGCAACCATGTCTTGCATAGAGATAGTGTAGAGACTAGAATTACGCGAGCCAGACATAAGGTCATTTCCTTGTAGATCACGAATGAAACAAGTTTTCTCCCTGAAAGCAACCTCCAAATCTCCATCACAAAATTGACCTACTGAAAACAGATTGTGACCGAGGCCTTCCACATAGTAAACCCTGCTGATTTCGATGTTCCCATTAACATAATCTCCGTAGCCCATGATGGCTGCGAAGTGATCGTTCCCGAATCTGACAGTGCCAATGAACTTTGCAATAAAGTTTGATAACAGTTTAAGGTTGCCTGTCATGTGTCAGGAACATCCGCTATCAACAATCCAGAGAATGATCGGTATCACCTGCATTACACACAGACGACACAGATGGAATAGAAGTAGATGTGGAACCCGAAATGTTAGAGGGTTCCGAAGCAGGTATGTTAGACATACACACATTGAGAATTTTAGGCATCCACTTAAATCCTAGTGTGTTATATATCCATTTCTGCCATCTGTAACTACTCTTTGCTTTAGTCTTAGTGAAAGCACTAGGTGGTACTACATTCTTAGGAGGTGAAGCGGTAGCTACTGTGATAGCAATGGTTGCCTTAGAATCTAAAGAAGGTGGTTTACCAAGCACAGACTTAGAATGATTAGTGGGCCTAGAGGTATTCCGATTCTTAGGATTCCGTAATCTAGAGATTATAGCTTTAGCAACACATTTGTCATGACAATCAGAATGCATACTCTTTCGACAAATAACACAAGGTGCATCAGACTGAATATCAAAAGTACTTAACGGTTTAGCATTCGTTACATCACTATGTCTATTACATTTGCCAGACGTAACATCTATAGTGGAGGCAACATGATTTTTATTTAGAGTCCTAGGGTGTTCTTCTACTTTAGCATTCCTTATTGATCTTTTCTTAGGTCGCAACTTCCTATTCTTCGATTGAGTGCTCCTAGGCTGTGAAGTGCGGACGTTTGGAAAAGATGCAACTATTCATGTTTCAGTAGAGGGAAACACATTAGCAACTTGTGATTTGGCAGTGGGAATTCTAGGTTCACGATTACTAAGTGTAACTGGTGCTAATCTCTTAATCACAGTAGGCGGGAGTAGTTCATACTTTCCTAACATTTCCCGTAACTTAGAGATGGTGTGAATCAGATCTTGATTTTCAGAACGAATATTACCAGCAAAATTCATGACTTCTTTAGTGTGAGTAAGATAGTGATCAAGTTCATTAGATGCTTCAAGTCGAGTCTTTTTGAGTAAATCAAATATGACACCATATTCCTGTTTAACTTTTAAAAGTTCTTGTTCATATTTTGAGATTTGACTTTTCAAAGACACGTTTTGATCATCCAGTTGCTCAATTTTATGATCAGAAGATTTTGCACTCAATTGAGCGATTTTCTTTTGAAAACTGAGTTGATGGTTGTGAATATCTTTTTCACACCAATGAAGACGACGTTTTGCATTGTTAATTTCCGTGTGTAATCGTTTATTTTCAGCTTTTAAAGACTCGATCTGAAGCACATTATCGGTGTTCTCAACAGTTACAACAGTTTCGACAATATCAGCAGAGATATGATCAGATGCATATGGCAACGAATAGAATAGCACAACATTATGGATATCAGCACAGATAACATCTTCCAAGAGTCGATCAACATCTTTTCTCAACAGTTTCTTTTTGCGTTTTGTGTTAGTAATAGATGTTTCTGTTTTCTCGAAAACGTTTTTCATTATCCCAAGTTCCTTATGAAAATCCTTTTCCCAGGCAATTGCACAACTTTTTAAGTTTTTAACATTAGGTAAAAGATTTTTCTGAAAAATGTCTCTTTGTTCTCGCGCCAGAGGCGATTGAAAATGTTCAACTTTGATTTCAGATCGATATTCTATCTCATGTTGTAAAATTTTGAGGTCAGCCATGAAAATGTCAAAATATCGAAGAATTTTTCGATTTTCAGGTTGTGAGTTTACTTCGCTAATGGAAGGTAAAGGACCATAAGTTTGTGCAAAGACTGTTTTGGGATTAACAATAGAAGACTCGGGTGTTTTGATGATAACCCTGGGTGTGTTTGAAGAATCCGTTGGTGTGACGAAAGTGACCGCGTTTTTATAATTAAAAGGTTTGTTGTAAACAACGGTTTTTAATTTAGATCGACTCTCGTCTTCTGCATCTAATTCCTCTTGACGATGATATTCAACAACACTCATGACAGTATTATCAATTTTGTATTCTGCACTGGAAACTTCAGGAGGTGGTTTGAATGTTTTTAGTGAAAGCTTTGGTTTGTAATCAGCTAGATTTTTTCCATATCTATTTGGATTGG
Organism: Chrysanthemum seticuspe; assembly: GCA_019973895.1. Classification (NCBI taxonomy): domain Eukaryota; kingdom Viridiplantae; phylum Streptophyta; class Magnoliopsida; order Asterales; family Asteraceae; genus Chrysanthemum; species Chrysanthemum seticuspe. The sequence continues at coordinate 205,956,945 of BPTQ01000001.1, forward strand.
GTTTTAAGGTAAACTTTTCAATAGCTGTTACTGATTCACCATGTTTGTAAACAACCGTTTTAAACTCTTTAATTTTGTTTTGCAAACCGAGAATTTCTGCAAGAAGGTCATCTACCCGATTCGTTGAATGCTTTTTGTATGCGGAGAACTGTTTTTGACAATTTAACAACTCAGCCTTAGCTTTTTGATTTTCCAAGGTGAGAGCGTTAATTTGCTTTTTATGTTCATGTTTCAGTTGTTCTAATTCGGACAACAAAGCATTCTTCGAGGCGGCTAGATCACGCATCTGTCTCTCTAAATATTTTTCGTTTTGATGAGATTTTGCAAAAGCGGCTTCAAAACCTTTTTCACGGTTTTCTTGAGTTTTGAAAAAGTTGAGTTGCATTAGTAAACATTCAAAATCCTTGGTTAACAGTGCATTTTTACTTTTTAAGGATTGATTTAATGCATAGCATTCCTCCATTTTGATTTTATGGTCTTGAATTAACCGAGCAAAATCCGGATGAGGCAACAGATCATCTTGTTCAACGTGAGTCTCAACATGATCATTCTTTAGATCCTCAAGTACAACCACGGAGTCAATTTGATTATCAAAGGAGACCATAAGGTCATCTTGATCGTCAAATGTAACTACAGGGTTAACTTGAAAATCATCAGAAGAAGATGTAGAAGACTCATTTTGAACAGTCTGATCCGTGCCGGATTCAGATATTGGCGGAGATATTAGTTCAGATATGATGATGGTTTGTTCGGGTACCTGAGACAAGCCATCAGTGTCATACACTGGGCCTGTATCACTCATGTGCAGCTCATGCATATTAGCCATCAACATAACAGCTGCATTCGCCTGCAAGTCCTCCATATCATCATCTGAGTCTGCATCTGCCATAAAGCTCTGTTCTTTGTCTGTAAGAGATCCACCAGCTTCATCCTTAAGAGCCAGAAGTAAGGCCACTTTGAAATAAGCACTGCCCCTAGTCCTTGGCTTTGGGCATGCATTAGCCAGGTGTCCCTTCTCATTGCAGTTGTAGCATCTAAGACCATTTAACCGATTCTGAGCATTTCCCTGTTCCACCACTTGAGCTCTGTTGGTGTTCCTACCCACAGCATTAAACCCTTGACCACCGCCCATCTGACGACCATAATCACGATTCTGAACTTCAACACGTCCATTGTTCACAACAGCTTGAGTCCGTGTGTTAGATGAGGAACGAATACGATTGTTGGATTTGTTGGTGTAACGGCCAAAAGCATTAGCAATCATTTCAAATCCTTGTTGCAATGCTTCGAACGGATCTGTTTCCTCAGTCGCTTCACTGACATATGCTTGAGCATTGTTGCTGTATGGAACCAATTGATTTTGTTGAGGTTGTGATTGTGAAGGTGTGTTTGATGCAGTTGGTTGAGGTGATGGTTAAGAGGGATAATTCTGTTGAGCATACAAGGCAAGTTGTTGATTGTCCGGTTGTGACTGTTTAGCAATTTGAGCACGGAGAATCCTTTCCCGATCAACTTCCTTTTCATGAGGCTTCAAGTAATCGTACAACAATCCATAAGTAGAATGATGCATATTCTTCGCTTGACGGAGAAAAATGACATACTTCTCCCATTCTGGACCAAGACTACTCAGGAACTTAGTATTCACTGCAATTCTTGGCATAATGATGTTGTGTTTATCCAAATCATTGATGATATCTGAAAATCGATGATGATAGGACTCTAGTGTCTCTCCAGGTTCAATCATGAAGTGTTCATAAGCCAAGTAAATTTTAGATTCCAAATCCTCCTGATTGAGTACAGATCCTTCCATAAGAAGACGAATATGGTCCCACATTTTTTGTGCAGTCTTTTGAGCATCAACACTACGAAGAATTGGGTTTGGTAATCCTAAGAGGATGTATTCCATTGCAAGTTCATCAACTTCATAGTGTAGAAGTTATGTAGGATTTAAATCTGCAACAGTAGCAATGTTGGTTTGTTCATCTCTTGGTGGAACAGCAGTTGGATCTTCGGGTACAATGACAGTAGGCATCTCAAATGGACCTTCCAAGATAACCTTCTTTAAGAACTTTCCATGTGGCTTCTTCAGATCACAGAACCTAAAGAACCTTATCACCCATTGATCGTAGTTTCCTGGAGTGAGCATTGGAGGTCTATCAAGTGATCCAGCTTCATGAATTGATTGTTGGCTGCTTAAAGCTTCACACATCTTAGCAAACCAAGTGGGTTCCTTCATAGTGGTCCATGATGGATGTTGATTGAAATCGGTTGTATAGGGTTGAACTTGAAGGCTTGGTTGTGGTTGAACCATTTGTGGTTGTGGAATTGCACCAAGTTGTGGAGTATGTTGCTGATTAAATTGTTGTTGATAAATAGCTTGTTGTTGATTCCATTGTTGATGTTGTGGAGTTAATTGTTGTTGTTGTTGATGATTATAAGTGTGAGGGAAATAGTTAGAGTATGGTGGTTGAGACATGATGATAAACTTGTGTGGTAAAGATGGATCTTTGTAGTCGAATGAACCTTTGTTGATGAAGTATCCTTAGGCGTAGAAAAGACAAGAACCAAGTACCACTTATGCGTAAAAACACCAAAAGTTACGCGTAACAATGAGGAGTTACGCGTAGGTTTTAGCTTACGCGTAAGTAGGGAAAACACTAAAGTTAAGCGTAGACAAAAGTTAGGCGTAGAAACGTAGGCGTAGGATTACCTTATGCGTAGACCGTAGTTTACGCGTAAAGTGAATCTTATGCGTAGGAATTCTACGCGTAAGCTTATGCTTATGCGTAATTTTAGGGTTTTTGCCCAAATGATCTTTTACACTTCACAGTGCAAAAGATATCCAAAGTCGACGTATTTTCAGACTTATCCAAGTAAGAAAACACGGATTAAACCAGAAAATTGAAGATCAAACCAAGGAACAATCTTACGCGTAATTTTAGGGTTTTGATACGCGTAGGATTACTCGTAACTTTGATTCTGCCCAAATGTGTTTCTAAACCAGTTTTTTGTTATGGAATAGCTTCAATAGTACCAAAAGAGCACAAAAGTGTGAATTTTGATGTACCAAAACTGCTAAACAGGTTACGCGTAGAACGACACCCACGAACAAAAACTAGCTTAAAAACGTAAATCCACGCGTAAAGGTTGAAACTTTTTGACAAAAACAAGTATTTTAACACCTCAAAACATTGAAAGTACAAGAATCTTGGATTAAAAAGTGTAAAAAACGAGTTTTTAAGATAACCAAAGAATGCGTTATCTCTACGCGTAAGATCCAAAACCAAAACTTCAAAAACAAACGAGTACACCCAACTATTTGGCGATTGATACCACTGTTAGGTCACTAGTTTTACAACACAAGTAATATAGAAAGAGATAGAGGCGGTTGAACAACACACAAACACACACACACGTAAAAGTAAAGAAAGGTTTAGGCGTAGAGTGTATGTGAAAGAGTAACTTGAACAACCAACCCTCAAATGAGGGTTTACAAGAGTTTATATAAGCAAGGAGCTAGGGCAACACTCCCTCTCCTTCCCTATTCCTTATTGGGCTTGGATCAAGCTTATGGGCCTTCTACATAAGCTTGACCTTAAACAAACATAAAGGCCATAATAAAGCTACCTATTACATATGAAATATAAATACTTGAAATACTGTTTAGGAGTGATTCCAATAGTGTGCAATTCTTGTATTTATGTATTGATGTGGTGTAAGTAAAAGCGAAAAAAATTAGTAGTTTAAATTGTAATTAATTATTTAAATATTTAATATATTGCATTGACTTTTATAAGTAGAAATATTTTAGTCTTATAACATTATTCATTTCTTTAAAATTTATGTTTTAAACAAATGTATTTTCACATAGATAACTTGCTCATTATCAAATTGCATCCACATGCTTGATCTCATCGATGAAGTTATTATCATGAAAAAATATGTACAAACAATTTCATGACACTATTAATTTATGATGTTATGTACATATCAAAAGTGCCATTTTCTTTTTATATATAAACTTGCCAATAACCTAAACTACTTATTTTCCTTCTTGTATATAAACATGCCAACAACCTAAACTACATATTTTCCGTATGTTTAACATATCTATCTTGGAGGTGAGTTATTTTGCAAACTCTTATTTTGGTGGAAATTAAAAAATAAATTTGGACTATTTATTTTGTTTGATTAAAAAGACAAGATTTAAGATTAAAAAAAAACATGAAATGACTAAAAGTGAAACATTTTGTATTTCTTGTCTTTTCTTGTATTTCTTATATTTCTTATTTGCTTGTCTTTCTTATTTAATCACAACAGCAACCTTTTTTCTTTTATTTTTTTATTTTTATTTATTATTTTTTTTTAAAAGGCAAATAACTATCCCACTAAAAACATTTTCCTATTTTTTAAGTTTTTGTCCGTTTTTACGCGTTTTTTTATGCTTTCACACGTTTTCTTCTGCTCTATTAAGTTATCGTCTGATTTCTTACGTTTTTGTCTGTTTTCATACGTTTTCATCTGTTTTCATTCGTTTTCGTCCGTTTTCATACATTTTCTGCCGTTTCCAGTAATTTTAAATGTTTTTGTCCGTTTTCAGACGTTTTCGTCTGTTTTTATACGTTTTTGTTTGTTTTCATACGTTTTCGTTACTTTTATGCGTTTTGTCCATTTTTATACATTTTCGGCCTTTTTCAGACGTTTTCATATGTTTTTGTCCAATTTTCAGACGTTTTCGTTTGTTTTCATACGTTTTCATCCCTTTTCATACGCTTTTGTCTGTTTTTATACGTTTTCGTTCATTTTTATACGTTTTCGGCTGTTTTCGTCCGTTTTCATACTTTTCATCCGTTTCCATATGTTTTCTTCTATGTTTATACGTTTTCGTCCGTTTCTATACGTTTCCGGCTATTTTCAGACGTTTTCATGCGTTTTCATACGTTTTCATATGTTTGTCCGTTTTCATACATTTTCATTCTTTTTCACACTTTTTCGTCCGTTTTCATACATTTTCGTCTATTTTCATACATTTTCATCCACTTTTATGTCTTCATACATTTTTGTAATACTCTTATATTTTTGGGCTAATGGCCTCTAAATGTATCGTAGTTGTCATGATTTCCTTCTATATGTATCGAAAAACTTTTTTTGCTATTCTGTGTACTAAACTTGGTTTTTCGGGCATTTTTGTGTACGATATGACCATTTTGCCCCTCTCAAGTTAATAAAATGAGGGGCAAAATGGTAATAATGTACACAAACATGCCTAAAAAATCAAGTTTAGTACACATAATAGCAAAAAAATAATAATAAAAAAAAATGGTTCGATACATATAAGAGGAATAAGTGACAACTATGATACATTTTGGTGTCATTGGCCCTATATTTTTATATGTCTATTTTCGTATGTGTTTTCTAATATTTTTATATTTTCCAGATACAAGATGGTTTTGTTTATGAAATATCACAAGTGATATTAGACATTAACTATATTTATAAAATATCACAAGTGACAGTTCGATACATATAAAAAGAATAAGTGACAACTATGATATATTTTGGTGCCATTAGCCCTATATTTTTATATTTCTGTTTTCGTATGTGTTTTCAAATATTTTTATATTTTTCAGATATGAGAAGGTTTTGTTTATGAAATATCACAAGTGATATTAGACATTAACTATATTTATGAAATATCACAAGTGATATTAGATAATGTCTATGATGTTATGAAATCTTTTAGATCCTAATTGCTTGAAACAATCTTTCTAATTAATAAAAACTTTGCTCCCACCGATCTTAAGATATATATGTCAATCAATATAATATAATAAACACTTTGCTCCTACTTTTCTCGCACTTGTATCCATGTTACATGCACCTGTTGCGGGATCATGAAGAGTCCCGACAGTGTAAGCATGAGGTAACATTGCTTCATGTCCCAGACGGGTTGTTTGGCAAATCGGCTGAGAGGGTGGACCCGGTAGGGCGGGTGGGGCCTGGTGACCAGTAGCATGTACAAATGGAGGAGCAGTTGGGCCTGTGTGGGTTTGAAGGGTCGGTTGAATATAGGGTGGATAAATAAAGTGTGTTGATGGTACTTGGGCGGAAGTATTAAAACCAGGTGGTGTAATAGTTGATGTGGCTTGGCCCGGTATCAAACTAAAGCTAGGTGGGCTTCGTATAGTGTAGCTTGGGATTGGGTAGTTATAATTGAGTTGGGTTTAGTGAATTATGAGTGGTAACAAAAGTTGTAGGTCCAACGTTGGTAGTATGAAGACTACCATTATTTCCAGTATGATGCCCCACGTTATTATGACCCATAATACCAAGTTTTCCTAAAAACTTTAACACAACTTCCTTCATTTTACTGCTTTCCTCCATGTTACTGATTATTTATGAGGGAGTATAGTAAATATAGTGATGTATATGTTTAAAAGAAACTTGATGTGTGGATCAATGACCATGTACGATCCCCAATACAAACAAACAATATAATGTGACCTAAGCACGAAACACCAAGTAAGAAACAAAGCATGTGGATTTGTGACCGAGCACAAATCACTAACACATGAAAAGGGACTTATTAAACAGATTTGATGGGAGGTGTTTTTAGGGTTCTAGGGGAAACGATCTGATGAAGGGTGTAGTTTTAGGAAAGGAGCATGTTTTTAATGGTCTGATACCATGTTAACACATATTACGTGATAATCAGGGGCGGAGGGACCATACAAGTAGGGGGCGGTGCCCTCAACAAATTGGGCCAAAAAATTTTTATATAGTGCAAATATTGTGTTTTAGTGGACTTTTATATTTGATGCCCTCAGCCCAAAACTTATTTTGCCCTCAACAAAACTGAGCCCAACATGTAATCTTCACAAAATCAGTTCACGTATTATTAGACAGAATTGTAGAATATGAAACGATCACAGCAAAGAGGAGGGAAAAACTGGAAAAGTAACGAGCAGTGGCTAAACCAATGAACCCTCATTCAATCATTCATCAACAACAATAAATTCACCTTTTGTTTCTCCATCTTCAACCTTAAAACTTGGTAAGTGAAACTAAAAACCCTAACTTCTCTTTCATTTATATAAACTAATTTGCCTAGAGATATTTAAAATTGTGTTATTCTTTTATTGATTAACAATTAGTTTCATTAGGAGAATGGCCTATTAGCAGTAGCTTTTGTAGGAGAATGGCCAATTACTTTTTTTTTGTGAATTGTGATTGTGAGTTTGTGACTAAACTTAGCACTTTAGCAGTAGCTTTTATAGGAGAATGGCCAAATACTTCTTTTTTTTGACATACTAGATTTTGTGATTCTAAGTTTCTAACTAGATAGTAGCCTTTGTATTGTTTATCTAATATAGTAATATGATTTTGCTAACTTTTGTCTAGAAACATGGAAAAGTACTTTAAAAGAAAAACACCATCTTTACCAACCTCGGATGAACCTATTGAACAAGCTACAAAGAAAAAGCCTAATGAACCTATTGATGTGATTGACTTGAATAATCTTCCTTGGGACCCGGTTGATAGACCAAGAATTTCACAATATAATGTTAATCAAAGAGATTATATAAGGCGAAAATATTGGAACCAAGGACCTTGTCAACCAACTGGTCATGACTTTAAAAGAACAATCATAGGTAATAAAACAAGGCGTTTTGTCCCAAGCTGGTTCAATCAATATGGTAACTGGTTAGAATATAGTGTAAAGGCAGAAAAAGCCTTTTGCTTATGTTGTTACTTATTTAGAGATGATTTTGGTCATCAAGGTGGCAATGAAGCATTTGTAACAGAAGGGTTCAATGGTTGGAATAAAACCGAAAGGCTTGCTAGTCATGTTGGTGATTTCAAAAGCTTCCATAATCGAGCACTAAAGAAATGTGAAGATCTTATGAAACAAAAGCAATCAATTTCCTTTGCATTTAGTAGGCAAACAGAACAAGAAAGGAATGATTATCGTATTCGATTACACGTTTCAGTTATTGCAACTAGATATTGCTTAAATGGTGAATTACCATTTCGTGGTCATGATGAGAGCGCGACTTCTCTTTATATGGGAAATTTTCTGGAATTGAGAAAGTTAATTGGAAATTTAGATAAGAACATTGGCGCGGTTTTGAAAAGGGCTCCGAAGAATTGTCAACTGAACTCTCCACAAATTCAAAAGGAGATTGCTAATTGCTTTGAAAAAGGGGTACTTCAAATTATTCTTAAAGAAATTGGTGATGACGTATTTTCTTTGTTAGTTGACGAGTCTAGTGATGTAACTAAAAAAGAACAAATGGCTATTGTTTTGCGGTATGTTAATAAAATTGGAGTAGTCAAAGAAAGTTTAGTTGGTGTTGTTCATGTGAAGGAGACATCTTCTTCATATCTTAAAGCTTCCATTGCTTCCTTTTTTGCTAACCATAATTTGAGTTTGAAACAACTTAGAGGTCAAGGTTATGACGATGCTAGCAATATGCGTGGTGAATTCTGTGGAAAACTAGAAGGGGGGGTTGAATAGTTTTACCAATTTAAAACTTGCTTTTAAATATTTAGATCGACTTATGTCAATCTATTTGGTTGTTTATGTTGGACGTTGATAGATAGATATATAAACGTGTAATGAAAGATAAAGAGTAAGAAGCACATCACCATGACACAAGTATTTATAGTGGTTCGGCTACAAGGACACCTTCCTTGCCCTACTCCACTCCCCGAGTCACCTACTCGAGAGTTCGTAAACACTACACCAACTCCTTATGGCGGAGAAGCCTTCACAACGTCGCTTAACCTTTTTCCGGTACAAAGCTAAATACCGAGTTCTTTCACACCAAGGTGAACCACACCTAACACAACGTTGCCTACCCTTTATACGGTGCTAGGCTAACCACCGAGTTCTTTCACACCTTAGGAGAACTAATCCTTCACAACGTCGCCTACCCTTTATTAGGTACTAGGCTAAGCACCTAGTTCTTTCACACCTTAGGTGAACTACACCTTCACGACACAACATCTAATCTCAAGGAGATCTACTCCTTGTTACAACACCATCAAGGATATCACCATCCTTGTATATAAACAAATACATATATGTATAACGATGCACCTCATCGATTATACGACCTAGGCATTCTTCCCAAATGCTACTTGATTTGATTCTTTGGCATCCTTCACTAATGCCTTTGACACAACGCTTGGCACCCTTCACTAATGCCTTCGTCTTGACACCTATAGCATTCTTCACTAATGCTCTTGACACGAACGATAAGCACCTTTCACTAATGCTTTCATCTTGACACTTTCGGCATCCTTCACTAATGCCTTTAACCCAACATCTATGGAGAAAGGTAGATCTATCAACAAGAGAACCTTCGTTGTCTTGATGATAACGAAGCATGGCAACTCATGGACTTGAGCTTGCACGTCTTCAAGAAGTTATGATCTTTCCTTTAAGAGGAACCTAGAAGATCACACAAAAACAAAAGACAAAACTACATAGATCACTTGGATCTAAGGTTAGAGGGTTAGAATACTTGGGGAAAGTATATGTGTGAAAAGATAAATAGAAAGGAAGAAATGGCTCTCTATTTATAGAGAAAGTTCTCTACTGTTTCCCCGGATCCCACGGATCCCTTCCACTTGGGATCCGGCTAGCACAAAGCCAGGGATCCATGGAACGCTCCTCTTTGCCCATGGGTATTTTTGGTTATGGGTCATGGGTCATGGGTTATGGGTTGATCCATGGTTTTCTTTCTAGATACAATGTATCTTAAGGATACAATGAACTTGGTTAAATGGTATAAATAAAACCATGGGTTATGGATCAAAACCATTAGCTAGTTTATTACCCATTTTAGTATTTACATGTTTTTACCCATTATAGTATTTACATGTTTTCACCCATTTTAGTATACTTAGTTTAAGTATATGTTAACCCAATATGTAAACACTAGTTGTTGTACATATGTATATCTTAAGCATAAAATCACTTATACTAGTTTTAGTGTTTTATGTGAAAGCATAAGTGTGTTAGAAAACTATTTAGTTCAAACCATTTACGTATTTTATTTGTTTCGTTAAAATGATCTTACTTTAGTTATCGACAAAACATTTGAAGATCGTAAAATATAAATAAACGTTTTTACGGCTTATTTGTATTAACAATCTCCCCCTTTTTGTTGATGACAAAATATAATATTATTTTAAGGAAAAGCTAAAATTCGTAAAAGTTTGAATTTGTAGTTTTTACTTTCTTCTCCCCCTTTTTGTCGAAACAAAAAGTGTTAAAAGAAACTAACACAAATAAAAAAAAATGTAAAAATGTAAAGAGAGCAAGTGACGGGAATGGTACTCGTCTTAACTCCCCCTTGACGAGTCCATCCCTTTGAAAGGGCGTCAAGGATATAACGTAAAATAAACTAATTGTGTTTGCAATTAAGTTTGCAAATGATTCGTCTAAGTGACGAGAACGTGCTCCCCCTTGAATATTGCAATGTTGCAATGGGGTGTCATGAAGTATAACCCAAAATTGGATTAAGTTGCAAATGATTTTGCAATGTCGTTTGACACAAAGCTCCCCCTAGCTTTATGGTGTCAATATCTTCATGTGTATTTTGAATAACTACAAAGCAAAGGTTAGAAAAACAAGAGTATAGTGCATAATTTCCTGCAAAAGAGACTCAAGTTAGTATAAATTTGTGCTCCTGTACCACGGATCCCACGGTTCCCTTTAAGGGGGGATTCGTCTAGTTATCTGGAAGGGATCCGGCTATCTGTTGACAGTTTCTTCAGCAGTGAAGAAATGTCAAGGAATGCTATTTGAGGGAATGAGATATATGTACAATATAACAAGCACAACACACATAATAATCATAGCATATAAGTATTCATTCAATAAAACAAGAGATACACAACCAAATCTCTAAAAACTAAGAGAATGAACTTTAGCCATATAAGTACTACTAATGCTAATCTCATTACGGGATTTAGAATGTGACAATGTGCTTAAGTCTAGGGATGGGTGGACTTGTTGAATTGATCCAACTTTGCAAGAAGATGATTGAACATGAAATGTATCTCATTTCGTACTTCTTGAACAAGTCCTTGAGTTTTTAGACAATTTGGGCAAATATTGTCTTGGTTTGGCCCCGAAGGAAAAAGGATGTTTTGAGGGGGCTCAATGTGTGTTTGAGGGTCTTCATTTTGAGAAGTAGGGAGAGGTTCTAAAAATGAGGGTGGTAATGGAACTTCTTCCATATGATCAAGGTTGTTCCTTGTCTCCCATGATGGGCTAGTTGGTGTTGTAGGTGGTTCCCGATTCAATGAAAAGGTTGGTGAATGGGAGGTTCTTGGTGATGAATGGAACAATGAATATATGTTTGGATGAGGAAGAGGCTCATTCAAGGAGTGTATTCCATTCTCAATGAATGAAGCTTTTGATGGCTTGCTAGAACTATCCATGTTTGGTTTGGAACTAGATGATCCTTTTTCTAGTTGGAAAGATTTGATGCTAATCCTTGCGGTTCTCTTAGCTTTTGTTGGATGGGTTTGATGAGGTGGGATTCTAGAGTCATTATCTCTAATGGGAGATGTTTCGGTGGATGAAATTTCAAGGATCATTTGGCCCTTTCTTTTGGATGATCTTATGTTTGAGGAGTTGTTGCTAAGAGCTTTAGTCATGGTGATGAAGGTGCTAATGTGAGCTTCTAATTTCTGATTTTTGAAAGGTAATTGAGGATGGTGCCATAAACCTAAGATTGTTTGGTTTATAAAGAGTAATTTGAATTTGGGAATTAAATTCTTGACCACTTAGAAGACTAAGCATGCTCTTGAGGTTTTGATCAGCTCTAGGAGAATAATTAATGTATGCTAAGAGTGGTTAGAGAACCAAAAGGTGACATGAGTTTGAATATAGAAGCTGGTTTATGCTCTCTGCATCTACGGATCCCGCGGATCCCTCTCAGTAGGGATCCGCCTGGTTAAAGACCAGGGATCCGACTATTAGACAAGGTCTAGGTGAAATTATTATGCTTTTGTAAGGTTTGTTATTAATGGATTTCGAGGGTTTGACTTAATTTTGAAGTCTTTAGTTGTTGGATATCTCAAATCCTTAACCATAACAAGTAATGGTGCTTAATGATGGTTTTGGCCAAGAAAATTTGACCTTGGGTAATCTAACTATATGTTTGAAAATGATTCCATTTAATTCGATGAGGAGAAATGGTGATAACAAGTCCTAGAAGTCAGATGATGTCCTAATAGGTTTTTACTAAAATCCTTAAAAATAAGAAGAAATGAAAAGCTAATTTTTGACCCTAATTTTGATTAAAAAATGATTGAGATCAATTTGCTAAAATTGAAAGATATACCTAACTAAGTGCTATCAATCGTGATAGATAATGTGTGAGTGTTGGAGCGGAAATATGGTGAGTTTTGACTAGTTGAAAAATCAAGGATATTTCAAAGATGTATCCTAGATAAGCCATGGATGAGAGTGAAGTTTTCAACTATAAGAGAAAGACTTAGTTGGCTCTAGTATCTTGTGTTTGACTTGTTTGAGGTGATCTAGTAGACTATTTTGAAGTACCTAAATCTATATTGTATATCAGATACCACGGATCCCACGGTTCCCTTCTGGGAGGGATCCGTCTAGTACAAATGCTGGGATCCGCCTACTGCAGATCAGAAGGCTTTCAGCAAATGTGCAATTTTGCACTTCTTAGTAAATGCTTCTCCTAGTTGTTTCTATGGGGACTAAATGCAAGAACACAACTAATATAATTAATAACAAAGTAGGAAGAACTAAAATTCCTAAAATGAGTGACGACGACCATTCCAAGAGGTCGTAAAATCTCATTTTCCAAACACCCAAGTTAGGATGTTTAGTGCCAAGGTATGGCAATACCTACATACTACAAGTATAGTTTAAAGTGTTTACAAACCATTGTTTGAGATTGTTTATCATACACTAGATTCCTAAGGTCTTACCTTTCTTTTCCTCCTTCACTTCTTCACCCGTCTTCCACTCTTTATCGAACTATCTTCACTTCTTCTTCCTTAAGAAATTGGCGAAGCATTTGAAGATTCCCTTGGTTTGTTGCCATTCGGGTGATTCATTAGGGATGTTTGGAAATTGGTTAATGTAGTCCAAGGGGTCAAGATCGATATTTTCAAGTGGGTTGCTACTACTCCCTTCACCTTCACCTTCTCCTTGCCTTTCCCTTTCGTCCGAGGAATCCGTGGGTGGGTGTGGCCTCTTGCCTTCCACCATAAACCTTGTTGTTCTACCCTCGGTTAATGGTACCATAACCTTATTGCAGAAGCTATGATCCAAGGATTATGGAGAGGGGTCTAATGCAAAGATGAATTTTGCAAGACGGGTTAGAAGCATTGCATATGGAAGCACCATCTTGTCCATGCTTCTTACACTTGCCATTCTCTTGATCATGTAGTAGGCAATGTTGAAGCGGGTCTCGGTCACAAGACAATAGATCATGAAGCTTAGACATGCGTTAGGGTGATCCTTGTTTCCTACTAGACACACCACATTCTCCCTTATCACATCTTCCCATTTTCTATATAATGCAAACATCTCCGAAAGCTCCATTTAAAAAGGATCCCTATAGATCACTTTCGACTTTCTAGTCACCCTTGAAGGGGATGCTCTTGGCATAAACACGGTGTCCCTTACCGTGGTTGCTTCTGGGATTATTGTGTGATAAATGTCGTGATTATCAACCATAGAGTGTAGCTCCTGCAACGACCATTCATTTGAATACATGCAAACACCATCGGATGAAACCCCTATTGTTCTTCCAAACTCCTCAAGTGAAAGAGTGTACTCATGTCCATTTATGGTGAATTCAATTGAGATGGACCCATAATCATTTCTAATTATACCCATAGTCTTGTAGCACTCAAGCACAAAGACCGGGCAAATTTGTTCGTTTATATCCAATAAACAATCAAACCCAATAGTTGCAAGAACTTCCCTTATGTCAGTATTTGCAAGAAATGATGGATCAACAACTCTACCTTCATGAAAGAGTCTCCTTTCGAGCAACTTAAAGGCTTTTCTATCGTCCGGACTTAAGCCATTTTTCCTATGATACATGGGTATGTAGTGGGCGGTGTCTTGCTAATCTTGTTGCTTGTTGCTAGGCATGATATTCCTAAACAATACAACCCAATGTGGTGTTAATGATGAATAGTAGCCTAGAGGGTTTGATCATAATTTTGCTCTCATCATCTTTGTTGAGTTCAAGAAATGTGTTTAATTTGTATTAACAATGTTAATTCTTTGATTTAGATTATCTTAGAAAACAATGTGGTGACAAATTATAATAAACCCATTTGAACCCAACTCTTAAAGATGAAGAAATTGTAATTCTAAAAATCAAGGAATTAAAATAACAATGTAGTGAAGATTATACTTACACAAGTGATTGTTAGATTTGAGAAGAATGATCAATTTGCTCCTATGAACAGTACCTGGGTTTTTGTTCGTGAGTCTTTGAGGTGAGTATTATTGTGGAACATCCACAGTGATCATTCTTGATCATATATTGTCTTCTGTTGCACGGATCCCGCGGATCCCTCTCATTTGGGATCCGGCTAGTGTAAACCGAGGGATCCGGCATAACAGCAAAAATCAGCTCAAGCATTCCTTGATAACTAAGGTTTGGGAATTCTAAACAACCTAATGTTTTGGTGTTTAAGGTTCTACAACTTGTGATTTGAGGTTTTTGAAGATTCAGTACTATTCCTATTAGACGAGGTTCCCTTTTTAAGAATTAGTCATAATTCTTGGGAACCTTTTCAAACATTATAATAAAATCCCATTTTATTATAACATAAGAAATTTCACATGAAAATTTATAGACATAGATGAAGTGTCAATAAATTCTTTGTGATGAATAATGATAATGGTTATCAAATAACCAAAATGTCATTATTACGAAATCATAGTGTAGTTTCTACAAATAAGTCGAAGAATACTATTTTTGATAATAACTTTAATATAGAAAACTATTAGAACAATTACTAATAAATCATGCAACTATGATTTCAATAATAAAATTAAAAACAAGTGATTAGTAATCATACCTTGGCTAAATATTCTTTTTGCGAAAGGAAATATTTAGATAAGTTCTTTATGCTCTTCTTGGTAGCTCCAAACTCAAGTATGGATAATGCTTAGAAAAAAAATGTTAGAGCATTCTATCATTGTCCAACAATAAACAATATAGTGATTTTAAAATATGATGAAGATAATCCTTCTTTGTAGTTTTCAAATATACACGGATCGTATCGAGTCTTTAAAGTACATCATACTTTAAGAAACTTGGTAACGAAGCTCTGATGCCAATTGTGGAAAACTAGAAGGGGGGGTTGAATAGTTTTACCAATTTAAAACTTCCTTTTAAATATTTAGATCGACTTATGTCAATCTATTTGGTTGTTTATGTTGGACGTTGATAGATAGATATATAAACGTGTAATGAAAGATAAAGAGTAAGAAGCACATCACCACGACACAAGTATTTATAGTGGTTCGGCTACAAGGACACCTTCCTTGCCCTACTCCACTCCCCGAGTCACCTACTCGAGAGTTCGTAAACACTACACCAACTCCTTATGGCGGAGAAGCCTTCACAACGTCGCTTAACCTTTTTCCGGTACAAAGCTAAATACCGAGTTCTTTCACACTAAGGCGAACCACACCTAACACAACGTCGCCTACCCTTTATACGGTGCTAGGCTAACCACCGGGTTCTTTCACACCTTAGGAGAACTAATCCTTCACAACGTCGCCTACCCTTTATTAGGTACTAGGCTAAGCACCTAGTTCTTTCACACCTTAGGTGAACTACACCTTCACAACACAACACCTAATCTCAAGGAGATCTACTCCTTGTTACAACACCATCAAGGATATCACCATCCTTGTATATAAACAAATACATATATGTATAACGATGCACCTCATCGATTATACGACCTAGGCATTCTTTCCAAATGCTACTTGATTTGATTCTTTGGCATCCTTCACTAATGCCTTTGACACAACGCTTGGCACCCTTCACTAATGCCTTCGTCTTGACACATATAGCATTCTTCACTAATGCTCTTGACACGAACGATAAGCACCTTTCACTAATGCTTTCGTCTTGAAACTTTCGGCATCCTTCACTAATGCCTTTAACCCAACATCTATGGAGAAAGGTAGATCTATCAACAAGAGAACCTTCGTTGTCTTGATGATGACGAAGCATGGCAACTCATGGACTTGAGCTTGCACGTCTTCAAGAAGTGATGATCTTTCCTTTAAGAGGAACCTAGAAGATCACACAAAAACAAAAGACAAAACTACATAGATCACTTGGATCTAAGGTTAGAGGGTTAGAATAATTGGGGAAAGTATATGTGTGAAAAGATAAATAGAAAGGAAGAAATGGCTCTCTATTTATAGAGAAATTTCTCTACTGTTTCCCCGGATCCCACGGATCCCTTCCACTTGGGATCCGGCTAGCACAAAGCCAGGGATCCGTGGAACGCTCCTCTTTGCCCATGGGTATTTTTGGTTATGGGTCATGGGTCATGGGTCATGGGTTATGGGTTGATCCATGGTTTTCTTTCTAGATACAATGTATCTTAAGGATACAATGAACTTGGTTAAATGGTATAAATAAAACCATGGGTTATTGATTGAGCTCCAGACAGTCAAGTTTAATCACACAAGCTGACCACTTGTGAATGGCCAACCGTAACAAACTTAAAACAGCCTGGAACCAAATGCAATGAAGATCAGAGAATATAATGAATTCCCGGGTCGTTAAGTCCCACGGAGACTCAATGGTGTGTAAACACTTGATCAGATGATAGAATGATCACTAAGGATAGTGATCAGTAAAGGTTTTGATGAATTATTACACTACTGATTGATTGGAATGGAATGGATACAGAATTGGAAAGCACAACAATCAGATAAAAGAAACTAAAACACGTACGTTTTAAAAACTACGTAAACGTACGAAATAAAAAGTGAAATCTATGAAATAAAAGACCTAAAAATATGAAAATGACATTTTTGGAATCCTAAAAAGAAAAGAAAATTATTAGAAAAAGAAAATTATTTTTATAACTATTAATTTAATTATTATTAATTAAAAACTATTTTAAACTATTTAAAAATAACCTAAAATAGAAGAAAATACAAAATAAGGCAAGAAAAATAAAATTATGATTCAGAAAAAGCTAAAATATTATAAAACTTATATTAAAACTAAAAATATATTTTTTACACTTTTTATATATTTATTACTAATTAATTACTATTTAAAATTCACTTAAGTGCTAGAAAATATAAAATAAACCTGGAAAAATGAAATTTTAACTTGGAAAAGTCTAAAATATGATAAACTAATTTTAAAACTGAAAAGATATTTTTTATGCTTTTTAATTATTTATTACTAATTATTTAATACTTTTAATTATTTAAAATTATAATAAATACTAAACAGATTAGGAAAATTATGAAACTTTTTCTAAAAATAACTTAAGGTGACAGAAAACTAAGAAAAATATAAAAACAAGATTTGCTTAATAATAAGCTAAAAAGAAAAATCAAAAAGCTTAATTCTATTAAATAAATGCTATCACTGTTTTAAAAATGATGTTTTTCTGGTTTTTCTTTTTGAAAACTACTTAACTACTTAAAATATGAAACTTTAATAAACACAAAAATTTTACAAATAAAAAATAAGCTATTTGATAAGCTTATGAGCTTAACAGATATGCTTATGAGCTTATCTTGGTGAAATAAGCTCAAACAAGCTCACAAGCTAAAACAAAAGATAAAATAAGATGCAAGAAGTTACAAGCTACTCAAATAAAGCCAAAAGACACAAAGAAGCAAACTGATAAGCTACTAAAAAGACAATAAGCACTTATGATCAACACAAAAATGGGACAAGGTTTGAGCTAATTGCAGCCCTAGTAAACAAGCTTCAAAATGAAAACTTAAGCTTGGAATTTCAAGATGGCTTGGTTGGCTTTCCAAAGAACCAAGTATCACAAGCTTAGACCAACAATTAAGCTCTGTGTGAGCTTTTCAAAATTGGACCACTCACTGTGCACAGGGCACCATTTTCAAACAGGTACTCAAAATAAGCTAGATAAAAAGCACTTAACAAGCTAATTAAAAGTAAACTAGTATTTTTCTAATTAAGTTTAGCAACTAAACTTTAATAACCCAAAAGCTTTTAAGCTAAATCTCACTATTAAACACACAGTGAAATTCTAAAGTTTATTCAAAAATGACCAAATAAAAATTTGACTTTTATAAAAAAAACAAAGAAGTTGACTTATATGAACTTTGAACTGATTCTACTCACTGAATATGTTATATTAAGATGGATTAAGACTGGTTTGGGCAATACTAACAACTTATGAACACAAAACCTTGATCATAAAACATGGAAATCAAACAGACAAGAAATGAGATGAGATCAAAAGGAATTTTGACTTTTCACCAAATGACCACTGGTTTTTCTTGTTGATTTGAGATATTAGATACTAAAGTGACACAGAACAAGCAATAATACTGTCTTAAACAATCTTTAGCACAGTTAACAAACTAAAATCAAACACTACTTATTGAGACTGATTTGAAGATTTTCAAAGCAAATGAGTAATTTAGACCATGCTACTTATTACAAACCTTATAATATCATTTATTAGAACTAAATAAGCATCAATCAACAGTCATAACAACATAAAACTCACCAATGATCTTTATGATATTTAAACTGTTAAAATGAAATTTTTATAAACTACAAATTAAAAGGAACAAGTTATCTATTTTATTGGTTAATTTGACTTAACTATCACTAATGAACAATAAGAAACAGAGATTAAAGCTGCTAACTAACTTAAACAGTTAAATGCCAAAATGATCAAAAAGGCTTACAAGATGGATTTGGCTGAAAACCAAGAACAAGGACCAAATATCACCCCTATTAGCTTACCACTAAGCTACTAACCCAAGGCCATCCAAAATTCACCCTGCTCCAGCTGTGAACATCATTACTTATGATTTTTGATTTTTCAACTAATTATTTGATATTTTTGGTAATTTTTCCTTTTTGATTCTAAACTGAATTTTAATGTATCTAATAGCTTTTAGAAGCTATCTAGGAGCTTATGTGTGCTATTTCAGTCCAAAACAACCACTAAAAACAACATTCGAATCATATGAGATTTTTTTGAAATTTGAAAATACACAAACTGAAATTGGAACTTGAATACTGAATTTTATTACTGAAAAGGATTGAAAGTACACTAAGAATACTTAAGAAAGTATTTGATAGCTAAGAAATATACTGGAAACTTGAAATTAACTAAAACGACATAGAAACTTAAATTTTACACTAGATACTTTGATACAATGCTTCTCTGCTCCTCTTTATAGACTTTTGAGACTCTTTGATGACCTCTGAAACAATCCCACTTCATCTTGACCATTGGATCTTCATATATCATCACATTCGTACAAGTGGATTTTTGGCGCCAATTTTCTTTTGAGCAGGTTTGAGATATTAATGGGGTGGTTTGAAGCAATTAAAGGTCTTTGGGTGTTAGTGAAGGTGGAGGGGACAAGGTAATGTGGGGGGTGGAGTAAATCATGGAAACAACTCTGGTTTTGGTTTGGCGCGTTTTCTGTGAGAAAGATGAACAGTAGCCCGGTTTTGACTTATTTGACTGAGTGGTATTAATAACGGGGGTCCAAGGGTCAAGTCTAAAGGTTCATGGCTCAAGGGGGGTTCAAGTTGGGATTGGGCTAAGGTTTGGGCCAGCTGCTGTTGGATTGGATTTGGGCTTGTGTTTGTGATATATAGGATCCGGTTTGGATTAGCTTATAAATACAAGGACCAAAATTGAACTTTCTCCAATGTTAAGGACTGAACATGTAGCTTTTCCAAAGATATCAAAAGGACCAAACTTGACAAACTTTGATAGTACAAGGATAACTTTTGCATAAAATTCCATTTTAAAATATCCAAGGACTAATTTTGGCAATTTTCCAAACTTTAAGGACCTTTTCTGCCATTTGACCAAAGAATCATTCAAGGGCCATTTTTAACAACTTAGAATATTTCAGGGACCTTGAATGATAAAATTCCACATTTTTGAATTCCAGGGACTAGATTTGACAACTTTTGAAACTTGGGGGACTAAAACTGCCAATTTTGCAAACTTGAATCATTTTTCATCTGATTTTGATATTTTTGCATTTAAAACACATAAAACACTAATTTGTGATATTTTCATCATTTTGATGCATTTTTGAGTGTTTTCAGATGATTTTGCAGTTTAGATTGTACAAAAATGATGAGTATTTAGACACTCATTAGTTATGGATCAAAACCATTAGCTAGTTTATTACCCATTTTAGTATTTACATGTTTTTACCCATTATAGTATTTACATGTTTTCACCCATTTTAGTATACTTAGTTTAAGTATATGTTAACCCAATATGTAAACACTAGTTGTTGTACATATGTATATCTTAAGCATAAAATCACTTATACTAGTTTTAGTGTTTTTTGTGAAAGCGTAAGTGTGTTAGAAAACTATTAGTTCAAACCATTTACGTATTTTATTTGTTTCGTTAAAATGATCTTACTTTAGTTATCGACAAAACATTAGAAGATCGTAAAATATAAATAAACGTTTTTACGGCTTATTTGTATTAACAAATTCAATGGTTTAAAAGCTAAAATATTGGAAGAAAATAACACGGCTTATTATGTACATTGTTTTGCTCACCAACTTCAGTTAGTAGTTGTGGCAGTTGCAAGAAAACACTTAGGTGTTGTCGATTTCTTTGACAAATTAACCATTGTGATGAATGTTGTTTGTGCTTCTTGCAAACGAAAAGATATACTTATAGATTGTGAAAAAGAAAGAGTGGAAAAAGCAATTGGTAATAGTGAAGTTGAAACTGGAAGAGGTAAGAACCAAGAGCTTTCTCTTATACGAGCTGGGGATACAAGATGGAATTCTCACTACAAAACAATTTTGCATTTGATAGATTTACTTCCATATGTTATTAAGGTGCTTGAATTTGTGGAAAATGAAGGAAATGATGGTTCTAGGAAAAATCAAGCAAGTGGTATTCTTGTGTACTTTGAATCATTTGATTTTGTATTTTATTTGCATATGATGAAATACATTTTGGGTCTCACGAATATATTGTCACAAGCTCTCCAAAAAGAAGACCAAGATATTGTGGAAGCGGTTTCGTTGGTCAAATCAACCAAGGAACAATTGAAAGAATTTAGATCGAACGGGTTTGTTCCACTTTTAGATAGAATATCTTCTTTTTGTGAAAAGCATAATATTCGAGTGGTTAACATGGATGAAGTATATGTTAGTCCAAATGGTCGGAGACGAAGGGTTAGTGTTACTAATAGACATTTCTTTGAGGTTGAATGTTTTAACACGGTTGTAGATATGCAAATTTAAGAGTTTAGTGATCGTTTTAGTGAGGCAAGCACCGAGTTACTTGCAAATATGGCTTGTTTGAACCCGTTTGATTCATTTGCTCAATTCGACGTATCAAAGTTAGTAAGATTGAGTGAGTTGTACCCAAACGATTTTGATAGCGTTGAAAGGATGGAACTTGAGAGTCAACTAAACTTGTACTATGCCAATGTCAAAGAAGATAATAGTTTTCTCAACTTGAATGGTATCATCGACCTTGCTACAATGATGGTGAAGAAAAGGAAACACATTTCTTATCCTTTGGTGTATCGATTATTAAAGTTAGCTTTGATTTTGCCTGTTGCAACCGCAAGTGTTGAGAGATGTTTTTCTGCAATGAAGATTATTAAATCAGACTTGCGTAATCGAATTAGTCAAGGGTTTTTAAACTCTTGTGTTATATGTGGCGTAGAAAGAGAAGCACTTGCAAATATTAGTGATGAAGATGTGATGAACCGGTTCCAAAATATGACAGATCGTAAAGGAGAACTTTAAAATGTTTGTTTGCTCAGGGTAAGCATTTTTCGTTGTTATTTTTATGCTTGAACAAGATGTACACGTTTTTTTGTTAATATATACTCTTTTTTGCACTTTATAAACAGGTTTGGGATAGGATTTTGCACCTTCAAAGCTGTTTTTTTGAGCTGTTTTTTGTGCTTATTGTTGCTGAAATTTGGTACTTAATTGCTGCTGTTTTTTACACAAAATTGCTATTGATTTGTTGCTGATTTGATGGCTGAATTGCTGCTGATTTCCTGCAGAAAAGCTGCTGATTTTGGTGCAGAAAAGCTGCTGATTTCGCTGCATAATAGGTGCTGATTTCGCTGCAGTTTTTGGTGCATAATAGGTGCTGAATTGCTGCTGATTTCCTGCATAATAGGTGCTGATTTCGCTGCAGTTTTTGGTGCAGAAAAGCTAGTGATGCAAGCTGATTTTTGTGCTGCATTTTGGTGCAGTTTTTGTTGAATCATAGGGCTGATTTTTGTGCTGAATAAGGTGTGTTTTGTTGCTGATTTTAGCACTATTAGTTCTTTTTATGCAATATTAAGTCGGTTAAGTTCACTATTGTTTCGTCGTTAAAAAAAATTTCGGCAATACTATTTTTGCCCCCCATATTTCAATATCCTGGCTCCGCCACTGGTGATAATTGATTGAGCTTTTGATTGATGATTATCCTTAATACAATGTACAGATATATAGGACTACATACTATGGTCTAGAACTGGGCTTGGCCCGTTACACAATTACACAATATACTATGGGCTAACAAGTCTATCTTCAAGTCAACAACAAAGAAGAGAAGTAAAGAAGAAGAAAAATAAGAAGTGGCCTTCATCATTCAATCTAGTTTGTAGGTTTAGAAGCCTTTCATTCAAACTATGGGGAAATATTAAATAACTAGATTAAGAACTCAAAAGTCAAGTCTAATAGTGCGCTTAGACTTTATTAGGTTTTTTTTTTTTTTTTTTTTTTTTTTTTTTTTTTTTGTTAGGCTAGTCCCAGTCGCAACCTGGGACGACCTGGGACAACCTGCGTCACGTCAGCTTTCTCTCTCCAGCGACCTGGGACAACCCGGATGCCCCAGTCGACGACCCGAGGATTTTTTTTTTTTTTTTTTTTTTTTTTTTTTTTTTTTTAATTCAAACATTTTTAACATTAAATTTAAATTTCATTCAAATTAAAAAAAACATTACATTACGAAATTAAAAAAAAAAAAAAAAAAAAAAAAAAAAAAAAAAAAAAAAAAAAAACATTACACTACGAATTTAAAAAAAAAAAAAAAAAAAAAAAAAAAAAAAAAAAAAAAAAAACATTACACTACGAATTTAAAAAAAAAACATTTTTAACATTAAATTTAAGATCCGGGGCATTTTGGGGTAGTCGTGATCGTCGGGTTTTTGATTGTGGGGTATTTTTCTTTGACATTTTCAAGTTGGATAAGAATTAGATTGAGTTGAATATAGATGAAAATGGTAAGTTGTGAATTGTGTTTGAGGTAATGTGTGTATTTATAGAGTGGTAAAACAGGTTTTGATTTTTTTTTTTTTTTTTTTTTTTTTTATTTGTATGACCAAACGGTCGGATTTTTTAAATTTGTATTAATTGTTGCGTTGGGAAGGATTTAAGGCTTGTCGCAGTGGTACCCAAAATATCGGTTGGGCACCCAAAAAAGTAGCCCTCAACCGATGTTCACTTGGGTTGTCTTGGTTGTGGACATCGATCATTAGATCGGTTGAAGATAGAGAAAACGCAATATCGGTCCGATTTTCGACCGATATTAAAAACGCTTTGTCCCCTCTTTTTTTTTCCCTTCGTTTCTCTCTTTTTTTTCTTTTTATATAAAAAAACAAAAAACCTTGGGTCGTCGACTGGGGCATCCGGGTCATGTCAGGTCGCTGGAGAGAGAAAGCTGACGTGGCACTGGATGACCCAGGTCGTCCCAGGTCACGACTGGGACTAGCCTAACATGCTTCAACATCGAGCGCCGAAACACTCGATGTCCACAAACTCTTTGGCCAACCGATGTTCCAACCGTTGTTGTGCAGTGGTACCCAACCGATCTAACATCGGTCGTGGGTGTTGAATTTGGGCAACCAACCGATGTGTAACCTCACCAATGCGACAAGCCTTAAAGCCTCATGTCTATCATAAATAGGCATGCAATATATATCACAAGATGGACCCTTTAGGTTACCATTGTAGACCGGGGAGGCAACGACGAGAATCGATTAGAATTCCACACTTTTAATAGTCCACTATCTCATCATGATTTAAGATAAGAGTGTAAAACTGAACTTTAAGTAAACAAATTACTAAGTTCAAAAAGATGTAAACAAATTATATATATATATATACTAAAACTCATTGGGGGATGAACAGTACCGCGCATGAACAGTGCGCAAAAAAAAAAAAAAAAAAAAAACTTTAGCAAATTCATTCCCGTGAATAAAATGATCGAGGGCAACGCACTCCCGTCGCAACGCGCGGGTTAACCCGCTAGTTACGTACTAATCTATCTTTTCCAGCAAAAGGATAATGGTATGAACATGTATGAAACTTGGCTTATTATTCTCTCGGTATAGTAGCTTGAGAGTTTCTTTGTTCACATTGAACGCATAAACTTCTATTTTATTTTTTTGCGTGTAACATTTATCTTTAAGTTTGATGCCTTTTAAATGATTAGTCATACAAATGTATTGAACATAACCCGGTGACGATAAAATCAATATAATAATTTGAAAACTTATAAATTTAATAAAAAAAAAGTGAGTAATACAAAAAAAAAAAAATAAATAAATAAAAAAATAAATAAATAAAAAAATAAAATTTAAGTTCAATACATTTACAAACGATTATACTTGTAACAAACATTTGTATAATATTAAAATAAACAAAAGAACTGAAATTTACCAAGGTGGAATTGTGTGATACACCGTTACACGTATGTCTCTTATATAATAAATGAAAAAAAAATAAAGAAAAAAAAAATCGACAATGAGTGTCCCGCATCAACTAATTAGAAAGCTCAATTTCAAAATCGATGTCTTATATTAGTAAGTTGAAAAGTCAAATTAGTTTTATTTTTGTTTTTTATTTTCTTTTTTGTCAATATTGCTTAGTTTTCTTCCATTTAAAAAACTGAATAAAAGTAGACGTGTCAAAATTGTAAAAGATTAAAGTAAAATTAAGAGGAGTTTATTTTTTAATGTTTAGTGGTTAAGCTTAAAATGTTAATAAATTTGATTTTGTAATTTGATGTAGGAAAAACTATAAATTTTTTTGTAAAGTGACAATAAAGAAATTTATAAAATGGATAATTAATTAAATTTAAAATTATTGTATTTATTTTTTATTTTTCTTTTACCTTGGAAAAGTTGAATTATATAGTGGTTGGTTAAACTTTACTAACGTTATATTGTAATGGATTAACAGAACTTACATTTAAGCCAGAAATATAAAAATGTCAAATTAAAATTTATATAACAAATACTCCATAAAATTTATATTTGTTTTCAAAAAACAACATATATTATTATTGTTGTAGTTTATAATACTTTTATTAAAAAGACAATAAAACAAATATATCAAACAGTGACAAATTCAATTAATAAGACTTGTGTCAAAATACTTCGCGTGAGGACCTAAAACTAGTATTTATTAACAATGAATGAAAAACATAGATATACATATTTGACCTTTTATATGTAGGATCTATTATTTATCTATACTATCTAATATACTAAAATACTGTACCACCTCTATAAAGCACAGCATTAAATTTTATTATTAAAAACACTTCCATATATAGCACTAATGTACAAGAGCCTCAATGCATCCCTCCTCATATATCACGTGCATGAACACGTGAGGTAGCACTGACTTTGTCCATACGTTTTCTTCTTCTTCCTTTTGGTAACTCTTAAATATTCTTCACTATTTTTGGTATGCAATAACACCACCATCAATTCATATACGCTCCATCTCTAAAACCCAAAAAGGCTTTTAAAAATAAATATCATACTCAAAAGAAAATCAAAATCTCTCTTCTGCTGAGTTTCACCCAATAATTTTTTATTCATTTATTTTGTTTTTTCAATTTAAATGTTAATACAAGTTTTAGTTTGATTTGTTTTTATGTTTATGATGAAATAATGGTAGACGTAATTTGTTAAATCTGATGTGAGTTTTGATTGGGTACTAATATTTTTAATCATGTTCTTCTTATGGCTTTTTTTTTTGTTTTTTTTTGCAGGTTTTGTTTTAGGATTCATGATTTTGGCTGTCAGAATTGGGGATTTTACTAATTGGTAAGCAACGTGTTTTATTTGTTTTGATTCAGTTATTATACATTTTTTATTTGTTTGTTCAAATCTATTCTCATACAGGATGGTCATATTCAAGTTGTAATGATTGACTATTTGATCGAATTGGTTAATGGGTAAAGGTTTGATCTTTGTATGAGTTTATAAATCCACTTTATTATTGCCGCGCCTTTGCCTTTGTTATATGTGTTATCGATTTTTTTTGTCACTTTCGGATGCGGCAACCGATCATGCCTCCGCGCCGTTGCTGGAGAGTCACGCTATCAATAATGCGTTTTGGCCTTCTTCGTGTGTCGGTACGTTCTCTCCTTCATGTCTTTTCCTGTTTTAGTATGTAATTGCCGTATATTTTTATCGTATTTACTTGCTTTGTTCTGTTATTATTGCAACTGGTGCTGAAACTTCGAATCGTCGGTCCATATTCTCTGACATGAATGCTGGTCAGTCGCTGTATGCATACATTGGCTTATTTTTTTCTTTTTTTTGTGTTCTTATTTGTGTTGTTGTTTGCGTGCACTGCTTTCGTTGTTGACGTGCTAACTTATTGGCTTCTGTTGTAGGGTGTCGTGCCTGCTGGTCAGTGTTACTGTTTCTTTGTATTTGTCGTTCGTGCCTATATTGTTTCCAGTGCATTGTTAAAAAATTATGAGACTGGTGTAATTTGATTCAATTCATGGATGGGGTGTTTGTTTGGTTCATGGATGGGGTGTTTGTTGTGGCCACTATTGATCCGGCTCGATTGATCCATCTTCATTGGGTTTGTTATTTATTTATAATCTGATATAAAATAACAAATGAAAGTGTTAAAAAGTGGTTAATTACAAGTTCACGTCATGTTGACGTGCTAACTTATTGGCTTCTGTTGTAGGGTCAGTCTCTGCTGATGCGTCCACCTCTAATGTTATGCCAACTGTCGTGCCTGCTGGTCAGTGTTACTGTTTCTTTGTATTTGTCGTTCGTGCCTATATTGTTTCCAGTGCATTGTTCAAAAATTATGAGACTGGTGTAATTTGATTCAATTCATGGATGGGGTGTTTGTTTGGTTCATGGATGGGGTGTTTGTTGTGGCCACTATTGATCCGGCTCGATTGATCCATCTTCATTGGGTTTGTTATTTATTTATAATCTGATATAAAATAACAAATGAAAGTGTTAAAAAGTGGTTAATTACAAGTTCACGTCATGTAGGTTTTTGTCAGGTCAACCTAAAAGAAAGCTAGAAGAAGGTAAGAAAAGGAAGTTACTTACCTGGACCAGAAACAAGTTGACTGCATAAGTAATCCATTTGTGATATTTTCATCTTTTGGCCAGAAATATTTTGTACTTACTTTTCAATTTTTCTTTGGTTTAATGTTTATGTGGTTTTTGTAGGTATTGTATGGGAGTGAATGTAATTGGATTTGCGTACCGACTACTGAGAATCTGATTTGGTGCATCAGTTGGCTACTGGAGGTCATGGTAATAGACGACATCATCATCATCTTTGGTATTACTTTCATTTCGCTATGGATCAGCCAAGTTTTTGAATTGAGTCTTTGCTTTTGTGAATTAGACCTGTGTAGTTCTATAGAAGTGCTTATATTTAGTGAGTGTATGATGTATTTATTTACACGAATCGCAAGAGTAATGGGAACATTTGGATATGTTCTATCATATCAACTGCCGATTGAAATACTGTCTGTTTTGCCACAACATTTGGCGCACACGAGCTTTTCTTAGACTGCCCACTTAGCCGGTAACTCTTTAAGCTTTGGGAATTATAACTTTTGAAACTGAACCTTTTTCGTCTGCAAATGGCAGTGTCCCAAAAAGTGGTGCAGAGTGGGTTGAAGTGTTTGTCACTGAAATGACGAGCGCTACCAGCATTGATGATGCTAGACTTCGTGCCATGAGGGTGCTCGAGACTTTGGAGAAGTCGATAACGGAACGTGCTGTTGGTGAGGCAGCAGAAAGCCTTCACAAGGCAAGCTCCTCTCTCTATCTCTGTGTTTACACTCATACACAAAGAGCAAGCATGCAGACACATTCGTAATTCTGTTTGCAATTATCTTATTCGGCTGTGTTTTACTATTACTTTCAGGAAAAATTAATCTTTAAAGAACAAATAGAAGCTCTTCTGCGGGAGAATACCATACTAAAGCGTGTTGTAGCCATTCAGCATGAACGTCAAAAGGAGTATGAAGAGACGAACCAAGAGGTTCAGCAGTTGAAGCAGATGATATCCGAGTATCAGGAGCGGTGTAGGACACTTGAGGTCAGACTTATAACTTCTCTAATTAGCGAAAGTAGTTACGAGAAATAGAAGTCCTCCAAATCTAGGGGGAAATGGTGGTTAGCAATGTTTAAGAACGGCTGAACCTGCCCAAGCGGTTGATAGTTGAGACCTGTTTAGGATTACAAATATCTAGAGTTAGAATTGCAAATTTGACCCAATCATAGATTCATTTATAAATTGGTTTATTCGGGTTGTGGTTTATGTCTAACAAGGTTAAATAAATAACTTTAGGTGAAACAGATATCAGTGATATGATCAAATGGTTCAAAAGTTGCCCAAAATGTATTTTCATTGCCTACAACCTTCCATATCGGTTATCCAAGGAATATTTAGATTGTTCTGTGATAACTGAGTTTTGCTGTTTTATACAGAAAAATTAAAAAGTTGGCCAGTAGGCCACCCAAAATGACCCGACTTATTTTTAACACTACTAAAATATCACCCTTTTTAGAGGGACTTGAGTTTTGGATCTTACACTTTTGTTGGGATGCGACAATGGATGGTTGGCTAAAGTTTTACCTATATATAGTGTGGTGTCTCTAACTCATATAAAGATTTTCAACTTCTAAGCATCATATAACACAACTTGCATACTGAATACTTTTTTTGTTGATGTCTGCAGGTGAGTAACTATGCATTGCAAATGCATCTCCGGCAAGCTGAAGAAAGTAGCTCCATTCCTGGACGATTCCATCCTGATATCTTCTAATAAAGCGGTGAAGTTGTCTAAGAGCTAAACAACATGCTTCATAATCCGCATGGTGGATAGAATTTTGTTATAATTATTGTTTGTCCGTATAGATCTACATTAGCCAGATAAAGGGCAAGTAGATTTCAGTCTGTTATATCTTTGAAACATCGACTCGGATGCTTGGTTTAATATATGATTTTAGTTTCTTAAGCAAACCAAAACAAAACATAAATGATGCGTCCACCTCTAATGTTATGCCAACTGTCGTGCCTGCTGGTCAGTGTTACTGTTTCTTTGTATTTGTCGTTCGTGCCTATATTGTTTCCAGTGCATTGTTCAAAAATGATGTATGGATTACAGTTTCTTAAGCAAACCAAAACATAAATGTGGCCAAGTAAGTGTAAAGGAAGAGTTTGACCACTAGAAAAAGGAAGTGGCTGCAGCGCCCTGCTTTTCTGGAAGGTACATTTTGTTTTTTGTATTTGTGAGCATGACAAGTACATATAACATTAATATTCCTGTATATACACTATTGTTGCATATTGTGTTGTATGAAAGTGTATTTATGGAATACACACAGTTAAAAATTGAAACCATGTTTCCATCAGTTGTTGGTTGAACACTCCATCTTAAGTTTTATATAAGCATCATCAAAAGATCCAAATCTGATCTTACATTTTAACACCCATCTTTGTATTTGTTCTCATAAGGTCCTGTCACCGACTTCAGCTTTTTTTTTATAATGTCAGGCCCACTTGACCATTGAGACATCATATGGGTGTTAAAAGATACTTCCAACATATTTATCAATCTGATGCTAATGTAGTAGAATCTGTTTACTTAATTTAGGATGATTTTGTTCATTATGTAAAATGTCGCAATGACGCCTGTTGGATGTTGGTTTATAGGCCCCGCCTATAATATTAAATCAAAATGGTCACAAATATTTGTTTTGATTTAACTATAATATAATATCTATTTCATATAATATAATATCTATTTCACGTGGATGTTTGTCCAAGACCTATTACTAGGATGGATGTTGTGGGTTTGCCAATTCGGTCGTCGAATGGTATAGCGATTAACGAACCTGATCCACTGCACATGATGGCTGTAAGTCGTGATAGGCAAATTTTGACCCTTCAATTATAATGGATGTTTTTTGTTATACTTTCCATTAGTTTGTATATATTAGCCATTTGACCCATTAGTTTGTATATGTTTGTCTTCTGAATGATATATTTGGTTATTTTGTAATCTAGATCGAATCAATCATTGAATGTATTTTTGAAGTATACAAGTCTTAAGCGTGAT
Organism: Chrysanthemum seticuspe; assembly: GCA_019973895.1. Classification (NCBI taxonomy): domain Eukaryota; kingdom Viridiplantae; phylum Streptophyta; class Magnoliopsida; order Asterales; family Asteraceae; genus Chrysanthemum; species Chrysanthemum seticuspe. The sequence continues at coordinate 205,987,593 of BPTQ01000001.1, forward strand.
TGATATTGATAATAATTTTTATTTTGCGTTTTCTATAGTATTATATACGTAGTAACATTTATCAAAAACTTCAAAAACTTTTATTCAAGGACAAAATGAACCATGTTAGAAAAAGGTTGTCATACAAAAAATGAACCATTTGCTAATAAGCATCATTTCGATTACGAACTTCTTATATTCAAGCACAGATAATTAACGAGACACATTTAGGAAATAAGGTTATCATATCAAAGTTGAAAAAGCTGAGAATTACTCAATCTGGTAAACGTTTACCGCTAAAGATCGTAAGGAAACAATATCACATGTCAGAGTCATTTGCTATGACAATAAACAAGAGCTAAGGGCGCGTCCTCTTTTCACACATAGACAACTATACGTATTTGATTCACGCGTTAAAAACAAAAAAAGGGGTTGAAGGTTGTCGTTTATGATGCGCATGGCAATATATCAAAAACTACAACAAATGTTCTCAACAAATAAGTACTTCAAGGTTCGAGAGGTATGTACGATATATATAGCAAATGACTCTGACACGTGATATTGTTTGATATTTTTTATATGAGAAAACGCTATTTTGATATTAAACTTTTTGAGAGGAGTAGATGAATTGTTATTTTTAGATGATTTTTTTATGAGCAGGACTGCATCTACTTCCTATATGGTCCATATTAAACTTTTTATTTGGCATTTTTTAGATAAATTCTTATTTTTTAGATGATTGTTTTTTATGAGCAGAACTGGATCTACTCCTATATGGTCCATATAAAAACTAAAAATTTGGCATTTTTAAGATGAATTGTTATTTTTTAGATGATTGTTTTTGATGAGCAGAACTTGATCTACTTCCTATATGGTCCATATTAAAATTTTTATTTGGCATTTTTTAGATGAAATGTTATTTTTTAGATGATTGTTTTTTATTAGCAGAACTGGATCTACTCCTATATGGTCCATATAAAAACTAAAAATTTGGCATTTTTTAGATGAAATGTTATTTTTTAGATGATTGTTTTTGATGTGCAGAACTGGATCTACTTTCTATATGGTCCATATTAAAATTTTTATTTGGCATTTTTTAGATAAATTGTTATTTTTTAGATGATTTTTTTTATGAGCAGAACTGGATCTACTTCCTATATAATTGTTTTAGATGATTGTTTTCGATGAGCAGGACTGGATCTACTTCCTATATGGTCCATATAAACTTTTTATGCGGCATTTTTTAGATGAATTGTCATTTTTTAGATGATTCTTTTTTATGAGCAGTACTGGATCTACTTCCTACATAGTCCATATTAAACTTTTTATTTGGCATTTTTTAGATGAATTCTTATTTATTAGATGATTGTTTTTAATTAGCAGAAGTGGATCTACTCCTATATGGTCCATATAAAAACTAAAAATTTGCGCATTTTTTAGATGAATTGTTATTTTTTAGATGATTGTTTTTTATGAGTAGAACTTGATCTACTTCTTATATGGTCCATGTAAAAACTAAAAATTTGGCATTTGTTAGATGAATTGTTATTTTTTAGATGATTGTTTTTTATAAGCAGAACTGGATCTACTTCCTATATGATTGTTTTAGATGATTGTTTTCGATGAGCAGAACTGGATCTACTTCCTAAATGGTCCATATAAACTTTTTATGCGGCATTTTTTAGATGAATTGTTATTTTTAGATGATTTTTTTCGATGAGCAGGACTGGATGTACTTCCTATATGGTCCATATTAAACTTTTTATGTGACATTTTTTAGATGAATTCTTATTTTTTAAATGATTGTTTTTTATGAGCAGAACTGGATCTACTCCTATATGGTCCATATAAAAACTAAAAATTTGGCATTTTTTAGATGAATTGTTATTTTTTAGACGATTGTTTTTTATGAGCAGAACTGGATCTACTTCCTATATGCTCCATATTTAATTTTTTATTTGGCATTTTTTAGATGAATTGTTATTTTTTGGATGATTGTTTTTTATGAGCAGAACTGGATCTACTTCCTATATGATGAGCAGAACTGGATCTACTTCCTATAAGATCTTTACAATGAACAAACAATTTAAGTCATCATTTTAGGTCCATTTATGATTATTTTGATTATGATTAAAAAGAGATTTCATGTTGAAGGCACTTGGCGAGGTGGGGTTCAATGTTCAGTTTAAACCATTGGGCTCTTTTTTCATATTTGCAGTATTTCCTAAGATTTGCAAACTTACCGATGTACATGCTCTTTCTTAATGCTTTTTTTAATATACATTTATACGTTTCAAGATCAAATGAGGATCAAATGACTTTAATTTGAATGGATTCTTTAGGTTGAATTCGTGGAGGAATTAATAAAACAAGCAGAAGTAGTTAATGCAACAGATTAACGGTAGCACCAATTATAACCAGGTAACACCAATTATTTAATGTTGTAGCTTTAGTTGTACTAAACCGTGATTGAACTCATTAGAAAGATGCAACAGATTAACACCAATTATCCTGGTGTTTTCATGTATTTGTAGCTTTGTTAGTTTTATTCTCTTTTAAGTGTTTAGATGCCTTTATGTTAATACAGTTCACAAATAAAATGATACTTTTGAATTTAATAGATGACCATATTCTGTTATTGGACTTAAAATATGTTAATTAGTTGTAGGACTTTTGTTGTTATTGGTGTGTTCCACCGGCTATTATGGGTATTGGCCCTGCTGTTGCAATTTCTGCTGCAATCAAGGCTCAATCAAGGCTGCCGGTCTTGAAGTAATTTTCTGTCATTCTGTTTTTGAGAGATTAGAGACTGGAGATTAATGTTTTGTTTGGTTTATTTCGGCAGGCATTTGCATCACAGTTTCTATATTGGCAAAGAAACTTGAAATTAGCCCACAAAAGATTGGTGTCTATGGCGGTGCAATGACTATTGGACATCCTTTGGGTATCACAGGTAACTAAGAGAACACAAATATACAGTTTCGTTTTGAAATTAGTGGTGTTGGTTGATACTTTATATTAGCATAATCTGTTATTCCTTGAAATTTGAAAAAACAAAAAATTGACCTTTAGTCAAATTACGGACCAAATTTTCTAAGTCACGCCGAAATATATCTAATTTGTCGACGTTTGATTGGGGCACGTTGTGTTGCGACTCTAATGTACAACAAATAGTTTTAACTTCATTAGGTATGTTCCTTGCACCTTATTAAAAGCATAAATGTTTTATAACTCACAGACGGATTAGAGAAGGAACTTCATGATCTTTTTCACCCGTCTAACTTGAGAGTTGAGAGTGCTAGAGCTTTTATTTGTCATTGCTAATAAGTATAGATTATAAGGAAGAAGTGCCTTTCGTAGCAGTGGTGTTATACTCCAACATAATGACATGAATAATTCAAAATGGGTCGGGTGGAGTAATGGGTCAAAGAGATGGTTTATGAAACACTTCTTATCCATCGAAGTTTACTGTTAAGTTATTTATGTATGAATTTAAAAAGTGTATCAATTTAATAGTAAAAGAATTATACTGGGCCAATTAAAATACAAATTTTGCCTCTTTTGCTACCTTTTATCCGCTTGATTTATTTGGTTGTTAGAGCTCAAGTTGTCTATCTGATAGTAAGGATTAAGTACTATGTGATTGTTATTATTTGTGATTCTACTGATAAGTTATATTTTTCATATTTTTCTCACTCATTTCATTGCAACACTTACTGAAAATAATTTCTTTTGTATAACATTGAGCCATTTATTACATTGTTGAAAATAATTTTGGACCTAATGGTTCGACAAACGGGTAAGGCGATATTGGTTCAATAGTATTGCCATACCTGTCAAAGAATATTTAACATGAATCTACCTAATTCAGGCAATGTTTCTACTTATGTCGACATGGTTTATGAAACACTTCTTATCCATCGAAGTTTACTGTTAAGTTATTTATGTATGAATTTAAAAAGTGTATCAATTTAACAGTAAAAGAATTATACTGGGCCAATTAAAATACAAATTTTGCTACTTTTTATCCGCTTGATTTATTTGGTTGTTAGAGCTCAAGTTGTCTATCTGATAGTAAGAATTAAGTACTATGTGATTGTTATTATTTGTGATTCTACTGATAAGTTATATTTTTCATATTTTTCTCACTCATTTCATTGCAACACTTACTGAAAATAATTTCTTTTGTATAACATTGAGCCATTTATTACATTGTTGAAAATAATTTTGGACCTAACGGTTCGACAAACGGGTCAGGCGATATTGGTTCAATAGTATTGCCATACCTGTCAAAGAATATTTAACACGAATCTACCTAATTCAGGCAATGTTTCTACTTATGTCGACATGGTTTATGAAACACTTCTTATCCATCGAAGTTTACTGTTAAGTTATTTATGTATGAATTTAAAAAGTGTATCAATTTAATAGTAAAAGAATTATACTGGGCCAATTAAAATACAAATTTTGCCTCTTTTGCTACTTTTTATCCGCTTGATTTATTTGGTTGTTAGAGCTCAAGTTGTCTATCTGATAGTAAGGATTAAGTACTATGTGATTGTTATTATTTGTGATTCTACTGATAAGTTATATTTTTCATATTTTTCTCACTCATTTCATTGCAACACTTACTGAAAATAATTTCTTTTGTATAACATTGAGCCATTTATTACATTGTTGAAAATAATTTTGGACCTAATGGTTCGACAAACGGGTAAGGCGATATTGGTTCAATAGTATTGCCATACCTGTCAAAGAATATTTAACATGAATCTACCTAATTCAGGCAATGTTTCTACTTATGTCGACATGGTTTATGAAACACTTCTTATCCATCGAAGTTTACTGTTAAGTTATTTATGTATGAATTTAAAAAGTGTATCAATTTAACAGTAAAAGAATTATACTGGGCCAATTAAAATACAAATTTTGCCACTTTTGCTACTTTTTATCCGCTTGATTTATTTGGTTGTTAGAGCTCAAGTTGTCTATCTGATAGTAAGGATTAAGTACTATGTGATTGTTATTATTTGTGATTCTACTGATAAGTTATATTTTTCATATTTTTCTCACTCATTTCGTTGCAACACTTACTGAAAATAATTTCTTTTGTATAACATTGAGCCATTTATTACATTGTTGAAAATAATTTTGGACCTAACGGTTCGACAAACGGGTCAGGCGATATTGGTTCAATAGTATTGCCATACCTGTCGAAGAATATTTAACACGAATCTACCTAATTCAGGCAATGTTTCTACTTATGTCGACATGGTTTATGAAACACTTCTTATCCATCGAAGTTTACTGTTAAGTTATTTATGTATGAATTTAAAAAGTGTATCAATTTAATAGTAAAAGAATTATACTGGGCCAATTAAAATACAAATTTTGCCTCTTTTGCTACTTTTTATCCGCTTGATTTATTTGGTTGTTAGAGCTCAAGTTGTCTATCTGATAGTAAGGATTAAGTACTATGTGATTGTTATTATTTGTGATTCTACTGATAAGTTATATTTATCATATTTTTCTCACTCATTTCATTGCAACACTTACTGAAAATAATTTCTTTTGTATAACATTGAGCCATTTATTACATTGTTGAAAATAATTTTGGACCTAATGGTTCGACAAACGGGTCAGGTGATATTGGTTCAATAGTATTGCCATACCTGTCAAAGAATATTTAACACGAATCTACCTAATTCAGGCAATGTTTCTAGTTATGTCGACATGGTTTGCTATAAAAAAAATGAATCAGACATGTCACAAAAAGCCGTTACCAATTAAAGCACGTATCATCTCCTTTGAAGTGATTAAAAATGGCAATTCATCAAAAAAATGTGAACCTGCACAAATCTAAGATTGTTTTCGCTTCAAATTTAAGGTAGAATAGAATGTGAACCTGGTGAATTGAAGGATGATGTTCGGTGATGTAATTGAGTACTTGAAGTCGCTTCAAATTTAAGGTAGAATCTAAGATTGTTTTCGAAATGCGCATGTAATTGCAACATGTCTTTCAGATGAAGAAATCATGGGACTCAAGAAAATGTTTAAAGGCAACAATGTAACAATAACACTTGAGGAACTGAAACATGGATTATCCAAGCAAGGGACACGACTAATTGAATGTGAAGTGAAACAATTGATGGAAGCTATAAATATAATCCAAGTCTATTAACTAATTCCTTGAAGTGTTCATATGGTCACAAAATCCATGTGTTTCTTTTTAATATGCAACATGATAATGCAGATGGTAATGGAACCATAACAACAATGCATCTCAATAGAATAGATAAAAAAATCATCTAAAAAATAACAATTCATCTAAAAAATGTCAAATAAAAAAATTAATATGGACCATATAAGAAGTAGATCCAGTCCTACTCATAAAAAACAATCATCTAAAAAATAATAATTCATCTAAAAAATGCCAAATAAAAAGTTTAATATGAACCATATAAGAAGTAGATCCAGTCCTGCTCATAAAAAACAATCATCTAAAATATAACAATTCATCTAAAAATTGCTAAATAAAAAGTTTAATATGGACCATATTAGAAGTAGATCCAGTTCTGCTCATCAAAGAACAATCATCTAAAAAATGACAAGTCATCTAAAAAGTGCGAAATAAAAAGTTTAATGGGACAAGGCTTCAAGTGACTAAATTAACGCGTGCGTCTATTCAAGCCAAAATAATTAACGGAACACATTTTGGGAATATGGTTATACTTCCAAGGTTGAAAATTACTCCATCGGATAAACATTTACCACTCAAGATCGTGCGCAAACAATTTCCTGTGTCAGTTTCTTTTGCCATGACAATAAACAAGAGCCAAGGACAATCACTTTCGAAAGTTGGTTTATACCTACCACGTCCTGTTTTCACACACGGACAATTATATGTGGCTCTTTCACGCGTAAAAAGCAAAAAGGGTTTGAAGGTTGTTATTTCTGATGCCGATAGTAATTTATTGAAGACTACTACAAATGTAGTCTATAAAGAGGTTCTTCATGGTCTTTGATCAGTTATCAACAGGTATGTTCTGATATTCACTTAATGTGATACGAATTTGTTTTTTACATGTTTATTGTAATTCACACAAATATTTTACTTATGACTTCATATTAATAAATAACAGATTCACTATTTGGTTTCTTTCATTATTTTTCTTATTTTGTTTACATACTAATTTTTCATCTTTTTGCAATATCTTTATTCATCTTATTACTTTTATTATCATCTCATTTATCTATTTTTTTAAAAAATAACCCGGTGTCAACGGGTCTTATAAGCTAGTTATTTATATACAATAAAATAAGCTTTTGTACAAGCCTACTAAGCACCTTGCATTAAAAATTGGTTTAATGCATTACCTTATTTAGCTTCTAAGTACAATCATTTTATGCAAAAGGTACCTTAAATAAGGTTTGACCAAAACATATACACAATGCTTATACGTTTGTTACTAAACCGCTCTTCTGCATATTATTTTTGTAAAGTTAAATGCAAATGAAAACGCCCCAACATCATTCTTCTTTGAAACGCTTCTGTGATATTTTTGTAAGGCATTAAAATCTCTCCTTCCTCTACACGATTCATCAAATATGAATCAAACATCCGGTCCTCTTTTGGGTTATTTTTGTAAGGTATTGACTATGGATTCAAATCAATTAGACAACACATCTATTTTTGTAAATAGATTAATGGCATTGATGTTTTTCTACACGGTTTTGAGGTTGTTGTTGGCTGTCGTTACAAGGTTGTTGGGATTTCTTCGTTGGTAAGTGTATTACACTCTACATTGTCAATAACATAATTTGAAATCACTTTTTTAAAATCCAATTGGTCCAATACTTGCAGTAATATTTTGAATATTTGTAGGTTATTTTCTAAACAAGATGCTGAACAGTCTGAGAATACAGCACGCGTATTTCCGTTGGGTCAAAATTCTCAACTAAGGATGATTTTTTGAATAAATATCCTGTCAAAAACATTGTTTAGCTTTTGGATGTTGAAAAGGTACAACAGAATCCCAACAAGCACATCTTCATGAATTATGTGTCTGAATCATATGTATTTGCATTATTTACAGAACATCGCTTCCTTTATTGTTGGAATGATAATCGCAATACAAGAGGAAGAAGGGTGGTGGTACCTTGGTTGCAAGAAGTGTAGTAAGAAAGTGGTGAAAGACAGTGAATTTGATGATCTCGATGCTGATACAACATGTAAAGGAACAGGCATGCCTGATCAATGGAGATGCACCAAATGCAATGAGATTGTTAAAGGCATCAAATCAATGTATGTTTTCACTCTTTTGTACAATTCATTAATACAAATGTACAATTTCTTTGTTAAATCACCATTTACAAATATTTTTTCAAAATACACCTTTTGTAGAATTCGCCTTCAAGTTCGTGTGCAAGATGAATCTGGAACAATGTCGTTGTCACTTTTTAATGACGAAGTTCAGTCGTTGGTTGGTAGATCAGCATACCAACTTTGCAAAAAGTATGGCTTGAAGGTACTTATTATGTACTATGTTGTATAATACTACAAAACTATTTCGTTGTTGTAATCAAATTAGATGTCTAATACTCTACCAGCTGAAATCACTGCTTTGGTTGGTAAAAAGTATGCCTTTAAGGTATCTATTGATGAATACAATCTGAAAACTGTTTTGTGTCTATCGGATAATCCCGATATTCGGAATTCTCTACTCCCATATGTTACACCTGTTAAGATAATTACTTTCTTACACTCAACATTTGAGTATAACATGATCTGTAACGACTTATTGAAATGTCCTTTTGTTTCATCTTTAATAGAAAAATGAGGCTACAAGTTAAAAGGTTGTTGTGATTTCTTCGTTGGTAAGTGTATTACACTCTACATTATCAATAACATAATCTGAAATCACTTTTTAAAATCCAATTGGTCCAATACTTGCAGGATCTTGAATCCCAAACAGATGAGAATACTACACCAACCAACACATTGAAAAGTACTGCCACAAGTCCTGAAAAAAACAGTAGCGGTAAACGCGCATCTGACGCGGATCCAATTAGTGAGAGTTCAATAACCAAAAGGCAGATTATCAATATCTAGATTGAGAAAAACCCATAAAGATGGTATTTGTTCTCCATATTGGTGGTGGAAAATAAATTGATGCAACATATTTGCATTTAACGACATTGTTTCCAAAGAGTTTGCAGTTGCAATATGCATTTAGACATTATTCGTTAAGCGTTTGTGATTGGGGAGTCCTAATCACCTTTTAGACAAATAAATTATGCTTTAAGACATTTTGGTTTGTGTTTATCAATGGGGAGTCATTTAGTTTTTTGGACAGTTTATCTTCTGGAATGTATAAACTTTGACACTTGGTCATTCATGAGTTTCTTTGTTAACCATTTATAAATTTGTTGTTGTTGCTATTTTTTTTATTCCTTTGTTAACAGGTACTTATGCATCAAGTGGAAGGGTATACAAATATGCAAGTGGAATGAATGTAAGGGCCTTGGCAAATTATTGGTGAATACATGGCTGTCAAGTGCAAGTCTTTTTTTGTATTTTTGTAATTCGAATATATTTGTAAGAGTGGTAAAAGAGTGATTGGGAGTGTCCAACACATGTGTTTATCTATTAAATGTTTGTAATGTTTTTTTATAATAATATATCTTACTTTACGATAACATGGTTTCCTAAGTAGTTTACATACCAAATTTGTTATTTATGTATATAATTTGAATTCATTATTTAAATAAATGCAAATATTTTGTATAACTATATTCTTCTACACAAACTATTTCAATAGAAAGCAAATATTTTCTTAAAAAAATTGGCGATTTCCTGAAATTCTACTTGATCTTGAAATTAATTATAAATAGAGGCAAATTAGCGTTATTATCAATCATACACAATAACATGCCTTTACGATTCAACGTAGGGAATCGCCAGATTCGGGCGTTCAAGTAATTTTTCTTACAACAATTATAGTAATTGTTGTATCTTTTAATTATTGTTTTTCTTACATTGTGTTTTATAGTGGATTTGGTGTGGCGCCTCCCACCACTGACATATGCATTCACCATGGCGGTAGAGTTGTAACTACAAACGTTCTTTACGATTATTGGGGTGGAGATGAGTTGATGATATGCAACGTACCAACGCATAATTTAACTTACACCGTCATTAGACGTTTAGTCGCTGAGCATCTTAGCCAATATAATGACGTATTTGTGTACTACTTGCGCGTTCCAACAGTTCAAATTGAAGATGATTTCGGTCTTTGTAAAATAGAACATGATTTCTATGTTGAGGCTTGGATCTCAGACATTCAAGTTGGTCATGCGTTGGATATTTACTTGGCTCATCTTCATTATCCGACACTTATTGACCCAAATCATAGAATGTGGATATAGAGAAGATGAAAAATAAATGGATGGATAAGTGGTAATATTGAAGAGAATGGTAGGGCTATTCGGAGACGAACGCGATGAATAATGTTGTCTAATTGATGTCTGCTTATATGTTTGACAACCATATTCAAAAGTGTGTAATTTTAATAGATTCAGCTGATGACCCGGTTAAATCTATTATTGATTTCACTTATCCAAACATTTTGGATAACATACATGATCCGACCTACTTTGAAGTAAAGACAATTCTTGCTCCAACAAATGAAATCGTGGACAGCATAAACGGGCATCTGTTGGACAAGTTCTCAGGAGAAGAAATGGTTTTCCTGAGTTGCGACAATGTCGATAAAACTGAATGTGGTGTTGGCATTGATCAATCTGTTTTCTCACCAGAATTTATCAATGGTTTGAAGTTCTCAGGTGTTCCAAACCACAGACTTGCTTTAAAAGTAGGCGTCCCGATTATGTTGCTGCGAAATATTGATCAAGCTAATGGATTGTGTAATGGGACAAGACTCCAAGTACTTAAATTGACGAGAACTTCTATTCAGGCACAAATCATTAACGAAACCAACTTTGGAAAAAAGGTTATCATACCAAAGTTGAGGATAACTCCTTCCAATAAGCGTTTACCGCTCAAGATTGTCAGGAAACAATTTCCTATTTATGTATCATTTGCAATGACAATTAACAAAAGCCAAGGTCAATCCCTATCAAAAGTTGGTTTGTACCTACCTCGGCCTGTTTTCACACACGGACAGCTATACGTTGTCGTCTCCAAAGTTAAAAGCAAAAGTGGTTTGGTGATCAGGATGGAAATTTGTCTAAAAATACTACAAATGTCGTGTACAAAGAAGTACTTGAAGGTCTATGAAAAAACAGATTGTCGAGATTAAGATGGAGAGAGAAGCTGCTAAGTGAAGATCCATCATTCCCAATAAATAAATGCTTCTATTTTGCATTTTCACTCATTTACTGAAATTGTTTCCATTTTGAATATGCATTTGTGCATCTTTTAGACAATATCTTGCTAATGAGCTGCTATTATTTTAGACATTTGCGATTGTGTTTTGATATGGGGAGTCCCATTCTATCCTTGTGACACATTGGCAATTTGGAATTTTATTTTTATGCTTATTGGTGAATTTTTTGTCTAACTTTTTAAAATGCAGGTTATAATTCTCTTTTTATATATACAATGCATGCTTTTGTTTTCTTCACCTCATTTTGCAGAATTTTGTGTGCCATCATTTGTCCAAGGTTGAAGAATGATAAAATTTAAGGACTGCATCTCCCCAAGTGCATACCTTATATTTTTATAAATAGTTTTATTTTTTGTATAAATGTTGTTCAAGCATTACATTTACAAATTTGTAAATAGCTTGCAGTTAGAGTAGTTTGTGTACTAATGGTATACTAATAGTTATTTTAAATACAGTAATATAAAGTTTATTATGTGATTTGTCTACTTTGTTCAATCATTATGATCAACTACTTATCATAGACTTTTGCCTAAACATAATCTAATAAATACATTCAATCTAACAGCCATCTTGAAGCATAAATTAAACAAACGCATGAAATAGATTCACCCGGGGATATAGACCGTTAAATTGAGGCGATTAATCACAAGCAAGTATTTGTATACACATATCTCCGAAAGTACTTATATTCACAAAATCTTGTGCATTTAAATGAATCAATAGTCTAAAGCTTTACCATTTTTACATTTAACTAATAAACTATGATTATGATCAAAACGTTTTTTGAATATATTATCTCCTAAAATACATTTATAACAAAATATAACTCGGTTTATATTAAATGTGTTTTTCAAAACGTTTTTTTGTGATAATAATACACTTTTGTTCACAAATTTAGGTAAAAATACAAATTATAATCACTCATACTAAAGTAGATATTATATGTTTTTAGTCACAATATTACATAATAAATTCCTAAATTTTACAAGGCATATATAGAGTAACCAAAGTAGGTGTAATCTACAACAAATATTACGATGTAAGTAAAAAATAAAAAGATTTGTTTCATATAACCATCAAAAATTATATGTAATCTACAAATAAAATACAATATGCTATAAATCCATTCCTAATATATGAACCTTCATCTTCTATAAATCCAAACATACAATCCTTAAACATTTATCTTAATATTAGTTTTATTTTATTTTTTTGTCAAAGTAGCCATGGTTAGCGACGATTCATCAAAGGTAGATTAATTTTTTTTTTCATTTAAATTAATTTGTGACAAATGTTCATACAATTTTTTTATACGTATGTAATTTTTTTTTTCTTTCGATGTAGGCAAGCAAAGAACAAGAAAATGATAAAGCATTAGATTCTGGAAATGTGCCCGGTAAAGATATACCGGTGATTGAGATTTCAGATGATAACGTGGTAATAATTAAACTTATATATTGGCGCCAGAATTTGTCATCATATATTTGTGCTCATAAGTAATGTACACTTTAATATAGCTTTAAAATATTTTTTAATTGTGCAGGCTAAACCCGTCTCTCTAAAACGCGGAAGATTGACTAAAGATGAAAAAGTTGTAAACAACGATGTCGTTAATATTAGCTCTTCTGACGAGGTAAATGCATAAGCATTCTAACCAAAAAAAAATATGGTCTTATGATGACATTCAAAACAATTATAGAGAGATATTAATTGATCAACATATATTATTTTTTTACAATGCTATACTTTATTATTATTATTATTGTTATTATTGTTATTATTATTACTATTATTATTATTATTATTATTTGGCTTACTGTTGGTTCACGACCGGAAGATGTTAGCGAGATAAGAGAGTTTGCAGAATGGATATTGAATGTGGGAGACGGCAAGCTTGGAGGACCAAACGAAGAAGAGGTTTCTATAGATGTGCCGGAAGATATTCTAATAGATACTGATGATGACCCCATAGCATCTATTATTGACTTTACTTATCCAAACATGTTGGATAACATACATGATCCGGCCTACTTCCAAGAAAATGCGATTTTGGCACCCACAAATGAGTTAGTCGACACTATAAATGAACATTTGCTGGCCAAATTTCCAAGAGAAGAAATGGTCTACTTAAGTTGTGACAACGTGGATAAAAGTGAACGCGGTGCTGTCATAGACCAGTCTATTTTCTCGCCTGAATTCATAAATGGATTGAAGTTCTCAGGTGTTCCAAACCACATGCTTGCTTTAAAAGTCGGAGTGTCGATTATGTTGTTAAGAAACATAGACCAATCAAATGGTTTATGTAATGGTACAAGACTTCAAGTACTTAAATTAACAAGAACCTCTATTCAGGCGCATATCATTAACGGAACCAACTTCGGAAAAAAGGTGATTATTCCAAGGTTGAGGATTACTCCGTCAGATAAGCGTTTGCCTATTAAGATTGTCAGGAAACAATATCCGATATCAGTATCTTTTGCCATGACAATCAACAAAAGCCAAGGGCAATCGCTTTCTAAAGTTGGTTTGTACTTGCCCCGTCCTGTGTTCACACATGAAAAACTGTACGTTGCCGTATCAAGAGTAAAAAGCAAGCGGGGTTTGAAGGTTGTCGTTTGTGATCAGGATGGTAATCTCTCCAAAACCACAACAAATGTCGTGTATAAAGAAGTACTTGAAGGTCTTTGAACAAGGTTCATGTTATATCATGTATGTATCATTGGTGTAGTCACGTTATATTATACTATGGTTCATTATTTTTAATGTTACAAGGTTTGTTAGCAACTCAATTGATCATTGAAATCAAGGTTGTCAAGATCGGGATCCTACCTAGGATCGTTTTCGTCTTTACAAGATCGTGATCGTAAGATCGGATCGGGATATTAAGATCCTACTCTAATGTTATTTCTTAATACTTTATGTAATTTTATACAAATCTACAAATTATAATACATTATAACCATAAAATACTATGAATGTTTCATATAAATGTTGTCCTAAATTATGATTATAAAATGTTTAAAAAGATTAACATGTTGTTTTTTGAATTCTACAAACAAACAACCCATAAATTTGTAGTTCTTTAGTTTGTAATCCGAGAAAAGTAAGATCGGATCGGATTAGATCGTAAGATCGTATGGTAAAGATCGGGATCCTATAAGATCCTAAGCTTGCAAAGATCCTACGTAGGATCCGGATCGTTTTTGCTTTGCAGTATCGTAAAATCGTAAGATCATAAGATCAGGATCGGGATCCTGACAACCATGATTGAAATCACACATCATTTTATGTTCGAGTCAATCTTTTTTATTTTGGCAACGCGATGGTTGTAAATCGATTGTGACTCAAACATATTTTAAATTTAACAAATTTATGTTATTACTTTTATTATCATCTCATTTATCTATTTCTTTAAAAATTAACCCAGTGTCAACGGGTCTCTAAGCTTTTGTACAACTCCTACTAAGCACGGTGCATTAAAAATTGGTTTAATGCCATACCTTATTTAGAGCCATAGTACAACTCTCTTCTACTGCACCCATTTTGTACAATTTCAACTCCTTCCTTTCCTTCACACGCTCCTTTCATTTTGTAAATCATTGAATGTCATTCAATGTATTCAATAATCAGTTTCAACTCAATTACTTCAATTCAATCTGTATGAGATCCCTTCAAAAGCATATCTCTCTGATTCAAAAAACAAACACAATAGCTTCTTACATATACTCGGCAGTTTTGAATCACCAATCAAAGAATTCAAATCAATTGCTCCTTCAAATCAGTTTTTTAATACCGATCATGGATGAATTGGTAAGTATCAATTTAATGTTAATATTTAGGGTTTCAAATTATGTGTTGCAAATTACAACTATTTTAATGTGTTTTTTTTTTAATCATCAATATAATTTTGAATTATGAGTGTTATATAAAGATTGTATTGCTGGAAATTAATAAGGAAATCAAGGAGAACCGTTAAATGCATTGTTTCATGAAATGATTGAATGAAAATTCATGTTGTATTTTAACAAGTTTAGTGTAAATTTTTTGTCCAATCGAGTCAATTTAGAATTTCATCATTTGTTTTGTTTATATATGCATACCAAGTGTTCGATGCAACGTCACAATGAAAACTTTTGTTTTATTATTTGTATTTTCAGGAAAACTTTTATTTTATTATGCAATGTCCTGGAGATTTCTGAAAGGCTGCACATCAGCACAACACGAGAGGAAGTGAATGTCAAGACTGTAGTAAAGGTAACTTTTCTATCTTTAGTTGTATGATATGCTCTAATAAGTTTTCGTTTGTTTCTTGGATTTGTGTGTTATGCGGATTGAATTGTTTAGGCACGTAATTACTGAAAGAGGCAAAGAATGAAGCAAGTAACAAAACTGTATATACATACCTAACTAAGAATGTTTTATAGCTTACCAGTGGCTTTTTGTCATTTGGTCAACGTATTCAAAATATGGTTTTGGTTATGTTAATTCTTTTGATCGTGTTGTTACAGATACTAATGAAAAGTCGAAAAAGGATCCTGTTTCCCGACATGCCAATAATAGATGCAGCCGCTCAGCTCCTCGAGGTAAATGTAATGATGATTTTTTAAATACTTTGGTTGTTGTACATAGGATATGGTTGATGCTTTAGGTTATACTAATCCTTTTTGAACTGTTGCTGTTATAGGTGTCAATGAAGATCGTGATAAGGGTACCACCATTTCGCGTAAGAATGATAACCAAAATAGTGCATCATTAGCACTATGTTTCTTACTGTTAATTCCCGTTGATGGGTTCTTATTTGTTGACTTCTATATTTTTAGGATCATGCATAACCACCTATGGATCTTTTGCATATGCTTGGAAAAAAACAACCTGGGAAGTATTTCACCGTGCATGAGACTGCAGTACCCGCTGATGGTAGATTTGAGCACATGGTTATCTCGTGCCATGTTCTTACTGATCATTTTATTGCTCTTATGGAGCGTGAATTTTCAAATGCCCTCGAGGTAAGTCACCTCAACAATATTGCACCTCCCATGTTAATACTCCTTCCAGTTCTATTAGAATGATCAATCTAATCATGTGAGACGTTTCAGTATTTTTGTTTGCACAACTTCCCATGCATATTGTGTGGCACTTGCATAATGGAAACATTTACGCTACAGCAGCAGATGCTGCAGGATCCGAGGCGTTTATATGCACCTGGCCGCCTTTATCATGTTATCATTAGGAAGCCATTTGGGTATATCACATCATCTTTTCATCTACATTTATCACATTCATCTCACAGTCGGTATTGATTTCAATCAAGGATCTCAAACATTTGTTGGGCTGTTGAATTTGTTGTAGGGTTGGAAGAATATCCCCAGTTGTAAAGACTGCAGTACCCGTTGACGGTAGATTTGAGCACATGGTTATCTCGTGCCATGTTCTTACTGATCATTCTATTGCTCTTATGGAGCGTGAATTTTCAAATGCCCTCGAGGTAAGTCACCTCAACAATATTGCACCTCCCATGTTAATGCACCTCCCATTTTGGTTTGTTTAAACTAAGTTGGCACAATGGATGGCTTGGGTGGGTTGATTAATGGGTCAAAACCAGTTTGGATCAAAGGAGAAATATTTGGTACATGCTGAAACTGTTCGAGTCGGGTTGGTGCTAAACATATTTTTTTGGAAATTGTTGCAATTTTATCAATAGTTTAGGAGGATTTGTGCATTAAAATACATGGTGGACGACTCGATCTATTACACCATTCAACCTCTCTAATTAAAGCTATATTTCTTAGAATTATGTGACCCTTTTGAAACATTAGAGATAATTCACAAACTAAAGCAAAGTGGGTCAAAATTGACACCTCTACTTTAAGATTTTGTGCATCATTTTTGTGCTATATTTTGGATTGCTGGATGTTGGTATATCTAAATTAACTAGACTTGCAACAACCAAATACATAGTATCGTGCAAAGATACCGGATAGGGGTATGTATTCATTGCACATATGCTTTTGCTATCGTGACACTAATAATTGCATCAGATCTCATGTCGTTGTGGTGTCCGTTTGAACTATTTAGTATCTCACGGGTTGTTCGGATGTGGGTGTGTTTTTAAACTGAATAACCAATGTAGACTATTTTGTGGGGAAATGATTACCGTTTCCTGATTATTTGAGGTCAAAATAATCAAATCTTGCGAAATAAGGAACCGTTGTAAGAGTAGTGATCTAATCGTACTTGATTGTTTACACCTAATTGTCTGATTATCTGATTGTTAATATTGTAATAATCACTTTAGAAACATATATACGAACAGCCTCTTAACAAGGTTATGATCAAATTTGACATGATTCCTTAATCAGCAATGCGGGGTAAAAGTTCAGTTATGGATCTTTTACTATAACACAAATAAGGTGATAGACATATATGAGCTGTTATTGTAAATGAGGTTTAAAAATATTCAATTTTACTATTTTGCTTACAGTCAAACTTGCACCGGAGAAACATACACCAAAGAGGATGAAAGTAGGTCAAAGGTAGTAGGTTACTAATGTGTTTTGTTTATTTGGTAGTTTATTTTGTTACTTATCTGTAATTCATACTGAAATTTTATGCATCATATGTGTGATAGGTTTGGACTAATATATAGATAATGTGAGACCTTGATAGTAATCCTCCGTTCATCGGATTACGTTCTTATTCTAATGAGTATTCCTAAAAAAATAACAAAAAATCTAAACATTATCTATTTCTATCATCCGTTCAACGTAACACATTCATATTCTTACATGTAATAAAATTTTATGTAAAATATTCACTATGCTAAAAAAAATGGGATAGGTCGACCCATTTTTTGAATTTATTGAATGTGGCTTTAGCTATTTGTCACTGTTTTATCTATTCATAGAACTATACTTGAACTGAAAGTTTAAATAGGTTGAACGACCTGAAGTTTGTATCTTTTTTTTGTGGACTTATTTTGATGGAGGCAAGGTAACAATATGTTTGTTTGTAGACTTGGTACGCTAATAAAACGTAAGTTAATGTATGGAGATATCGAATTGAGTTGGTCGGGCAGGCGGGCGGGCTGGTATTGGGTCAAAATGGGTATTTTAATATGGTTTGGGTCGGTTTAGTTGTACCGCCAATCTTGATCCAACTTTGTTGGTTATAAAAGAAAAAACCGAAGCAAGTTGGTTATCAGTTTCTCCATATTCTGATGCATATAAAGATTCTCTAAATTGCTTATGTGAAATGAGGTTATGTGGATAGGACTCTGCACTTGCCTCCTTTTGGGAATTCATTTTACTGTCGGGATACTTTTTACCATAAATTTCTACAGGTTATACTCACAAGCTTCAACAATCATTATAAACTGTGTTAAAACATTTTTTTGTTCGATATGTAGTCTGCGGAGAATGGTGTCTTCCTGCATGAGATTACCAACTCTAAGAAGCAATGGATGATTTCAAAGTAGCAATGGATTATTTTAACTCTAAGAAGTTGCTGCATGTCTTCAATGTTTTGCGTATGTGTCAAGACCCGGTCATCCACCGGTAAGAAGCAAGTTGTGCAAATGAAGATCGAGAAAGACCCATGAAGAGTTGTAACAGGTGCTGAGTATGGGTAGTGGCAATATATCTATGTTTATTAGTTGCAGTTGAATGGTTTTTTGGACAAGTTTCCTTTCTGAATAATACTTTTAGACAATTTGGTTCTGTGTTGGGGAGTCCCAATCACTTTTAGACAAATTGTTTTCTTTGTTTGTGATTTAGGATTCCAATCACTTTTGTTTGTCAAACAAGTTCTTTCCAAAACATTGTTTCTGGATGGGGAGTCCTATTCAGTTTTTATGGAATATTTTAATCCCAAAATATATGTTGTTGTTAGATTCAAATGCTTTACTTTTACTTTACCATGATAACTGTAGAAGTTTTGTAATGTTATTTGTGTAATAAAGTATGAAACAAGTATACATTTGTCACATTATATGATACCCCTTTGTAAGTTAATTGTTGTTGAGTCAAGTATGAAACAAGTATATATTTCTGCAAGAAAATCATGTGTAATTTGTTACTGATATGCGTGGTAAAAACCAGTAGCAAAGTCAAGCAGTGCAAATTGCTTTTGTTTTGCTGCTCCTAATCTGTTATTGTTGCCTATTTGTCTGCTATTATAATGCAGGTGGTATAGCCTCCTGGTGTGTTTTTGGGTTTCTTTTCTTTCACGTTTGTAGCTTGGAATTTTGGAAGAGCAACTAAGACCCAAGCAATGAACAAAGCTTCCTGATAAGTGCAGCCGTACAAAGTATAAAGTATCAAACTAATCTAAAAAACATACGTTGGCCTTTATTATGCTATGAAAAAAGTTTGTTACTGTTATTGGTGGAATATTTTTAATGTGACTGGTGTAATCTATAATCTATGGGGGTGTTTGGATAAGCTTATATGATGGGCTAATGAGCTTATTAGCTTATATATGATAAATAAGCCTAAAGTAAGTTTTTGGCTAAGCTTATATGAGTGGGCTTATAAGCTTATATAAGAGGGTTTTGATAAGCCCAAATTTTGTGGCTTTTATATGAAGGAGTTGACTTATATAACAATTTTATATAAAAAAAATACACTTTTATAACCTATTTAATAACTACACCATCTAAAGTTTATGTACTTTTTTGTCATTTTACATTATTAATTATAATAAGCTAAGCCCAAATTTTGTGGCTTATATATGAAAGAATGTTCTTATATAACATTTTTATATAAAAAAAACTTTTATAACCTGATTTAATAATTACACCGTATAATGTTCATGACTTGAACTTTTTAAATTGAAGTACAATATATGATTACAATAACTATATCATTGAAATAATATAGTAATTTCGTGAGATGCGAAAGATTCAGCGGATTTGTATATTGTTAATACACTTTAGGTAACTTCAACCCATTTGCTCTATATAGGTCCAACACCCCTTAAAGTAGAGATGGTAAACTTGACCTGTTTGTCTCAAAATGAGTTTATTTGAATATTATTTTTATCTCCGGTGAGACTTTGTTTCAAATTGTTTCGGCGTTGATTGGTTAATAGGTCAAAAAGGGTAACTTTTTTTATGGTCCAAAAAAGTCAAAAAGGGCATCTTTTTTTATAAAAAAATATGCGATACATAGACGCAATTGATATAAATTTTATGAGATGAGAATATTACCATTTATGTACACCATCCGTTCTTATTTTTTTATTGGATAATGCGCATTTCATTCATCATATTGGTGGCGTAAATGCTTTTGATCATGGTTGTGGAAGAGAAGTTTGTAGATAGCTTTGCGGGTATGCAAAGATGTAGTTTCGCACAAGTAGTAAAAGCATGTGCAAATGTGTACCTTCTTTAATATTTTGTTTAGTTATTATGTTTGGAGCTATACAAATTAAAATGAAGATATTTAGATTACGAGTGACAATGGTGCAAGTTTGGTAACGGGTAATGGTCAGAAATCACTATGCATAAGTTTCGAGGTTCAAATGGGTCATGTGTTGTTCTGAACCAGATATAGTTCTTATCTTTCCTTCAAATCTGTAACGGTAAGTGACCAAGTGAGATTATAATGGTTAATGGACTAATCAAGTGTATGATGTTGACTGCACAGTTCTGCTCTCCAAAACTATCTACCGTATCAAGAGTAAAAGCAAGCGGGGTTTGTGATTTCTTTGAGTGGTAATCTCTCCAAAACCACAACAAATGTCGTGTATAAAGAAGTAATTGAAGGTCTTTGAACAAGATTCATGTTATATCATGTATGTATCATTGGTGTAATCACGTTATATTATCCTATGGTTCATTATTTTTAATGTTACAAGGTTTGTTAGCAACTCAATTGATCATTGAAATCACACATCATTTTATGTTCGAGTCAATCTTTTTTAGATTGGCAACGCGATGGTTGTAAATCGATTGTGACTCACACATATTTTAAATTTAACAAATTTACGTTATTACTTTTATTATCATCTCATTTATCTATTTCTTTAAAAACTAACCCGGTGTCAACGGGTCTCTAAGCTAGTTTTGATATATAATATCCACCGAACAATGTTTAAAACTCATTATTAACTTGTTATTTCCATATTTAAGGTATTCTATATTAATTCACTTACACAACTTGTGTAAACACATCCTATTCTTTTCTTACATAATTCATTTTACCTTATAAACAAAACATCCGTCATGAATTATAATAGAAATCATAAATTTTATTTCAAAATTCAAACTAAATATGGAAACGACAAATTAATAACTGATTTTTAAAGATTATCCGGTAGTCATTATATGGCAAAACCTTTAGGGTGCGTTTGGTTCGCAGAATGTTTTTGAAGAAATTGTAATCTTTGGAAAGAATTGTAATTTGAATGAATTGTAATTCAAAGAATTGGAATGTGTTGGAATTGTAATTGATGAAATATGTCATTATGTTTGGTTCACTTGCAACGTAATGTAATTCGGTAAATAATAATAATAATACTAAATAATAAATATAATAATAATAATAATAATAATAATAATAATAATAAAATAATAATAATAATAATATAATTATATAATAATAAAATACTAATATAACTATATAATAATAATAATAATAATAATAATAATAATAAAAATATAATAATAATAATAATAGTAAATAATAATATAATAATAATAATAAATAAATAATATAATAATAATAATAATATTATTATTATAATAACAATAATAATAATAATTATTATTATTATATAAATATTATTATAATACATATTTATTATATTATAATAATAAATATTATATTATAATAATTCTTTATTATTATTATTATTATTATTATATTATTATTATTATTTAATATTTATATTAAATATTTATTATTATTATTATATTTTCATTATTTTATTTTTTATTTTATTATTGTTATGATATAAATATTATTATAATAATTATTTATTATTATTTATATTAATAAGTATTAATATTATAATATTTTGTTATTTTATTATTTTATTAATATTATTATTATTATAAAAATACTATTATATAAAATATTTATTTATTATTATTATAATATAAATATTATTATTTTATTATTTATATAATAAAAATAATTATTATTATTATTAATATATAAATATTATTATTTTAATATTTATATAATAGTAATTATTATTATTATTATTATTATTATTATTATTATTATATATATATATATATATATATATATATATATATATATATATATATATATGTATAATAATAATAATAATAATAATAATCTGAATTACAACGTAATTCAAAACTTTCCATCCACCATCCTATGTAATCTGAATTCCCTCCTTTAATCTAATTGTAATGACTGAATTACAATTACAACACAAACCAAACAGCCTACGTAATGTAATCTGGATTACAATGCCTTTCATTCTGCGAACCAAACATCCTACGTAATGTAATCAAAATACAATTACATCCAATTACCCCGGATTACGGTGAACCAAACACACCCTTAGGCTTGTCGCAGTGGAGTAAAATAAATCGGTTGGGCATGCAAAAAATCGAAGGACGACCGATGTGCACATCGGTTGGTTCGAGTGTGGAGGCCGGGCATGAGATCGGTCGAATGACCTTAATTTGCAACATCGGTTGCTTAGACACCCGATGTGAAATGTTGTTTGCTTCCTTTCCAACGCCACATTTTAAATACAAAAATTAATATTCGACCGTTTGGTCATAAAAAAAAAATTCAAACCAAATTTACCACTCTATAAATACCAACTTCACCTCAAACACATTTCTTAACACACAATTTCAAATACAATTCAACCTCAAAATACTTCTTAACACACGATTTAATATGGCTTGCCGTCTCCCCCATTCAGTTGAAGATATGCAAGTGTACGTTCAAAATCAATGTAATATCGACGATGAGGCTCGGAAACAAGCTATTATAAGCGTCATCGAATTGTTTGACCAGGCGAAAGCCGAGAAGGAACAAATGAGACAAAACTACCAGAGTTGCAACGACATTACTCCTGAAAGAAAAGCTGTGATCGAAAATTTTTTGAAAGATCAAGCCCGCAAAGATCGCGAGGTTGCTGACAAGTTGTGGAAAGCTGTTTCGATGATAACGAACAACATCAGCACCAAAATCAATTGGAGCTATCGGGAGAACAAAGACGATGGTGTTGGTGCATCAACTTCGACTACCAACTTCGAGCTACCGGGGGAACCTCTGTTCGAGGGATTTGCCGGTTCTCGTACTCCCTCGTATGACTCTGCATGCGGGGAGCATTCAGATTAGATTTATGATTTAAGTATTCTAGTGTTTATTTGAATTTCGTATTGTATTTTTTTTTTTTTTAAATTCGTAGTGTAATGTTTTTTTTTTTTTTTTTTTTTTTTTTTTTTTTTTTTTTTTTTAATTTCGTAATGTAATGTTTTTTTAATTTGAATGAAATTTAAATTTAATGTTAAAAATGTTTGAATTAAAAAAAAAAAAAAAAAAAAAAAAATCCTCGGGTCGTCGACTGGGGCATCCGGGTTGTCCCAGGTCGCTGGAGAGAGAAAGCTGACGTGGCGCAGGTTATCTCAGGTCGTCCCAGGTTGCGACTGGGACTAGCCTTATATGTTCACCCTGTGGACACAACAGAAAAGAAATATCCATGTAACATCAGGCAATCATTTCTTGACTTCATTAATGATATGTGTCATTTATACTCACTGTCATGAGTTATATAAGTTAGTCCATATTGTAGGCCGCTGAATAGACCATGACCTCTGATTACCATAATTGACTTAATAATGATATTGAAATGGGGTAAGGGTTATAAAAAAAAACTTTATTACACAAAGGGCACCGTTTTGTAAAAATGAGGTGATTTGTACACTTTTAATAATGATTGAGACACTTAAATATATGTGTGTTTGGACATTTATACTTTTACAGGATAAACATAACTAAAATTAATATGAGGGTATAAATGTCCAAACACTCATATTTTGAGTGTGCAAATCATCTCCCTTTATAAAGGGTGGCGATTTTCACATTTATAAAAATAATTTGGACACTCAAATTGATAGTGTCATTTACACCTTTATACGATCAACATGCCTGAATATAATATAAGGGTATAAATGTTCAAACACTCTAAATTTGAGTGAATGAGAGTGTGCAAATCACCTCCCCGTTGTATACTATAATTTCTTTTTTGTCTTTTGGCATTTTTTTCACTCTTTTTTCCTTTTATGTTTAATTGATTTTATTCTGTTACTTTTTTTAATTTTTGTAATTAATAAACTTTGTAAAAGATCAAGAAAAATTAAATGCAAACTTTTGGCGAGAATATGTCTTTGTCAAAAGATTGAGCTAAATTTGTCTAATGTTGTCGTATTACGTTGCGCGCACTACAAGCAAAAACACTTTAAGGGATGGGGTTTTTTTAGTGACGACAATATTTTCTATGGACCTAACTATTTCAAGCTAAATTCGTCTAATGTTGTCGTCACTAAATTCGTCTAATGTTATCGACACTAAATTCGTCTAATGTTTTCGTCACCAAATTCATCTAATGTTTTCGTCACTAAATTTCGGTGGACCCAACTTTTTCAACCGTTATAAACACCAGATTTTAGTCAAATGTAAAATAAAGCGTACACAAATTCAGGACGACGTTGTCGTCACCTAATATTTATCCTAATTTAGTTTTTTTTATTTTATTCAAAAACAATTTTAATAAGAATAAATAATGATATTTAAAATAAATATTGAGTTTCGTGAACGAGAGTTATGCAACCTTACAAAAACTATCAAGTAGTAAGCTTGGGAGTCTAATCGACAAGTTTGGAGTAACTATGGCGACAACAACGTTAACACATTATTTAAAAACAACAACACCTACTACACATGAAGATTATTTATGTAATCTATAAGCTCATGGAGTGTTGCACCCGACTGACATGCGTGATCCACGGGATTCCTTGTCATTTCTAGTGATGCCTCCAGCGTCTTTATTCTTGTCTTCAACATCGTGTTTTGAGATAATAACATCTTGTTTCTTGTTTCTAGCATGTCAATTTTATTATCTTTAGCTTCGCCGTTTGAGCACTGCGTTAAAGAAGAGGCTTGACTAAAGTGCTTGTTTTGAAAAGCATCCTTTCATATAAAGTATCCACACCCATAGTCTTCTGTTCCTGGATGTTACATGTTAAGAAAATTATAAGAAATGTATTCTTAACAAACAAATTATTTACATATTTACATAAATAAGAAAACGTATGATTATTTACCATTGAAAAAGGACATGCGTAATACGGTTGACCATAAGTTTTGCATGTACAGGATTCTTTCTATAATGAATCCTCTCCGACAATCACACAAGAAAGGATTCTTTCGTTCCATCTGGCCAAAGAATTTGTATAATTATTTACAACATAAATCAGTAATATCATTATTAGTTGCTCGGGAGAAGTGAAACCCTGAAAATACATTACAACTTTGAAAAAAATACTTATATTTGTAAAAGACATGATAGAATAAATAACCAAGCTTTTTATAGATTAATAGTTGATACATGGTTCACAAAATTACAAGCTTCGAATACATAAAAGAAAAGTACAGATGGAACTAACTGAGACTAGCCAGTCTATTAGAATACATCACAAGATAACTAGAAACTAAGATCAATCACGCCCGAGGCGTAGTCGCTCCAATGTTGCTGCCATATGTCCCTCACGAAAATCTAACTCTGAAATGCGTATCCTGGACGCCAAGATCTCATAGCGATCCTCCTGAACTGCCTTCCTCAATCCGGAAATCTCTCGCTGGTACTCGTCAAAGCGAGACGGCTATAACAAAAGATGAGGAAGAACCGGAGCACGATCAATAACATTCTCCTCATCTGCAGCTGGAGATATAGCTGGAGAGGGAGGCACATAAGATGGATAAGAAGGCACATAATCTGGACTCTCAGCACGAGCGGCTGGAGATACACGAATGGTTGGGGATATAGCTGGAGAGGCAGGCACATAAAATATGGCTCCACGAATCTTATTTTGTGCATTATATATGGTTCTAATGCTAGACACATTATCCGGATTACGCTCCTTTATTGACGAAAGTATATGACGTGGTGCACGTTATATTCTGTCAATTGTTGCACCAAACCGAACTCATCATCATTTAGTCGCATAGCATATGGGAAATCATGCAACGACTCTGCAAAATCATGATTATGCCTATCACACTTCACCCTCAATATCCAATAATTTTTCGTTTTAATATATTTTGCCACTAATTTGAATGGACAATTGGTTTTAACGGTACTAGTTTGCCGTTGAATTTCATCTTCTAAACCTTCACGTTTATACTTCCCACTTTTTGAACACACATAATCGATTTCGTACATACACCCCCTCTCTGCTTTGCTTCTTTTTTTTAACAATAACAAAACCGAT
The DNA here is from genome assembly GCA_019973895.1 of Chrysanthemum seticuspe. Lineage (NCBI taxonomy): Eukaryota > Viridiplantae > Streptophyta > Magnoliopsida > Asterales > Asteraceae > Chrysanthemum > Chrysanthemum seticuspe. The sequence goes on from BPTQ01000001.1 coordinate 206,014,461, forward strand.
CCCTCGAGCTATATTTTGCAGCCAATCAGTCAGTTGCTCGTGAGAAGCGAACGCCTAAAAACATGTTATAAATATTTCTTAAACAAAAATCACAATAAGTAAATATGTTATAAATTTTTACAACTTTTTTACAACTTTCATATTTTTTTACAACTTTTTAACAACTTTTTTTTTTATAATTTTTTACAACTTTTATACTTTTTTTACACCGAAAAAATAAAATTACAACTTTTATATATTTTCTTAACAATAAATAAAATTACAACTTTTTTTTACAACTTGTATATATATATATATATATATATATATATATATATATATATATATATATATATATATATATATATATATATATATATATATATATATATATATATATTAAACTTATAGTTTCATTTGTAACAAAAAAGTTATAACTTTTATATTTTTTACAACTTTTTATATAACCGGTTCCCACCCACAGTTTTACAAAAAATTTACAACTTTTATATTTTTTTTACAACTTTATACAACTTTTTATACTTTATTCGTTAATTATAAAAAAAGCTTTTAGAAAACCGTTTAACCCACCCACCGTTTTTAACCCAAGCCACCCTCCCACTGATAACTTTGACTCTCTCTCTCTCTCACTCAATCACACCTCACTCTCTCTCTCTCTCTCTCTCTCTCTCTCTCTATCAACAATAGATTTGTGGTGGTTTTTTGTTAGATCTTTGATGTTTGATCTGTGGTGCTTATGTTCTTCTGGTTGTTTGTGGTGGTTTTTTGTTAGATCTTTGATGTTTGACCTGTGGTTTGTCTTGTGTCTCGCTTTACATCACTAAACTTTTTTCTAGCACAAAACCATTCATCCGTTAGTAAAGTTGGCACAAATACATCCCTCTGTTAGTAAAATCAGTCAATGAGGACTAACGGTGCAAATATTTCTCCGTTATCTCCGTTATCCCCTCATTGAATAGTTACCGTTCACCCCCTATGGTTTTGTTAGGAATTAGAAATTCCAGGTATTAAAGAGTTGGTCACCTCAAGTATATGTAATCGTTAGAAAGCTCGTAGTCATAGTTATTTTATGTTAAGTAGTATTTAGTTAAGTAACACCGTGGAGGACGGACGGGTCTTTACCCACTGTATGCCTGATCCACAGCCCGTTGTGTGGCGTTTTATGTAAGACTATAAATACTCTCTACCTCCCAAGGTAGAAAGTTGGAGCTCATAATAAGATCTTTTCTTTCTCTCACTAAGTTCCCTAAACCTCTAACTTTCTCTCTCTAGAACTCACCTTATACGCCCACTTTGTGTTATGGTTTGACGTGTATGTGAAATCCAATATCTTACAATTGGTATCAAGAGCCATGGTTAGATCATATCTTGCACATCTTTGGATCTCTAGTGGTTTTTAGGTGTTTTTGAGTTTGAAAAAGTTTAGTGGTTTGTGCATCATTTGGTTGATTTCTTGTGTTAAAGCTTGGATTTTGTTAGTAATTTTTTGTTTAGAATCATCACAAGTGTTTAGGTTTTCATTTGGTAAGCTTGAATCATCTTGGTTGGGTCGTTTTTGGATTGAAAAGTGATGTTTGTGAAGTTTTCTTGCTAGCGACTTGACCTACGTATTACTTTTCTTGCTAGCGACTTGCTTTACATTTTTCTAGCGAGTTGCAGTTTGTGGAGTTAGCGACTTAAACTTAGCGACTAACAGTACAAGTAGTGGACTCTCCACTACGGGTAGCTACTTGGTGTTAGCGACTTGGTAAGTAGCGAGTTGCTATTTAGCGACTTGATTCTTTAGCGACTTGTATCTTAGCGAATTGCTGCCAAAATTTTGCTAGCGACTAGAGGCTTAGCGAGTTGCTATTTAGCGACTTGTCTTTTGTTTAGCGACTTGGGACTTTAGCGACTTGGTGGAATAGCGACATAGTAGTTAGCGACTTGGTGCATAATTGTCTAGCGACTTGGGTGATTTTTTAAATACGGTTTTCTCTTGATTTAGTAAAATCCCGTGAAAGAATCTATTTCCCGGTTTAATCATAGAGTTATAAAATCCCGTGTAATCTGTTAACATGTCTACCAACGTTCCTACTATCATCTCCACTGTTGCAGAGGATGTTCAAGCTGCTGGCTCAGATACTCATCCACCCATGCTTGACAGAACTGACTACGACTCTTGGGCTCAACGAATCAGATTGTACTGTCTTGGAAAAGAAAATGGGGTTAACATTCTCAAATCCATTGATGAAGGACCTTACCGAGTTGAGACTACTAGAGATGTACTAGATACTGCTGAAGATGGAACTCTGATTTACGGAATGGACAGACCAAAGATGTATGATGAGCTTGATGATAAGGAGAAAAAGAGATTCGATGCAGATATCCGAGCTTCTAACATTATACTGCAAGGTCTACCAAAGGACCTCTACAAGCTTATCAATCACAACACCGAGGCAAAAGCTGTATGGGATAATGTCAAGATGCTTCTCTCTGGTTCTGAGCTAATTATTGAAGACCGAGAATCACAGCTGTATGATGAATTTGAGCACTTCAAGATGAAACCAGATGAGAGTGTCTATGAGTACTATGTGAGATTTCATAAGCTAGTGAATGACATGAGGAACATCAGAATGACTATGCCTAACATTCAGCTGAACTCAAAGTTTGTGAACAATATGAATCCCGAATGGCACAAGTTCGTCACTTCTGTGAAGCTCACTAAAGGATTGAAGAATACAAATTATGAGCAACTCTATGCCTTCCTCCTTCAGAATGAGCTATGTTTGAAAAAATGATTCTTAATCAGTTCAAAACCAACCAGGGAGAGACAAGCTCTTCAAATGACTCAACTTCCTTCTACTCAAACATCGGAATCACAACCAAAGCCTCACAAGTCATACCTATGGGTAATGGTAATCACAAACTCATTCCTGATCCTATGTTCAAACAAGCTGATGCTGATGCACACGTGGGAAACATCATTAATCAACTAGCTCTTCTGATTAGTCAAAACATGAATTCTCTCCCACAAACCAACAACAACCTCAGAACAGAATCTAACCCACACAATCAAGCAGCTGTCAGAGATGGGAGGATCGTGGTGCAACCAGTTCAGGAAAGACAGTATGATCAGGGAAGAGGTGGAGCTGGTAGAGGTTATGTTGGTAATCAGAATCGAGGAAGGAATGGAAATCAAGGTCAAGCTAAGCCGATCAAATGTTATAACTGTGGTGGTGAGGGACACATTGCAAGGAACTGCACATCTCCAAAACGTCCACAGAATGCTGATTACTTCAGAGATAAGATGCTGCTTGTACAAGCTCAGGATAATGGTGCTGCTTTGGATGAAGAGGAGTTGTTGTTTCTTGCTGAGGGCAATGCCAAGACCTATGATGCAGATGTGGATGAGCAGCCAATTTAAGAGATAGGTCACAATCATCAGAATGCCTTTCAAGTCACTAATTTTGATGCATACGACTCTGATGTGGATGATGGACCTACTGCACACACAATTTTTATGGCTAGCATTTCTCCAATGGTTTCTCCCAAGGTCTCTTCTTCACCACAAGCTGGCCCATCCAAAGACAAACTCATCTCAGAGGTATTAAAACTATACGATGATGCTGATGTGAAAAAGATGCATGACAAAGTACAATTAACTGAAACTATTGAATCAAATATTGAAAATATGGGTAATATCAATGTTGTCCCATATGATCAATATGTGAAACAAAGTGAAAGTGAAGTTGTACCAAGTGATGCATCTTCTGCAGTCAACAATGACTATGTTTTTTATGAATACACTGCATCTGCCCCTGATGATTCTGTAATTTCTGAACTAAATGCCTATAAAGAACGTGTTGCTATTTATGAACAACGTGCAAAATTTGAGTTGACCACTCGTGAGCAGGAAATGGATGACCAAGTGCGTACAATCATTAGAAAAAGTAATTTTAGAGAAGAAGTATTAAAACAAGAGTTAAATTCCTTGCAAGAAAAGCTTTCTAAAACTGCTAAGCAAAAACAAGAACTTCAAGAAAATGTGAAAATGCTTAAGCAAGAATTTAATGCAAAGGAATCAAAACTCTTGAAAGATTTTTCTAATCTGAAAACTTTGAAAAACAAACTTGAAAACAAGTTGTACATACAAGGGAACACCATTCAGACTGCTCACATGATCACTAAGCATAGAGTCTTAAGCGATAAGCATAACATTCCCCTTGTTGAGGAACCAAATCCAGAGGTCATTAATAAGGCTAGAAATGCTCATAAGGTTCTTTATGATGGCAAGGAAATCCTTAAACCTAGACAGAAACCTAGTTGCGTTGAGTGCACTGAGGAAGATAAGAAATCAGATGAAGTCACTAGGGAAAAGATGAACAAGAAATTAGATGATCCTAAATGCAAAGAGAAGAAAATAAAGATCACACCCCATGATTACAAGAAGGAAAATTGGATTTCCTTAAACATGTTTAAGCCTCAGACATTGTTAACACCTGAACAAGTGTTCTGGAAAAAGGATTTAGATAAGCAAAAATCAGAGAATCTAGTTGTAACGAATCCTCCCCTTAGGAAAATGCCTAGAGCGACTGTGTATCCTCCAAATACACCAATGCATTTAGTACCTAGGACTATTGCCACGAAAAGCAAGACCTTAATCAGTCAATATGTTATTTTTCAACTATTTGTTGATTTTGAGAAAACCTGTAAGAATAGGATCACACCCACTGGTATAACTGAAGGGGAAAGGGGTTTTGAGCAAACAAAAGAATGTTATTTAACTAAAGTCATGCCGTTCTTTAAACTGCTAAAGGATCATTTTGAAAGTCTTAAAAAGGGAATGAACTTAGACATTAAAGAAATGGAAAAGGAGTTTGATGCAATGATAGTTGAGGTTAGTGACTATGAGCGAGCACTAAATTATAATGAGATTGAGAGGAAGAACTTGTATACATTAAATGAGACTCTTATTACTGAATGTGTTGCTCAAGATATGTTTTTCACTGCTACAAATTGTTCTATTAATGCTTCCCAATTTCATGAACTATCTGTTGCCCTGAAAGTCTCCCATGATCGTGTCATTGAGCTTGAAAAAACTAATTCTGAACTAAATGAGAAAATTGAACTGGATGATCACGACAATTTGGTTAAACATTTTTCTAAACTAGAAGTTGAGCATTTTAATTTACAACTAAAAAATCAACATCTTAAAGAAAATGTCAAAACTTCAAATATCAAGACATCCTCAGGTGCTCCAGAGTTTGATGCAGTTTTTCAAATTAACAAACGTGATGAACAGATTCAAGCTCATTGCAACACGATCAGAAAGTTGAAAACCCAAATCTCTCAATTAAAGGGTCAAACGAACAATATGACAGGCTCCCAAATGCCTCCTCCTCTAGATTCTCAGAATTCTCAAACGTTTCATCTTCAAAACCTAGTAAATGCATTACAAAAGGAAAACGAAAGTTTTCTAGAAGAAAATGAAAAGGTTAAACGTCATTTCAATGAGTTATTTGAATCAATAAAGGTCACTCGTAACAAAAATAACGAACAAATAGCTTCATTGCAAAAGGAAATTGAGAATCTGAAGAGTCAGGTAAAAGGGAAAATGCCAATGACCAATGGGGAGAATGGTGTATCAAAGGTTCACTCTTGTAATAAATATGCTTTGTCTGTGAAATATGTCCCTCCTCATCTCAGGAACAACAAATTTGCTATTCAAACATACTTCTCATCCCTTAAGGATTGCCTAGAATGTCTGCGTGAGATTGTTGAAGAGGATAAGTTAGAGTAACCTCATGATAATGCAATTGGACATGCATGCTTATATGCCAAACGATTTCAAGAAATCCTAGAATGCTTGATCACAATATGTCCTAAGTCATTAGGTGAGAGAGTTAATCCTTTGATTCCATGTGCTATGCCTAGTGCCAAGTATGTTATTCATTCGATGTCCAATGTATTGAATGTGAACCTTAGTGTGCCTTCAAGTAGTTCAGATTCCAAATCTTTGAATGCTAAGAAAGCAAACACTAGTGTGGACTCTAGAAGTTCAAATCACAGTAACTCTAGTGATAAGAAAGTGAACCTTAGTGTGCCTGCATGTAGTTCAGATCCCAGCACATCTAAACAGGTGAAGCAAAGAGTAGTAAAACCAACTAATGTTCCCATTGCCTCTACAGGAGTAATCAGTGACATTAAAGGGAGCAGGTCAAGGTCTCAAGACAATACAAGAAATGATAGGACCTCGCAAGCTAAGAATGTGCACTGGAAAAGAGTAGAAGAACAATCTAGGAACTTTAAGTTTGAGCCGAATAAAACGAATCGTGTTGATTCTAGTATTAGCCATAGGCGTACTGTAATCAATTCGAATTCTGATACTATTTGCAAACCTTGTATTGATGTCTGCTTGAATTCTGGTTCTAATCATGAATGTGGTGTTAATGTTTTGCCTAATGATGTTAATTGTCCAGTTAATATTGTTAATGCTAAAAATCATGCTAAGAAGGCTAAAAGGCAAAAACGAAAGAAAGTTAGAAAACAATGGAAACCCACAGGAAGAACATTTAGTAAGATAGGTTATCATTGGATACCTGTTGGTCATAAGACTAATCAGACAATGCCCACTAGAAAATGGATGCCTACTGGTAGAACTATTCCCTTAAGAAGTGAGCACACTTTGAATAGGGCTAATACAGACACTAGTACTGCATCTATTCATAATGATTCCATTGCCTTAATTTCTGATATGAATGCTTCTATTTCTGATGTGGGTGTTCCAACCATTGTTACTAACCAAATGGAACCCATTCTTGCATGGGGATCCCAATTATCCTGTTATCCATTCTTGTCTGTGTTCAACTGCAGATCGTTCAAATCGTTCTGTGGTACCTGGACTCAGGCTGTTCCAAGCATATGACTGGCGACCGGTCGCGGCTCATGAACTTCGTGAGCAAATTCATCGGGACAGTTAGATTCGGGAATGATCATTTCGGTGCTATTATGGGTTATGGAGACTATGTTGTTGTCAAAAGTGTTATCTCCAGGGTTTACTATGTAGAAGGTCTTGGTCACAACTTGTTATCTGTTGGTCAATTCTGCGATTCTGATCTAGAAGTAGCCTTCATAAAACATACCTGCTTCGTTAGAGAACTTGATGGTAAGGAACTTTTAAGAGGTTCACGTGGTTCAAATCTATACACCATCTCCATCGAAGATATGATGAAGTCTTCTCCAATTTGCTTGCTGTCAAAGGCTTCTAAAACAAAGTCATGGTTATGGCATCGTCGTCTCAATCACCTGAACTTCGGCACCATCAATGATCTCACCAGAAAGGACTTAGTTGTAGGTTTACCTAGACTCAAGTATGAAAAAGTTCATCTTTGTTCAACATGTCAATTGGGAAAAAGCAAGAAGTATGCCCATAAACCCAAACCCACTAACTCTGTCACAGAAGTTCTTTATACAATTCATATTGATTTATGTGGACCAATGAGAGTGCAGAATATATTTGGGAAGAAATATGTGTTAGTTGTGGTTGATGATTACTCTAGATTCACCTGGGTCAAGTTCTTAAGGACAAAGTGTAAGATATTAGTTTTCACATACACATCAAACCATAACAACAAGGTGGCGAATAAGTGGAATTCTAGAGAGAGAAAGTTAGAGGTTTAGGGAACTTTAGTGAGAGAAAGAAAATTCTTATTATGAGCTCCAACTCTCTACCTTGGAAGGTAGAGAGTATTTATAGTCTTACATAAATCGCCACACATCGGGCTGTGGATCAGGCATACAGTGGGTAAAGACCCGTCCGTCCTCCACGGTGTTACTTAACTAAATACTACTTAACTTAAAATAGCTATGACTACGAGCTTTCTAATGAATACATATACTTGAGGTGACCGACTCTTTAATACCTGGAATTTCTAATTCCTAACAATCTCCCCCTAAGGGAGGTCACCTCAATCATGCACTAAAATTACATTGAATACAGATAGATATTACATTAACAATTGTTCTTGCATTCTTGATGTAGTACTTTGCTCCTAAGCTCGTAGTCATTGATTCTTCGCATTGCATGTTTGGTTACTCCAAGTGGAGGTCTTTTACTGATCCACGTGATAATAATAATGAGCCAGCTTTTGAGATCATTAGCTATCAAAAATCTCTGAGACATCCTTTGTGGTGTTGGTATTATGTGATGTTGTGACTTTAGGACCGACATGCTCACATTCTGGATCATGATATCTTCTCATCAGAGTAGCGGAAGCTTTCGTTGATTCATGATATTGGCAGCAGCGTAGCAGAAGCATGGAGTGAAAATATCAGAGTCATTGATGCACTAATCATGATTTCTTTTGAGTTGAATGTGTTAAGTGAGCATGCGGCTATGGATTGACCGCTTCATTCTGATCAGCTGCAAACGTCGGGCGTACCTGCATACAACAGTTAGCAATAAATCGCACGAAAGTGTCTTTGATCACTTTCGTTGAATTGAGGTACACGGCCCACGGTTCCCCGTTGATCAGTACATGTACTGCCTGTGATCAGGTATAATTCCGAAGAATTTCCTTGACAGGGTTTCGCAGCTACTCTAGCTGTTCTCAAACAGGAACATCTCAAAGAAGACAACACGGAGTGAGTGAACCAGCGAATTTTAAGTCCACTGATTGATGAAAAGATATTTGAAAAACAATCGTGTATTGCTCAATAGAAATTGTTTTTGCAATACAACGAAGGTTTTATTGAAAATCAATTATCAATCATAAAAACACCTTTTGGTTTGAAAAATGAGTACACGGTCGATGTGCTAAAGAAAAGCGTTTTTAAGCACAAAGACTGGTTTTTCAAAGGTATCCGTCAATCCATAACCTGAACCAGGATTGATTCAAGACTTGAATCGCCCCCTTGTTTCTGTTCAGTTGTCACATGGTTGATCTAATGAATAGATCTCACATGCCACCTACCAGGAGCTTGTTTGATGTTGGCTCCAGAAGGTTTTCCATCTTCATTGTGAAAATGTATGCATATCACTCAGATGTTCTGGCAATACCACAAGGATAATGCGTAGGACTCAAGATATAATCTCTCTTTCCACATTGTGTGAAGCAGAGAGTCTTCATTGAAAGTGTCCTAATGAGATTGATTGATGATCTCGAGGCTCTAGACTCAATTTTGTGCATATTTGGATCCTGTGCCGGAGACTAGGGAGAGGGTCTCCTTCTTCAATATCAACAATCTTTAAGAGAAAGTCGATAGATAATGTCGGTTCCCCGTGAGAATGAAACAAGCCCTTTTAAGAGGAACTTGAGTGGTTTGGGAAGTTGTAGTGCAGTGCGTCACTGGGTCCATGACGTCTTGTCTTCAATACCGATGTTACCATCAGTAGCATATGAGTTGAACCCGATTTCTGCCCTAAGGTTGAATAAATGGAGGGCTATTTGTTTTCACCCTTTTCTCATTCAATTCTTTTTAATTCTTCAACCCCTTCAGTGCTTACCGAGGCTTCATAGCAAGAACCTTGTTGGGTTTGTTCCAGTACTTGCTCTGACTCAGTCCGCACTCTTCCCATATCTCATTTTTCGCCTTTTATCATCATACCTAAGGACTTCTACACTAACTAGTGGATTTTCCCTGGGTAGATCCCTCCGGTTTTGGCGGATCATGGGAACCAATACCTAACCTTATCATCCTTATATCACCGTACATAAAGTAAAGTTGGTCGGTCTATTTGGTATTGTTCATCTGCCATTGGAACCAATTGAAAACCATTTGAAAATCAATCCAGATACTTGTGATATATTATCAAAACATTTTGTACCTGAATTGTTTTTAATATTTTTAGAATAAGTGCTCCCCCTCAACATGTGCATCAAATGTTTGAAATCGTTTTGCACACGGAGGCAAGTGGAAGAAATTACTTCTTTGATTACCATTTTCTACAAAATATCACCATCACTTCCTTGATCAAATCAAGTAGATAAAGCATTTCCAGGAAGGATGAGGTTTCCATAAATTTGCTCCCCCTCAATATGTGCCTCGAGGTTTTGAAAAGAGTTTTGCACATACTAGAGGGAACCTGCACATTTAGATAATGATCACGTTTCAAATCATAGGTTTAAGATAGATGCTCCCCCTCAACATGTGCATTGAAAATTTGAAATCGTTTGTCACATGTGGGAAGGACAGCATGTACATCCTTATAAAACCATTTACCGAATAATCAGTTTAAATCCAATTTAAATCACACATTCTCCCCCGATCACAATTATCAAATCATTTGAGATTTGTGATCTCTTATAGATTTAAATTGATTTTGAAAGCTTTTAAGGAGAATTGTGACTTGATTATGAAAGCGTCTTAACTGATAAGGATCGGATTTTAAGACTTTAAACTCCATTGATAAAACATGCATGATTATCTTTTGAAAACATTTTAATGCCAAATAACTTTTTAATTTAATTGAAATCATTCTCCCCCTCAATCAATGACATAGGTTGTTGATTGAGAGATAGAGATTTTGACAAATAAGTCCTGATGATTATCAAAAATAGAGACCGAGTTATTTTTCAAAGCAGTTAGTTTTCAGCAGATAAATGTTTATAGAATCAGAGCATGGAATTTGAAAATATGGTAAAGCATAGCTCTGTTCATTCTTTGGAAAACGGGTTACTGCCTGAAATGACAATAAACAATTTTTTTCTCTTTCTCTCATTTTTTTTTTTTTTTTTTTTTTTTTTTTTTTTTTTTTTTTTTAAGAATTCGAACAACATCTAAAGTCTCGTGTCATTCTTTGAATGACAGCACAAAGACCGTAGATATTAACGAACCGAGAAAAACATGACAAATTGACAATTTTTTTTTTTTTTTTTTTTTTTTTTTTTTTTTTTTTTTTTTTTTTTAAGATTTTTCGAAAATTTTCAAATTTTTATGGATTTTGAAAGTTTTATATTTTTGTATTTTGATTTTCGAATAGATATATACAAGAGATAGATGAAGATAGACCTTTACTCCTCGTCTTCCTCCTGAAGACGTTTGAGTGTTTCTGGTTGAAGGCTTTTCAATCCAAGACCTGGGAGAATAAACTCAAAACGTTCTCTTGGAAGAGCATTGGTGAAGATGTCCGCTAACTGATATTCAGACCTTACAAAATAGAGTTCCACCACACCTTTTTCCACTTGTTCCCTGATGAAATGATGTCGAATGTCGATATGCTTTGCTCTAGAGTGTTGAACATTGTTGCATGAGAGAGCAATAGCACTTTTATTATCACAGTACATAGGGATTTTGTTGAATTCAAAGCCATAGTCAGATAATTGAGATCTCATCCATAAGACTTGAGCACAACAGGATGACATGGCTATGTATTCAGCCTCTGTAGAGGAAATAGAAGTACTCATTTGCTTCTTTGAAGACCAGCTCACAAGCTTATCACCCAGAAACTGAGCACCTCCAGATGTACTTCGACGAGTATCTTGACACCCTGCATGATCAGCATCTGCATAGGCTGTTAGTGACATACCGGTGTCCTTCGGGTACCAAAGACCCATATTGATGGTTCCTTGGAGATACCGAAAGACCCTTTTAACCGCTTCAAGGTGCTTTTTAGTAGGCTTAGCCTGGTATCTAGCACACATGCAAACAGCGAACAAGATGTCTGGTCTACTAGCAGTGAGGTACATCAGGGATCCAATCATACTACGATATTTCGTTTGGTCAATCATGATCCCTGAGTGGTCCTCATCTAGTTTGGTTCGATCAATCATGGGGGTGTCAACAGGGTCACTTGAATCAAACCCAAATTTCTTTAAGATCTCTGTTGCATATTTAGATTGATTTATGAAAATGCCTCCGGGACTTTGTGAAATTTGTAATCCCAAGAAAAATGACATTTGTCCCATCATTGACATTTGAAATTTTGAACTCATTTCATTAGAAAAACGATCACATTCCATTGGGTCTGTCGAGGCAAAAATAATATCATCAACATAAATTTGAACATGAGTTAAATGTTTGCCTGACTTCCTGGTGAACAATGTAGGATCAACTGCTCCTTTGCTAAATCCGGCAGATAGAAGAAACTTTGACAGTGTATCATACCATGCCCTTGGAGCTTGCTTTAAACCGTAAAGGGCCTTCTTCAAACGATAAACGTGAGTAGGATGCTCTTGATTTACAAATCCTTCAGGTTGGATGACGTAGACGACTTCTTTAAGGTCACCGTTCAGAAATGCCGTCTTCACATCCATCTGATAGACTATCATGTTCTTACTAGCAGCATTAGCCAAGAAGATTCTGATTGCCTCGATTCGAGCAACTGGAGCAAAAGATTCTTCAAAGTCAATACCCTCCTCTTGACGGTATCCTTTAGCAACTAATCGAGCCTTGTTCTTCAACACATCACCATGCTCATCAAGTTTCACTTTGAAGATCCATTTAAGAGCAATAATCATAGCACAGTCTGGAGCAGGTACTAACTCCCATACATCAAGTCGATCAAACTCATGAATTTCATCTTGCATGGCATTGAACCAGCTATCTTCATTCATGGCGGCTTTAACATCTTTTGGTTCGATCTTAGATAGTACGGAGTTGAAGAAGCACCATAAGGCATCGGTTGCAAGTTGTTTCCGTGTTGATACAGGACGAGAGGGATTTCCAATGATGTTGTCTAATGGATGATCGTGAGTCCATTTTCTGAGGTGTTCATGTGGCAGTCGTTGAGGGACTGAGGTAGCTGAGTCGATGTCTCCTGAAGAAGATGGTTCTGATGATGATTCAGGAGCAATTATGTTTTCAAATGGAGCATCTTCAGGAGTAGCAAAGGGATTAACTTCATCATTGATGCCAGAAACATTTCCATGATGTACATTTGAAGAATGATGATTTGTTGATGAGACTGAAGGATCAGCAGCAGGCGCTTCCTGACTTAAAGATATTGAGACTGAGGGATTGCCTTCATTCACAGGAATATGAGCAGCTTCTGTTGTAGGAATCGACACCTCATTAGTACTTGGATCATAAAGTTCATCAAACATAGGATCAAACAATTTCTTTAAATCATCTTCAGATGGAGGTACATATGGAGTTTCTTGAGAAGAGTTTGGAACAAGGGATGAACCAATGGGACTGTTTTGAAGTGTGGGTCCAGAACTGAATTGTCCAGGAGCCATTTGACCGGTCAGCTCATCAAACGTAACATGAATTGTTTCCATGATATTTCGGGTTCTTTTGTTGTAGATTCGGTATCCCTTTTTGTTTGAAGCATACCCTACAAATACTCCAATGTCTGCTTTAGCTCTAAGTTTGCCTAAGTCTTGTCCCTAATTAGTTGGATAACACAATGCACCAAACACACGAAGGAAAGAGAGATTAGGTTTTCTATTGTGGACAAGTTCATATGGAGTTTTTCCATGAACAGTGTGAATCAGAGAACGATTTTGTATGTAGCATGCAGTGGCAATAGCTTCAGCCCAGAGAAACATTGGAACCTTTGAGTAAATCAGCATTGTTCTAGCGGCTTCTACAAGAGTTCGATTTCGTCTTTCAACTACACCGTTCTGTTGAGGAGTTCGTGGAACACTTCTTTGATGGCTGATTCCAATGCTTTCATAAAAATCACTAAGTTGTTTGTTAACAAACTCAGTTCCATTGTCTGTTCGGATAATTCTGAATGTTTTGTTAAGTCGAACCTGCAGCTGTTTGATGAGTTTGATGATGATATCAGGAGTTTCATCCTTTGTCCTTAAGAACTTGACCCAGGTGAATCTAGAGTAATCATCAACCACAACCAACACATATTTCTTACCAAAGATGTTCTGCACTCTCATTGGTCCACACAAATCCATATGAAGGGTATGAAGAACTTCTATAATTGAGTTTGTAGGTTTGGGTTTGTGGGCATACTTTTTGCTTTTACCCAATTGGCATGCTGAACAAAGATGATCCTTTTCATACTTCAGTCTAGGTAAACCTACAACTAAGTCCTTTCTGGAAAGATCATTGATGGTGCCGAAGTTCAAGTGATTGAGACGACGATGCCATAACCATGACTTTGTTTTTGAAGCCTTTGATAACAAGCAGATTGGAGAAGACCTCATCATGTCATCGATAGAGATGGTGTAAAGATTTGAGCCACGAGTTCCTTTTAACAGTTCCTTACCATTAAGATCTCTAACAAAGCAGGTATGTTTTCTGAAGGCTACTTCTAGATCAGAATCACAGAATTGACCAACAGAGAACAGATTATGACCCAGACCTTCCACATAGTATACTCTAGAGATGACACTATCACCAACAACGTAATCTCCATAACCCATGATTGCACCGAAATGATCATTACCGAATCTAACAGTCCCGATGAATTTGCTCACGAAGTTCATGAGCCGCGACCGGTCTCCAGTCATATGCTTGGAACAGCCTGAGTCCAGGTACCACAGAACGATTTGAACGATCTGCAGTTGAACACAGACAAGAATGGATAACTGGATAATTGGGATCCCCATGCAAGAATGGGTTCCATTTGGTTAGTAACAATGGTTGGAACACCCACATCAGAAAAAGGAGCATTCATATCAGAAATCAAGGCACTGGAATCATTGTGAATAGATGCAGTACTAGTGTCTGTATTAGCCCTGTTCACAGTGTGCTCACTTCTTAAGGGAATAGTTCTACCAGTAGGCAACCATTTTCTAGTGGGCATTGTCTGATTATTCTTATGACCAACAGGTATTCAATAATAGCCTATCTTACTAAATGTTCTTCCTGTGGGTTTCCACTGTTTTCTAACTTTCTTTCGTTTTTGCCTTTTTGCCTTTTTAGTATGAACATTAGCAACATTAACTGGACAATTATCATCATTAGGCAAAACATTAACACCACATTCATGATTAGAAACAGAATTCAAGCAGTCATCAGTACAAGGTTTGCAAATAGTATCAGAATTCGAATTAATTACAGTACGCCTATGGCTAATACTAGAATCAACACGATTCGTTTTATTCGATTCAAACTTAAAGTTCCTAGATTGTTCTTCTACTCTTTTCCAGTGCACATTCTTAGCTTGCGAGGTCCTATCATTCCTTGTATTGTCTTGAGACTTTGACCTGCTCCCTTTAATGTCACTGATTACTCCTGTAGAGGGAATGGGAACATTAGTGGGTTTTACAACTCTTTGCATCACCTGTTTAGATGTGCTGGGATCTGAACTACATGCAGGCACACTAAGGTTCACTTTCTTAAAACTAGAAGTGCTGGGATTTGTACTCCTAGAAGGCACACTTGAGTTCTCTTTCATAGCATTGACAGATCTGAAATCTGAACTACTTACAGGCACACTAGGGTTCATATTCAAGACATTGGGCATCGAATGAATATCATACTTAGCAATAGGCATCGAACATGGAATCAAAGGATTAACTTTCTCACCTAATGACTTTGGGCATATTGTGATCAAGCATTCTAAGATTTCTTGAGATCGTTTGGCATATAAGCATGCATGTCCAATTGCATTATCATGAGGTTTCACTAACTTATCCTCTTCAACAATCTCACGCAGACATTCTAGGCAATCCTTAAGGGATGAGAAGTATGTTTGAACAGCAAGTTTGTTGTTCCTGAGATGAGGAGGGACATATTTCACAGACAAAGCATATTTATTACAAGAGTGAACCTTTGATACACCATTCTCCCCATTGGTCATTGGCATTTTCCCTTTTACCTGACTCTTCAGATTCTCAATTTCCTTTTGCAATGAAGCTATTTGTTCGTTATTTTTGTTACGAGTGACCTTTATTGATTCAAATAACTCATTGAAATGACGTTTAACCTTTTCATTTTCTTCTAGAAAACTTTCGTTTTCCTTTTGTAATGCATTTACTAGGTTTTGAAGATGAAACGTTTAAGAATTCTGAGAATCTAAAGGAGGAGGCATTTGGGAGCCTGTCATATTGTTCGTTTGACCCTTTAATTGAGAGATTTGGGCTTTCAACTTTCTGATCGTGTTGCACTGAGCTTGAATTTGTTCATCACGTTTGTTAATTTGAAAAATTGCATCAAACTCTGGAGCATCTGAGGATGTCTTGATATTTGAAGTTTTGACATTTTCTTTAAGATGTTGATATTTTAGTTGTAAATTAAAATGCTCAACTTCTAGTTTAGAAAAATGTTTAACCAAATTGTCGTGATCATCCAGTTCAATTTTCTCGTTTAGTTTAGAATTAGTTTTTTCAAGCTCAATGACACGATCATGGGAGACTTTCAGGGCAACAGATAGTTCATGAAATTTGGAAGCATTAATAGAGCAATTTGAAGCAGTGAAAAATATATCTTGAGCAACACATTCAGTAATAAGAGTCTCATTTAATGTATGCAAGTTCTTCCTTTCAATCTCATTATATTTTAATGTACGCTCATAGTCACTAACTTCAACTATCATTGCATCAAATTCCTTTTCCATTCCCTTGATATCAGTTTCTATCCCCTTTTTAAGACTCTCAAAGTGATCTTTTAGAAGTTTAAAGAAAGGCATGACCTCAGTTAAATAACATTCTTTCATTTGCTCAAAACCCCTTTCTCCTTCCGTTATACCAGTGGGTGTGATTCTTTTCTTGCAAGTTTTCTCAAAATCAACAAATAGTTGAAATATAACATATTGGCTAATTAAGGTCTTGCTTTTAGTGGCAATTGTTCTAGGAACAAGATGCATTGGTGTATTAGGAGGATACACAGTCGCTCTAGGCATTTTCCAAAGGGGAGGGTTTGTTTCAACAATTTTTTCAGCTTTCTGCTTATCTAAATCCGTTTTCCAGAAAACTTGTTCGGGTGTGATCTTTATTTTCTTCTCTCTACATTTAGGATCATTTAATTTCTTGTTCATCTTTTCCCTAGTGACTTCATCTGATATCTTATCCTCCTCAGTGCACTCAACGCAACTAGGTTTCTGTCTAGGTTTAAGGATTTCATTGCCATCATAAAGAACCTTATGAGCATTTCTAGCCCTTTTAATGACCTCTGGATTTGGTTCCTTAACAAGGGGAATGCTATGCTTGTCGCTTAAGACCCTATGCTTAGTGATCATGTGAGCAGTCTGAATGGTGTTCCCTTGTATGTACAACTTGTTTTCAAGTTTGTTTTTCAAAGTTTTCAGATTAGAAAAATCTTTCAAGAGTTTTGATTCCTTTGCATTAAATTCTTGCTTAAGCATTTTCACATTTTCTTGAAGTTCTTGTTTTTGCTTAGTAGTTTTAGAAAGCTTTTCTTGCAAGGAATTTAACTCTTGTTTTAATACTTCTTCTCGAAAATTACTTTTTCTAATGATTGTATGCACTTGGTCATCCATTTCCTGCTCACGAGTGGTCAACTCAAATTTTGCACGTTGTTCATAAATAGCAACACGTTCTTTATAAGCATTTAGTTCAGAAATTACAGACTCATCAGGGTCACATGCAGTGTATTCATCAAAAATATAGTCATTGTTGACTGCAGGAGATGCATCACTTGGTACAACTTCACTTTCACTTTGTTTCACATATTGATCATATGGGACAACATTGATATTACCCATATTTTCAATATTTGATTCAATAGTTTCAGTTGATAGTATTTTATCATGCATCTTTTGCACATCAGCATCATCGTATAGTTTTAGTACCTCTGAGATGAGTTTGTCTTTGGATGGGCCAGCTTGTGGAGAAGAAGAGACCTTGGGAGAAACCATTGGATAAATGCTAGCCATAAAAATTGTGTGTGCCGTAGGTCCATCATCCACATCAGAGTCGTATGCATCACAATCAGCGACATGAAAGGCATTCTGATGATTGTGACCTATCTCCTGAATAGGCTGCTCATCCACATCTGCATCATAGGTCTTGGCATTGCCCTCAGCTAGAAACAGCAATTCCTCTTCATCCAAAGCAGCACCATTGTCCTGAGCTTGTACAAGCAGCATCTTATCTCTGAAGTAATCAGCATTCTGTGCACGCTTTGGAGATGTGCAGTTTCTTGCAATGTGTCCCTCACCACCACAGTTATAACATTTGCTCGGCTTAGCTTGACCTTGGTTACCATTCCTTCCTCGATTCTGGTTACCAACATAACCTCTACCAGCACCACCTCTTCCCTGATCATACTGTCTTTCCTGAACTGGTTGCACCACGATCCTTCCATCTTTAACAGTAGCTTGATTGTGTGGGTTAGATGCTGTTCTGAGGTTGTTGTTGGTTTGTGGGAGAGAATTCATGTTTTGACTAATCAGAAGAGCTAGTTGATTAATGAAGTTACCCACGTGTGCATCAGCATCAACTTGTTTGAACATAGGATCAGGAATGAGTTTGTGATTACCATTACCCAAGGGTATGACTTGTGAAGCTTTGGTTGTGATTCCGATGTTTGAGTAGAAGGCAGTTGAGTCATTAGACGAGCTTGTCTCTCCCTGGTTGGTTTTGAACTGATTGAGAACCAATTTTTCAAACATAGCATGTCTCTCATTCTGAAGGAGGAAGGCATAGAGTTTCTCATAGTTTGTATTCTTCAATCCTTTAGTGAGCTTCACAGAGGTGACAAACTTGTGCCATTCGGGATTCATGTTGTTCACAAATTTTGAGTTCAGCTGAATGTTGGGCATAGTCATTCTGATGTTCCTCATGTCATTCACCAACTTATGAAATCTCACATAGTACTCATAGACACTCTCATCTGGCTTCATCTTGAAGTGTTCAAATTCGTCATAGAGTTGTGATTCTCTGTCTTCCATAGTTAATTCTGAACCTGAGAGAAGCATCTTGACATTATCCCATACTGCCTTTGCATCGGTGTTGTGATTGATCAGCTTGTAGATGTCTTTAGGAAGACCTTGAAGAACAATGTTAAAAGCCCTGATATCTGCATCGAATCTCTTTTTCTCCTTATCATCAAGCTCATCATACATTTTAGGTCTGTCCATTCCGTAAATAGGAGTTCCATCATCATTAGTGTCAAGTATATCTCTGGTCGTCTCAACTCGATACGGTCCTTCATCAATGGATTTGAGAATGTTGACACCATTTTCCTTTCCAAGGCAGTACAACCTGATTCGTTGAGCCCAAGAATCGTAGTCAGTTCTGTCAAGCATGGGTGGACGAGTATCTGAGCCAGCTGCTTGAACATCCTCGGCAACAGTGGAGATGATAGTAGGAACGTTGGTAGACATGTTAACAGATTATACGGGATTTTATAACTCTATGATTAAACCGGGAAATAGATTCTTTCACGGGATTTTACTAAATCAAGAGAAAACCGTAAACAATCACCCAAGTCGCTAGAAGAAAATGCACCAAGTCGCTAACACCTAATTCGCTACACTCCCAAGTCGCTAAAGTCCCAAGTCGCTAGACAAATGCAAGTCGCTAAGTAGTAACTCGCTAAGCCTTAAGTCGCTAGCAAAATTTTGGCAGCAATTCGCTACTCAAGTCGCTAAAGATACAAGTCGCTAAATAGCAACTCGCTACAGACCAAGTCGCTACCTTTGGTGGAAAGTCCACTACTTGTACTGTAAGTCGCTAGTTCTAAGTCGCTAGGTCTAAAACAGTAACTCGCTACAAATTTGTAAAGCAAGTCGCTACGAAGAAAGAATTCCGTGTGTTAAGTCGCTAGCATGAAAAAACTCATAAACATCACTTTTTAATCCAAAAACAACCCAACCAAGATGATTCAAGCTTACCAAGTGAAAACCTAAACACTTGTTATGATTCTAAACATAAAAGTACTAACAAAATCCAAGCTTTAACACACAAAATCAACCAAATGATGCACAAACCACTAAACA
This sequence comes from Chrysanthemum seticuspe, assembly GCA_019973895.1. Lineage (NCBI taxonomy): Eukaryota > Viridiplantae > Streptophyta > Magnoliopsida > Asterales > Asteraceae > Chrysanthemum > Chrysanthemum seticuspe. The sequence continues at coordinate 206,034,250 of BPTQ01000001.1, forward strand.
TTTTCAAACTCAAAAACCACCTAAAAACCACTAGAAATCCAAGGATATGCACGATATGATCTAACCATGGCTCTTGATACCAATTGTAAGATATTAGTTTTCACATACACATCAAACCATAACAACAAGGTGGCGAATAAGTGGAATTCTAGAGAGAGAAAGTTAGAGGTTTAGGGAACTTTAGTGAGAGAAAGAAAATTCCGATTATGAGCTCCAACTCTCTACCTTGGAAGGTAGAGAGTATTTATAGTCTTACATAAATCGCCACACATAGGGCCGTGGATCAGGCATACAGTGGGTAAAGACCCGTCCGTCCTCCACGGTGTTACTTAACTAAATACTACTTAACTTAAAATAGCTACGACTACGAGCTTTCTAATGAATACATATACTTGAGGTGACCGACTCTTTAATACCTGGAATTTCTAATTCCTAACACAAAGGATGAAACTCCTGATATCATCATCAAACTCATCAAACAGCTGCAGGTTCGACTTAACAAAACCGTCAGAATTATCAGAACAGATAATGGAACTGAGTTTGTTAACAAACAACTTAGTGAATTTTATGAAAACATTGGAATCAGCCATCAAAGAAGTGTTCCACGAACTCCTCAACAGAACGGTGTAGTTGAAAGACGAAATCAAACTCTTGTAGAAGCAGCTAGAACAATGCTGATTTACTCAAAGGTTCCAATGTTTCTCTGGGCTGAAGCTATTGCCACTGCATGCTACACACAAAACCGTTCCCTGATTCACACTATTCATGGAAAAACTCCATATGAACTTGTCCACAACAGAAAACCTAATCTCTCTTTCCTTCGTGTGTTTGGTGCATTATGTTATCCAACTAATGAGGGACAAGACGCAAACTTAGAGCTAAAGCAGACATTGGAGTATTTGTTGGGTATGCATCTAACAAAAAGGGATACCGAATCTACAACAAAAGAACCCGAAATATCATGGAAATAATTCACGTTACGTTTGATGAGCTGACCGGTCAAATGGCTCCTGGACAATCCAGTTCAGGACCCGCACTTCAAAACAGTCCCATTGGTTCATCCCTTGTTCCAAACTCTTCCCAAGAAACTCCATATGTACCTCCATCTGAAGATGATTTAAAGAAATTGTTTGATCCTATGTTTGATGAACTTTATGATCCAAGTACTAATGAGGTGTCGATTCCTACGACAGAGGCTGCTCATATTCCTGTGAATGAATTCAATCCCTCAGTCTCAATATCTTTAAGTCAAGGAGCGCCTGCTGCTGATCCTTTAGTCTCATCAACAAATCATCATTCTTCAAATGTACATCATGGAACTGTTTCTGGCATCAATGATGAAGTTAATCCCTTTGCTACTCCTGAAGATGCTCCATTTGAAAACATATTTGCTCCTGAATCATCATCAGAACCATCTTCTTTAGGAGACATCGACTCGGCTACCTCAGTCCCTCAACAACTGGCACATAAACACCTTAGAAAATGGACTCACGATCATCCACTAGACAACATCATTGGAAATCCCTCTCGTCCTGTATCAACACGGAAACAACTTGCAACCGATGCCTTATGGTGCTTCTTCAACTCCGTACTATCTAAGATCGAACCAAAAGATGTTAAAACCGCCATGAATGAAGTAGTTGGTTCAATGCCATGCAAGATGAAATTCATGAGTTTGATCGACTTGATGTATGGGAGTTAGTACATGCTCCAGACTGTGCTATGATTATTGCTCTTAAATGGATCTTCAAAGTGAAACTTGATGAGCATGGTGATGTATTGAAGAACAAGGCTCGATTAGTTGCTAAAGGATACCGTCAAGAGGAGGGTATTGACCTAAGGCTGCGTTTGGTTCGCAGAATATTTTTAAAGAAATTGTAATCTTTGGAAGGAATTGTAATTTGAATGAATTGTAATTCAAAGAATTGGAATGTGTTGGAATTGTAATGTGTTGGAATTGTAATTGATGAAATATGTCATTATGTTTGGTTCACTTGCAACGTAATGTAATTCGGTAAATAATAATAATAATAATACTAAATAATAAATATAATAATAATAATAATAATAATAATAATAATAATAATAATAATAATAATAATAATAATAATAATAATAAAATAATAATAATATAATTATATAATAATAAAATACTAATATAACTATATAATAATAATAATAATAATTGTTGGAATCACTCCTAAACAGTATTTCAAGTATTTATATTTCATATGTAATAGGTAGCTTTATTATGGCCTTTATGTTTGTTTAAGGTCAAGCTTATGTAGAAGGCCCAAGCCCAATAAGGAATAGGGAAGGAGAGGGAGTGTTGCCCTAGCTCCTTGCCTATATAAACAATGTAATAACCCTCACTTGAGGGTTGGTTGTTCAAGTTATTCTTTCACTCATGCCTCATGCCTAAACCGTATCATTACTATCGTGTATGTGTGTTTGTATCTTGTTCATCCGCCTTCATCTCTTTTCTTATAACTTGTGTTTGTAAAACTAGTGACCAAACAGTGGTATCAATCGCCAAATGGTTGGGTGTACTCGTTTGTTTTTGAAGTTTTTTTGGTTTTTGGGTCTTACGCGTAAAGATAACACATTCTTTTGCTCTATTAAAAACTTGTTTTTTACACTTTTTAATCCAAGATTCTTGTACTTTCAATGTTTTAAGGTGTTAAAATACTTGTTTTTGGCAAAAATTTTCAAACTTTATGCGTGGATCATTGTTTTTAAACTAGTTTTTATTCGTGGGTGTATTTCTACGCATAACTGTTTTAAGAGCTTTGGATCATCAAGTTTCACACTTTTGTGTCTTTTGGTGTTATTGAAGCTATTTCATCACACAAAAACTGGTTTAGAAACATCTTTGGGTAAAATCAAATTTACGAGCAATCCTACGCGTATCAAAACCCTAGAATTACGCGTAAGATTTTCCTTGGTTTGATCTTCATTTTCCTGGTTTATTCCGTGTTTTCTTACTTGGATAAGTCTGAAAATACGTCGACTTTGGATATCTTTTGCACTGTGATAGTGTAAAAGATCATTTGGGAAAAAACCCTAAACTTACGCATAAGCATAAGCTTACGCGTAGAAATCCTACGCATAAGATTCACTTTACGCGTAAACTAAGGTCTACGCATAAGGTAATCCTACGCCTACGTTTCTACGCCTAACTTTTGTCTACGCATAACTTTAGTGTTTTTCCTACTTACGCGTAAGCTAAAACCTACGCGTAACTCCTCATTGTTACGCGTAACTTTTGGTGTTTTTACGCATAAGTGCTACTTGGTTCTTGTCTTTTCTACGCCTAAGGACACTTCATCAACAAAGGTTCATTCGACTACAAAGATCCATTTTTTACCACACAAGTTTATCATCATGTCTCAACCACCATACTCTAACTATTTCCCTCACACTTATAATCATCAACAACAACAACAATTAACTCCACAACATCAACAATGGAATCAACAACAAGCTATTTATCAACAACAATTTAATCAGCAACATACTCCACAACTTGGTGCAATTCCACAACCACAAATGGTACAACCACCACCAAGCCTTCAAGTTCAAACCTACACAAATTATTTCAATCAACATCCATCAAGGAACACTATGAAGGAACCCACTTGGTTTGCAAAGATGTGTGAAGCTTTAAGCAGCCAACAATCAATTCATGAAGCTGGATCACTTGATAGACCTCCAATGCTCACTCCAGGAAACTACGATCAATGGGTGATAAGGTTCTTTAGGTTTTGTGATCTGAAGAAGCCACATGGAAAGTTCTTAAAGAAGGTTATCTTGGAAGGTCCATTTGAGATGCCTACTGTCATTTTACCCGGAGATCCAACTGCTGTTCCACCAAGAGATGAACAAACCAACATTGCTACGGTTGCAGATCTTAATGCTACAGAACTTCTACACTATGAAGCTGATGAACTTGCAATGGAATACATCCTCTTAGGATTACCAAACCCAATTCTTCGTAGTGTTGATGCTCAAAAGACTGCACAAAAGATGTGGGATCATATTCGTCTTCTTATGGAAGGATCTGTACTCAATCAGGAGGATTTAGAATCCAAAATTTACTTGGCTTATGAACACTTCATGATTGAACCTGGAGAGACACTAGAGTCCTATCATCATCGATTTTCAGATATCATCAATGATTTGGATAAACACAACATCATCATGCCAAGAATTGCAGTGAATACTAGGTTCCTGAGTAGTCTTGGTCCAGAATGGGAGAAGTATGTCATTTTTCTCCGTCAAGCGAAGAATATGCATCATTCTACTTATGGATTATTGTACGATTACTTGAAGCCTCATGAAAAGGAAGTTGATCGGGAAAGGATTCTCCGTGCTCAACTTGCTAAACAATCACAACCGGATAATCAAAAACTTGCCTTGTATGCTCAACAGAATTATCCCTCTCAACCAGCAACTCAACCAACTGCTTCAAACACACCTTCACATCAACAACCTCAACAAAATCAATTGGTTCCATACAGCAACAATGCTCAAGCATATGTCAGTGAAGCGACTGAGGAAATCGATCCATTCGAAGCATTGCAACAAGGATTTGTGATGATTGCTAATGCTTTTGGCCGTTACACCAACAAATCCAACAATCGTATTCGTTCCTCATCTAACACACGGACTCAAGCTGTTGTGAACAATGGACGTGTTGAAGTTCAGAATCGTGATTATGGTCGTCAGATGGGCGGCGGTCAAGGGTTTAATGCTGTGGGTAGGAATAACAACAGAGCTCAAGTGGTGGAACAGGGAAATGCTCAGAATCGGTTAAATGGTCTTAGATGCTACAACTGCAATGAGAAGGGACACCTGGCTAATGCATGCCCAAAGCCAAGGACTAGGGGCAGTGCTTATTTCAAAGAGGCTTTACTTTTGGCTCTTAAGGATGAAGGTGGTGGATCTCTCACAGACAAAGAACAAAGCTTTATGGCAGATGCAGACTCTGATGATGATATGGAGGACTTGCAGGCCAATGCAGCTGTTATGTTGATGGCTAATATGCAAGAGTTACACATGAGTGAAACAGGCCCAGTGTATGACACTGATGGCTTGTCTCAGGTACCCGAACAAACCATCATCATATTTGAACTAATATCTCCATCAATATCTGAATCCGGCACGGCTCAGAATGTTCAAAATGAGTCATCTACATCTCATTCTGACGATTTTCAAATAAACCCCGTAGTTACATTTGACGATCCAGAAGACCTTATGGTTTCCCTTGATAATCAAATTGACTCCGTGGTTATACTTGAGGATCTAAATAATGATCATGTTGTGACTCACGTTGAACAAGATGAACCTTTGCCCCATCCAGATCTTGTTCTGTTACTTAAAGACCAACAATCCCAAATTGCTGCATGTGTTGCATTAAATCAGTCCTTAAAAAGTAAAAATGCACTGTTAACCAAGGATTTTGAATGCTTACAAATGCAACTCAACTTTTTCAAAACTCAAGAAAACCGTGAAAAAGGTTTTGAAGCCGCTTTTGCAAAATCTCATCAAAACGAAAAATATTTAGAGAGACAGATGCGTGATCTAGCCGCCTCGAAGAATGCTTTGTTGTCTGAATTAGAACAACTGAAACACGAACATAAAAAGCAAATTAACGCTCTCACCTTGGAAAATCAAAAAGCTAAGGCTGAGTTGTTAAATTGTCAAAAACAGTTCTCCGCATACAAAAAGCATTCAACGAATCGGGTAGATGACCTTCTTGACGAAATTCTCGGCTTGCAAAAAAAACTTAAAGAGTTTAAAATTGTTGTTTACAAACATGGTGAATCTGTAACAGCTATTGAAAAGTTTACCTTAAAACCCAATCCAAAAGGATATGGAAAAAATCTAGCTGATTACAAACCAAAGCTTTCACTAAAAACATTCAAACCAACTCCTGAAGTTTCTAGTGCAGAATACAAAATTGATAATACTATCATGAGTGTTGTTGAATATCATCGTCAAGAGGAAATAGATGCAGAAGACGAGAGTCGATAAAAATTAAAAAACGTTGTTTACAACAAACCTTTTAATTATAAAAACGCGGTCACTTTCGTCACACCAACGGATTCTTCTAACACACCAAGGGTTATCATCAAAACACCTGAGTCTTCTAATGTTAATCCAAAAACAGAATTTGCACAAACTTATGGTCCTTTACCTTCCATTAGTGAAGTAAACTCAAAACCTGAAAATCGAAAAATCCTTCGATATTTTGACATTTTCATGGCTGACCTCAAAATTTTACAACATGAGATAGAATATCGCTCTGAAATCAAAGTTGAACATTTTCAATCGCCTTTGGCGCGAGAACAAAGAGACATTTTTCAGAAAAATCTTTTACCTAATGTTAAAAACTTGAAAAGTTGTGCAATTGCCTGGGAAAAGGATTTTCATAAGGAACTTGGGGTAATGAAAAACGTTTTCGAGAAAACAGAAACATCTATTTCTAATACTAAACGTAGAAAGAAACTCTTGAGAAAAGATGTTGATCGACTCTTGGAAGATGTTATATGTGCTGATATCCATAATGTTGTGTTATTCTATTCTTTGCCATATGCATATGATCATATCTCTGCTGATATTGTTGAAACTGTTGTTACTGTTGAGAACACCGATAATGTGCTTCAGATCGAGTCTTTAAAAGCTGAAAATAAACGATTACTCACTGAAATTTACAATGCAAAACGTCGTCTTCATTGGTGTGAAAAAGATATTCACAACCATCAACTTAGTTTTCAAAAGAAAATCGCTCAGTTGAGTGCAAAATCTTCTGATCCTAAAATTGAGCAACTGGATGATCAAAACGTGTCTTTGAAAAGTCAAATCTCAAAATATGAACAAGAACTTTTAAAAGTTAAACAGGAATATGGTGTCATATTTGATTTACTCAAAAAGACTCGACTTGAAGCATAAAACGAACTTGATCACTATCTTGCTCACACTAGAGATGTCATGAATTTTGCTGGAAATATTCGTTCTGAAAATCAAGATCTGATACACACTATCTCTAAGTTACGGGAAATGTTAGGAAAGTATGAACAACTTCTGCCTACTGTGATTAAGAGATTAGCACCAGTCACACTTAGTAATCGTGAACCTAGAATCCCTACTGCCAAATCACAAGTTGCTAATGTGTTTCCCTCTACTGAAACAGGAATAGTTGCGTCTTTTCCAAACGTCCGCACTTCACAGCCTAGGAGCACTCAATCGAAGAATAGGAAGTTGAGACCTAAGAAAAGATCAATAAGGAATGCTAAAGTAGAAGAACACCCTAGGACTCTGAATAAAAATCATGTTGCTTCCACTATAGATGTTACGTCTGGCAAATGTAATAGAAATAGTGATGTAACGAATGCTAAACCATTAAGTACTTTTGATATTCAGTCTGATGCACCTTGTGTTATTTGTTGAAAGAGTATGAATTCTGATTGTCATGACAAATGTGTTGCTAAAGCTATAATCTCTCGATTACGGAATCCTAAGAATCGGAATACCTCTAGGCCCACTAATCATTCTAAGTCTGTGCTTGGTAAACCACCTTCTTTAGATTCTAAGGCAACCATTGCTATCACAGTAGTTCCCGATTCACCTCCTAAGAATGTAGTACCACCTAGTGCATTCACTAAGACTAAAGCAAAGAGTAGTTATAGATGGCAGCAATGGATATACAACACACTAGGATTTAAATGGATGCCTAAACTTATTAATGTGTGTGTATCTAATATACCTGCTTTGGAACCCTCTAACATTTCGGGTTCCACATCTACTTCTATTCCATCTGTGTCGTCTGTGTGTAATGCAGGTGATACAGATCATTCTCTGGATTGTTGATAGCGGATGTTCCCGACACATGGCAGGCAACCTTAAACTGTTATCAAACTTTATTGCAAAGTTCATTGGCACTGTCAGATTCGGGAACGATCACTTCGCAGCCATCATGGACTACGGAGATTATGTCAATGGGAACATCGAAATCAGCAGGGTTTACTATGTGGAAGGCCTCGGTCACAATCTGTTTTCAGTAGGTTAATTTTGTGATGGAGATTTGGAGGTTGCTTTCAGGGAGAAAACTTGTTTCATTCGTGACCTACAAGGAAATGACCTTATGTCTGGCTGGCGTAATTCTAGTCTCTACACTATCTCTATGCAAGACATGGTTGCTTCCTCTCCCATTTGTTTACTTTCAAAGGCAACATCTACAAAATCCTGGCTATGGCACCGTCGTCTCTCACATCTAAACTTTCAAACCATCACCAACCTTGCTCGACACAAACTAGTTGAAGGTCTCCCACGATTCCGGTATTCAAAAGATCACCTTTGCTCAGCCTGTGAACAAGGGAAAAGCACTCGTGCTCATTTTCCATCAAAAGTGGAACACAACTCTCAGCATGTGCTTCATCTTCTTCACATGGATTTGTGTGGCCCGATGCGCGTGCAAACGATCAATGGAAAACGCTACATCTTAGTAATTGTTGATGACTACTCACGATGGACTTGGGTCTACTTTCTTCGAAGCAAAGACCAAGCTCCACAAATGATCATCACCTTTCTCACAAAAATACAGGTTCAGCTACGCAACACCGTCAGGATAATCAGAACAGACAAAGGAACTGAATTTGTTAACAAAACCCTTCGTGAATTCTATGAGAAAGTGGGAATTCAGCATCAAACATCTATTGCACGTACACCTGAACAAAACGGAGTTGTTGAAAGATGAAACCGAACGTTAGTGGAAGCTGCAAGAACAATGTTAATCAATGCTAAACTTCCAGATTACTTATGGGCAGAAGATGTATCTACTGCATGCTATACTCAAAACCGTTCTATGATCACAAAACGCCACAACAAAACACTTTTCGAGCTTGTCCACAACTACAAACCGAACCTCAAACACTTTCATGTATTTGGATCCCTTTGCTATCCAAATAATGATCGTGATGATTTTGGAAAGCTCAAAGCCAAAGCTGATATTGGAGTCTTTATTGGATACTGTGACAATTCTAAAGGTTTCCGAATCTGGAATCGTCGAACAAAGGAGGTAATGGAAACGATTCATGCTCATTTTGATGAACTCACGGAAATGGCTTCTGAGTATAACAGCTTAGAACCCGGACTCAACCGTTTAAACTTCCCTTAACCCCCATCATCAGCTGAACAAAGCCCCCAGCTCACTCATCAACTAATGGAAAGGTTATTTGCTCCTCTGTTCAGTGACGATATTGATAAACGTGCTCCAGGTGTATCCGTTGTTTCCGCTGCACAACCTGATAATATTCCTATACCTGATACACCTGCTACAACAACTACTGTTGAAGATGCACCTACACCAGTTGACTCCAACACAACAGTTGAACACACCACTTCCAACAATGATGAACCAGCTGATGATATTCTGAATGAAGTACCCCCACCTGCAGATTTTGATCCAAATGTGTTCTTCAACCCGTTTGCTAATGAGACTGCTGCACCAGATGTCGCAGAATCTTCAACAAACCATTTGAATCCTCAAAATCTACACAATGTATACCAACATCAACCCTCCACACATAGATGGACAAAAGACCATCCTCTGGCTAACATTATTGGCAACCCGAATCAACCAGTCGTTACGAGACAACGTCTTCACACAGATGGTGAACATTGCATTTATGCACTCACTGTCTGCCAATCTGAGCCTAAAAACATTAAAGACGCAATGACAAAAGACAACTGGATTGAATCCATGCAGGAAGAACTCAACCAATTCAAACGTCTTGAAGTATGGGAACTGGTTGAAAGACCAACAAGGGTCTACGTCATTGGTCTAAAATGGATTTGGAAAAACAAATTGGATGCTGAAGGGAACGTCATCCGAAACAAGTCACGTCTAGTTGCTAAGGGTTATCGTCAGTAAGAGGGAATAGACTTTGAAGAATCTTTTGCTCCGGTTGCTCGTCTTGAGGCTGTTCGGATATTTCTCGCGTTCGCTGCTCATATGAATATGACGGTCTATCAGATGGATGTCAAAACGGCGTTTCTCAATGGACAACTTAAAGAAACGGTCTATGTCAGCCAACCAAATGGATTCGTTGATCCTGAGTTCCCGAATCATGTCTACAAACTGAACAAAGCTCTTTATGGTCTCAAACAAGCCCCTCGGGCATGGTACGATAAGCTACCATCTTTCCTCGTTGCCAATAATTTCACCAAAGGCTCGGTTGACCCAACTCTTTTTATACAATATCACGGGGCACATATCTTAATTGTTCAAATTTACGTGGATGACATCATTTTTGGGTCGACACATAAAAAGTTTTCAACCGCTTTTGCAAAACTAATGAAGAAAATTTTTGAAATGTCCATGATGGGTGAACTTACGTTCTTTCTAGGACTGCAAGTTCATCAATCACCCCGTGGTATTTTTTTGAGTCAGTCCAAATATGCCCTTGAACTGTTAAACAAATTTGGAATGACAACCTGTGACACTTATGCCACACCAATGGCTCATACCAAGAAATTAGATGCTGATTTACATAGGAAATTGGTTGACCCTACCAAATACCGAAGTATCATTGGGTCTCTCATGTATCTAACAGCTAGCAGACCTGATATTGTCTTTGCCGTTTATCTATGCTCCCGTTATCAGTCGCGACCAACTGAAACCCACCTCTCTGAGGCTAAAAGAATCCTCCGATACATCAAGGGAACCATTAACTTGGGGATCTGGTATCCGAAGGATTCTGGTTTTGAACTAATCGCTTTTTCAGACGCTGACCACGCAGGATGCTTAGACTCAAGGAAAAGTACCTCAGGAGCTCTACAATTTCTCGGTGATAAACTGGTGTCTTGGCAATCAAAGAAGCAGGATTGTACATCGCTGTCCTCAACCGAAGCAGAATGTGTAGCCATGTCCGCGTGTTGTGCTCAAGTCATCTGGATGAGAACACAACTCAAAGACTATGGTTACGTATTTGACAGAATCCCAATGTACTGCGACAATCGGAGTGCCATTGCGATCTCGTGCAACTCAGTTCAGCACTCGAAATCAAAGCACATCGATCTTCGCTATCATTTCATCAAGGACCACGTAGAACAGGGTACCGTTGAATTATACTTTGTGGGTACAGAATACCAATTGGCAGATCTTCTCACCAAAGCCTTGCCACCCGCTAGGTTTAATGAGTTGGTCCACCGGATTGGTATGCGGTGTTTGACTCAAGAGGAATTGGATGACCTCTTAAAACAGTCTTAAAAACCTGTCAAACACCAAAACATCTTCTGTAAATAATTTTTTTCAAAAACAAAATACAAAAATATAAAATCCGATAAAACAACAAAAATATTCTCCTAATCTATCTTTCTTTCAACATGGCAAGTACATTTCTTCCGTCAACACTTTAATCTTTCAAAATTCAGTATTTTTCCGATCAAGTGTTGAGGGGGAGAAAATAATCTATTAACTGTTTCTAAACATCTGTGTACTTGCATGTTCTCATATCTCGGTTGATTCTTTTACAAATGGTGGTACATTTTCTGGTTCAAAGACACTCCTCGGACTTAAATTAATAACCTTTCATTATTTTTCTCAAGTCGAGGGAGAGTGTCGTCATGTTTCTTTCCTAAAAAATCTTTGTTTGATAACCAAAATGGAAGTTAAATGGCTTTGTTTGAAAAAGGAAAAGGTGGAGGGACAAAAACTGCCAAATGCACAAAGTCAATTTTAATAAAATACCTCCACCTAACTTTAACCTTTCACATTTATTACTTTCACCTATATATCATCCACGATCCAAAATCGTTTAACAAATCCGTGCTTTCGATCATCAATTTGTAAGTGTTTATACATTCTTTGCAACAATCTAAACATGGGTTTTGAATCGTTTTTCAAACTAACGGTTAGATTTACGCCTAGAAGGGCTTTTGTGTTCTACGCGTAAAGTATGAACACATGATCCAAGTTGTGTGTTTATGAGTAAAAGGATAGTGCCAAAATGTTACTATTACATCAATGAATACTTTTTCATCGTTTAAACACACCCAGAACCACGAATTGATTGATTTTCAAAATTAGGGTTTATGCGTTAAATTGGGTGTTTTCATATAAGAACGTTTTTGGTGATAAAGATTGTTGTATGAGGTTGCTTTCAAGTTGAATTGAGCATAGATAAACCCAGAAATCACCCAGAAACACTATGGAATCATTAATTGAAAATTAGGGTTCTAGTTCATACGAATTGGGTATTTATGATTCATGGCTTATTTGATGTTAAAACTTGGATAAACACACTCTACACACTTCTTAGTCTTCCCAGAAACACTTTAGTGCAAATCCTATGGATAAAATTTTTATGCGTAAACTTTGAACTATTAGGGTTTAGACTACGCGTAAGATTTTCTACGCATAACTGTTATATTGTCCAATTGTGTTATGATCTATCATAAAATGAATGTTATGTGTTAAAAATTGATGATATGATGCTTTGTTTCAGGCTTGCTACACTTAATATTCAAAATCAAGGTTGTTGTTACTCTACGCATAAGGATCACCTTACGCGTAGCTTGTTATGCGTAAGATTAGTCTTACGCGTAGCTTCTACGCATAAGGTTCTACATATGGGACTACGCGTATCCTGTGAAGGATATGCGTAAACAGTGACCTCTACGCATAAGGTCAACTCTTACGAGTAGCCTTACGCGTAAGGTTAATATATGCCTATGCATAAGCTCTATGCATAAGGTCCCCTTTTCCTACGCGTAACACTTCTTACGCGTAAGTTAGGATTCTACGCGTAAGTTTACGCCTACGCATATATCATTTCTGTCTACGCATAACTCTACCTATCCTACGCATAAGCCTGGATCACACCTTCGTTATGAATTGTTACGTGTACAAACTTGTAAATAAACTAATCATATCGTCACGAATCCAATAATGTCACTAATATACTTAAATTGTTTGATATGTTGTGAACAACAAGTGATAAAATAAACTTTAAAACTTAAAGTTAACTAACTCACGAAACATTTCACCCCTTCATTGACTATTGAACATACAAGTGACTTAGGACTCGTAACAATCATTGACACTGTACATTCAATAACTAGACAATAAGACCTTCTGTTGACTAACATTATGTCTTTCGATATGTTGGTTCTTTTGGCTAATGTTATTTCAGATCACAACATGGCTGAACAAATGAATGTGGATGCATCTGAAGTTCTCTCCATTGCTGATATCTATCCTCATGGCTATCCAATGAAGATAGGAAAGAATAATCTCCGTGTTGATTTTGACACCCTCACTTGCTCAGAATCTTCGTGTCTTATTGCTATTGATATTCTGAGGACTCATCCGTATCAGAATATGCTCACTCACTCTGCAACTGTTCCTGAGATCTATATCCAACAGTTCTGGAACACTATGGAAAGGGTCAAAGGACGGACTGCTGTGACGGTGACTCTGAACCACAAACAAGTCACCATTACACCTGCAGACTTAAGGGCTGCTCTCCTTATTCCTGAAGTCAATCCAACCAAACTATATGCCACACCTGCTGAAGAGCTAACTCTCTAATTCTTAATCGATATCGGTTATGACGAGGCTACATGAGTAATCACCAAGCATTCTCACGTAGAGCTTAAGAGTATTCCTCAACCTTGGAGAACTCTCTACATGATCATCACCAAGTCTGTTTCTGGTCGTGACAGCGGCTATGAGCACCCTAAGCTCATGGAACTGCAAATATTCTGGGCATTGGTCAACATGAAACACATCGCTATCGAAGCTCTGATTTGGGATGACATGATGTCATTTCTCAAGAAGCTTGGCTCAAAGATTCCCTACATCAGATATACTAAACTGTTGATCCAGAGAGCACTTGGACTTCACCCTGATATTCCCAAGAGGCTCAATGACCCCGACAATCACGATATGTTGACGGAACCTATTCTATCTGTCAGAATCAAGGAAACGTCTACAAAGAAACAAGGTGCTGTATTGCCAGATTTCCTTCTAACTGAAGATGTCAGAAAGCTCGAAACGTACAAAAGGTATCTGGAAGCAGTTAGACAAGGCAAAGTTGGTCATCTCGACGAAAAATCTTCTGGAACACCTGTAAGGAAAACCAGAAGAGGAAGTGCAGGAAGCGCAACAAGTACTGTGAGTAAAAGGAAGTTTCCTAAAAGGAATCCTCCTTCTAAAAGGATTGTTCCCGTAAAGGAAGCCGAACCTATTCCCACACTTGAACCGCAAAGAAAGCTTGAGGACGAGAGCTCTGAAGATACTGATACAGATGAAGAGGTTCATTACTCTGCAACTGCAACCGAAGCACCTGCCTCAGTAGCAAAACCTCCAAGTCCTCCAGCTGTCCAAGAAAAAGGGAAGACTCCAGCAATTGTACCCTATGATGAGAGCTCTGAAGAAGAAGAAGAGCAACTGGATAAATCATACCGGAAGAAGTTCACAATCGTCAGACACCTTCAAAAAGCTGCTGAATTTGCTAAAGATCAAATGGGTGGCCCCGGAGGATCAAGTGGTGCTGCCCACTCCTCTCCAGATCCTGATGCGGTTAATTGACCCGATAAGGGATCTGGTACCACCACTCTTCTGCAACAACAACAGCTTGTGGAGGATACTATCAGATATGACTTTGAGGAACCAGAAACCAAGAAGTCTGAGAAAGAAAAGTCTAGAGATGACGATGATGATTATACGAAGTTTCTTCTGGATAGTCCTACACGCTCACAGAAGGAAACTTCTGAACCACCAAAGGACCCGGAATCTCCTCACATCTCATCATCATCGGATTCTTCGTCTCATTCGTCACAACCACCATCTAAGAAGTCAACCAAATCATCATCCAAATCCGTAAAGAAACCACCTAAATCTTGGATTTCTCAGACTCATGAAAGAATTGTAAAAGCTGTCCAACAAGTCAGAAAGAAGGACATACTTTACAGAAAACTGAATTGGTTTGCTGACCAAATACAGTACTTAAATGATGAGAAAGACAAGATGCAGAAAGAAAGGGAGTTTGTTCAGAAGTTCATGAAGAATCATCGTAAAGAGGAACTGAACGAAATGATCGAAGGTTACACTAACAAGTACCTTCAGGATATCGTTCCTAAAGTCCAAAAGGAACTGGAGAAGACAGCAAGAGATCATACCCACAAGTTTCTTCTCGACACTGTCCCCAGTGTGACTAGAGAAGTATTTTCCAGACAACTCACCCCTAACATCGTCGCATTGGTTAAACATACAATGGCCAAAGAAGCTGATCTCTCTAAATCTGAGTTAATCGCTAAACTAGTGATGCAAATGTCAAAGCGATCTGGAACGTTTACTTCGGATGAAGCTAAATTTTTCGAAGGTCTACTTGATTTTCAACTCAGATCATCATGCAAGGAGTCAGCCGATCAACCCAAACGGCCAAGAGATGACGATGATAAGGATAAAGACTCTGCACCAAAACGTCAGAAGCAGTCTGGTGAATCTTCTTCGATGCCACCTCCTCCACAACGGACTTCTTCTCAACAAAGGTCTCCTCCACCTCGGTCTTCAACTGATAAACCTCAGGACGATTCCGAGTTACCACCCCAGACTCAAAAAACAGGTGATTACTTTGAGTATACGGGTGGTGACGATGAAGAGGTACTTGAGCCCTAACAACAACCCACCTCTCCCAAACAAGGACAGAAACCAGCATCATCATCTAAGCCTTCGAAAAAGAAGAAAAAGATGCTTCATACTGACGTCGTATCATGGCTAGATGACGACAAAACTGAAGAATTTGAATGGTTTGCTACACTTGTTAACAACACTCCCTACCCTGAAGAAGGTCAAGAATTGGTAGACGGTAATACCTTGGAGCATGCAAAGATTTTGCAAGAAAGGTTCCGTGTGAAGAAGATGACGAAATCTGAGTTAAAGCGCATCAAGAATGATGCATTCCTACTATTGAAAAACAGCTCGGAAAGTGCAATCGAGGTTGAATATCACCTTGAAAACATTTCTCGAGCCATGTCTAACAACATGGATTGGCTCAACCCAGAAGCAAACATCGACTTCACCAAACGGGAAAATCCTCCATATTACACCGACTGGTCTCGACCTCTACCTACCATTGGCCAACCTGATCAGCCTAGGATTCCCTTCAGACATTTCTTCAACAAAGACTTAGATTTTCTTCAACACGGTGGCGATGGTTCTAGGAAATACGCTACATCTCTGACACTTCCATTCCCTTCTGCAATATACTCTAATTGTATAGCCATCGAGGAATGTGCTACCCACATGTTCTCCGACAAAGTGGTAGCGTATGACCAAGATGCAATGTATGGGATTCACCATTGGCCGGAACGCCGAAGAATCTACTACAGAAGCTGCTTGGTTCAGAAGTCTCAACATGCAGTGTTCAGTACTAAAAGTATCGTTGCCATCCAACATGTTGGTCTTTCGTCTAAATGGGACTACACGTTTCTCAAGAAGATTGTAGTCAAAAGACAAGACAAAAGGGACTATGCATTCTCTGAAGCTGACTTTGAGAATTTGAACATCAACGATATTGAAGACATGTACCTTGCCAAAGTTCAAGGTCGCATGAGACAATTTCCAACTGAAGTACAACGTGAATTCATCAAGTCACTACTCATCGTCATCAGACGCATTGTCATCAAAGAACGTGTTGAAGATCTTCAGCTTGCCGTTGAATCATATCAGAAACGTGTAAACTTCACTCCACCACAGCTTGATCTTCCCGACATCAACCAACTTACACAACTTACGCTCATCAGCAAACCTTTCGGTGTCGTTTACCGCAGTGAACTTCAACGAAATTACTTAATAGCGTGTGACGATCTTCACAAATTTGGGGATCACACTTTGAAGCTGGTAAGGAATGGATTGGCTTATCGGTTGAAGGATATACATGAAAAGATTGGGAACCCAAAGCGATGGAACTCTAAGGACAGAAGGGATGTGAGAAGGATCATCAGAATGATTGATGACAGGTTGTTCAGAAGGGATCAGTTCAGACGATTGGAGAGCTTTGTTGGTGGTCGACCCAGGAGGAACATTACCGGCTTTCAACGCCCTGTTTGCACTCCTGGAAAAATCACTGGATTCCCTGGTACTCCTTGAATTGTTTCTTTCATATAATTTTGGATGTGTGATTATTTATGACAATGGCTTGTGCACACATAACAGTGTACAACCCGTAATTGTCAAGAAAGGACCCTGTGGTACGCCTCAGTGCCACAATCCTTATAAAAGGAGCGAAAGCTTCTAATTTTTGAGTAAAACCTATCAAACCTTTCATTTTTTTCAAGGTTTTGCTCAAAAACACAAGTACTTCCCCATATGATTTTTCAAAACCTCAACCGTTTATATCACTAGTTGAGGGGGAGTATTTGATTTAAAACTTTGTTCACAAATTGTTCATAGTGGTCATCTTCCCGCAACACTCAAAATGGTCATATTTATTCTCAAACGTTCAAAAATAACATTTTATATGCCATTTTTGAGGGGGAGAAAATTTGTGTGATAAGAAATATGTTGTACAAAATGCAAATGAATCTGTGTACCTCAGACTTAACCAACGAATTGACGGTACTAAACTGTTTGTAACTCGAAAAGACTTGTCCTGGACGGGTAATAATTTCAAGCTAGTTCGCTAGTAATGTAAACGTGTCTCGCAAAGGACTTGTCCAAGTAGAAAGTACCATTCGAGAAACTTTTTGATAGACATGAACTCTGACGGGTTTGACAACCTTCCAAGGTTTGTCTACACCTTCAAGGTAGTTATTAGAGCTAGTTGTCGCCTAAAAGCTGACAATGTAACTCTTTAACTATTCAACGTAACCGTGTCTCGCGAGAGATTGTCTATCTTTAGTGGATCATTTCAAAAAGTGCGCGCTCTTTCCTCACTGTGCATTTAACCATTAAATCTATTAAGCACACGTGGAGGGGGAGTATTTATGCAAAACATCATCTCTCACTGTGGTTCAAACATGTTTTTCATTAACAAACCCTTTGAGAGATATTTTCACAAACAGTGGTTTTAATGGCAAACATAGGTTAGTCACGGAGTTATAAGGTGACTAAGGTTAGGAATAACCGTCCTATGATCCGCCAGAGCCGGAGGGATCTACCCAAGGACACTACCATTAGTTAGTGATAGAAGTCCTTAGGAATGATTATAAAAAGGAGAAAATGAGAATCGGAGAAAGAAGGAGTTGAAGAATCAAAAAGAAATGTAAAGAAAAGGGTGAAAAGAAATAGCCCTCCAGATTATTCAACTTAGGACAGACACCGGGTTCAATTCATATGCTACTGGCTGTCACTCAGTGACACCGGTATTGAAGATTAAAAGTCGTCATGGACCCAGTGACGCATGCACTAAACCTTCTTAGCCACTCAAGTTTTTCTCAACAGAAACTTGTTTCATTCTCACAGGGAACCCTACGTAAACTATTGGCTTTCTCTTAGAGATCGCTGGTATTGAAGAAGGAGACCCTCTCCCTATTCTCCGCTCAGGAAAACCAAAACGCACTGTTGAGTCTAGAGCCACGAGATTCATCAAAAGATCTCTTAGGAACACTTGACATTTAATCACTTGATGATCAACAAATAAGATTATCAGTGGTTCATATCGAGTCCTTCACAGATCTTAGCAATCTGTCGAGAACATTTATGAGAGGTTCACATCTGTGATCCTCAGTGATTGAATGGAAACTCCTGCCAGGGTCAACATCAAACAGCCCTGACAGCAGGTCACTTCGGTAACTCCCCGTGGATTACGCGGAGTGTGTCTCAAACGGTCTACAGTCGTGAGGTGATGCTTCGGTGTACCTCAGCGACTCATCTGAACTGTAGATGTACTTCGGTACATCGCGTTATCTCACTTGTGGGACTCCAGTTCAGGAACGGCCTTTGTAAGAATTAGAGTTGTGTTTTCACACTATGCTGTCAACACTCTCGAAGTTCAAACTTGTAAGTGCCGGAAACCGCTTATTACTAACCGTTTGAAATGTTTTCTTCTTATGGAAGCTCTGGAGCGGAATGATCGTGCTGATTCTTCTCATGCTCACGCCAACATCATCACTAATGGAAGTTCTATTCAAATGCAACACAATAGTCAGAATGATTCTTCATCAATCAAAGAATCTACAAAGTCAAAGACTTACAGAACTTTATAAGTATTGATTTCCAACGTCAAAGAGCGTGTGAGCATGTTGAAGAATGACGTGGAGACACTGGAGCAACGAAGCTGACCTGAGGCAGACTGATGCAAACAACAACATACTATCACTTTCACCACAATGAACAATGATCAAAGAACAAAGTTAAAGATGACGTCGAAGCACAACTGTTCAAAGATAACTATCTCTCTACACTGGGGAGATTGTTCGAATCAAGGCAATTCCTCTCACAAGAAAGAAGAATGTCAGAAGACGTCACAGCTACTATTACATCAACGCCTTCACCGTCTACATTCATATATACTTGAGGGGGAGATTGTTGGAATCACTCCTAAACAGTATTTCAAGTATTTATATTTCATATGTAATACGTAGCTTTATTATGGCCTTTATGTTTGTTTAAGGTCAAGCTTATGTAGAAGGCCCATAAGCTTAGGCCCAAGCCCAATAAGGAATAGGGAAGGAGAGGGAGTGTTGCCCTAGCTCCTTGCCTATATAAACAATGTAATAACCCTCACTTGAGTGTTGGTTGTTCAAGTTATTCTTTCACTCATGCCTCACGCCTAAACCGTATCATTACTATCGTGTATGTGTGTTTGTATCTTGTTCATCCGCCTTCATCTCTTTTCTTATAACTTGTGTTTGTAAAACTAGTGACCAAACAATAATAATAATAATAATAATAATAATAATAATAATATAATAATAATAATAATAGTAAATAATAATATAATAATAATAAATAAATAATATAATAATAATAATAATAATATTATTATTATAATAATAATAATAATAATAATAATAATAATAATAATTATTATTATTATTATTATATAAATATTATTATAATACATATTTATTATATTATAATAAATCTTTATTATTATTATTATTATACTATTATTATTATTTAATATTTATATTAAATATTTATTATTATTCTTATATTTTCATTATTTTATTTTTTATTTTATTATTGTTATGATATAAATATTATTATAATAATTATTTATTATTATTTATATTAATAAGTATTAATATTATAATATTTTGTTATTTTATTATTTTATTAATATTATTATTATTATAAAAATACTATTATATAAAATATTTATTTATTATTATAATATAAATATTATTATTTTATTATTTATATAATAAAAATAAGAAATTATTATTATTAATATATAAATATTATTATTATAACATTTATATAATAGTAATTATTATTATTATTATTATTATTATTATTATTATTATTATATATATATATATATATATAATAATAATAAGAATAATAATAATAATAATAATAATATTTTGAATTACAACGTAATTCAAAACTTTTCATCCACCATCTTATGTAATTTGAATTCCCTCCTTTGATCTAATTGTAATGACTGAATTACAATTACAACACAAACCAAACAGCCTACGTAATGTAATCTGGATTACAATGCTTTTCATTCTGCGAACCAAACAGGCTACGTAATGTAATCAAAATACAATTACATCCAATTAGGGGTGCTATTCGGGTCGGGTTGGTCGGGTTCGGGTCAAACGGGTCGGGTCCAAGTCGGGTCGAGGCTAAAAATAATATACCCGAACCCGACCCTATTTGAACTCGGGTTAGTCGGGTTCGGGTCAAGTCGGGTCGGGTCAAGTCGGGTCGGGTCAGGTCGGGTTCGGGTCTGTGCCATTTACAAAATCATAGAATTTAAATGTGTAAATCATGTGCTGCTGGACCTTCGATTCGACTGTGTAAATAAGTTTAATTATGGTAAATTAGCATCGTAGTTGATAAATGGGAAACAAAGATTAAAATCTTGTTCAATCTATTATTGAATATAACAGATGCTGTTAAGAGCATAGATATTATTAAAAAAAAAAAAAAAAAAAGACTCAAATCAAATGTAGTTGTGAAGATTTTTTGTCAGCGCAAAGAATTTAAAAACAGAAAACAAGAAACAAGACTTTGACATGAAAAACACAAAGTCAAAAAAAGAAGCTCCAAGTCCATGACAGATCCAAACAAGCAAATTGAATAATCATAATACCATAAGCATTTCTTACCCATTACGACACATCCTAAAGATAACACAAATCTTGACAACACACCATTTTACGACCATCCTGTTAAAAAAAAAAAAAAAAAAAAAAAAAAAAAAAATCCTAACTCAGGTTAGTCGGGTTGACCCGAACCCGACTAAGCAAAATATTTAAACCCGATACCCGACCCTAATTCGTACTCGGGTTAAACGGGTTGACCCGATTGACCCGAGTTAGACTTTGGACCCGAGTAACCCGACCCGAATATGCTTAGTCGGGTTCGGGTCCGGGTCGGGTCCGGATCGGGTCGGGATTTTTGACAACCCTACATCCAATTACCCCGGATTACGGTGAACCAAACACACCCTTATATGTTCACCCTGTTGACACAACAGAAAAGAAATATCCATGTAACATCTGGCAATCATTTCTTGACTTCATTAATGATATGTGTCATTTATACTCACTGTCATGAGTTATATAAGTTAGTCCATATTGTAGGCCGGTGAATAGACCATGACCTCTGATTACCATAATTGACTTAATAATGATATTGAAATGGGGTAAGGGTTATAAAAAAAACCCTATTACACAAAGGGCACCGTTTTGTAAAGGAGAGGTGATTTGTACACTCTTAATATTGATTGAGACATTTAAATATATGTATGTTTGGACATTTATACTCTTACAGGATAAACATAACTAAAATTAATATGAGGGTATAAATGTCCAAACACTCATATTTTGAGTGTCCCAATCATATTTGGGAGTGTGCAAATCATCTCCTTTTATAAAAGGAGGCGATTTTCACATTTATAAAAATAATTTGGACACTCAAATTGATAGTGTCATTTACACCTTTATACGATCAACATGACTAAATATAATATAAGGGTATAAATGTTCAAACACTCTAAATTTGAGTGTCCCAATCATTTATGAGAGTGTGCAAATCACCTCCCCTTTGTATACTATAATTTCTTTTTTGTCTTTTGGCATTTTTTTCGCTCTTTTTTCCTTTTATGTTTAATTGATTTTATTCTATTACTTTTTTTAATTTTTGTAATTAATAAACTTTGTAAAATATCAAGAAAAATTAAATGCAAACTTTAGGCGAGAATATGTCTTTGTCAAAAGATTGAGCTAAATTTGTCTAATGTTGTCGTATTACGTTGCGCGCACTATAAGCAAAAACACTTTAAGGGACAGGGTTTTTTTAGTGACGACGATATTTTCGATGGACCTAACTATTTCAAGCTAAATTCGTCTAATGTTGTCGTCACTAAATTCGTCTAATGTTGTCGACACTAAATTCGTCTAATGTTTTCGTCACCAAATTCATCTAATGTTTTCGTCACTAAATTTCGGTGGACCCAACTTTTTCAACCGTTATAAACACCAGATTTTAGTCAAATGTAAAATAAAGCGTACACAAATTCAGGACGACGTTGTCGTCACATAATATTTATCCTAATTTAGTTTTTTTTTTTTATTCAAAAACAATTTTAATAAGAATAAATAATGATATTTAAAATAAATATTGAGTTTCGTGAACGAGAGTTATGCAACCTCACAAAAACTATCAAGTAGTAAGCTTGGGAGTCTAATCGACAAGTTTCGAGTAACTATGGCGACAACAACATTAACACATTATTTAAAAACAACAACACCTACTACACATGAAGATTATTTATGTAATCTATAAGCTCATGGAGTGTTGCACGGTTGCACCCGACTGACATGCGTGATCCACGGGATTCCTTGTCATTTCTAGTGATGCCTCCAGCGTCTTTATTCTTGTCTTCAACATCGTGTTTTGAGACAATAACATCTTGTTTCTTGTTTCTAGCATGTCAATTTTATTATCTTTAGCTTCGCAGTTTGAGCACTGCGTTAAAGAAGAGGCTTGACTAAAGTGCTTGTTTTGAAAAGCATCTTTTCATATAAAGTATCCACACCCATAGTCTTCTGTTCCTGGATGTTACATGTTAAGAAAATTATAAGAAATGTATTCTTAACAAACAAATTATTTACATATTTACGTAAATAAGCAAACGTATGATTATTTACCATTGAAAAAGGACATGCGTAATACGGTTGACCATAAGTTTTGCATGTACATGATTCTTTCTATAATGAATCCTCTCCGACAATCACACAAGAAAGGATTCTTTCGTTCCATCTGGCCAAAGAATTTGTATAATTATTTACAACATAAATCAGTAATATCATTATTAGTTGCTCGGGAGAAGTGAAACCCTGAAAATACATTAAAACTTTGAAAAAAATACTTATATTTGTAAAAGACATGATAGAATAAATAACCAAGCTTTTTATAGATTAATAGTTGATACATGGTTCACAAAATTACAAGCTTCGAATACATAAAAGAAAAGTACAGATGGAACTAATTGAGACTAGCCAGTCTATTAGAATACATCACAAGATAACTAGAAACTAAGATCAATCACGCCCGAAGCGTCGCTCCATTGTTGCTGCCATATGTCCCTCACGAAAATCTAACTCTGAAATGCTTATCCTGGAATCCAAGATCTCATAGCGATCCTCTTGAACTGCCCTCCTCAATCCGGCAATCTCTCGCTGGTACTCGTCAAAGCGAGACGGCTATAACAAAAGATGAGGAAGAACCGGAGCACGATCAATAACATTCTCCTCATCTGCAGCTGGAGATATAGCTGGAGAGGGAGGCACATAAGATGGATAAGAAGGCACATAATCTGGACTCTCAGCATGAGCGGCTGGAGATACACGAATGGTTGGGGATATAGCTGGAGAGGGAGGCACATAAGATATGGCTCCACGAATCTTATTTTGTGCATTATATATGGTTCTAATGCTAGACACATTATCCGGATTACACTCCTTTATCAACGAAAGTATATGACGTGGTGCACGTTATATTCTGTCAATTGTTGCACCAAACCGAACTCATCATCATTTAGTCGCATAGCATATGGGAAATCATGCAACGACTCTGCAAAATCATGATTATGCCTATCACACTTCATCCTCAATATCCAATAATTTTTCGTTTTAATATATTTTGCCACTAATTTGAATGGACAATTGGTTTTAACGGTACTAGTTTGCCGTTGAATTTCATCTTCTAAACCTTCACGTTTATACTTCCCACTTTTTGAACACACATAATCGATTTCGTACATACACCCCCTCTCTGCTTTGCTTCTTTTTTTTAACAATAACAAAACCGATCCCTCGAACTATATTTTGCAGCCAATCAGTCAGTTGCTCGTGAGAAGCGAACGCCTAAAAACATGTTATAAATATTTCTTAAACAAAAATCACAATAAGTAAATATGTTATAAATTTTTACAACTTTTTTACAACTTTCATATTTTTTAACAACTTTTTTTTTTTTTATAATTTTTAACAACTTTTATACTTTTTTTACACCGAAAAAATAAAATTACAACTTTTATATATTTTCTTAACAATAAATAAAATTACAACTTTTTTTTACAACTTATATATATATATATATATATATATATATATATATATATATATATATATATATATATATATATATATATATATATATATATATATATATATATATATATATATATATATTTAAAACTTATAGTTTCATTTGTAACAAAAAAGTTATAACTTTTATATTTTTTACAACTTTTTATATAACCGGTTCCCACCCACAGTTTTACAAAAAATTTACAACTTTTATATTTTTTTTACAACTTTATACAACTTTTTATACTTTATTCATTAATTTAAAAAAAAAGCTTTTAGAAAACCGTTTAACCCGCCCACCGTTTTTAACCCAAGCCACCCTCTCACTGATAACTTTGACTCTCTCTCTCACTCAATCACACCTCTCTCTCTCTCTCTCTCTCTCTCTCTCTCTCTCTCTCTCTCTCTCTCTCTCTCTCTCTCTCTCTATCAACAATAGATTTGTGGTGGTTTTTTTGTTAGATCTTTGATGTTTGATCTGTGGTGCTTATGTTCTTCTGGTTGTTTGTGGTGGTTTTTTGTTAGATCTTTGATGTTTGACCTGTGGTTTGTCCTGTGTCTTGCTTTACATCACTAAACTTTTTTCTGGCACAAAACCATTCATCCGTTAGTAAAGTTGACACAAATACATCCCTCTGTTAGTAAAATCAGTCAATGAGGACTAACGGTGCAAATATTTCTCCGTTATCTCCGTTATCCCCTCATTGAATAGTTACCATTCGCCCCCTATGGTTTTAAAAAGTTGAAAACGAAATTTGAGACTTATATATCTTAACAAATGGAACTTAGGGTTTCATTTTGTTCAAGTAACCCTAGCCGCTACTCTCTCTCTCTCTCGCCATACGCCGCCAATCAAAAATCTGGCCACCACCACCGTGACATCACCACCACCTAAATGTTTTAGTAAAAAACCACCCTCAAATCTTGTCTTATTTCGTGTTAAAGGGTTAAAACTCGTTGTGTTTTGGTTCGAATTACTCCACCGCCGTCCATTTTTTATCGTGTTTGTTCGTGGTAAGTAACAAACGACCTAGTCATTTGTGGGTCTGATGAAACAAACGATTTACCCATGTGGTGAATTGTTTGATTTTGTAAAAGGGGTTTTGTAAAAACGACTTTTAAAATAAAACGGGGTATCATCATCATTGTTCTTTTGGTTGTGACATCGTTAGGATCAAAAGCTCACGACGAGCGTGTATTTCTTTATTTCCAACTTATGTCGTAGCTTATTGCTTCTGGTTTATTTTTTTCTATGTCCGGTTGGTTTGTTTAACGTCGGACTAAGGTCTGATTGAATTTGGTTTGCGTTTGTCCGGACTGGAGCCGTTTGGCTCTTGTTCTAATTTCGTCCATTTGGTTATGGTCATTACAGGTGCGAGCCAAGACTCCATCGTCTCAGCATGGTAAGTTTTGTTATTTTTGATTTGTTCTAATTTGTGTTCTAGTTTGGACCTAGATTGGGAGGTGGCGGTGGAGGTGGTGGGTGGAGGTGGCGGTGGAGGTGGTGGGTGGAGGTGGCGGTGATGGTGGTGGAGGACTAACGATGCAATTTATTTCAAAAAATAAATTTCATAGTTAGTCCTAAGGACTAACGGTGAAAATATTCTCTCTTCTGTTAAGAGATAACGGAGAAATATTTTCACCGTTAGTCCTCATTGACTGATTTTACTAACAGAGAGATGTATTTGTGCCAACTTTACTAACGGAGGGATGGTTTTGTGCCAAAATAAAGTTTAAGGATGTAAAGCGAGACACAGGACAAACCACAGGGATGTATTTTGGACTTTACTCTTTTAGATCTAAAAAACTTTCTTGGTTATATCTGTGGTTTATTTGATCTGTGGTGCTTATGTTCTTCTGGTTGTTTTTGGATATGTCTATCGTTAGATCTTTTTAGATCTAAAAAACTTTGATGGAGGTTCTTGCTTCTGATGATGGGTGTTTATATGGTTCTTGATTCGTTAGATCTTTTTAGATCTAAAAAACTTTTAATGGTGCTTATGTTCTTCTGGTTTTTTTTGGATATGTCTATCGTTAGATCTTCTTAGATCTAAAAAACTTTGATGGTGGTTCTTGCTTCTGATGGTGGTGCTTATGTTCTTCTGGTGGTTTTTAGATATGTCTATCGTTAGATCTTTTTAGATCTAAAAAACTTTTATGGTGGTTTTATCTGAAAAAAAAGTATTTTTTAGATATGATGATGGTGGTTTTAGTTTCTGATGATGGTGGTTCTTGCTTATTGAAATTGATTAAAAAAGTAGTTAGATCTAAAAAAAATTGATAGTGGATCGCATGTTTTTTTAGATCTAAAAAAGAGTTTTTTTTAACTTACCCCATTGTTGTTTTAGATCTAAAAAAAGAGCTTTTTTTTTTTTTTTTTTTTTTTTTTTTTTGGTGATGCTTTTTATGAAACTGCTTTAAGCAGTTTGTTGTGAAATATTTTGTTCGAGCAGTTGGTTTATGAAAAGCTTTGTTCTTTTTAGATCTATGAAAAAGCTTTGTTCTTTTTAGATCTATGTAGCTTATAATGATCTTTTTTATGCTGAAAAATTTTGTTCGACCAATTGGTTTAAGCAATTTATTATGAAATAAGCAGTTTGTTGAAACTGCTTATTATGAAATAAGCAGTTGGTTTAAGCAGTTTTATGATAAGCAGTTTGTTGGTTTAAGAAGATCTGAAACTTGGTTTTTGTTAAAAAAAAATCGAGATACGACGATAATGATTTAGAAAAAAAAAACTTAGAGTTTTGGCGTGCATAACCGAATGGACGGTAAAGTGAGTTTTTTTCCACTTTGAAACCTTCAAATTTGCAGCCAAAATAATAAAACGATGATAATCTGGGCCTATTAAAAATCTCGATTTATCATTTTTTTAATAAACGTTGCTCATTTTGAAGTAATAGCGTAAAATTATACCTCATTCGTGTAAAACGGTGATGTATACATCGTAAACTTTTATAAACCCGTAATACCCGCACCTTCCTTTCTGCTAGCACCAACTTTTTTTTTATAAACCCAAACACTTTTGATATGCTAGCACTTGTTTTTTTGTTGAATGCAAGTGTTGTAGTGTTTCTGTCAATGTGATTGTGGATCTGAAATGTGTTTGTGAAATGTGATTGTGGTTCACTTGAGTTATAACAATGAAATCGAATCTTTACTATTACTAATTTGATACAAAGAAAAAGCCTGCATTCTGAAAAGAAAAAAACGTGAATAGGAGAATCTTCACTATTACTATGTTGACGGAACTTTTATTTTGAGATTGAGATAAGGAAATGACACGTGAAATATTTTGGGATAAGGCGATGATACGTGAATTATTTTGAGATAAGGCGATGATGACTTTTTTACTAAAAACAATTTTGCAACCGAATAGACGGTAAAGTAAGATTTTATCACTTTGAAACCTTCGAATCTGAGCCTATTAAAAATCTCGATATTTTGCGAGCCAATTTACGGTTTATATTTACTTTTAAACAGAAAAAAATAAAAATAAAAACATAAGTACAAGGACACAAACTAAAAAAAAGTGATACAAACTTAAAAAAACTTTAAACACAAAGTGATACAAACTAAAAAAACAACTTTAAATACAAAGTGATACAAACTAAAAAAAAGTGATACAAACTTAAAAAGACACAAACTTTAAAAAAAAAAAAAAAAAAAAAGGACACATACTACACAAACCAGACATGGAGTATAATTTGGGCACAAAAATCGAAAAAAAACATTAAAGAGGGTTTTGAGTAAGGGGTTTGTATAGTATGACCCTATTGAAATGGGTGTAGTTATAATTACTCTCTCAAAAAACTATTTGTACCCCTTTTGTTTTTCTATTTTTTTACTATTTTTTTTTTAATTTTATAATTTTATTTATATTAAAAAAAAACTATAAAGTTAAAAGTATGAAACAAAAAATATAAAATTTAATAACTAAAAAGAATTAAATTAATATAAAATACGAAACAAAAACTGATAAAAAAAATTGTGTTGTACTATAAACAGAGTGGGTCAGGGGGTGGAAGACAAAATAAGGTGGGCAAAACAGATACCAATAACATATCCCTATTGAAATATAGTGAGAAGAAATAAGAACTGGTCAATTGTTTCTTTTAGAGTAAAGTTCACCGTTCGTCCTTGTGGTTTGCGTAAATCGACGAGCTTCGTCTTTTGACAAAAAAATGCACTATTCGTCTCTAAATGCGAACCGTTATGTATCGTTAGTCTTTCACTTTAACGAGCCACACTAACTCTCTTTATACTCCAACACGTGATACCTGCATGAGGGTATTTTAGTCTTTTCCCTATTTTTTGTCTTGTCCTTTCTAATTGTCCCACTCCCTGATGACGTCAAATAATCCTGATATTTTAGTGTCAATTTCCCACTAAAATGATTACTATTTGTGTAGTTTTGCATGGATATATACTCCTATTACGGTTTATTTCGTTTCAAGGTATAAATGAACGTTGGAACGAAGAAACGCGGATTTGAAAGGAAAACTAGAAAAGTTATACAAGGGTTTGTCGGCCAGAAGAAGGTTACGGCGTAGGTTACGGCGTAGAAGGCATTTACAACCTACACCATAAAAATGTTTATCACTAGAAGACTAAAGTCAACGTTGCTCAAGGTTACGGCATAACTCCATCGACAAGGTTACGCCTTAGAAAACCAAAGACTTAGCCAAATTCAGTGATCATGAAGGTTACGCCGTAACCTCATCACATGGTTATGGCGCAGAAATGAAAAAAACTCTAACGCGAGTTTTATGGCGCAACTAGTCCATTTAGTTATACCGCAATATTGGCTTACTTGGTGGAAGAATTTAGCTTACGAAGACTTATGGCGTAAGTGGCTCGACAGACTTACGCCATAACTATTAAACTTGGACGACAAGGAGTTGAAGTACAAGAGCCTAACACATATAAAAGATGGAAGTTTCAAAGTATATTTGATGACACATTTGTGTTATATTCGGTTGGTTTTTATCAAAAGAAAGAAGGAACACAAGGGTCAAAGTTTCATTATTGCAAATGTGAAAGGGGTGCAAAGCTGAAGAGGTTATGGCATAACCTCGTCAGTAAGGTTATGGCATAGAAATTTATACGTCGTAACCTTATACTTAAGGTTACGCCGCAACCTTTTCGAACCCTATAAATACATGAAGAATTCTGCATTATTAGGCATCTCTTTTCACCTCTTTTCAAGGGGACGATTAGGGCACAATCTCAGAGCATTTTCCAGTACTTCGAAGCCACTTTCCAAGGGAGAATTCACTTGAAATTATCATCAGTATTAGCTCTACATCAAGTTAATTGTATCAAATATCATATTTAATTCAATCAAAGTTTTATTCATTATTGTTTATGCAATTTTCAGTATGATTGGCTAAACACTCTATGTGTTAGCCTAGTTATTAATTTATCTATGCCATGATTTATTTTTTCTCGCTTTCTAACTGCTTTATGTGTTTATCTTCTTAGCATTTCGTTGATCCCCGTGTTTTGGTAGTGTTAAAACTAGGTAGTACTTAGAGTGCTAATGTTGATTGACCATTGATAGCTAGCATAATAAGTTGTGAGAGGTGTGTAAGAATTGACTATAGGAGTACCATTTCTTTGTGCGAGAATTGACTATAGGATTACCTACCTAGTGGCGATACTTAAAAAATGTGGGAACCTTGAGTGGACCAAGCCGGGTTTAGTGCTCAATGCACTAAAAATAAGTCTAGAAGGTAGCTGGTACTTAATGACTGAGAATAGATTACCGATGAATTGCTATGGTCAGAATCTAGGATTATAGACTAGGCGAATTGACCATAGGAGTCTAGCGACATTTACCCCCACATAAAGCGTTAGAAGGCACTTTTAAGAAAACCAGATTATGGCATGATTAGTACTAGGCTAGCACATTCTTCTCCCACTGATTAATTCCAATTCTTTTTCGTTTATTTAATTAGTTTAATTGTTATTCAAATCAAAACCCCGTTTTAATGAAAATAGAAAACTCAAGTTAGAATCCGCCACATAGCTCTTGGGATGACCTCGTTTTTACCAAATTCTAGACTGCTCATGATCGGGTATACTGCCCGTTAGTGCTCATGTAGATCGTAGATAAACGAGATTTGTAAATATTAAAATGGGATCTTGAAAAATAACATCAATCCCCACCACATGTAACATAACATATCATACACACATAAACTATCCAACGACATAATAAAAAACACATACAAAATCACCTTCCTTCTCTTTCTTCACATTACCATCACCACCAATCTCTGATGGCCATGTTGTCGTCATCTCACCACCGGTAACACAATGTCATACAATTACAACCAAAAACCATCAACCAGCCACCACCAACCATCTCCACCGGCTACAACAGCAGTGTCACCGCCAACATCATCGCCACTGGCTACACCACTAGCCACCTCCACCTACAACATACGCGTCACCACCTTCGTTTGCACCATCTTCAATCATCATCAACTAACAAACCCCCCATTAACATTTATAACAAAAAAAACTAGACAATCTAATGGATACCAAAACCATAGACCACAATCATGATCTACACAATCTCTACATTTTATAACAATTCTTCCATCCAAACACTCATTCCAATAGAACACCAAACATGACACGTAATGTAATTATAAGGATAGTGGTGGTAAAGGTCTATAGTGGTGGTGCGCCGCAAAGTTGGTGGTGCGTGTCAACAGCCGTGGTAGAGCAGGATGGTCGTGGTTTGACGGAGTTTTTGAGGCGCATAGCTGGTTGGCCGTCTTACGTAAATTGAAATGTCTTTACTACGATTTTTTTTAACAAGACATGACCCGAAATGACCTTCCGTTACTTCTCAAGTATACTTTTAAAATTATAATAAGACTCAGACTATGGAAGTATTTTTATATTAATTTAGACTCAAATAGCTTTCTGACAATAAGTGGCACGACCTCCAATGAGCCATGGATTATTTTATACAAAATTCAGAATTTGACCGAAACTACAACTGTTCACAGTCGCGAGGCTAGAAGCCTCATAAGACCCCATGGTTGATGGATCACAAGTGATATTAGACATTAACTATATTTATGAAATATCACAAGTGATATTAGATATTAACTATTGTACACAATGATGCAAACTTAGATACTTTTGAATACTTGAATATATATAACCATGCATGAATGATGTCTAGTTTTTGTCATTTTATTGCTTTTATTACCTGTGATATTACTCATATGTAGAACAACAAAATTAGTGTCACATTATATTGCTTTATCACATGAGATATTACTTATAAGTCGAATAACATAATTAGTGTCATAATATATTGCTTTATCACATGAGTTATTACTCGTAAGTAACTAAGAACGACAATTTAAATACTCTTCTTTTTTCTTACAGTGTTATACACAAGAGATAAATAAGTGTCACTTACAAATATCAAAATGAATAAAAAGCATGTAATGTCTAACATCACTTGTGATCTTTCATAAACATAGTTAAAACCATCTTTTACCTGAAAAATATATAAATATTAAAAAACACATAGGTAATAATATATAAAAAATATACAGGGCAATGAAATATCTCAAGTTTTATTAAAGGTTAAAAAGCATACTTGTTTTATGAAATATCACAAGTGATATTAGACATTAACTATTTTTATGAAAAGTGTCAAAAGTGATATTAGACATGTCATATAATACAGTTTAACTAATAAGCATTGTAAATTATTATCAACTTAAAATATTACAACTGATACAACCTTAACATGTAGCAATCACATAAACAAAACACATCAATCTAATGCAGTTTAAAGCAAAATTAAACTAAACAACTTAACTACTAAACAAAATTACATTACCAAGAACTCAAGATATCACAGGTGACAATTTGAGATCAATTTGTTAAACTTGGGTTTAGTTTTTATACTTTTGCATGTTTTTGTATGTTTTCATTCGTTTTTCTAAGTTTTCCTACTTTTTTGTATGAAAACATATGAAGATGAATGAAAAACGTATGAAAACGGACGAGAACGTGTGAAAACGAATGAGAATGTATGAAAACGGACGAAAACGTTTGAAAACAGACCAAAAGGTAGGAAAAAGTCTAAAAACAGTCGAAAACGTATGAAAACGTATAAAAATGGACAAAACATACAAAAACGGGTGAAAACGTACAAATAAAGTATGAAAACGTATTCAAATGAACAGAAACAGCCGAAAACGTATGAAAACGGTCGAAAATGTATGAAAATAGACGAGAACGTAAGAAAACGGATGAAAAGGTACGAAAGCGGACGAAAACATATGAAAACGGCCGAAAACATATGAAAATGGACGAAAACGTATAGAACTGTTTGAAAATGGTCGAAAACGTATTCAAACGAACAGAAACAGCCGAAAACGTGTGAAAATGTATGAAACAGTCGAAAACGTATGAAAATAGACGAGAACGTAAGAAAACGGACGAAGAGGTGCGAAAACGGACGAAAATATATGAAAACGGCCGAAAACGTATGAAAATGGACGAAAACGTATAGAGTTGTTTGAAAATGGTGTAAAACGTATAAAAACGTATGAAATGGACGAAAACGTTTGAAAATGGTTTTTTTCCAACTGTCATTTCAAGAGAAAAAAAAATGTAGTATTTAATTTGATAAATCGATGCTCTCTCTTCGTTATTCTTTTTCAACCCCGCTCTTTACATATTTATCCCTCTTATTAACATAATTCCTCTCGCCTCTATTTTTCGCTCATTTCTAATGTTTAATCAATATTTACAACTTAAATGTTTTTGAATTACTCTTTTACTCAATTTACAAAATGTTAAAATTCTTTAATGCCCTCAATTTTATGTTCTTTTTGTTAGATAATAAAGGCTTATAGGTTCGGCTCGTTGGTTTAAGTCTGTTTAGCATTTAAGGTTATTGTATTGTCATATTATAGTTGAATTTGATTAATACATTTTTAGTTTACATGGTATCAAGAGCTAGATAAAAAATTAAAGGAAAAAAGAAAAGAAAATAATAGTTCGTTTTTGTTTCGGTTAGGTTGGAGATCAACTTCGTTTGAATACACGCCTATTTTCTAGACATATGCGGTATATGAATTAAAGACTTTTGTTTTAAGTTTTTTGATTGGATGATGTAATGAAGTAATCGGTCAGTGGCAATTGAAAACATCACGATCAGTTAGTCTTGCTTTCAATTAAAGTGGTCATATTCAATTTGATGTTTGCTGACTTTGAATTAATTATAAGGGCAAATTGCATAAAAAGTTACACATCTTATATTTAATTTCAATTAAAGATACTACTCTTTTTTTCTTCTTTTTAATTTAAGGTACCCGACTTTTTTTTTTGGCAAATTTATGTGTTTTTTCTAAATTCCGTTAACCATTTCGTTAGTAAGTTACATGTTTGGTCCTTGAGTTTGTATAGGTATTTCTTGTTTGGTCTATTTTTTTTCATTTTCATACGCTTGCATACGTTTTCGTCCGTTTTCGCCCGTTTTTACATGTTTTACACGTTTTCTTTCGTTTTTGCACGTTTTCGTCCGTTTTTACACGTTTTCGTCCGTTTTTGCACGTTTCCGTTTGTTTTGCAAGTTTCTGTATGTTTTACACGTTTTCGTCCGTTTTTACACGTTTCCGTCTGTTTTACACATTTTCGTCCGTTTTTTGCAGGTTTTATTCCGTTTTTACACGTTTTCATCCGTTTTTGCATGTTTTCGGCCGTTTTTACACATTTCCGTCCCTTTTTACACGTTTTCGTCCGTTTTTGCACGTTTTTGTCCGTTTTTACACGTTTTCGTCTGTTTTTACACGATTTCGTCCGTTTTCGTCCGTTTTTACACGTTTTCGTCTATTTTTGCACGTTTCTGTCTGTTTTTACACGTTTTTGTCTGATTTTACACGTTTTTGTCCGTTTTTGTCCGTTTTTGCACCTTTTCGGCCGTTTTTGCATGTTTGCGTCTATTTTTGCACGTTTCGGTTCGTTTTTGCATGTTTTCGTCCATTTTTACACGTTTTCGTTAATTTTTACACGTTTTCGTTTGTTTTTACACCTTTTTCCACGTTTTCATTTGTTTTTACACGTTTTTGGTCCGTTTTTACACGTTTCGGTCCATTTTTACATGTTTTCGTCCGTTTTTGTCTGTTTTTTACGTTTCATCCGTTTTTAAACGTTTTTATACACACATTTCTATACATGAGTATAAAAAGTGTAAAAGTGAATGGAATCGTCGAAAAATGAACGAAAACGTGCAAAAACGGATGGAAACGTGGAAAAAAGGATGGAAGCGTGCAAAAACGGACGAAAACATGTAAAAACAGACGAAAACATGCAAAACGTGTAAAAATGGACAGAAAGGTGTAAAAACGGATGAAAACGTGCAAAAACGGACCAGAACGTTAAAAAACGGACACAAACGTGCAAAAATGGACGAAAACGTGTAAAAACAGACAGAAACGTGTAAAAACGAACATAAACGTGTAAAAACAGACAGAAACTTGCAAATACAGACGGAAACGTGTAAAAATGGATGGAAACGTGTAAAAATGAACGAAAACGTCTTAAAACAGACGAAAAACGTGCAAAAGCGGACGAAAACATGCAAAAACGGACGAAAACGTGCAAAAACGGACGAAAACGTGTAAAAACAGAAGAAAACATGCAAAAACAGACGAAAACGTGTAAAACAGACGGAAACGTGTAAAAACGGACGAAAACATGTAAAAACAGACAGAAACGTGCAAAAACAGACGAAAACGTGCAAAAACGGACGAAACCGTGTAAAAACGGACAAAAACGTGTAAAAACGGACGAAAACGTATAAAAATGAACATGCAAGCGTATGAAAACGGACGAAAATAGACAAACATTAAATGCCTATACAAACTCAAAGACCAAACATGTAATTTACTAACGAAATGGTTAACGGAAGTTAGAAAAAAACCTAAATCGGCCCCAAAAAAAAGTCGGGTACCTTAAATTGAGATAAAAAAAAAGAATAGTACCTTTAATTGAAATTGGACATAAATGAGTATTTTTTATGCAATTTGCCCTAATTATAATGAAAGTGATTGAAGTTTTTGGTCGACGCTTAATGGGTAGTAACATCAGTTGATAGCATAATAAGATGAATCATGAATATTATTTGATCCAATGTATTTGTTTATTGGGATTTATTTGTTTTGTTATTTTAGTGCTAAGGCTAAGTCTGTTTGAGTTTGGCAAATAGGAATTCGTATATGGATTAGTTTGAGTTTGATGGTTGATGGTTTGTGATATTGGAATTTGAGTTAACACTCGTATGATTACTATTAGTATTCGGTTTTAGTATTTATATATCAGTTTTAGAAAGAATTTTGCATCCATCGATATTATCTTATTCAAGGGCGGAACTCTATAATGGCAGGGGAGAGCCCTGACCTCCTTAAATTTGCGGCATTCAGTGTAAATATTATAGGTTTTATATGTAATTTAGTTGACAATATGAACAAATCTTTAAGTCGGCCACCCTAAAATAAATTCGCCTCCCCCCTTCCCCCTCCCAAAAAAATGTTCAAATTTAGTCACTGATCTTATTTGTTCGAGTCACAATGATTTGTTTGGTATTGTTATTGGTGACGAGGGCCGAAACGCTAAACCCTTGATTCGTTTGATTCCCAGTATAATAGTGTAGGTTAAATTTGGATTTGTGTTGGTGTTGGTGATGTTACAGTCTTAACTAATCCGACTATGTTTTAAGTAGTTATGTGTTGCACCTCGACATCAACAATTTGTTTTGATTTCACATGGGTTTTTCATCTAGTTTCGCCTGATTTTGCTTTGGTTATGACGGGTTCTTTATCCGTCTGATTCCACCCTCGTTCTCCATATGTCTGCATCTGTTTTACTAAATTTGTTCTGTCTGCATCTGCCTGCCTGTCTGAATCTGCTATGTCTGCATCTGACAAACTGAATTTGTTCTGTCTGCACCTCTTTTTCTGAATCTGCTTTGTCTGCAACTGTCTGCCTGAATATGATTCTGCTCTATCTGAATCTACTCTGTCTGCACATGTCTGCCTGAATCTGCTCTGCATCTGCATGTCTTTCTGAATTTGCTCTGTCTGTCTAAATCTACCCTCGTTCATCTCCGTAATTATGTTGCTCTTCTCTGATTTTTGGGAGCCTGCCTGAATATACTTTCGTTCATCTCCGTAATTATGGTACTCTGCTCTGATTTTTGAGAGCCTGCCTAAATCTACTCTCGTTCATCTTCGTAATTATGTTGCTCTGCAATGACTTTGGTCCGTCTATTTCAGATTAGACTGTTGTCGCCTTATTACAATTTGGATTGCATCAGATTGAGACTCCGTTTAGCACCGATTTTGCACTCTGGGACACTCCGTGTTATTATTATTATTATTATTATTATTATTATTATTATTACTATTATTATTATTATTATTATTATTATTATTATTATTATTATTATTATTATTATTATTATTATTATTATTATTATTATTATTATTATTATTATTATTATTATTATTATTATTATTATTATTATTATTATTATTATTATTATTATTATTATTATTATTATTATTATTTTTTTAATTTATTATTTATTATAAACTCACTTTTATTAAAAACTCATAGGATTACAAAAGATTAGTGGGGAGTCTCGAAACCAATTGAGCCCCCACACCTTTAGCAATGGTAAAACCAATCCTATTAAAGAAATGAACTGCTGCACGCGCCCCAATGTCCTGGGTCATAGAGAAACGCCGAATACGCTTAAGTAAGGTGACTGCATCTTTCTCAAGTTCTCCAAAAGAAGAAAAAGAGAAGGGGAGAAACCCATATCCAATATCCGCACATTTAGCATCGTACTTGACCCGTTTACGTTGTGCAGCATCACTGATCGCTCGCCCTGGTATGAAATCAATCAACCCGGATTGCGTCAAAGGCGACGAACCCGTAAGATCAACACATACGTCTCGTCCACTATCCCAAGAGTAGAGTAATATGTCAGCCGGTCGCAAGGATCTGTTCCCATCTCCAAAAAGCCCAATATCCACCTCCTTACGAGCGGAAATCCCTGACCGAGAGCATATATCAACAAGAACATCACGCACAAGGTTGTGACGATGTTTAATGCCAACAATACCCGCACACGAAACAGCGTGATCCCCGTAAATATCTCCAGGAAAAACCTTAGAGCAGGCAGAACACGGTACCTGAACAGAGAAACGAGGAACACCCAAACGACAACACAGTACACAACGATAAGCCCTGGCATTCATAGTTTGTCCCAATCCAGATATCGGAACCACCCTAAGCCAATCCGAGGTGTGATCCTCCTTTAAAGAACTCCATAACGCCATCTGTCGAGGGGAAAGATGGAAAGTAGATTCAACAGTTTGGGAAACCCGACCGAAATATATATCTGCCAATTTCTTCATAAGTTTGGGGGCAGCGACTTCGCTAGGGTTACTCAAAAGGTCAAAATCCATATTCACATTGAAAGTACATAGAGCATCATCAAAAGAGGGACCAACAGTTACAATACCCGAACCAT
This sequence comes from Chrysanthemum seticuspe, assembly GCA_019973895.1. NCBI lineage: Eukaryota > Viridiplantae > Streptophyta > Magnoliopsida > Asterales > Asteraceae > Chrysanthemum > Chrysanthemum seticuspe. The sequence continues at coordinate 206,072,618 of BPTQ01000001.1, forward strand.
GAAGAAGCTTAGTCTGAAGGCCAGCTGATTGAAGTCTAGAAGCAAGGAAGGCATAGTTCAAGACATCACCTGCAGAATATAAACCAAGTCCCCCAAAAGCAAAAGGTAAGGTGGCGAGTCTCCACTGCCAGTCACCAAAACCAGGTCCAGAAGCAGTGACAATACGCTCCAAAGAAGAACGAAGTGCCACATCAAAAGAAACCTGAGCACACTCAAAGACCCGAGGAGAGCATGTGCGCATAGAAAAGTAGAGCTTAGAAATACCAGCACATGTACGGAGTAACAACAACTCGCATTGAGGGTCATTAAGTTTGGCAACCGCATCCATAAGTTCAATAGTTTTAGCAACCCTTTTCAGGACCAACTTACTACCAAACTCAAAATCCACACTAACAGGTCCACCCAATAATTTAACACCATGTGAGGGACGAGAAATATTAGGGGGAAAAACACCAGCATACCTGCTTCTGGGGTCCTCTTGTGGCCAAAAGACTTCAGTTTTATCAACATTGAGGTGTAAGCCACGACAAGGTCCGTCTGTCATAATCATCTCCAAAACCTTACCCACAACCAATGTATCACCAATAATAGTGCCATCATCCAGATACCAAGCATGAAAGGAAAGGTCAAAAGAATCTCTAATCTTACATGCTAAGGGATGTAAAACTAAAGCAAAAAGAAGAGGCCCAAGCGGATCACCTTGTTGCACCCCTTGATGAGACCAAAGAGTATGCTCACCATAATATAATCTGGCAGGACTAGAATAACAGAATTCAACCCACCTCGAAATAGCCGGGAAATGAAGTCGAACCTCTTGTAACATAACAGCACGATCCACCATGTTGAAAGCGTTTTTAAAGTCAACCAACAACATAGATAGACCAACATCAGTCCCCCGGTCCTCAACCAACCGATTCACAGCGTGAAGAATAGCCTCCCCTCCCCCCGACACACCAACACCAAATTGCAAATCATCTAAATAACTGTCTGAAGAGTGACCAATCATGGAAGCACAAACCTTGGAAACTAAACGCCTCAAAACAGTCCCAACAGCAATAGGACGGATTCCCCCTCCTGGTTTGACTAAGGGTGTGAGAGGAGCACTAGCAATGTACTCACCCAACGCCCTCGGGCATTTACCAGCAAGAAAAAGGTTCACCACTTGGGTAATAGAAGTGATCAACTCATCAGAAATAGCCACAACTGCACCAGATAAGCAGTCCAAAAGGTGTTGGGCACGTAGCCCATCCCGCCCACAAGAGGTACCACGCGGGAAACTCTTGATCATGTCAAGAACAGTAGAAGGAGATGTGGTAAGGTGATGATGATCAATAGGTATATCAGGCAAGGAAGGAGCTGACTGAAAAGGGTGCTTGGTTTTTAAGTCCTCAAGAGTAGAAACATCATAAGATGCAATACCAGAAGACGAAAGAACTCTGACCGCAGCTGTATAATGACCATCACAAATCTTCCTCTTACATTGCTTGACATTACGGTCACCCAAATCCAAGCTGTCATCATCAATATTAGACCATGATGGAGAAGGTTCGGCTAAAACCTCACGCACAACCTGCAAACTACCACCAGGAGAGCCCCATGCATGAATAGAATTAAGAATATACTCTTCCTGGCGTTGACGCTTAGTGACCGACCTACCCTCTTGACTACTCCTCGGGCAAAAGGTTTTAAGCAGACAAAGAGGCAGGACAAACAAACCAACCCAACAAGAAATGTCATCAGGCGTGCAGATCACCTTATCAAGAGCTCTTTTCAAAGTACGAGAGAACTCCAACCGACATTTGAGAGGGATGGATTTGACAGTCCGCAATCCCTTAGAGAATAAGGTATCAAGAAGAGGTAAATCAAAACCACCAAGCACATCCAAAACCGAATCCTCAACAATGGCTACCTGGGAAGGAATCCCTTATTATTATTATTATTATTATTATTATTATTATTATTATTATTATTATTATTATTATTATTATTATTATTATTATTATTATTATTATAAACATCACTTTATTAGAAACTAATAAGATTTACAAGAAATTAGTGGGGAGCCGCGATACTAGCTGAGCCCCCAATTTCAAATATTATTATTATTATTATTATTGTTATTATTTTTTATTTTATTTTTCAAATTTAGTTTATTTTTTGTTTGACAAACTTTCAATGTTTACCACTGCATCATTGCGATTTTGAGAGAGGATGTTAAATAATTAAGGCGTATAGGCCCGACCCGTTAGTTTAGGCCCGTTTAGCATTTATAGTTTAGGTTTTATCTTTTATATTTAATGCAATTGTATTGTAATATAGTTGAATCTGATTAATACATTTTTTTCCGATTTCTATAACTTTTAGCAAACACTAATTTAAGATCTTAAGAATGAGCCTTGTTTGTAAATCATTTAGTTTTTCTTAGTGTTTTTATTTATTTTGTATACTCTATGTTGTGACAAAATTTCAAATATTTTCAGACAACATTTTTCTAAAAAGTTAATAAATAATACGGAGTACTTGTCACTTTTTCCATTTTCTAGTAGTTTCTTGCTTTTTAAGATTTAAAGCAAATTGATTACTTTTCATTTAATCTTCTTCTATTTTTCGTAACTAGAAAGTTATAAGGATATAACTAGTTAGTGGTTGTCCAATTTTGACCCATAGATAAGGGATTTATAACCACTAGATAACGGTAATACGTAAACAACTTTTTGGGAAGCTAGATGCCATGCATATATACACATCACCAATATGCATATATAATTTTGTATCAGGTAAATCACTAACGTGATTTTTGATATGCACATAAGTTATTGTGATGTGAATATCAACTCTTCTTCTAGAAGTATAAGAACTAATACTTCATTCGTCTCATATTTATTGTCCATATTTCTTTTTTGGTTATCTCAAATTAATTATTCACTTCCAAAATTAAATAAGAAATATAGATAAAACTCACTTGAAGTTATTATTACAATGCTTTAAAAAAGTTTTAAATTAATTGGTTAAGAGTAAAATTGTCTTTTGTTTATAAGTAGAAAAAGAAAGCTATAATAAAAAGAAAGCTATATTAATTGGTTAATGTAGTTGTAGTTATAATTATAATGTGCAAAATAGCTTTTCAATGCTTAACGCTCCTAAACGTTATTTCAAGGAGCATTAGAAAAGAAGCATTCTGAAAAAAATATGTAAAGCTACTTAATGTTTACCAAACGAACATTAAAAATTACAACGTTGACCGCTCATCACTCTTGAGTGCTTTAAACGCTCTACGCCAAACACACCGGCCTATTACTTCAGGGTAATTTGGTATGACATAAAATCTGAAGTGAATTAACTCACATATTGTCATAGGTTTGGCAGAAATTATGTTTTATATGTTTTATCACTTTTATACTCAATTGGCCAGAAAAAAAAATGTTAAACCAAAGAGAATCATGTCATTCTAAAACTAACAATTACCATAACAAATAATAATCAAAAAACGAAACAAGAGGATAATATATATATAGTACTAATTATTTTATGACAAATAGTAAAATGACCATATTAAGAACTTAGTCTATGAGCCTAAGGGCTAAGGAAGAGGCTAAATATTCTAGGAAGCTAAAAGCAGACTGATGAATGATGATAAGTGAGTTTAACCCAAGTATTATTAAGCATAATAATGGAACGCAAATTTGTAAATGCCTGTACATCATTAATGACCTTACTAAAATTGTGTATATATATATATATAATATATGCATGATTGGTACATACTACGAATGCGATAATGGAAGTTCAAGCTTGTGTTTTCTTAGCACCGGTGTCTTCAAGTAACTCAATCAGCAACAACTTGTTACATGCAAGGGTCAAATCACCAGCACGCCCCATCAAGAGGCATCACTACATATTTGCTTCCCACCCCTCATACAATGCCCCAAAACGGGAGAAAGATGCAAAAAAGCGTGTCGTAATTACTGGTATGGGTCTTGTTTCCGTGTTTGGAACGGACGTGGATACATTTTACGCCAGACTGTTGGATGGAGAGAGTGGAATCAGTTTAATAGATCGCTTTGATACATCAGAACTAACTACTAAATTTGGTGGTCAAATTCGTGGGTTTGAATCAGTTGGGTATATTGATGGCAAATATGACAAGAGACTAGATGATTGTCAACGGTATTGCATTGTTGCGGGGAAGAAAGCACTTGAAGATGCTGCACTTGGTGGACAAGAACAACGCTCCAAGGTTTGTAAGTTAATCTTATATATATATCGGATTTAATTAGATGCATCACTTTCATTATTTTGGTTATTGCCGGAGGTCTTTCTGGAAGCAATCCCTTTACCCTCGGGTAGGGGTGTGACTGTCTACATCTCACCTCCCCATACCTCATTCCGGGAGGATTGGGTATTGTTGTTGTTGTTGTTGTTGTTGTTGTTGTTGTTGTACTTTCATCATTTTGTTCAACATGTGTAGATCAATAAGGAGCGAGCTGGCGTGCTTGTTGGCTCAGCAATGGGAGGTGGTACGATACTTACTAATGGTATGAAGGCTTTCCTCACCGGTGGGTATGGTAGTATCTCACCATTTGTTGCGCCATTTATGACAACAAATATGGGGCCTGCCTTTCTTGCAATGGATCTCGGATTTTCAGGACCAAACTACTCCATTTCTGCTTCCTGTGCAACATCCAATTATTGCTTATCTGCTGCTGCGAATCATATACGTGAAGGGAAGGCTGATTTGATGATTGCTGGTGGAGTTGAATCTTCCGTTGTTCCCCTTGGATTGGGTGTTTTTGTTGCTTCTAAAGCATTGTCTCGTAGAAACGATGATCCCCAGACTGCTTCTAGACCATGGGATAAAGATAGAGATGGATTCGTTATGGGTGAAGGTGCTGGCGTTTTGGTAACTTCTCAAACCACTTATACTCCAATTTTTACCCAACATAAGTTTTTGTATAATGCTTTAGCTTTTCAAAAAAATATTATAAATGATGCGGGTAGGATGATTCTAGCTCTTTATGTAAGGCGGACCAAAAGCCCTTGCGTCTCTTAATGTAAAGATTTTTTTTTTTTTTTTTTGGGCAGGTGATGGAGAGTTTAGAACACGCAATGAAAAGGGACGCACGGATACTTGCCGAATACTTGGGAGGTGCCATAAATTCTGATGCTTATCATATAATGACTCCACGACCAGACGGGCTGAACCTATCAGCTTGCATTGAGAGCTGCCTTGTTGATGCTAATGTGTCCGTAGAGGAAGTACTTCTCTTTTTTATCGTATACTTTTCGTTTAACCATGCTGATTTTACCAAAAAATACATAGATTATCTTTGGGTTAAGCTCATATAATAGCAATATACTTTTTAGAAATGTACAAATATCATATGTGAACTTTAAAATATATCAAAATCATATATATATTTTAAAATTCTGTTTCGATGTCATAGATAGTGTGACATCGAATAAATTAGTAATGTGGCATTATTTTATTGTTGATCTGGAGGTTAGTCACACTTACATTTTTTATATCGTTACAAACACACAGTCGTTGTATACCCAAATATGAATCCTAACCATCAAAATTCGATGTCGTCAAGATATTGAAGGAGAAAACAGTTCATGTACTGTAGACAATCACTTCACAATGTAGTGTTAACTGATGCAATGCAATGACTAATTTTATGATATGAACAAAATTAATATTAATGTTGCTGTTGAATTCATTTGTAGTTGGTTATCAATTTGTTAAGTTTAAGTGTATAAGTAGACTTTTTCTTTTGTTATTCTTTTGTTTATCAAGTATATTAATTGGAAACAAAAACAAACTTTCACTGCAATATAATAAAGAAAACACATTTTCAGTACATAGAAAAAAGATAAAATAAAAAGAAGAGCCTTGATATATAGACCTAATTAAATGGACTTAAAAGGTGACCTACGAATGACTGATACAGTTATGTAATTGTACAAGTCATTTATGCGGTAAGTCACCTTTTAGGTCTATTTAATTAGGCTTATTTATCATTTTTGTTAAGAGAATCACTCTTTCAATAGCATGAGTAATGATGGAGCAATTTCAAGAATCTAACTATGTACACAACAAAATCCGGCGGCATTGTATATACATAGTTAGATTCTTGAATCTAACTACGTACGACGTAGTAAGATAACATGTACACATGGTTGATGATGATCGATGTAATTTTGTTTGCTAGTCATAAGTTTATGATGATAAAAATCGAAATTTGAAAGTACATATACGATATAGGTAGTTTTTTAAGTTCACGTATGATATTAGTACAATTTTGAAAATTCGTTTCTATTATAACGACTTAACCCATTATCTTTTACAACTAAACTTGTTGCAAGGTAAATTACATCAACGCCCATGCAACTTCTACACCGGTCGGGGATTTGGCAGAGGTAAAGGCTGTCAAGAAGGTATTCAAGAACACCGATGGGATCAAAATGAACGCCACCAAGGTGAAGTTCACCATGATCCGCCATAATCCAAAAAAATCTTTCTATGGTCTCAGTATTGACTTTATCTTCATTACTACGTTCCAGTCTATGATAGGGCATTGTATGGGAGGAGCTGGAGGTCTAGAAGCCATTGCTACTATCAAAGGGATTCAAACTGGATGGTTGCATCCAACCATTAATCAATTTGTACGTAATACCTAGATTTGTGCTCATTCCTTCTACCTCATAATAAATTTTCTATAAATCTCACGTTTTCTCATTGCAAAAAAACGTAGAATCCTGAACCAGCTGTAGATTTCAACATTGTTGCAAATCAAAAGCAACAACATGAAGTTAACGTTGGTGAGTTTGTTACCCTTTCACTTCTCCCACGTTTGGTACCCATAATTTGTTAGATTAACAATCTTCTTGTATATGCAGCCATTTCAACTTCATTTGGTGTCGGTGGCCACAATTCTGTTGTTGCATTCTCGGCGTTCAAACCTTGATATGAACATTCAGAAATTATCGTCTATCATAAAACAACTCATATCGGTTTCAGATTTATATACATGTTCAATATTCTATACTTGTTCATTGTAGAGAGAGAACGGGTGATAGACTCACCTCAAGTTTTAAGCCAAGCCAAAAATTCCCAAACGAACAGTTTCTAATGTTACGTTATCTACGTAAGTTGTGTTATAGAAATTTAGAAACTCTAATAAGTACGACTTCTTGTTATGTATTATTATATAGCATATTAGCATATTAGCATGCATGTGATGTACTATACGTTTGAAATTAGCATGAGTTTGTATACCTGTTCAACCAAAGATTAATCCAAGAAGGCCGGCAAGAATGCGTTGTCATGTCAAGATTGTTTACATATGATTATGAAAGTAAAAAACGAACTTCCTTTGCTATCAAATATGGAGTTACTTACAAACCATGGACTGGAAAACCAAAAGTACAACACCAGACATTTGAGCTTTAAGACTACCAGGATCATATCACTCAAATGAGTTTGGATCAAAAAAATCCTAAATCAAACGAGTCTTTCTTTGTTCCCAGCATCACGCTAGCCCTCTGATAAAATATATGCTGTTAAATAATATCAATCAAATCAAATGATCCTAAGAAAGATAATGTTATATTGCTCATTTCTATTCTAATAATTACGGGTTATTTGATTGAAAATTATCGAGCTATACATGTTTACTAGTGTATGTATCGGACAAAAAAACTCTTTATATGAAATGAATTTACAATACTTATTATTGTGTGAATTGAGAAAGATAAATAATCCAAAACAACTTTCTTTTGTATGATTATCATTACTAGCTTTAGTTATGTTCCCTACACAAATATGCATAGATAGTCTACGGGTTGAAACACTTACTTCACACATATGGGTGAAGTCAAAACAAAATTTGAAAGCACGTTGGTTTATACGTTAATAAAAAAGTAAATGTTTTAACTCGACAAATTGAAGAAAGCAAGTTGTTATTTTATGACTTTTACCCGATAGTCTACTCATATATATGTTGTAGTTATCACACTTGCACACAGTCTAACCAAATATATATATATATATATATATATATATATATATATATATATATATATATATATATAGGGTCGCGTTCTATGCAGTACCATTATTAGATACAGTACTTTACAGTACTCATTTAGACCAATAGGAATTAAGTATTAATAAATATTTTTATTTAATTGAAAAAGGCATAATAGTCAAACACATTTTTATTTTATTTTTTTAAAATTTTTAATTAAAAAACGTTTTTAAATTTCCCTTAATTTTCGGATTTTTTTTTTTTTTTTTTTTTTTTTTTTTTTTTTTTTTTTCTTTTTAATTTTGTAAAATTTACATACGTTTCTTGTGTACAATTGGTTATACATCAAACTTGTTTTGCTTAAAATGGTAATTGCATATATGTTTCTAGCGTACATTTTTTAATCTTTGAAATTTATAACAAAAAACATAAACATATACATGTAACCTCTAAATTTGTAACAAACCAAAAATATAAATAGTATACACAAAAATTGATATAAAATGAAATACAATTTATACAAATGTATCTCGTTAAGTATATATGTACACGTCAACCAAAAACATGTGTGCACTCTTCTAAGAACATGTGTGCACTCTTCCACAAACATATGTGCACTCTTCCACAAACATACGTGCACGCTTCAGTTCCTCTTGTATGCATGTGTGCAGTCGTCTACATTCCTTCAACATCATCCTTTTCATCTCATAGGTCTTGAATGTCATAATCATCTTCATAAATCTCTATACAAACATGTTCAAGTATAATTAGACCGCAAAAAATGAGTAAACGAATTTTGAAATCAGAACAACTAGCATAACACATATGCATAAGCTTTGTCTATATCAAATTAATGATGTAAATAAATTGTATAATGGTAAGAACTATCATAGAACATATGCACATATTTTCTCACAAACTTCTAATCGCAACAATTAGATATTCATAACAACTATAGCCATAACACATATGCACAATCTTTATTTATACCAAATTATGTCAAAAAATTAAAAATAAACATAACAACTAGCCTAACACATATGCACAATCTATATTCATAACAAGTATAGCCATAACACATATGCACAAGCTTTAGTTATACCAAATTACGCCAAAAAAAATAAAAATAAACATAACAACTAGCCTAACATATATGTACAATATTTATTTACATCAATTCATATCTCGAACGAAATAAAAAACCTAGCAACCAAATTTTCTTTTGAAAATCTATACCAACAGTTAACGGCAAAGTGCGATCCAAGTGAACATCAATATATTCAAAATAGTCTAATCTTTCAAAACATACAAACCTTAAAACACATATGAATACTTTTTCTTTGATTTATACCAACCATAAAACACATAGGCACCATTGTATTAAACATAAAATAAAATACATATACAAACCTTAAAACACATATGCATACTTTTTCTTTGATTTATACCTACTATCGATTAACATTCTCTGCGCAAAGTCATAACAAGATTTAAACATAAAATAACTAATGATCTTAGACCAATATTATAACATATACCTATGAAGGTCTAACAAAATTAATAGCCTGTAACACCCCCAAAATCACAATGTGACAGCGGAAGACTATTTGGGGTATTACTTAGAGGATCATAGTCACAAGTTATAGAAAACGGCTCTAAAGAGACGTTTTAATAAAAAGTAGTTACCATTTCATAAATCTCAGCATTTAGAAACACAAAAAGGGAATACCACATGTTTTGAAGTTACACAAAAGATAGTTTAAATATTTATGAAATGATAACTTTAATTGAAAACAACACCACTTCAAGTGTCCCACGACATCCGCTCCACGCTTTCATGGAATTCTAATTAGTACCTGAGATGAACATGCTTAAAAGTCAACAAAAGTTGAGTGATATTCATAGGTTTAAATAATAAGTTGAACACAAGTAAGAGATGATAATTGCTTCGAATACAATCACCATGGAAAACATAGATTATTATTATGCGCTAAGCTCATGACACCAAACTAACTGCATACACCTAATTACTGGCGTAAGTAATAATATTGCCCTCAGAGATGGAATTGCCAATTCCATAGTTAACCAAATATAGTGCGCCCCGGTCATTTCCGATAACCGAGTCGGGGTCGTTAATTCCCATAGTACTATCCACAATATTCGCGTTCACTAGCAAGTGATTAATGGTTCATGATGTAAGGGACTTATGGCAGGCAACTTAGGCTATAATAATAATGATCAGATAAGCATACAGTTTAAGAAAAGACTTGTGTTCTAGTTTATAGCATGCATCTCCCTCGCGGGGTTTGAAAGAAGTAAGTAAAGGCGAGGCTATGAACTCACCTTAACAAATGGTATCCGAGTAGTGTAAGGTCAAGTAGTATGAGCACGAAGTACCGTCACGCAACCTATAATTAGTATGGCAAGTCTTAGTTTATTGTTTTTATTCATAACTTAGTGTATTGAAAACGGTTGAGGAATTTTTCAAGAGTTTGTGTTTATTATTGCTTGTGTGGCAACGGTTAAGTTAAAATAGGTTTCGAAACGTTTGTAAGTTTTGGCTCTTGGAAAAGTGCTTATGTTCTAATAATATGTGAAAATGGTCATGACGAATAAGTCCCCGGTTTGAAGGCAAATGAATGACTAAGTATTGAAAATTACAAGAAAAATGGTTGTGATGTTTATACGGCGTCGGTAATTAATAAATATTTACATCAAGTATTTATAATATAAGTGTTTATAGACTACGATAAGTATATATATATGTATATATATACTATGCTAAATTAATGGGTGATAAGTACAAAAAGTTTATGTTATATTTAATATATAGTTTTTGTACTTTTAGTCGTATTTATGAAAATAACTAAGTATAGAGTTTTTAACCAAAAATCGGGCATGACCCGATTGTAAATATAAATTTTTACTTATGTAAATTGTCGCAAAATATTCCATATTAATGTAATTTGTAAATTAGTTTAACTAGTTAACTTATGAATTTTTATTGAGAAGACATTGACTAAATCCTAATAGTCTAAGTACTAAAGATGTAACTTGGCCAAAAGAGGAAAAGAATTAAATGAAAAAAAAGAAAAGAGGAAAACGTAGGCCACTGGAATCGAACCCCAGACCTCACGCTCACCCTCCCCACGTCCCAACCAGTGGACTAACTTCACTTTGGTGCTAGTTTTCTCCCACAGTGGGCTTATAAGGCGTGTTGTAGGCTGCGTTTTTAGTGTAAGATGTATAGCAGTGTGCATGCGTGCATGTATATGTACATATTTCACTCAAGTTTTAGTTGATCCTAGATGTTTCAAAGGACAAGATGGTGGTTTAGCATCCAAATGAGCTACGAGCTCGAAGTTTATATGTTGGGCTCGAGTAGGTCGCAACTTAAGTTTCGTTCGAAGAAGGGAATTAAAACTAAAACATAGTTTGTAAATCGAGTTTGACAAATTATTTAAGAGTCGAGTAAGTCTTTAAATCAAAGTACTAGGATATGCACTTGTCCATTATCGAGCCATTACTTACGTTTCTTTAGATCTATACTTTCTTAGTCGTTTTTAGTTCGAAAAACTCGAAATAGACTCAAGTCATAAGGGTGTCGAATAAGCAAGCAAATAAGCACTAGCTCATAATCTTTTCGAGATGATTACAAGTAATAACAAGTTCAAGAATCTCCACACAAGCTCAAAGCACAACTACTCTTCATGTATATATATATCGAGTAGTATAAAGTTCAAAGGCAAGAGTATGACTTTTCAATGTTTAAAGATAGTTACTTATTATTAGATATTAGCATGATTAACATCTAAATTAAGCAAGAGAAAACGTAGATTAGTAACTTTGAAATCCTTACAGTGGGATGTTTGTGGATCGAGTAGAAAGAAAGCCAAGAACCCAAAATTTTTATAACCCAACTCCAAATGCTAGTTTGTTTACCCAAGATCTTCCAAATATTAAGCTTGTTTTTACCCAAGTTCCTCCAAGACCAAAATCTTTGAATTACTCTTAGTGGTTTTTGGTGAGATTTTGCAAGTGAAATGTGTAGTAAAACTTGTGCTCGTGGGTTTTTAAGAAGAAGGAGGAGAAGGGCTTTTGGTTAATGACCAAGGGTTTATGTAAGCCTAGATACATGCAAAGTTGATTTCACTTGACTCAAGGTAGTATTAAGAGAAAACAATCAAATGGGTTGTGGTTTTGTGAGGTGTTCGGCAGCCACAAGGACAAAAAGAAGATTGAGGTGAGTTGTGTGTGCATGGGAAACATGCTTCCTTAAGGTTCAAAGTCAACTTAGCTAGATACTTGTTGTATTTTAAGTTGATTATACTAGTAAAGTTTCTAGTTTAGTGTATTTACAAGTTTTTGGATGAGATGGGAGTTCTTTTGTGTGAGCCCATTCGGTTACAAGAAAAGAAAGGAAGGAAAAGACTTCAAATTTTTGTTATGTATATCGTGTCCCGTTTGAGTTTAAATGTGAGTCACGGTGTCCCGGTTTGAGGTTTTTGACCAACGTCTAATACATACTTTAGCATGTTTTTATAAAGGTAATAAAAATATAAAAATAAAAATAAAATATTAATTCTAACTCGTAGAAATATTTATTTGACTTTAGCCATAATTAATTTAGTGTCGGTACGCGTGCGGCTCGTAAGACAAGAAAATTTCTTGTGAGACTGATTTCAGTTATCAGTAAATAAGGTTCGAAGACTTGAGATCACAGTGAATAATAGGTGGTTGGTGATGATGAAGATAATTCATACCATGTGCCTACAAATACAAACAAGCATTTAGTTAGTATAAGTTGATAAATGGACTTTAGAAACAAATTATTTTATGTATTCTAAAACGTATAATAAGAAATGAACAGATACACACAATCATTTGGATTCGAAATAAAAGCAACATATCATACCAAATCATCATTAGACATGTTATTTCAATCAAATATTGATACAAATATTATAATACAGAGATCATGAGGTGTACAATGTCATTCATAGAAATATGAATTCAATCAAATATTAAAATACATATATCATGAGGTGATGATAGAAACAAAAATCATCTTCATACAAATATATTTTCTATTCTCTTTTTCTCATATAAGAACCTTAAAAAAATGTATTCTCCATCCAAATTTGATAGAAGAACCATAGATAAAGGTAAAAAATGAATACGTATGCCATTATTTATTTTGATCAGCCCAAAACTGATAAAAGTTTGTATAAGGATCAAAAATCCCAAACCTCATTTATTTTATCCTAAGAAGGTGGGAAACATATAATATATCATATCTCAAACATGAACCCAAATAACTTCAATTAAATTATATGGTGATGAGTATTTATTTTATACCAATCGAAAATTAAATGTAATGAATCGATTAAATAAATAGATCTGGTGATGAAAATTTATTTTATACCTGAATGAGTGAATCGTATACTAATAGTAGTGGATCTCGAAAGTGATCATTGATGAGATGAGATGAGATGAGAATGAAGTGAAATTGATGCTACTGTGATAACAACACCTTCATTTAAATTTAAACAGTACTTGTGATGAAGAAATGATGGTGGCGGCGGTCAGATCTAGAACCAGGGAGAGAGGCATGTGGATGTGGTGTGTGGTTTGATGTAACTGATTTCCAGAGAGTTTTGAATAATATAAATGAGTTATAATTTATTTAAACACTTCCTATAATACCCTTTTCCTTTTAATTAATTATATTTTGTTTTTATTTTTATTACAAAATTGTCGCATTCATTTATAGCCATTGATCTTATCATCTTATGGTCCAAAAAGAGTTCTCGCACTTAACAGGGTTCTCAAAATAAAGATACACTATATATATATATATATATATATATATATATATATATATATATATATATATATATATATATATATATATATATATATATATATATATATAGAGAGAGAGAGAGTGAGGATCAGGTGCGGATTTTTTTAATTCGTGTGGATGTGCGGATGGATCTGGACCGCCCATTCCAGATCTGATCTTGACTTTTTGTAAAAAAAGTCAAGATCTGCGCTAATTTCACGGTAGCAATTGACCATGTAAACGATTTTTTTAATTTTTTCCTTTTGAGGGATCGTTACTATTGTTATCTTCTTTCATTTTTTAATTTTTTCAGATTTTTCTGAGCAATTTTTGTTTTTTTGATTATGAGTTCTATCGTGATATTAACGATATTATGAGCAATTTTTGTTTTTCAGATTTTTCTGAGCAATTTTTGTTTTTTACTTAATATCATTGCCTTTTTTATTACGATATTAAGAAAACTTACGGTGATATTAAAAAAATTAACTTTGATATTAAGAAAACATGTAAAAAGTAACTGTGATATTAACAATTTTACTTAAAAAGTTACTTTGATATTAGAAAAAAACTTAATATCACTGCTAGTTTAGAAACTACTGCTAGCCTTAGTGAAACTACTGCTAGCCTTAGTGAAACTACTTCTAGCCTTAGTTAGTAGTGATATTAAGAAAGTTTGATAATTACGGTGATATTAACAAAATTCATAATATCATTGTACATTTTAACCATGAAAATGATTTTTTTTCTGAATTTTTTTTCAGCGATTCTTAATAAATTGTTGTCCTCTTTCTTTTTTTAATTTTTTCAGATTTTTTTGAATTAATTTTTTTTTGAATGTTACTGTGATATTATCCGCACCATCCCTACTTAAAATGTAATCCGCACCCGATCCCTTCCCTATATATATATATATATATATATATATATATATATATATATATATATATATATATATATATATATATATATATATATATATATATATATATATATATATACACACACAAACAAGGCTTTCTAAAAGTAAATAGACTCGAGATATAACGAGGTATCTACAACTAGGGAGTCATAGCAGTCCATAGGGTTAAACCAAATATAATATTATTGAGGTACGCACACACACAATTACAAGTTTACAATTACAGTAAGAGATGTATACGTAAGAGTGGAAACGCTAACCATAGCTTGCTCCCCAATATCACATCTTAAAGGCCGGACTAACTACATATAGGGCAAGTCTATGTTCTAGCGGGGAGGGAGCCTCAGACCGCCTATCTGAGCCTCCACTCGAAGCCTATATCTCGGAGCCTTTCATGACTAAGCTTTGTCAATCTTCTTCTGCTCTACTTAATAGTAGGATCCCAAGTAGCCTCCTTGTAGACTTGGTCTTACCTCTGCTACGCTGGGTTAGGTTAACATTGAAGCCTATTGGAGTCTCTATCTGAAACGCCCTTCCCAAACTTGACAAATTTTTTACACAAACGGATTAACCAAAACTAACCTTCTGTTACAAATCAAATACACTTATAAATTCCTAAAAGCTTTTTTTAATAGAAAGTAGATGCAAATACCTCCAAAATTATAGGTGGCATGACTTTTACGGGATTACAGTTTATTTTATATAATTTTTCAAAGACCGAAAAACATTTGTCAAACTTTGTCCAGCTAGCAGTGGTAAAACCTCAATCGCGGGGTTGGATGCCTATGCCGGGCGGTTGGATCATCAAACCGCATGGTGCAACTTTTTGATAACCCAAACTCATATTTTCATACCTTTTCCGAAAAATCAACTTCTTGGACCCGATATTTTGCCAAACCTTCCAGATTTCATTAACATAAGAGAAAATTCCCGAAGTAGACCAATTGCCTTTCGACTCATCAATTTCTAGATCATTTTTTAGTGTGAGCCGAAACTAGTCTGCAGGCAACTGCCACGTTTGGCAATTGCTATTTATTAACTAAACTACCCCTCTGTACCAAACTTTATTACAAAATCAATATCATTTGAAGATCTTATCTTTTTTCCCAGATTTATGTTTATAAACCAATTCATCACTCAAAATCTCACACATAAAAGTCAAACAAACAAAAAAAAATCCACTTTCGTGTTCTTCTTTGAACACTGATAAGTCCATCAGTCACTCACTCCCTGACTTAATCATTATCAGACCCATATCATCAACTGAAAAAAACATATCAGATACAACCCCATTAACCATAAATTCAATTACACCCTTTTTACCATTTCACCCATCTACTTATTACTATTGGACAGCCTCTCGTCAGTTTTGACCTGACTCGTATTTTGTGTCATTTTCTAACATGGGGTTTTTATAGGGTTATGAGTTGAATTTGTTTAGATGGAATGATTTGTTCACCGGTGATATTGCCGGAGATATCACGACTTCTGGGATTGTTCCCAAGCTGGGTTTTTTGTGTTCGTTGTGGAGATTTGTATTTTTTTATTTGTACATCGGAGTTATGCATCATAAATCTGGGAAAAGAGATAAGATCTGGGTTTTGTGGGATTTTGAAGATGATCGGTTTTTGTTTTTCTTACATACCTAACATAGGTCACAAGGTTGTGGTTAAAAATAGATGATCGGCCTTTTCCCAGATTTATCAGTTTTTGTTTTTCTTCTATGATGGACTTGGGTTTTTTGGGATTTTGAAGATGATTGGTTTTAAGTGATGATTTTGTGTTTCTCGATTAATTCACCGTAGTAATGGTTATTTTCTGATATATTTTTTTTAGTTGAGAGTGACATATTTGGATTTATGGTTGGTTTAGATCGGTTTGGATGTGAGAGTGTTTGGTGTAATTTGAGGATAAGGAGTGAGTGGTGGTGGTGGCGGTAATAGAGATATGCCAAATCATAGAGAGAAATGGGGGAGATGGGATTTTGTAATAACATTTAATTTAGATGGGTAATTTAGTCATTTCAAATTTAGTACTTTGGACACTTGGTGATTGTCGTTGGCAGGTGTCGATTAGTGGTTCAGACAACACAAGTTGCCAAGGCAACCGGTCTATTTTTTTCTCACCCAAAAAATGATCTAGAAAGTGTTGAGTCGAAAGGCAACTGGTCTACTTCGGGCATTTTCCCTTAAAATACTATATAACTTCATTTTCATAAACATTCATGGTCTAAATAACCCATAAACATATACTTTACAGGGTTTTCCAAATACCCGTTGTTAATATAACTTTTGCTCCAAAACACTTAACAACATACATAACTATTTATTCACATACAAGACCTGGACTTGACACTTCAAAACAACATTTGAACACATTTGCTTCGACTCGGGGGGTTCAACCATGATTGGCTCGACATGCTACTTACGCTTACACGCACATCCAATGACTTCCAACTCATGCACGATCCTAATCCTTTACCTTTTTCACATAAGAACCTATAAAACGGTTAAACACTTACCGTAAAGGAAGATGCTTAGTAAGTAAAAAGGCAATAACATGATATTATACATCATTAATCACATAAGCATCATTCACATCAACATTAGTCCAATAGACTACTTTTCACTAGTACATGCACATCACACTTAATACACACATCATTCAATCATACATAATCCTTACATACCTAACATAGGTCACAATGGATATAACCATAACCTTGGCTAGTTTTGCCAAACTAGCCTTAAATCTATTTTAAATCCAAGCACCCTAAGGCAATGCCTCTTGAAAATTCACTATCATCTTCTACATAAGACATATATGCTATAATTAATATAATCTCATATCATTAAACAATTTTCTTATCTTAGTTACAAAGCTAAGTTTACCAATAAATCCTCATCACCATCCAATGATTGCATGCTAAACCATAATTACCAACACGTATTTAAACACTTCAAATTTATATAAGAGTAAATTTCATTTTTGGTCCCTAAGGCATGGCCAAATTACAGGTTTCGTCACTAACGTTTCGAAAGTGCAGCGATAGTCCCCATTTTAAAGGTTTTGCTGCATGTTTGGTCCCTAATATGCAATTTAGGGACCAAAAATGCAACGGAAACTTCAATGTTTTAGGGAGAAAATCTGCAATTTAGGGAACAAACATGAAACAAAACATTCAAAATGGAGGCTACCGCTGCACTTTCAAAACGTTAGAGAAGAAACTTGCAATTTGGCCATACCTTAAGGACAAAAAATGCAATTTACTCTTTATATAATAACCAAGGGTGTCTAAACCCATCCATAACCATAACTAAAACACATTTTTATCATTATATGATCATAACCCAAAATCACCAATTTCCACTTAAATCGTTAATTAGTCTTAACCCTTAGATTGCTTAAAACCTTATTTACCCAAAAATCCCCAACTTTGGGTACATAAACCCTAACTCAAAAATTCATCAATTGACTCATAATATAAAGGTTACTTACTTGTATGATCATTGCTATGAACTTAACCCTTGATTTCCTCATCAATTCATCATTAAATTTTCATGGTTTCGCTCCCTTTTCTTTCTTTAGTTGACATACACAATCACACTATGCTAAAGAAGAAGTATGTAGAGAATTCTTAAGATAAGTTAGTCATTTTTTTGCCTAGTTGGAAACTATAGTCCCTCTAGTCCTCTTCACTTATATTTGTGACACATTAAACTTTTTAAAATCATTTACATAATATCTAGACTTATAGTTTGACTATCGGGGTTGACTAACGAGTCACATAATGCCTTCAACTTATAAAAGTCGTAGCCAAACTTACTTCATGGCATCCTCGTCATTTAATACTTAAAAAATGGGTTTTGGGTGTTACAAATCTACCCCTTATTTAGGTTTCGCCACCGAAATCTTATTTATTTAACGCATGTAACAATTCATAAACTTTTCAACATCTTAGGTCCACATCTTAGCCAAAACCTAATATATCAATTCAATTTGTACAAATTACTTAAATTAACAATTTCAATCAAACTAGTCATAACAACGTTACTAAAAACTTAACTTAATTCACATAATTTCAACTAATTCTAATGACACCGCGTCATTAGTATCACATCACATAATGGAAATTCTCCATTTTACTCAACATTCTACTTAAAAACAACACTCCATATCATAAACTTTCTAGAATTTTTAACAAGGACGACATGTCACTTGAAAACTTTACTATTTTGACTTTATATAAGTCAAACCCCTACACTATTTTCACACCACTCACCGATGCACTAATATGACCTAAAGTCAAATACCTATCACTTCTTTCCGATTTCTAACAAATGTCAACTAAATAGTACTAACAATCCCAACACTAGGGGTGAGCAAAACCGAGATAGACCCGAACCGAAACCGACAACCCGACAAAACCGACGCGAAACTGAACCGATTCAAAAGGTCGGTTCAAACTCGGTTTGGGTTTTTTTCGAATATCGGTTTCGGTTCGGTTCGGGTCAGACCCGGTAGCTCTAAAAACCGATAAAAACCGACTAAACCCGAGACCAAAACCGACAAAACTGAGATAGTTTCGGTTCTGTTTTGGTTTGGTTTCTTAGCGATGTTTGGTTTCGGGTTTTTCGGTTTCGGTTCGGGTCAGGTTAACTCGATTGATCACCCCTACCCAACAGTATGCGTTACTTAAGTACCTTCCTTTTAAATTTCAAGAATTTCCTACCTGTTTATCTCTTCAACTTACTGCACAACTTCATTCAATGTGTATCTATTATAAGGTTACACAATAAACTTATCGCTATCATGATTTTCACATTCATTCAAATCTCATTTCTTATGACGTCTAACTTGTTTTAGTTTTCATTTCTATCTCTCTACCAGTACGCATGCCATATCAGATACACATAAGCTACTCATTTACAATTCTTTATTTACGTAAACAGGCGTCTCACACTATGTAAGTAATGACTTATAAACTTGTGGTTTGATGATTTACAATTTCTTTATTAAAATGAAGAGGCGTGCTAATCCATTTAAAACTGGAGATTATAAATCATCCTACTTAAGCATTCCCGACACAACATTCATACTCCTGTTACTCCTGTCTTTTCTTACTTCAGATTCATTGAATATATGTCAATGATTTCTACTTTTACATTTCTAGCCTTAGATCCAATCCCACTATAACATTTTCGGAAAGGGACTATAACACATGCCAAGAAAATAGGAAATCCTTGCCGTGAAGGCAAACAAAATCATCCAGGAGGATTACTATAACACATCCTATAGGATATTGTAACACATCCCATAGGATACTCTAACACATCCCAGAGTGTTAGGAATTAGAAAATTCCATAGTGAAGTGTCGGTCACCCCAAATATTATCTAGCATAAGTTAGCTCGTAGACGTATCGTTATTTACTTTATTATGTAGTTTATTAGATAGTTTATAGCGTAGTTTAGTTTAGAGCAACACCGTGGAAGAAGGACGGGTCTTTACCTACTGTATACCTGATCCACAGGCCGATAGGAGGTCGTGTAATTTGTAAGTATAAATACCCCTTCCATCCATGGAAGGGGTGTGGCTTTTCTTGAATCTAACCTTTCACTTGTTAAGCAACTCTCTTTCAAGAACCTCCTCTCAACTCTCTTCATCTCTCTAAAATGGCTTTTTTATTTAATCACAATCCTAGACCACCCGAATCATCAAACAACATAATATTCGCGATCCTACAATTGGTACCAGAGCCAAGGTTGTGTTGTTTTTGATGATTCTCATTGTTTTTTAGTGGTTCGTTATATGCGATTTGTTCATGTTTCATTCGGTTTGGTGATGTTTTGATATGCCTTTGATGATGGTTGATGTGTCTATTGTATATGTTGTCAAAAGGACTTTTTAATCACTTGCTGGTTTTATTATTGTTATCAAAACAGTCTTTTTGTCACAATACTTCATGTCTTTAAACCATTTTTCGGCTGCTAATGAATGGTCATTTTATGTACTATCTGTTTGGTCATAAACTCGTGGTCTTAAGTTGTTTTTTGCATGTTGGATGTGGTGTCAAATTATTGTTCGATATGGTTTGGCTTAACTGCTGCTCATACATGATTTCTTAAATGCGAGTTGACTTGTTTCATACAAGCGAGTTGCTTACTAATATCAAAGCGAGTTGACAGTATTGACTGTCCTTACTCAATGTATTGGATGTGAGGTGCTGTTATAATGTCCAAATACAATGACCAAAAAGCGAGTTGCACTTTTGCTATGCGAGTTGATTAACCAAAACCAAAAGCGAGTTGTAGTCTTTTTGACTTTTGAGTCAAAAATGTCAAAAGCGACTTGCCATATGCGAGTTGTGAGTTTTGATTTTTGAGTCAAAATACTATGCGTGTTGTCAAGTTTATCTGTCAAAAGCGAGTTGTGCTATCTAAAACATGCGAGTTGGTTAAGTATGCGAGTTGGGCAATCTAGATGCGAGTTGACTCATGCCTTGACAAGACAGAAAGGTTGAATATGAAATGAGCTAAACTTAACTTGACCTCAAAACAAATGTTTACACTAGACTCACATCAACAGTTCATCTACATCATATCTTATTCAAATCAGTAAAGCATGTGCAAGACTCATCTATCATTATCATTCACAAGATCTCAGTTAATATCATCTTTCGTTACAATCCAAGTTGCATTGAAACCTCTAGAGGTCGACAAATCGAAAGAATGAAATTACATCATTGATCCTTTTGAAGCATGGCTTCATTTTAATGTTCGAACTTTTTGCATCAAACATGAAAACAGTTTTGTTTGAATCACAAGTCCATTAGCATCATAATATTACAAAGATAAATAATCCCATCTCATTTTTTGTCAATGTACGAATGTGATATTACAGATATCAAGACAAGAAATTGCTATCGTTCTCAGTCTCTCTTTCTCGTGGGTTTTTATGACCTTTTTCAGATCTATACCCGAAAGACACAACCATCATTGATCTAATGATATTATCCTAACTTTAAAGTGAAGAAATCTAATATGTGTGTTAGTTTCTTTCTTTAATTCGTTCATTCAAATAAAAAAAAAGGAATACTTCATTTGTTGCTATTCGAACGTGAGAATCAGATAACTAACATGTATGTTAGTCTCTTCTTCTTGTTCGTTATTTCAGTCTCACATGGACAAAACTACTAAGCAAGATTAACCAACGTATGATGAAAAACCTACCTTGAATTCTTGATCTCGTTGCCCACATAATGTGTCCATGCCATCCCTGTGGCCTCTTCACGGTCTCAAAGCCATCTCTGTGGCGAGACGTGGTTATTAGATGCACGTATTTTTGCTTAAAAATGGGGGTGGACTGTTATTGAGTTGTGATTAGGGTTTGTGTTTGGTGTATATTTTCTGAAAAAAAAAGAGGCGGATTGTTTAGTGAGTGATATTAGGGTTGAGTGTATGTGATATGAGGTGTTTTATACCCGATGAATTAGGGCATGTGTAGCATTTGGTTATGATGGACCGATTTTATAATCACTTGGGCTGGAGTTGATCACATGGGCCAACGGATCAAGCTATTATTCTTCTTGGGCTGAAATCTAATTATTATTCTTGGGCTGGAGTTGTGTGTATGTGATATGTGGTTTGGGCCAACGAATCAAGTGTAGCATTTGTGTTTGATTTGTGTTGGATAGTACAAAGTTAAACTCTAATGATCGTGGACCTACACTTGGTGATCCGTATTTTATTGATTAATTGGTACTTTGTGATAACTTTTGCTATTATTTTTTTTGGATCACGGTTTTCAATCGAGCTTCATTTATCCGTAAGTGATTATTATTTTGGACCGAGTGTTATTATCTTGGTCAGGAGATGCGAGCTGTAATTTTATCTGATGATGAGATTTGTTGTGCTATGTGATTTGATGTGTTATGCGGACTGATACTTTGGTTTATACATGTTCACGAAAAATATTGGTACGGCTTGAATTGATATTTGATCAAGGTTGACTACGGGGTGGTTGTAAGGTATTTCTTATTTGGATTTGAAGTGAGGTTTTCCGGGCACGTTTACTTATTTCGTCTTCTTTCTTTCTACACTTCCGCGAAGATGACTTGTTTGGGCATTTGTAGAGTGTGATAAAGACTTGGCTATTTAGTTACGGTTATGATTCTTTCTCGCTTAACCCACAACGTATCTATCACTTCGGTGTCTCACGCAGTTGAGGATACGTCAAGAGGTTTTGTACATTTGGTACACCGTTTCTTCTTCACAAGGATTAGTACAAGTTTAAGTAACAAATATGGGGAATTTCACTTCATGATCAAGTTTGGCATATCGGGTTTACTTCTCCATGTTGTCACTGCAAATGCCGACAGAATGCGTGAATGATGTGTTTACCAAAGTGTTGATTGGATGGTTGATGATGTTGGATAATGAACCGTTGATAAACCACTGCATGTTCCCCTAAAACATATATTCACCGAAACCAAGGTTGTCATAACTCATTCAAGCTGACATTGTTTACGGTTTTGTCTTGATTTTGTAAAATCCCGCGAAAGAACCTATTTCTCGGTTTAAATCATAGACTTGTAAAATCCCGTGACAATGAAAACATCCTGGTTAAAGTAAGGAGCATTTCCGGATCTATCTTACGGTTTATTCTTGGTTTTGTAAAATCCCGCGAAAGAAACTATTTCTCGGTTTAAACCATAGAATTGTAAAATCCCGTGATGATGGAACCATCCTGGAGAAAGGAAAGTGTAGGTCAGGATCCTTTCTGATACTAGTGCTACGGTTTCTACTTCGAAGAAGGGATAAAAGGGTGTACTTCATGAATTGGGTGTGTGTTTGGGTTGTCTTCATGGCAGTTTGGTTATTGCTTGGTTTTACGGGGTTCTGTGCTTTTAACCATGGTCGGGATGAAAACCATTATCATAGTTCACTTTATACATCAAAGGAGGCTAGAATTGAGCTTTTAATCAGAAGATGTGACAACGGAGTTAATTCACTATTATTTATTTGAGGTTGAAGTGAATTATCACGGGCGAGTGTACTTAGTATCTGAAGGAATCGGGGATGGTTGGATGAAGATTCTTCGAGATCCTTGTTCAAGCTTTTTCCAAAAACGAAGACATGGAAATCTAGTTATTTTTGGGAGTATTTTCCTTCTCTTTTACCACGTGGGGGAATTGTGCTCTGTTTGCCACAAAAATAACTATCACTTTAAGGAGTTACGTTGTAGTGCTCAGTGTCACATTCAATTGTGGATTTTCAAGAGGTAATGTACGTCTTATACTTGAAGGTTGGTTGGTTGAAGAGTATAGAGTACATAGAGAGTACTTAGAGATGCTAATGGAAATCGGCACCGCTCTTTGTTACATATGTTCAAGTTTAAGTCACGAGTTTGGGGAGTTTACTTCAGGGTCAAATTCATCATATTGGGTTTTCTCCATCAGCTGTCACGACAATGAGCCTACTGAATGATAATGGGGTTGATTATAAGTTTGCCAAAAGAGGATGAAAAGAGAGAGATAATGACGTATGAACACTTCAGTTCATGCCTCGTACTCTAAAGAAAAGAAAAGTGTACGATTCAGTGCGCTTTATCTTCAAAAAGAAGAGAAATCTTCTTATGACGTCTGTTCACATCAGTTCAGGCCTCGTACTCTAAAGAAAAGAAAAGTGTACGTCTCAGTGCGCTTTATCTTCGAAAGAAGAGAAATCTTCTTATGACGTTTGAACACATCAGTTCATGCCTCGTTCCTCAAAGAAAAGAAAAGTGTACGTGTCAGTGTGCTTTATCTTCCGAAGAAGAGAAATCTTCTTATGACGTATGAACACTTCAGTTCATGCCTCGTTCTCCAAAGAAAAGAAATGTGTACGTTTCAGTGCGCATTATCTTCTGAAGAAGAGAAATATTCTTATTATGACCATTCTCATCAACATGCTTCATACTTTTTCCATGCGCTTCAGTCATCAAGTGAACCGGGCTACCACTGATTGTTTTCTCATTCCACGTGCTCGATTATAATGAAGATGGCGACATCATGTGCTTATTTTGCGAGAGAGAAGTGTGAATAGAACATTCGGATGATTTTCACTTATTTAGTCAAGAATGGCATCTTCATATGCAATTCTTGAGGGGGAGAAGAAGTGTGAATTTTTTGCATTGTTGATTGATATTTGAGAATAAAAATGGTCACACGGCTCTAAACTCATGTAAGAACCGAGCTTCTTCTTATCGGGTCATCTTCACATGGAGTTTTTCTCTTCTAAGAGCCGTTGGTTGACATCTTCACTCGTATTGATGAGTTTATCGACAAAGTGCTCCCGGTTAATGCTTCACGTATACATCAATATGATGATTCCGAATGATCTCTCTGTTCTTGTTTGATGTGAGTGGTAGTTTGGTGTTACCATCTTGTGTGTTCGTTGCGGCCTGATTGCTGATTTCCTTGATGAACATCTTTCTGTTCTTGTTTGATTGGGAGGGATTTTAGTTAAGGGGATTTGCAAGACGTACGTTAATTGGGATGCTTTTTGATGGGATGCTTTTTGGTGTGAGTTGAAGATGTTAACTATCTATTCCCCAACTGCAGAATCTTGAAGAAGGTCGAGTCTACAGTCTGTTCTACATTTTCTGCTACATGTTAGAAGACTAAAGACGAGTTTCATTTAACGATCTAAAGACTTCTTCTTAATCTGAGCATCTATCAAACAGATTGTCGGTTTAGGGGAGAGCACTAATTGGGAGAGAGTTATAAGTCAGATTCAATCCCCAATTAGACTTGCTCATATTCTTTAGCAGTGACTCCTCGAGACGTTGTTATTGACTATTTCACGTATTGGACATTTGACACAAGTTGATTACTTCGGAGTTAATCATTTATCACTTATTTGAGATTGAAGTTGACTTTCACAAAGGCGTGTTCTTATTTGATAACTTGCTCGGGCTTAAGAATTTGAGTTGAAGACTTGGTTTATCTAGTTACCAGCAGTCGAGGTGGATGGTTGAAGACCTGGTTAACTATCACTATTAGGAGTTACTTTGTTTTACTCAGTGTCACACGCATATGACGGTGTGGATAATCGCAAGAGGTGTTAATGTCTCATACTTTGTTTGGGTAGTGAGTACTTAGAGATTTGCTTGAAGCATAAATTCTCTACACCGTTCTTCCATCATTAGGTGCAAGCTTAAGATACAAATGTGGGGAAGTTGACTTCAGTTTCAAGTAGGGTATATCGGTTTTTCTTCATCAGTGGTCACTTCAAATTGTCTACATAAGGGTTGATAAAAATAGTCAGAGAGAGTCTTCAGCAAGTTGATTCTCACAAGAGTTCAAGTGTTCTTCTCAACAAATTTCTAGTATACGGGCTTATAATGATTTCCTGACTCTAAAGTGTCAAAACCAGCAAGGGGGAAGGAGACAAGCACCTAAACGCGAGTAAACTTGATGAACTTAATACTTCTAAGTAATTGAAGATATCCCGGGAAGACAAATGTTATTACCGTAGAGAAACTCAAGGTTTGACTCATGGCGAGTAAACTTGATGAGCTTAATACTTCTAAGTGATTGAAGATATCCCGGGAAAACAAATGTCATGACCGCAGAGAAACTCAAGGTTTTACTCATCAAGGCTTTTAGTGTTAGTATTCCAACGACGTGGGGGAAGTGATGTAAAAGAAAGTTTCTGAAGATAAAAGAGGTACACAAGTGCGACATATTCAGGGGAGATAAATGTGTAACATGAGGGAGGTGTTATCAGTTATTCTTTCAGTGGGAATGTGTGTACTTCGGATTCTTGAGCTTCATACACGATCATCAGGGAAGAAAAATGTGAACATGGGAAGGTGTTTTCATTCCCCTCATGATGTGTATTCGGGAGAGCTTTTGGGTATTGGTGTACTTCGGGTTCTTGAGCTTCATACATGATCATCAGGGAAGAAAAATGTGAACATGGGGAGGTGTTTTCATTCCCCTCATGATGTGTATTTGGGAGAGTTCTTGAGCATTATACAAAGAGGCTGACTGCATCATTTCAACTACTTGATGGAATTGTTCTCTTGACACCTTTTGGAATGGATCGCTTCAGAATTCAGTGGTTATGAAATTTGAGAAGATTAATTATGAGTGGGATGATACGTTGCTGTTCTATTGGATGATATAACTCCGAACGAAGAATCTCGATTTTCGTTCTTAAAAGGAGCAGCGGGATTTATGAAAATGGTGTGCTTCTCTGTGCACCTGGCTAAGGAAAGCTTGAAATAGAGCTTCAAATCTGCTCATCTAATGGATCTTCGGTTTGGGGGAAGCTGCCAAAGTCTGTCTTTCTCAAAGGCTCATGTTCTTTCTTCTATTCTGGAGCCTCGGAAGCTTTGGTGGTGAATGTTTGAGAGATGACGAATTCTATCTTCTACGACGTGCTGCTTGATATCCTTATCTCGGTACTCGTATCATCATCTTCTTAAACTATATCATCTACTCTATCTTTGTATATATTTATCTGAAAAACCAAATACAAAAATATAAAACCAGCAAAACAAAATAGAAAAATATAAAACCAAGAAAAAGAAAATAGAAAAATATAAAACCAACAAAAACCCAAAAAAATTAGAAAATTTGAAAAATTCCAAAAATATGTTTTCTCTAGACATGTCTTCTGGTATCGATAACATCTACGGTCTTAGAAATGTCATTCAATAATGGCACGGGACTTTAGATGAAGTTCGAGCAGGAGGTGTAAATATTCTTTTTCAAAAACATGTCACAAATCAAATGGCTTACAGTTATTTCAGACTGTAACCCGTGCTAAACCTATGGCTTGCTATTATTTCAGATAGCAACCCGCTCTTTAAGGGAAGGAAAGTGTTGCGCTAAACAAATTTTCAAATATTTCGTGCACTTATCCTAAAAACTGATTTGAGGAAAGTATGTCGAAGGACTGTTGTTCCTACACAAATGTTTTTCCGTCTAAAATTCTTCAGAAAAATATTTGCTGTTTTCTAAAATGGTGGTAAATGAGTTGCTTGAAAATAAATCAGAATCGAGTTTTTATAAAAATTGAAAACTCAATTAATGACTTCAGCGCTTTTAAACTTTTTAGAAAATGAGACATTGATTGAGGGGGATAATGTTTTTCAAATCTACATCATCTAACGGGCTTTCTTAATTATCCTAATATGCTTAATTAAAAATGATGTTAACCTATGTTGAAGGACTAGGTGCCTAGGATATGATTGCTAGGATTAGATGATTAGAGTTTGATGAACACATTATCCCCATACATTTATGATCTGATTGATATGTTGCATTGACTTTTATTAGTCGATTACTGTTTGGGTGATGCCGACCACCATATATCTGTATGTGTGTTCACTAACGTATGCAGGTATATTGGTTATAAGAATGTTCCCGATCCGGATCCCACAATTGAAGATGATTGGATGCCAAAAGGAAAGGGTAACTATATCTTGGGTTGACAAATGAAGAAACGGAGCTTAATTGGACTTCTGTGGAGAGTTGGCATATATGCAACGTAAGAGGTCTCACTGCATCAGCAGATGGTTTTCTTCTAAGTGATTGAAGAAACAGAGCTTAATTTGACCTCAGTTGGCATTCAAAATGCAACGTATGAAGAAGTCTCACTGCATCTGCAGACGGTTTTTCTTCCAAACCCTACAGCAACAACAACAGAAGCTTCTCAACTACCTAACGTATCTTTGTGCAGGATTTCATTTTTAAACAATTTTGAAATAATTTGATTAAATTGTTTTGAAAATGGAAAATATTGTTTTGAAAATATATTGGACTAATTTTTTGAAAATCACCGGACTTCATGTTATCAAAACCTAAGTCACTCAATTATTGACTTCTGTCATGGATTGAGGGGGAGAGTAATTTAATTTAAAGTATTTTCAAACAATATATCTTCAAAAGAGTCCGTTTGTACGCTAAAATGTGGTGATCTAAAGATTTAATGTTATGTCATGGTATGATTTTCTTTAAAACTCAAAGATCTGTCAAAATGAAATTTTTTCTGTTCTTGTTTGATTGTGAAATTGTTTTATTTTACTTAAAAGGTCTCTTAAAACTATCATACCTGACACTAACAATCTTTAATGTCGAAAAACTGTTCCTTATCTGTCATTTTTCAAAAAATTAAATCTTGCCACGTCTTTCCCCAAATTTTTCTAAATGATTTAAGTCAGTTGGGATCACAAATCTCAAATGGTTTGATATTTCTGATCGGGGTAGAGGTCGTGTTTTAAATCTCAAATCTGTTTTAAATGGAATTGGTTTTAGTCCTTTAAAGGCACTCTTGCCTCCATGTGCCAAACGATTTC
This sequence comes from Chrysanthemum seticuspe, assembly GCA_019973895.1. Taxonomy (NCBI): domain Eukaryota; kingdom Viridiplantae; phylum Streptophyta; class Magnoliopsida; order Asterales; family Asteraceae; genus Chrysanthemum; species Chrysanthemum seticuspe. The sequence goes on from BPTQ01000001.1 coordinate 206,101,759, forward strand.
AATATACATAATGCACATGTTGAGGAGGAGGATTTATCCAAAAACCAGATGAGTATTTAAACAAGGCCACATTTTCTCCCATGTTTTCTAAACCTAATTAAATCACTTGGGATCCAAAATCTCAAAGGGTTTGATATTTTTGATCGGGGGAGAATTTGTGATTTAATAATGAAATTTGATAAAAGGTGATCGTTTTGATTTAATTGTGCAGGCTGCTCTCTCATATGTGCTAAACGCTTTCGAATCTCGAAGAATATATTGAGGGGGAGCATTTTAATAGAAAAGAAACTATCGAGGTACGAAAGCTTTTTAAAGTGATTTATAAAGTACCTTGATTGAGTTTTCAAATGGTTTCTTAATGGCTCTTGTGATTGTGGATGTGCTTGAAATGAACTCTTGCCTCTATGTGATAAAATGTTTTCAAATATCCTATGCACATATTGAGGGGGAGAATTTTACCAAGAAAATCAAATGGCTTTTTCGTATGAAATTGTGATCAAGAATTTGCTTCAAAGAACTCTTGCCTCCATGTGCTAAACAATTTATAAAATCACATGCACATGTTGAGGGGGAGCATGGCTTTTTCGTATGAAATTGTGATCAAGAATTTGTTTCAAAGAACTCTTGCCTCCATGTGCTAAACAATTTATAAAATCACATGCACATGTTCAGGGGGAGCATTTCTAAATGATAAAAAACAATTAAGGCACAAAATGTTTTGATTTTATATCACAAGTACCTTGATTGATTTTTCCAAATGATTTTTCAATTGGTTTCAAGAAGGAAAGAACAATACCAAAAGACCGACCAATTTACTTTATGCATGGTGTTATAAGGATGGTTAGGTTAGGTATTTGTTCCCACGATCCGCCAGAGCCAGAGGGATCTACCCAGGGACAATCCACTAGATAGTGTAGAGTCCTTAGGTATATTGAAAAAAGGAGAAAAATGAGAAATGGGAAGAGTGCGGACTGAGACAGAACTAGTACTGGAATAAACCCAACAAGGTTCTAGTAATGAAGTCTCGGTAAGCACTGAAGGGGTTGAAGAATGAAAAAGAACTGAATGTGAAAAAGGGTGAAAAGAAATAGCCCTCAATCAATTCAACCTTAGGGCAGATACCGGGTTCAATTCATATGCTACTGGTGGTTACCAAGGTAACATCGGTATTGAAGACAAGACGTCATGGACCCAGTGACGCACTGCACTTCAACTTCCCAAACTACTCAAGTTCCTCTTAAAAGGGCTTGTTTCATTCTCACGGGGAACCTACATAATCTATCGACTTTTTCTTAGAGATCGTTGATATTGAAGAAGGAGACCCTCTCCCTAGTCTCCGGCACATGAACCAAATATGCACAATTGAGTCTAGAGCCAAGAGATCATCCACAATATCTCGTTAGGACACTAAATTCTTGAAGACTTGCTGTTTCACACAATGTGGAAAGTAAGTACATATTAAGAGTCCTACGCATTATCCTTGTGGTATTGCCAGAACATCTGAGTGGTATGTAAAAGTATTCACGATGAAGATGGAAATCCTTCTAGAGCCAACATCAAACAAGCTCTTGGTGGGTGACATGTGAGATCTTCTCGTAAGATCAAGCTTGTGACAACTGGATAGAAACGATGGGGAGATTCATTCTTGAATCAACCTTGGTCCAGGAATGGAATTGACGAATACTTTTGGAAAAACTGTTCGATGTGCAAACCTTCTTTTCTCTAGCACGTCGAATGTGTATTCATTTCAAATTCAAAAAGTATCTCTGATTGAAAAATACTTTTAGAAAAACCATTCGATGTGCGAATTTCTTCTTTTCGCTAGCACGTCGAATGTGTACTCATTCTCTAATACAAAAAGTATTTTGATTGAAAATTGATCTTTCTCATAAAACCTTCGTCATATTGCAAAACTCTTTCTTCTACGCAATACGCGATTGTTTTCAAATCATTTTTCATCAATCAGTGAATCTCAATTCGCTGGTTCACTCACTCCGTGTTGTCTTCTTTGAGACGTTCCGGTTTGAGAACAGCTAGAACAGCTGCGAAACCCTGTCAAGGAGATTCTTAGGAATCCTACCTGATCACAGGCAGTACTTGTACTGATCAACGGGGAACCGTGGGCCGTGTACCTCAATTCAACGAAAGTGGTCAAAAACACTTTCGTGTGTTTTATTGCTAACTGTTGTTTGCAGGTACATTTGGACGGTTGCAGCTGATCATAATTGAGCGGTCAATCCAAAGCCGCATGCTCACAGTATCCACACTTAATTTGAAGAAATCATGACTGGTGCATATCTACATAACCTAGCTATGATATTTCATACTATGCTTCTGCTTCGCTGCTGCAAATATCATGAACCAGTAAGGCTTCCGCTACTCTGATGGAAAGATGTCATGATTCAAAAGTGTGAGCATGTCGGTCCAAAAGTCACAACTTCACATGATGGCAACACAATAAAGGGTGATCCAAAGATTTACTGTGGCTGATGATCTCAATGAAAGCTCGAAGATCATCAAAGATGTGGATCAGTTGAAAGGCCTCCACTAAAGTACAAACTATGCGGACTTTAAAGAATCTCTGCTTAAGCACAAAGATTGCAGAATTGAAGAATTGAAGTCTACGAGCTCAAGAACAAAGTCAAGAATAGAATGCTAGGTTTCGAAATGTAAAACATGGGGTGACCTCCCTTAGGGGGAGATTGTTAGGAATTAGAAAATTCCATAGTGAAGTGTCGGTCACCCCAAATATTATCTAGCATAAGTTAGCTCGTAGACGTATCGTTATTTACGTTATTATGTAGTTTATTAGATAGTTTATAGCGTAGTTTAGTTTAGAGCAACACCGTGGAAGAAGGACGGGTCTTTACCCACTGTATACCTGATCCATAGGCCGATAGGAGGTCGTGTAATTTGTAAGCCCCCTTCCATCCATGGAAGGGGTGTGGCTTTTCTTGAATCTAACCTTTCACTTGTTAAGCAACTCTTTTTCAAGAACCTCCTCTCAACTCTCTTCATCTCTCTAAAATGGCTTTCTTATTTAATCACAATCCTAGACCACCCGAATCATCAAACAACATAATATTCGCGATCCTACATAGAGAATAATATAAAATATACCTATAACACATCCTGGAGGTACTATAACTAGAGCATCTGATCTAAGCTATTAACACATTTAAATTTCAACCCAACCATCTTAATTATTACATGTCCAAATCCAACATTAGAAATGAATTAAAATTAGACCATATATTTGTTACACATCACAATCTAAATCCCACTCACTTATTTCAACGTCTAGCACTTCATATTATGTCATGTTGTAGTCATGCGTATTCATCATTCACATACATATCGCACTTAAGCATATCTTACTATCGCATTATATTTTATCATGTTCTCTACACTACATGATTCATCATACCTTAATCATTCATTTAAATAACATATTTCTATCATGACTTATATAAAATGCAATCCTCTGTATTTAACTTAGTTCATACATTTCATAAAATCATGCCATGATACACATAGTTTAGCACTTAATAATATAATAACCTACAATACGCTTCACATCACATAAACATTAACATTTACACTTAACACTTTTCCAACGAGTGTTTAACATTCTTAATATTAAACAAACTCATTTAATCTATGGCAAAAATAACACATTGCATAATTACTCTATGTCTAAGCATCATCATTATCTTAGCCGCAGTAACTAATCTACCTTAAAACTGAGGCATTCACTTCCCAAACTACTTAGAATTATGGCACACATATCTACAAGTGTTATAAGTTTAGGAAACCTATAATGACAACGTAATCTACCTAAACGTGGCTCTGATACCAAGTTGAAACGCCGCTTCCCTAAATTGACAAAAAAATTTGCTCAAACGGATCAACCAAAATGGACCTTATGTTACAAATCGAATATATTTATATATTTTATTTAGAATCAGACCCTGGAAGTTTTTTTTAATGGAAAGTAGACTCAAATACCTCTAAAATGATAGGTGACACGTGTAACACCCTAGGAAAATCCTACATCAGCCGTGGCCTGGAGAGATGCTGGGTTCATAAGATAACGTTCGCCTTACAATGAAACAACGCGTTTTGTGGTCTACTGCGGGTGAAGTTCTTAGGAACTGGCAGTTAAGCGTGCTCTTGTGAGAGTAGTAATGGCTTGGGTGACCCTTCGGGAAGTCTTCACATGAGGCCACAAAAATAAAGCCGTGAGCCTGCGGGCAAAGTGGACAACATTGTGGTCTAAGTAAGTGGGATGTTACAAGTGGTATCAGAGCCACTCCTGAGGCGTTCGGGATGGTGAGGCAAACCTCATCGAGGACGATGAGTCCCTAGGGGGGGATTGTAACACCCTAGGCAAATCCTACATCGGCTGTGGCCTGGAGAGATGTTGGGTTCATAAGATAACATTAGCCTTACAATGAAACAACGCGTTTTGTGGTCTACTGCGGGTGGAGTTCTTAGGAACTGGTAGTCAAGCATGCTCTTGTGAGAGTAGCATTGGCTTGGGTGACCTGCCGGAAAGTCTTCACATGAGGCCACAAAAACAAAGTCGTGAGCCTGCGGGCAAAGCAGACAATATTATGGTCTGAGTAGGCGGGATGTTACAACATGACTCTCTACGAACTTATGATTTATATGATTTTTCAAAGACCGACGAAAATCTGTCAAACCTTGTCTAGCCGTCGGCTACTGAAACCTCAACCGCACAGCTGGACGCCTATGCCGGGTGGCTGGATCACTAAACCATACGGCTGTAGCTTTCTAAGATCCCGAACTTACATTTTCATACCTTTTCAGAAAAACCAACTTCCCTGACTCGATATTTTACCAAACCTTCCAGAATTCATTAAAACAAGATATAACTTCTGTAGAAAACTAGAAGAGGGTTGAATAGTTTTACCAATTAAAACTACGTTTTAAAACATTTATATTGACTTGAGTCAATCCTTTTAATATTTGGATATTGATAGTTAGATATTAAGAATATTAAAGACAAGTTAAAGTAAAGAGAGATAAAACCGTGACACAAATATTTATAGTGGTTCAAGTACAAGGTCACCTTCCTAGCCCTACTCCACTCTCCAAGTACCCAACTCGAGAGTTCGTAAACACTAGATCCACAAGCTCCTTATCTGGTAGAGAAGCCTTCACAACGTCGCTTACACTTTTTTTAGTACAAAGCTAGATACCGAGTTCTTATTCAAGTAAGAACCAACCTAACGTCTCTTACACTTTATCTAGTACAAAGCTAGATACCGAGTTTTTGTTCGAAGAAGAACCAACCCATCGTCGCTTACACTTTATCCGGTACAAAGCTAGATACTGGGTTATTTTACAATGGAAGAACCAATCCAACTACACAAACTTACACTACAAGTTTATGATACAATGTGATGAATCAAATACAAGAATCTATTTAGTGATATTGTAATGATGATGAAGCCTAGCACTCTTGAAGTATGCAAGTATTGTATGTAAAAGTCATGATTTTGTCTTTTACGAAGAGCCTTGAGAATCACTAAAAGAAAAGCTACAAGAATTATCTTAGATCTGCGGTTAGAGAGATATAAGAGTATAGGAAGAATTATGAAAGAAAGGGGTGAAGAGAAATGAAGAAATTGCTTGCTATTTATAGGAAAAAATGCCTTTACCCTGTCGGATCCAGCAGACTAGATCAACCAGTCCGGATTTTGGGTTGCAATTCTGGGTTTTGGGTTATGAGTTTTGGTTCTTGGGTCATGGGTACTTGTTGGGTCATGCGTTTTGGTTCTTGGGTCATCGGTACCCAATGGGTCTTTAGGAGATATGTTTTATTTAAAACATTTGTATATCTGTCCTAGTTTAAGTAAAATGTAAGTAACAAATGTTACTTGAAAGTATTTTAAAAAGATGCTTTTGTCTTTAAGCAAATTATTATACTAGATGTATTATCCTTGAAAATTTGGTAAAATATTTGCTTATCATAATGAGTTAGAAAACTATTGGCTTAAAAACTTACGAATTTTATTTTTCTCATTAAAATGATTTTATGATTATTATCAACAAAACATAGAGAGATCGCAAAATATAAATAAACAATTTTACGACTTATTTGTATTGACACTCTCCCGCTTTTTTTGTTGACAAAACATAAAATTATTATAAGTAAAAAATTAAATTTGTAAATTTTAAGTTTGAAGTTTTTACTCTTTTCTTCCCCTTTTTGTCGAAACAAAAAGAGTGTCTCGAAAGAAAACTTACTTGGATAAAACGAGAATAAGTCAAATGGAAAGATAATTAAAAAGACATATAGTATTGCTCGTTTGCAATGCTCCCCCTTGATGAAAGCTCTCTTTTATTAAAGGTGTCAAGTATTCCAAGCAAATTTTAAAATCTTCAAAACAATGAGTTAGTCTAAAAATATATGATATGAGATTATGCACAATGAGTAGCCGGTTCGGCCGGTTCCTTTTCAAAAAGGATCCGCCCTGCACATTTTGAAGGATTTGGCTATCTGTTTGAGCAATCAGCAGGTAATGAAGATATCTCGACAAGAAACCAATAAAAGGTAAAACAAACACACCAATATACTAAAAACAAATGATAGCATAAACAAGTAGAGCCATGTAATAAACAAAAAGAATGGTACACAACAACCAATCAATAAAACTTAGAACACGACCTAATGTTTAAGTTATCCTAATGATAAAGCTATAAATAAACTAAAACAAGTTGATAAATGACAAGGGTCACCATTTGTACTTGCACTTCTTTCTAGTGTTCCTAACGGTGATTTAGTTTGTTGATGTCATCTAAACGTTCAAGAAGGTGATAAAACATGAAATGCATTTCATCACGTAGGTTATGAACCAATGTTTGAGTATGTTGACAATGATCACAAGAGTCTTCATGTGTTGGAGGTTGTGGTGATGGATCCTCAATGCACATAGACTGATCAAGAGGGAAAAATGTGTTTGGTGGAGGTAATTTGGTAGAGGAAAATGTGATAGTGATGAAGGTAAGTGTGATGTTGATGGAGGCAAATGTGATGGTTGTAGATGCATAATTGATGTTGGTGGGGGCATGTGTGTTGGTGGAGGAGGAAAGGATGTGTAAATATCCATATTGTCGGGTAATGAAGATTGATGTCTAGTCATGGAGGTAAATGTTGAACTGGTGGTGAATTACTTGATCTTGAAGGCAAATCTTCTAATGAGTTCACGAATGGATGTGGTGAGGTATGAGGTATATCAAAGGTAAGTTGATAAGGTTCAATAGGAGAAACTAGTGCTTGTTTTGTGGTGGTTGGAGTGATTTAGGGTGTTGATTCAATAGGCGATGGTTCAATTTTAGGTGTTTTAGTTTGTGGGGCAAGTGTTGGTGTTGGTTCAATAGGATAGGAAGGAGGAGTTTTGATGTGATCATTTGAAAGATTCTTAATGGGTGAAGATTCGGTTGATGAAATCTCATAATAATATGAGCGGTTTTACAAGGAGGGATTCTAACATGCACTAGAGGCTTTTGTCATGGTGAAGAGTGTTTAGAAGATGAGTAATCAACTAATAATGGTGATGTTTGAGTGAAGGATTGAAGGTAAAAACACAAGGGATTAAGTAGTGAAGAATCATGAAAAATCTTGAATGCTAAAACCACTAAAATCCTCCAAAATACAATCATTTGCATGAAAATCTCAACTAACAAAAACGCAAGTTACTAGGAAGGATCATTTAAGGCAGTGTTGAGTGTAAGAGTGGAAAAAGGTGAGTTTTAAATGCAAAAATCCCTTTTTAACTGTCTCTGTAAGCCCGGATCCGCCGAATCCCTTTCAAAAGGGATCCGGCTAGTGTTAGCCAATGGATCCGGCTGTTGAGCTAGAAAGACATATACAGAATTTTGAAAATATGAATCTCTATCCTATGTAGGTTCATGGTATGAGTGTAAATTAGTGTCCTAAGAGATGGAAAACTGGGACACTAAAAAAAATTAAAAAGATGGGCCAATGATAGTTTTTATAGAAAAGCGTGAACCAAAGAGAGACTAATAAATGATCAAAAGGATGTATAGTTGACTTTAAGAGTAATCATTGGTAATAAGAGACTGAAAAAGATCAAAAAGAATAAAAAGAAAATATCATAAAAATTATAAGAAATTAAAATTAAATCCAAGGCAATTTAGGGGTCAAAAGTATGAGAAAACATTTGAAATAAATGTCAACAAAATAGAAGATAACTGGAGCATAGTAAGAGAAAGAAAGTATAGGAAAAAAATTAGAAAAATAGTGAGTGCAAGAAAAATGAAAATTACTCCTAAATAAAACTTAAGTACTGTATAAGTATGAATGGGGTCAAACAAATATGAGAACAACTCAAATATGACTAAAAGGGTGCAGTAAACTAATCTAGTATGGTCAAGGAAGAGAGAACTAAGAAAAACGCAACAATATGATGTTTGTTTTGCTGGATCCGCCGGATTCCTTTCAAAAGGGATCCGGTCCTTGTAAACCAAGGGATCCGGCTCCTGAGACATAAAAGAAGACAGTGGGCTCGCCAAACCACTAAACACCTATCAAAACTCAAAACTTATTCTTTTAATAGTGAATATAGGGAATTTCTAGTCTAGGGCATAAACAAAAGGAAGTGTAACAAACAAATAGGCAATCAAAAGATATTAAAACCAACTTTTGTTATATGATCAAAAATGGTAAAATTTCCTAATTACAGGTTACGCTGCTACATAGGTTCAAAGTATTATCCTACACAGCAAATAATCAACGTACCATAAGTTAAGACAGACAATACACAAGCATGATAAGTTTTAAAAACAAAGTACCACAATTGTTTTAACCAAATGTGACCAAATCACAATATCCATAACCGACCTCTTCATTTCTTATTTTTTCTCATGTTGGTGAGGAAATGAGCCATACACTTGAACATTCCCCTGGTTTGCTTGAACTATGCGGTTTCTTTAGGAATTCGTGGAAGTTGATCTATGTAAGACATGGGATCTATCTGATAGTTTTAAATAGGATTGTTAGGATTAACTTCAACTTCATCTGAGGAGTTGGAGGGAGGGTGAGGCCTTTTACCATCAATCATGAGTCTCTTGGCATGACCCTCAGTGAGGGGAACCATGACATTATTGGCAAGGAAATGGTCATCGTCCATGGGAGTTGGATACATTGCACAAACATGCCTTGCAAGGCGAGTGAGAAGCAATCCATAGAGGAGCACTATCTTTTCGGCTTTAAAGACACCAACCATTCTCTTGGCAATGTAGTATGCTAGGTTGAAAGGTCTTTGGTTGATGAGAAAATAGATCATGTAAACAAGACAAGCATTGGGATTGGTCTTGTTCCAGGCTAGACAAATGACATTCTCCCTAAGAATCTCTTCCCACTTTTTGTAAAGTGGAAGCATCTCAAAGAGTTCCATTTGAAAAGGGTCACGATGAATAAGTTCCCGGTTACGGGTAAGATGAGTTGGTTTGGCTCTTTCCATAAAAGCGGTATTTTGAACATTAATGGAATCATCAAGAAGAGTATGGTAGGTTAGGCGTGAATCAGTTGTAAGGTGGAGATTTGCAAGAGACCAGTCACTAGTGTACATACAGACACCTCTACAAGCAACAAGAATAATTTCGGTAAAAATGGTAAGAGGTAGGACAATGCTTTGTTCATTGATGATGAAGGCAATAGAAATGGTTCGATCATCGTTTCTAATGATGCGGACTCTTTTGTAAAACTCAAAAATGAAGATGAGACAAATTTATTCATTGATATTAAAAAGGAAATCAAATTTGAGTGCGGAGAAGACTTGAGGAATGTCGGTATTTTTAAGAAAAGGTTGTTCAACAGCTCGTCCTTCGTGAAAGAGATGTTTTTGAAGCATTTTGAAAATCTTTCAATCACTAGGAGAAAGACCTTCCTTTCGGTAATGTCTAGGGAAGTAATAACGGTATCGTGATGATCTTTTTGAGTCGACTTAGGCATTTTGAACCTAGAAACATTATAAATTTTAATGAAGTAAGATGAAAATTCAATATAGAGTCGTGTGTGTATGTGCTTGAGATAATACAATTACGGGTACATGATGGCCTTGGTTAGAGGCTATCAAACATTCCTTATCAAAATTTGATCAAATGGGGCTTTAAAGAATTATCATAGAGAAGTTGATAATTTTACCTTTTAAATTCGTAAATGGCAAGTTACGAGTTTTAACAAATCGTTTTTACTTTTATTAACAATGTCAAACACACCCTTTAATCTTTCCTATTGATCAAAATCATTATCATGTGTTTTTTTTTGAAAATCAACTCAACTTTAGAAGAATGCAAGATAACTAATTTGCATAATGTGATACCAAGAATGAATAAATTTTGATAAACCCATTTGAATCAATTTTGGTCATGAACCAAACCCTATAATTGAATTAAGAAAAATAAGAGGATACAATTACTACAAAGATGATTAGCACAATGATATGAATGATGATTAAACCCTAGAATGAGAGTGTGTCTGTTATTTGTCGTTTAGATGAATAGAGGGAAATTTTAGAGTTGTCTGGGCTGTTTGAAACTAATAGATTGTTTGCTGATTGGCCGGTTCCTCCGGATCCTTTTGAAAATGGATCTGACATGTTATATGCAAGGGATCTGGCTTTACAGATTTTTTTTTGGTATAACATTTGTTTCTAATACCATTATGTTAAATGTTATCAGTATATATTACAAAGAGATAGTTATTGATCTTAAGTAAATGATACATTTTGATAAAGAAGAGGGTTCGAATCTATGTGAGTACTAGAATTGCGAAAGAAAAAACAAGAAACAATAGAAACGAGATAATAATCATATTCCATTCATTTCAGTGCACAAGACAATACGAATGATTAGATAGATGATAAAAACATAAAAGCCTAGAACAAAGTACAATGCTCCATGCGTGAACTTGATCATTGGATAGATGAGCGTGACGAGTGAGATGATGATGATCACTATGATGATACTAAACATTTTTTGAGGTGATTACTTTCTTTCTTTGGAGAGTATTCTTGTTAGTCAGTGATGATGTAGAGAGATTTTGAGTGAGTGTGGAATTTGAATGTGGAAGTTTTGAAAAATAAAAGGATTGGAGGGATAGTTAACCATTCGTGTGTGTGGGAGTTCGTGAAGAGAGATTTTTGAATGTTTTGGTTTGGTACTTCAAATATTTCATGTTGTTGTACGACAATATGGTTAGAAACAACATATCACTGGAGGACAACTAAGGTAGAATGAAATTAGACATAAAAAAGAAAAAATCTATAGAAGAAATAATCATATATGAACTACTATGAACATTTTAGACAAGATTTCATTAAAAGAAAAATCTAAGCAATTAGCAAGTAATAACGAGAAATAAGACATAAGTGAGCAATATAAACATGTAGGATTCTATAAGAACTAGAAAAGCTAATGACCAAATAATTATCACAGTTAAGTATATTAGAAAAAAAAAAACAATTACTTACTCACCTAACCTGTAGTTAGATGCAAACAACACACGTTATGACAGTAAATATTTAAAGAAATGACATACATTTCCTATATTTTCTTGGGTGATTTTTTGAGACCATTGTCAAGTAAAAATTCATAAGCTTTTAAAATACCTGTAAGCTTGTTGATGGAGATATATGGTAGATCTTTTGATTTGATTCTTCAATGTGTGACACCTTTGTTATTTCTTTGATTGAAATAAGTTTTAGAACTTTCTTATCATGAAGATTTCTTGAGAAGTTTTTATTATAACCATCTAATGTAGTAATAGAAATGTTAGAAATTATAACAGACATTATTAAAACTATCATTATCTCATATAGAAGTTTTATAATAATCGTAAAATTGGATTTAATGTCAGTTTTTGTAAAGATTTTCCTTCTTTGTAGTTTTCAAAAGTTCAATGATCGTTTCAAGTTTTTAAAGTACAAACTGCGTTTTAAAACATCTAGAGTGACTTGAGTCAATTATTTTGATATTTGGATATTGATAGTTAGATATTAGGAATATTGAAGACAAGTTAAAGTAAAAAGAGATTAAACCATGACACAAGTATTTATAGTGGTTCGGCTACAAAGTCACATTCCTTGCCCAAATCCACTCCCCGAGTACCCAACTAGAGAGTTCGTAAACACTAGATCCACAAGTTCCTTATCTAGCGGAGAAGCCTTCACAACGTCGCTTACACTTTTCGGTACAAACCTAGATACCGAGTTCTTATTCAAGTAAGAACCAACCTAACGTCGCTTACATTTTATCCGGTACAAAGCTAGATATGAGTTCTTGTTCGAGGAAGAACCAACCTATCGTCGCTTACACTTTACCCTGTACAAAGCTAGATACCAGGTTATTTTACAACGGAAGAACCAATCAAAATATAGAAACTTACACTACAAGTTTATGATAAAATGTGATGAATCAAATACAAGTATCTATTTAGTAATCTTGTAATAATGATGAAGCCTAGCAACACTTCTCTTGAAGTATACAAAATTCATGATCTTGTCTTTTACGAAGAACCTAAGCTACAAGAATTATCTTAGATAGAGGATAGATAGATATAAGAGTATATGAAGACTTATGAAAGAAAGGGGTGAAGAAAATGAAGAAATGGCATCATATTTATAGGCAAAAATGCTTCTGACCTGCCGGATCTAGTGGATCCCTTACAAGAGGGATCCGGCTGCCTTTACCGAAAGGATCCGGCAAATTGGATCAACCAATATGAATTTTGGTTGCAATTCCGGGTTTGGGGTTATGGATTTTGGTTCTTGGGTCATGGGTACTTGTTGGGTCATGGATTTTGGTTCTTGGGTCATGGGTATTTGTTGGGTCAAGGGTTTTGGTCTTTGGGTCATGGGTACCCAATGGGTCATTAGGAGATATGTTTTATTTAAAACATTTGTATATTTATCCCAGTTTAAGTAAAATGTAAGTAACAAATGTTATACTAGATGTATTATCCTTGAGAATTTGGTAAAATATTTGCTTATCGTAAGAAGTTAGAAAACTATTGGCTCGAAAACTTATGTATTTTAGTTTTCTTGTTAAAATGATTTTACATTGTTGTCAACAAAACATAGAGAGATCGCAAAATATAAATAAACATTTTTTACGACTTATTTGTATAAACAACTTCATTTTCATAAACATTTGTGGTCTATATGACCCTGTCACACCCCCAAATTACCTGTTTTGCAGCGGAATGGAATTCCTGGGGATTGACTGTCATAGCATCACAATCACAGTTATATTGAACGACCTAAAGTGTCGTTTGGAAAATACATCGTTTGATTTAATAAAACAATCAGAGTTTACAAAGTAGGTCCCAAATGAAAATCATCTCGTGCGGAAACAAGTTTGTTACAATTCAAACGATGTTTGTAAAATATATAAATCCCATGTAAGACGCGTCGTCACCACGACTCCATGATGTGTCCAAATGCATGCCATGAAGTGAATGCCTTAGATACCTGAGATAAAACATGCTAAAAGTGTCAACACAAAGGTTGAGTGAGTTCATAGAGTTTGTTTTGAAATGTAAAACCTTTCAAATCGTTTATGCCGCAAAGGCATTGTAAATCGTTGAAATGTAAAGACTTTCAAAATCGTTTATGTAGCAAAGGCATTGTAAATCCACTCAGTTCCAAGTCCCGCCCATACAAAACTTGCAACCTGTGTGTTCACAACCCACTGCCAATGTGTGTAAAGTTTATGTTCCAAACATATGATGTCAAATGAATTCACAATAGCACTTAATCAATAGGACCCTAGCACATAATCAATAGCACCTAACTCAATGTATATCAGTAGTCAACTGATTTAGAACGTTATACGACGAAATACCGTAGCACGCAAACAAGAACAATTTATATAGTATAACCTTTGATTTCGAAACAATGGTAATCATGATAGATTTTAGCCTTAAAATCTAAAGTACTTGTGAAAAATAATTAAGCATGCATCTCCCCCAAAACAGTTATGAAAACAAGTAAAAGCAGGGGCTACGAAACTCACTTGGTTAACTGACGAGATGACAAGAGTGAGTACACTGAGGTATAATGAGATGCGTTATCCGCGACCTATGACGAATGATATGATATGTCATGAGTTGCAATGTAATGCTATGCATGCACTTCGTATGTTATTTATACCATTCACGGGTTTTTGAAAATATTACTCGTCGTCGAAAAATACTCTTTTGACGTCTTGACCCTTCAAAAATGACTTTACAAGTTTTTACGTCAAAATGTCATCCTACAATGGTTTTATAACGATTTTTGGTGAAATTACTACTTTTCGTCGCAAAACAATGTCGTCGGAATTTTCTTGAAATTAACAAAAATGGCTTTGGAAAACTAGCCGTAAAACGGTGTACGTCAATCGTTAGAGAACGAACTCGACGGTTTTGGAAAGTTTGTATCGATATCTAAAAGTTTCAGTTCAGGAGTTTTCGTCCAAAAGATCTCGATCATAAAGATATCAAAGGCTAAAGATGGTGGTTTTTGTGAGTTGTGTGCAGAAAATGAGTTTCGGCCAATCTTTGAACATCCGTAAATAAATAACCATAACTCCGCTTGACAAACGGCTTTTTGTTTTGAAAAATATGGCCGATGAACTTGATTTTACTAGAAGACACTTTGGTATAAAAAGTTTTGCATCATGGTTAAAAACTGCCGCAAACATGGACGATAGAGCTAATGAAAAACTTGTTACGTCAAAAATAATATAATTTTCAGAAAATAATACTTACGGCAACTTTATGAAAACGGCCATATAATTGTCGTTTTAACTCCGTTTTCTACGTAAAATATGTCCTTAGCTTCGTATCGAAGTAAACTAATATATTTTTGAGAAGTCGAAATAATTTGTGAAGCTTAAGGCTCGTTTTTGACCCGAAATGTACAAAAACTGCATGCTGTCAATTTCAGAAAAATATACTTTTCGCCGTAAAACTTTAAAAATTCACCACGGCTTCGTTATAAGTCCGTTTTTATCCGTTCAAGCGGCCACGGATTCGTTTTAAAGTATATTTTCTAATTATCAATGCCAAAAAGTCGTACCATCAGTGGGTTTTTCCAGAATTTCATTTTAAGGACAGATTACAAAATAGAGTTTACGAAAATAGTTTTTCACGGACAAAACCTATTCTAATCCCTTCAAATCAACTCCAAAGCTAATCTAATCCTACCATACACCTTCTTAGGGTGTCATGGGTTCCTAATCACCATCAAGACCAAAGATTAACTTGGGAATAATTATAGGATGACTCATAAGTATATAAAACCTTAAAAATCAAGAAATAAATGGTATAAACTACAATACATGCACATGAGCTTCAAAAATGATAAGGAACATATAAAAATGATAAGGAAACATAAGGATGATAAAAACATGCTTACTAGTGATATGAAGAGGTGTAGGTAACAAAGGTTTAACTTAAATATCCTTGGTTTTTATTTCAAAACCATATAAAGGATATATACTAGATTGTATAAACACTTTAACTTGATAAAAATCTTGATCCCCTTGGTGAGCTTGAGTGTGGCCGGTTTGGAGAACACAAGGAAAAGAGAGAAAAATTTTTCTTACACCTTGATAAAATGTAATGTATGAGAAATTTCAAGTAAAACTTATGTTTATAATATTGAAGACAAGATTTCAATGGAACCATGCCCCATTTATTGCTCTCCCCTCCCTTGGGCGTTTTTTAGGGATCTTGCTCCCTATATATATATATTTTTTTTTTTATATAATGTAACTTGTATTAAATATATTTGTAAGACTTTTGATAAAATGTGTAAGTTGAATGAATTTAAAGGTAAATGGTAAAATTTTGGTGCAAGTAAGTTTTTAATAAATCAAAATAGGTTGTAATGAGATGATAAAAATTGTAAAAATACTTTCCTTGTGAAAATCGGGTGATAAAATAATTATCGTAAGATTTTTAAGAAAAACGACGTAATAATTAAATGTTAACGATAAAATTACCAAATAAATGTGAAACACTAGGAAAACTAAAAATATAGTTTTTATGAACTAAATGCGAGTTTAAAAATACCTCGGGATCATTTTTGAAAGTAACGGGTTAAATAATCCAAATAGAAACTCACGCGATAAAAATTATTAAATAAAAATCACGCGTTGAAGGGTGAAATGAGATGCACATGATGTCCATGAAATGTAGACTACTCATAGTCCATATGAAATGTACGTGATGTCATGATCATGAATTCGCCGCTAAACCTCCAAGGTTACGCGAATTTGAAACAAGTAAACCAAGTTTACTATAAATATTGAAATAATGAGACATGAATGGTGTCGAGAAATGACCTGAAAGTACGGGTTGTCACATTCGCCCATCCAAAAAGGAATTCAGTCCCTGAATTCAATCGTTGTTAGGTCTAACAGGTTTAGGGTTTAATGTAGCAAACTTTCCCATTCCCGAGCAAAACCCTCAAAGGACTTTTTGGTAACCGATTTTTACTTAATCTCACAACTCATCAAACAAGAACTGTCATGAGATTAGGCTAAGTCGGTTTGGGTAACAACTTGTTTCTAGCTCGATTTTTGCAACTCATCAAACAAGAACTGTCACGCGGATCAAACTGGAAACAAGTGGTTTGAAGAAAAATTCTTTTGAAAATTTGGCTCGATTACGGAATTGCTTACACATATAAGACTACTACTCCCTTCATTGCATGATTCTTCCTGAATTAGACATAGGTGATCAGGCTATGTATAATTTAGGAGTAACTATGCAATGCTTGGACTAATCGACTCATATGTTTGTTTGGTGTTGAGTCAACTGTTGTTAAAAAATTGTGATGAACATCGAGGAGAAAAGACATGGAGAAGTGTCGTTAAAATGATAATTAAGGTAAAAAGAATTAAAATCCTCGTAAATGATATCGAATCGAAAGGAAATAAAGTACGATAGATGAGAATATATTACAACAAGTGGTTTAGCAAAAGTAGTACATCTTAGGTTATAAAGTTTCGAATACGATGAAAGACATAAACTTAGTACGACATAATACATAAGGAGAAATAAGACTATTAGTTTCCGAACTTCTTCAGTCTTCCGCGTCGTTGATACCTTGACGAGCTCCTTCTAACATATATACATTCCCATGAGCACCTTCGACTTGTTGACCTTGGTTTTGAGGACATTGATTCCGATAGTGTCCTTGTTCCCCACATCCGAAGCACGTAACTATGATCTTGCCCTTACAGTCCTTAGCAAGGTGTCCTACTTTGTGACAGCTAAAACATACACCACATGGACCATTATGATGTAGCGTGCATTGGTGGCATCGCGGTAAGTTTCCTGCATAAGCTCTTCCCCTGGTTGGTGCAGCAACATAGACCCTGGCGACTTCTTGTCTTCTATTATGTTGTTGGTGATGGTTAGTGTTATGGTTTTGGTTGTCGTTATCATAACCTTCCTGGTCATTTTCCCATTTTCTTTTGTTGTTGTTGATTTGGTTATCGTCGTTGTTGTTGTTGTTTTGGTCATTGTTGTAGTTGGTGCGGTTGTTGGGGTTGTTGTTGTTTCGGTTGGTGTTGGTGTACTTACCTCGCTTCACCACTTGTGCCATCAACTTCTGAGTAACTCGAATAGCTTCCTCGATTGTTTGTGGATCAAAAGATGTCACATCTCCTTGAATGACCTCGGGAAGTCCTCCAATAAAAGCCTCTAGCAACTTTTCATTATCCGATACCATTGATGGGCATAACGCGGCTAATTCCTGGAATCTCCGAATGTATGTGTCAATGTCGTACCCAATCGTGACCAATTCATAGAACTCCGTCTCTAACTTTTTGATTTCCGTTCGAGGACAAAACTTCTTAGTCACCAAGCTCTTGAATTCCTCCCACGTATGCTTAAAAGCATTCTCCATACCAATCGGTTGAGCGTATGAATTCCACCATGACAACGCTCCATCGAGTAAAGTACTCGTAGCATACTTAACCTTACTGTCATCCGGACAGTTACAAAGCAAAAATACCGACTCCAACTTTTCAAACCATCTAACCATTGCTGTTGCTCCCTCGGTACCTCGGAACTTAGTAGGTTCAGCACTTTTGAAATCTTTGTACGAGCATTTCTTAACCCCAGATCCTCCGGCATTACCAGTAGTAGTAGCTAAACTAGCGGCTACAGCAGCAGTCGCGGCCTCGGCAGCAGCAGCAGCCACCGTTTCCCTTACAGTTCTTAAAGCATCGGCTATGCTATCATTTACCAACTTTTGAATAGCCGCTTGGGTCATTTCAGCTGTGGCTTTCTTCGGTGCCATATCTTCTTCAAAACAAGAGGAAATGTGAGACGTAGCAAAATCCGATGTTAGTAATAAGCGCTTCAAAGAAATGTGATAAGAAACGATAAGTTTGAAGTTATTTTTCAAAATGATCGACGGTTTCCGAAAAGATAGATTATGAGGTGTTGTAAGTGCTTCAAATGTATGGTGGTTTAGAGACTTAATGTGTGAATAAAGTGTAACTCGACATGTTAGTGGTGAAACAAAGGAGTGAGAGTGACTTCGCCCTATTTAAAGGTTTATCTCGGTATTCGACGTTATCGGTGATGAGTCAATTGATATAAAAATTGTGATAAGGAATGACAAGGAATTCTCCACGTTAGAGTATGAGGAAAAGATAATGGGATGGGCATTTAAGGGCATCCATGTGACAATCGTTTTGAAATGAAAGTAAATAACTCGAAAATGTACGTAAAAACCGCGTGTAAAGTGAACATTCACTTATGATGAAATGATGAGATGCTATGATAATGTAGTTATAGTCTAGGGTCAATGATGCAACCTAGTTCTCTATAACTGAAGCTCTGATGCCAATCTGTCACACCCCCAAATTACCTGTTTTGCAGCGGAATGGAATTCCTGGGGATTGACTGTCATAGCATCACAATCACAGTTATATTGAACGACCTAAAGTGTCGTTTGGAAAATACATCGTTTGATTTAATAAAACAATCAGAGTTTACAAAGTAGGTCCCAAATGAAAATCATCTCGTGCGGAAACAAGTTTGTTACAATTCAAACGATGTTTGTAAAATATATAAATCCCATGTAAGACGCGTCGTCACCACGACTCCATGATGTGTCCAAATGCATGCCATGAAGTGAATGCCTTAGATACCTGAGATAAAACATGCTAAAAGTGTCAACACAAAGGTTGAGTGAGTTCATAGAGTTTGTTTTGAAATGTAAAACCTTTCAAATCGTTTATGCCGCAAAGGCATTGTAAATCGTTGAAATGTAAAGACTTTCAAAATCGTTTATGTAGCAAAGGCATTGTAAATCCACTCAGTTCCAAGTCCCGCCCATACAAAACTTGCAACCTGTGTGTTCACAACCCACTGCCAATGTGTGTAAAGTTTATGTTCCAAACATATGATGTCAAATGAATTCACAATAGCACTTAATCAATAGGACCCTAGCACATAATCAATAGCACCTAACTCAATGTATATCAGTAGTCAACTGATTTAGAACGTTATACGACGAAATACCGTAGCACGCAAACAAGAACAATTTATATAGTATAACCTTTGATTTCGAAACAATGGTAATCATGATAGATTTTAGCCTTAAAATCTAAAGTACTTGTGAAAAATAATTAAGCATGCATCTCCCCCAAAACAGTTATGAAAACAAGTAAAAGCAGGGGCTACGAAACTCACTTGGTTAACTGACGAGATGACAAGAGTGAGTACACTGAGGTATAATGAGATGCGTTATCCGCGACCTATGACGAATGATATGATATGTCATGAGTTGCAATGTAATGCTATGCATGCACTTCGTATGTTATTTATACCATTCACGGGTTTTTGAAAATATTACTCGTCGTCGAAAAATACTCTTTTGACGTCTTGACCCTTCAAAAATGACTTTACAAGTTTTTACGTCAAAATGTCATCCTACAATGGTTTTATAACGATTTTTGGTGAAATTACTACTTTTCGTCGCAAAACAATGTCGTCGGAATTTTCTTGAAATTAACAAAAATGGCTTTGGAAAACTAGCCGTAAAACGGTGTACGTCAATCGTTAGAGAACGAACTCGACGGTTTTGGAAAGTTTGTATCGATATCTAAAAGTTTCAGTTCAGGAGTTTTCGTCCAAAAGATCTCGATCATAAAGATATCAAAGGCTAAAGATGGTGGTTTTTGTGAGTTGTGTGCAGAAAATGAGTTTCGGCCAATCTTTGAACATCCGTAAATAAATAACCATAACTCCGCTTGACAAACGGCTTTTTGTTTTGAAAAATATGGCCGATGAACTTGATTTTACTAGAAGACACTTTGGTATAAAAAGTTTTGCATCATGGTTAAAAACTGCCGCAAACATGGACGATAGAGCTAATGAAAAACTTGTTACGTCAAAAATAATATAATTTTCAGAAAATAATACTTACGGCAACTTTATGAAAACGGCCATATAATTGTCGTTTTAACTCCGTTTTCTACGTAAAATATGTCCTTAGCTTCGTATCGAAGTAAACTAATATATTTTTGAGAAGTCGAAATAATTTGTGAAGCTTAAGGCTCGTTTTTGACCCGAAATGTACAAAAACTGCATGCTGTCAATTTCAGAAAAATATACTTTTCGCCGTAAAACTTTAAAAATTCACCACGGCTTCGTTATAAGTCCGTTTTTATCCGTTCAAGCGGCCACGGATTCGTTTTAAAGTATATTTTCTAATTATCAATGCCAAAAAGTCGTACCATCAGTGGGTTTTTCCAGAATTTCATTTTAAGGACAGATTACAAAATAGAGTTTACGAAAATAGTTTTTCACGGACAAAACCTATTCTAATCCCTTCAAATCAACTCCAAAGCTAATCTAATCCTACCATACACCTTCTTAGGGTGTCATGGGTTCCTAATCACCATCAAGACCAAAGATTAACTTGGGAATAATTATAGGATGACTCATAAGTATATAAAACCTTAAAAATCAAGAAATAAATGGTATAAACTACAATACATGCACATGAGCTTCAAAAATGATAAGGAACATATAAAAATGATAAGGAAACATAAGGATGATAAAAACATGCTTACTAGTGATATGAAGAGGTGTAGGTAACAAAGGTTTAACTTAAATATCCTTGGTTTTTATTTCAAAACCATATAAAGGATATATACTAGATTGTATAAACACTTTAACTTGATAAAAATCTTGATCCCCTTGGTGAGCTTGAGTGTGGCCGGTTTGGAGAACACAAGGAAAAGAGAGAAAAATTTTTCTTACACCTTGATAAAATGTAATGTATGAGAAATTTCAAGTAAAACTTATGTTTATAATATTGAAGACAAGATATCAATGGAACCATGCCCCATTTATTGCTCTCCCCTCCCTTGGGCGTTTTTTAGGGATCTTGCTCCCTATATATATATATTTTTTTTTTATATAATGTAACTTGTATTAAATATATTTGTAAGACTTTTGATAAAATGTGTAAGTTGAATGAATTTAAAGGTAAATGGTAAAATTTTGGTGCAAGTAAGTTTTTAATAAATCAAAATAGGTTGTAATGAGATGATAAAAATTGTAAAAATACTTTCCTTGTGAAAATCGGGTGATAAAATAATTATCGTAAGATTTTTAAGAAAAACGACGTAATAATTAAATGTTAACGATAAAATTACCAAATAAATGTGAAACACTAGGAAAACTAAAAATATAGTTTTTATGAACTAAATGCGAGTTTAAAAATACCTCGGGATCATTTTTGAAAGTAACGGGTTAAATAATCCAAATAGAAACTCACGCGATAAAAATTATTAAATAAAAATCACGCGTTGAAGGGTGAAATGAGATGCACATGATGTCCATGAAATGTAGACTACTCATAGTCCATATGAAATGTACGTGATGTCATGATCATGAATTCGCCGCTAAACCTCCAAGGTTACGCGAATTTGAAACAAGTAAACCAAGTTTACTATAAATATTGAAATAATGAGACATGAATGGTGTCGAGAAATGACCTGAAAGTACGGGTTGTCACAGACCCATAAACACATACTTTTTGGGATTTGCCAAAAACCTGTTTTGAGCCACTTTCTATACAAGTTTTGTACCAAAACACTTAACAACGTACATAACCATTTATTCACATACAAGACCTGGATTTGACACTTCCAAACAAAATTTGAACACATTTACTTCGACTCGGCGGTTCAACCATTATATAATCATTTCATGTTCATAACCCAAAATCATTAATTTCCACTTAAATCATTAATGAGTCTTAACTCATCATACTACAACACCCTAAGATTGCTTAAAACATTATGTACCCAAAACCCCCTAATTTTTGGTACATGATAAGGATTTAAAAAGAAAACTTTTGAGGGGTCATTTAAGCCCTTAATCGACCACTTTTTTTATCCGTTACTGCTTAATTTCGTTACTTTTCACTTTTTAGGTCTTTTGAAGACAAAATGCTGGAATGACACTTATTTTGACGAAAAGGCGTGAATATATAAAGAAAATGGCCAAAGTCAAGATCGAGACACTCAAGCTGATGGAAACGAACCTGACGACATCACAGATAAAGGGCAACGCCGTCCCTATAATTGCGACGGCTCAGAAGTGAAATTGCTATTTTGTACCTGACGGCGTCAGGCTTTAAAGAGTAGGGCGTCACAACTCAGACGACCTTGATTCAGATTCCGACGGCATCAGAAGATGAAGCCGAAAACGTCACAACCACAACGTGACGCCGTCACAAAGTTGACTTGGTCAAGACGAAACCCTAATGGCGGCGATCCGACGCCGTCGCAGTTGTAGCTCTATATATAGAATTCGAATTTTCAGACTTTAAAAGAGGGAGAATTATGGAGTAAAACCCTAAAATGAATTTTGGTTGTCTTGGGCAGTATCTTAGGGTTCTCATACCCCATTTTATAACAAGATAAGTAATTTACTTCATTGATTTAATTATGTCTTCAATTGTATGTGTGTATGCTTGCATGTTTACCATGTCCGGCTAATTTATTTGTGTGTTTGCTTAGATCTATGAAACCTAGGTATTGAATATTGATTGGTTGTCTCTTATCTTAATTGTAATTGGCCTAGGATTGAAATAGGCCATCGTTGTGTTTTTAATGCTTGAGTAATCTTTGTGAACATTAGTTTATAATCGCCTAGAGTTGTTGTAGGCTAAAAATCCAAAGATAACCTTAGAGTTAGTTTATGAATCCTAGAGATTTTGTAGGCAATAACCTTAAGGTAGTATCAAAGAGTTAGGGAAAAAAGCATACCCAACGACCTTGGAAGACACAACGCGTTAAGATAAGGACATGACAGTTCAACCATCAATAGGAGATAACTAGGGAGTAATAGCATCTAGGTAAACACATCTTTAACTATCATACGCGCACACATCAATTAGACGTAGACTAGCCCTTAGCTTAGTTAATTAGAATAGATAATAGTAGAGTACTCGGTATAAATACCAACCCCCAAATCCAATACCCCGAGATTCATAATTTCAATTTTCTAAAAAATATAAAAAAGATAAAAAAATAATCTTCCTCAACCCCAACCTTAGCGTAGTAATTTCTCACTAGCATTCCTATTCCCCTAGAGAACGATATCAATCCCGAGGCTTACCCTAATACTACACTACAAGAATTAGGTTCACTGCCTAGGTGGTTGAAAAACTTGCTCGAAGAAAAGGTAGTTTCCTTTGACCCCAAATGCGCGTTGTACGCGTATCAAGTTTTTGGCACCGCTGCCGGGGAATAGAATAGCTAGTTAGGAGTCTATCTTGTTTAGGTTCCCTTGCTTGATTCCTATAAAGTAAGATTTTTTCTCATTTTTTAGCTTCCTTGTAGTCTATCCCCCTTCTTCATGACCTTTGTTCATAATCCCATCACTTTTCATTATGGAAGGTGATAACCCATCAAACAACAACCTACCACCAAATAAATTACTTTCACTCAAACCCCAACCCACTGACCAACACAACCGCCGAAGCCGTTATGTGAGTAGAAACAATGACCTTCAAGATTTACAAAGGGTATTTGATAGTACAATTATGGATGCTGCTGAGAAAGTGGTTAGCGCCTCAGTTGTTGGCTCTATGATCAGCAGTAATTCGGATAATGGCTTAGTGGATAAAAATGTGAATGAGGAGGATAGTACTTGCTTCAATAGTTACCCAACTAAGGAAGAGGTTGCTTACCATCAATACATAATCGACAATCCCCGATCACCCATCATTAGGATATGCCCATAGATTAGGAGAGGAAATCCTTGGTACATCAAAATCCCTTTTATGATTGGATATAGGAATGTCGAGCATGCTTACATAGATACGGAATCTCCTATTAATGTGATGTCATCAGCTGTTTACAATGACATTATGAATGAGCGACTTAAGATTAGGAGAGACCCTAGGTATCCGGGGTGGGGTTTGCAACTTTGTGGGAAGAGTCAAAGATGTACACGTCTTTATAGGAAATTTCACCTACTTAGTTGATTTTGTGGTCCTAGAAGACATCGAATGTGTTATTGACTATAGCTTATCCTAAGTAGTGCTAGGAAAATCGTTTGTTGAAAAGTCTAAAATGAGCCATAACAAGTTTGAAGGAACGATTAGGTTTAAGGAAGGGGACGATGAGATCACTTATAGGATGCCTTGGAAGAAAAATGGATATGGCTCTTTATCCCTTTTCGAACGAGACAACATTAGAGCTTTTGAGAAAAAAGCGAAGAAGATGTTGAAAAAGGTTTGAACTTCATGTGGGAGAAATGGAGGCTTTATTATAAGGATTGCTTGACCCTAGGGCCTAGGTATAGAGTCGATGAAATTTTTTTCAATATGATAGAATTTTCATTGAGAATGAAAAACGAGACCACGTAGGGGCACGACTTCGAGTTTAGCTACAAGACTCACAAATAAAGAAAAGCGCTTTGTGGGAGGCAACCCATGCTTAATTGTTTGCTTATTTGTATGTCATATATCTCTTCATTGATTGTTTATTCTCATGTTGTAATTTGTGAAAATGCTTTATTTTGTCTTTAACCACGTCTTAATTACATATAAAGGTATTTTACAAAAGGGATAAGTGTAGGGAAGATTACACACGTTTTTAAAAGAACGTGAACCTGAGAATTACGATTATTGAGAAGATATATATGTGTGTTTTCTAGAGTCAAATGCTTGTATCGAGTCATAATGGATGTTTTGCAAGAATTTTTTCCAGATTCTAAAGATATAAATTTTCCAGAATTT
The DNA here is from genome assembly GCA_019973895.1 of Chrysanthemum seticuspe. NCBI lineage: Eukaryota > Viridiplantae > Streptophyta > Magnoliopsida > Asterales > Asteraceae > Chrysanthemum > Chrysanthemum seticuspe. Next base: position 206,127,084 of record BPTQ01000001.1, read on the forward strand.
TTCCAGAAAATCGCAGCAGACCAGTTTCTATCAGGATAACCTGACGGCGTCAGTATTGCAACCAGACAGCGTCAGGAGGAGCAGAAACAACTTATCTTACTGTCTCTCGTTTTCTGTGCTACTTATAAATTTTTGGAATTTCCCACGTCTTAATTTTACAGAAAATCTGCAAACATCCATTCCACAAGCATTATATCCTATTATATGAGAGTCATATATAGTGTTACCGATGATTTTACGCGAAGGTTTCATTTGTTTTCATAAAGTGTGCAGGTTTTATTTATCAAGAAGAAGATACATAAGATTTGAAGGAGCTTTTCACGCATACATTCTTCTTGATGAAGAATTTAACCACTACTTCACACGGATCCTACTGAGCTAATCAGGGGAGTATTAGTTTCTTTCATTTTTAATTACCTTCCATTATCATAACTTTGTTACTTTCGGGGAACATTGGGGACAATGAGGGAAAATAAAATGGGAACTTTGAAACTATGCTTATCCTTGACTATTTTCCTTTTCCAATTTCATTTGTGTAATAAACCATGAGAAATATTGGTTAGGGTAATTTTGGCACCAAATTTAAAATTTTTCATGACATGTAGGAGTGGGCCATTAGTCTTAATAAAGCGTCTCATGGATAGGAAGTTATATGACTAGCACAAAACCCTTTACCACTCAAATTCCACCCCAAAAATGTGATGTTCGCCCTTAGATTTGTAGGAATTAAAGCATTCACCTTTAATGCTTCGAGAGTGTACCAGTAATATAATAGATTCTAGAACTTGTTTTGTGATGCATTCCGAGATCGCTAGTGAGACTACACTTGTGTAGTTAGGACTAACTAAATAATAAGAGGCACTAGGATAACCCTTGTTTGATACCCGTATTATAATTACTTCTTCACATCGGTTGAGTAATTCCCCCACACCCATGCGTTTTACTCATCTTTAGTACACGATACCCCTATTTAACCCCTCAGAGACTATCCTTTTCGCGGTTCTCGTGATGTTTCGGTTTTCCAAAATATCAATGAAGAGCATTTTTTACAATCCACCCCCAAATGTACACCTAAATCGCCTTAGCCTACATTGTATGCACTCACTTTTAGTGCATTATTGTTATCATACTAAACCCTTAGTTTAATTATCTAGTTACTTGCATAAGTTGCTAAGTCGAGTCATACCCTTTGTACACAGTTTTGGGACGATTGTGACTCATGGGAAAAGTTAAATTTTATGAAGTGACGGGAAGGAACGTTAAATTCAAATTCCCTTTATTTACGTAATAATGTACTCCAAGTGTTTTGATCTTTTCAAATCGGGTCAAATGAGTGTTAGAGTAATAAAAACTCAAGTGTAGGGATGTGCCTATAAATCCCTATTATTTTGATGTTATCATAGAGGATGGTAGAGTAAGAGTGTATGAAAAAATAAAAAATAAAAAATAAAACCAAAAAAAAAGAGTGTTAAAAAAATTGAAAAAACATACGGGGCTACCTGCCTACATATATCTTTAAATTTATGTTTGTTTGTTTCAAAGTTATCTAGAGTTTAGAGTGCCGAGTCTTGGCTTAGCAACGCTATTCTTATCATGCTTGTAACATATAGATTTTTAACTTGCCACCACTAAATCTTCTATCATTTAAAAGACCTCTTGGATAGTTTTTCCTAGGTGCTTACGCCAAAGCGATGGAGGTTTGATCTAGTCTCAAGCCTATGGTAATCTATGTACTAGGACCGGTTAATGAGTGTTTATCTTTCATTTCCAATTTGATATACTTCATATACACCGAGAGATGAGAGTATCCAAACACCACTTGTGAGGTGCTAGTATGTAATTTCCGTGCTTGTTAATACTTTTGCGGGGCTTATACTTGTTATGTATTGTTCTAAACTAATTCTTCATGACCCCTAACTTATAAATTAATTGGCCAAAAGCACATTTGTTTGAGGACAAGCAAATACCAAGTGTAGGGATATTTGATAAGGATTTAAAAGGTACACTTTTGAGGGGTCATTTAAGCCCTTAATCGACCACTTTTATATTCGTTACTGCTTAATTTCGTTCCTTTTCACTTTTTAGGTCTCTTGAAGGCAAAATGCTGGAATGACACTTATTTGGACGAAAAGGCGTGAATATATGTAGAAAATGGCCAAAGTCAAGATTGAGACATTCAAGCTGCTGGAAACGCACCAGATGGCGTCACAGCTCAAGAGTGAAATTGCTATATTGTACCTGACGGCGTCCGGTTTTAAAGAGTTGGGCGTCACAACTCAGACGACCTTGATTCAGATTCTGATGGCGTCAGAAGATGAAGCCGACGGCATCACAACCACAACGTGACGCCGTCACAAAGTTGACTTGGTCAAGACAAAACCCTAATGGCGGCGATCCGATGGCGTCACAATTAAAGAGTGATGTCGTCGCAGTTGTAACTCTATATATATAATTCAAATTTTCAGACTTTAAAAGAGGGAGAATTTTGGAGTAAACCCCTAAAACGATTTTTGGTTGTCTTGGGCAGTATTTTAGGGTTCTCATACCCTATTTTACAACAAAATAAGTAATTTACTTCATTGATTTAATTATGTATTTAATTGTATGTGTGTATGCTTGCATGTTTACCATGTCCGACTAATTTATTTGTGTGTTTGCTTAGATCTATGAAACCTAGGTATTGAATATTGATTGGTTGTCTCCTATCTTAATTGTAATTGGCCTAGGATTGCAATAGGCCATCGTTGTATTTTTAATGCTTGAGTAATCTTTTTGAACATTAGTTTATAAGCGCCTAGAGTTGTTGTAGGCTAAAAATCCAAAGATAACCTTCGAGTTAGTTTATGAATCCTAGAGATTTTGTAGGCAATAACCTTAAGGTAGTCTCAAAGAGTTAGGGAAAAAAGCATACCCTACGACCTTAGAAGACACAACGCGTTAAGAATAAGGACGTGACAATTCAACCATCAATAGGAGATAACTAGGGAGTAATATTATCTAGGTAAACACATCTTTAACTATCGTACGAGCACACATCAATTAGACATTGTTAGGATTTAGAAAATCCGGTAGTTAAAGAGTCGGTCACCTCAAGTATATGTATTCGTTACAAAGCTCGTAGTCGTAGTCATGTTATGTTAATAAGTAGTTAGTTAAGTAACACCGTGGAGGACGGACGGGTCTTTACCCACTGTATGCATGATACACAGCCCGTAGGAGAACTTGTAAGAAACTATAAAGACCCTCTACCTCCCAAGGTAGAGGGTTGGAGCTTTCAATACCAATTTTCTTTGTTTCATCAAGTTCCCAACTCTCTTTACTTTCTCTCTCTAAAAACTCAATTCATACGCCTATATTCAATATGATTTGATGTGTTTATGAAATCCAATATCTTACAAATGATATCAAGAGCCATGGTTTGATCACTCATCTTTCATGTTCTTGGATTTCTAGTGGTTTTCATAAGGTTTTTGGGTTTTTATGAGTTTAGAGTTGTTAGCATCATTTGGATCATTTCTAGTGTTAAAGTTTGGATTTTGATTGTACTTTTGTGTTTAGAATCACTATAAGTGTTTAGGTTTTGTAGCGATTTGATTGAAAAGTGGTGTTTTAGAAAGTTTCATGGTAGCGATTTGTGTCTCGTACCATTTTTCTTCTAAGCGATTTGTCCCTAAGTTTAAGCGATTTATCTCTCTTGAGATTGCTTATTGAAGCGATTTGTCTGTTTTTGTGAAGCGATTTGTGCACTAAGCGACTTGTCTATTGAGACAAAATGACAAAAAGGATGAAGTAGTGGATGTACTTGTCTGTCTAGCAGTTTGTTTGTCTATCGATTTGACTGTCTAGCGATTTTTCTGACTAGCGATTTGTATGTATAGCGATTTGTCACTCTAGCGACTTGTCTATCTAGCGATTTATCTGTGTAGCGATTTGTCAGCCTAGCGATTTGTCAGTCTAGCGATTTATCTGTTTAGCAATTTGTCTGTTTAAGAGATTTTTCTATATAGCGACTTGTCAAGTGTGCGATTTGTCTTTTGAGACTTATTGTTTCTTCTTGTTATGATTTACGGTTTTCTCTTGATTTAATAAAATCCCGTGAAAGATTCTATTTCCCGGTTTAATCAAAGAGTTGTGAAATCCCGTAGAATCTGTAATCATGTCTACAATCACTTCTTCCGTTGCTGATGACGTACAAGCTGTAGGATCTGACACTCGTCTACCCATGCTGGACAGAACCGACTATGACTTTTGGGCTCAAAGAATCAGACTGTATTGCTTAGGAAAAGAAAAAGGGGTTAACATACATAAGTCAATTGATGAAGGACCTTATCAAGTTGAGACTACCAGAGACATTCTTGAAACTGCTGTTGATGGTTCAGTGATATTAGGATTGGATAGACCAAAAACATATGATGAACTTACTGATAAGGAGAAGAAGAGATACGATGCTGACATCAGGGCTTCAAACATCATACTTCAGGGTTTACCTAAGGAAATCTACAAGCTGTTCAATCACAACACTGAAGCTAAGGCAGTATGGGACAATGTTAAGATGTTTCTCTCTGGTTCTGAATTGACTAAAGAAGATAGGGAGTCTCAGCTGTATGATGACTTTGAGAACTTTAAGATGAATCCAGGAGAAAGTGTCACTGAATATCATGTAAGATTCCACAAGCTTGTGAATGATATGAGGAATATCAAAATGACAATGCCAAATATTTAGCTAAATTCAAAGTTTGTGAACAAGATGAATCCCGAATGGCACAAATTTGTCACTGCAGTCAAGCTTAACAAAGGTTTGAGGAACACCAACTATGAACAATTGTATGCATATTTGCTCCAAAATGAGAAACCTGCTGTGTTTGAACGAATGATTTTGTAAAAGTTCAAGAACAATTCTGGAGATACAAGCTCATCAAATGATTCAACTGCATTCTACAAAAATGTAGGAATTACCACCAAAGCATCACAAGTCATACCAACTGGAAATGGCAATCACAAACTCATTACAGATCCAGGGTATAAGCCTCCAGACTCAGACACATTCATGGAACATCTTGTTAATCAATTGGCTTTAATGGTCAAGCAGAACTTGAACTTCACCCCACACACCAACAATCATCTCAGAACTACATCCAATCTTCACAATCATGCTACGGTTAAAGACGGAAAGGTAGTGGTGCAAAATGTGCAAAGAAGACAGAAAGCATACCTTCCACATAATGAGCAAGGGAATGTTGGTGCTGGATATGGGAATGTTGGTGCTGGATATGGGAATGTTGGTGCTAGATATGGGAATGTTGGTGCTGGATATGGGAATGCTGGCGGTGGTGGTGGATATATGAGCAATCAGAATCGTGGAAGGAACATGGCTCAGGGTCAAGTAAAGCCCATTAAATGTTACAAATGTGGTGGAGAAGGACACATCGCAAGGAATTGCACTCTTCCAAAACGTCCACAAAATGCAGAGTACTTCAGGGACAAGATGCTGCTAGTGCAAGCTCAAGAAGTGGAGCTATGTTGAATGAGGAAGAATTGCTATTCCTTGCTGAGGGAAATTCCATAACTTATGATGCTGATGTGGATGAATAGCCAGTGCAGGGTATGGGTTAGAACAATCCCAATGCATTTCAAGTTGCAGACTGTGATGCATTTGATTCAGATGTTGATGATGAACCAACTGCTCGTACTTATTTGTCATGGCTAGTATCTCACCAATGGTAACTCCAAGGGCTTCTTCACCAAAACAGGCCACTCCTTCCAGGGAATCTACCATTTTAGAGTTATTAAAACTATATGATGAGGTTGATGTGCAAAAGACGCATGACAAAGTACAATAAACTAATATTATTGAATCAGATATTGAAAATATGGGTAATAGCAATGTTGTCCCATATGATCAATATGTGAAACAAAATGAAAGTAAAATTGTACCAAGTAATGCATCTTCTACAGTCAATGATGACTATGTTTTTGATGAATTCACTGCATGTGCCCCTGATGATTCTATAACTTCTGAACTAAATGCCTATAAGGAACAAGTTGCTATATATGAACAATGTGCTAAGTTTGAGTTGACCACCCGTGAGCAGGAGATGGATAACCAAATGCGTACAATTATCAGAAAAAGCAATTTTAGGGAAGAAATGTTAAAACAAGAGTTGGATTCCTTACAAGAAAAGCTTAACAAAACTGTTAAACAGAAACAAGAACTTCAAGAAAATGTGAAAGTACTTAAACAAGAATTCAATGCTAAGGAATCAAAACTTTTAAATGAATTTTCCAACCTAAAAACTTTGAAGAGAAAACTTGAAAATAAATTGTACGTACAAGGAACACCATTCAGACTGCTCACATGATCACTAAGCATAGAGTTCTAAGTGATAAGCATAGTGTTGCACTTGTAGATGAACTAAATCCTAAGGCGTGTAGTAAAGCTAAAGCAGCTCAAAAGGTAGTCTATGATGGAAATGAGATTCTTAAGCCTAGACAGAAACCCACTTGTGTTGAGTGCACTGAGGAAGATAGAATATTAGAAGAAGTCTCTAGAAAAATAATGGATGATAAACTTAAGGACCCTTTGTGAATACGAGAAAATATCACCTTTAAAACACCTAATTGTTCTAAGGAAAACTGGATTTCCTTTAATAAGTTTAGACCTCAGACCCAGCTGACCCCTAAACAAATGTTCTGGAAAAAGGATCTGGACAAGCAAAAAGCTGATGATTTTATCGAAAAGAATTCCCCTTGTAGGAAACTGCCTCCAGCCACTGTGTATCCCCCAAATACAACAATGCATTTAGTGCCCAGAAATCTTCCCATTAATAGCAAGACCTTAATCAGCCTTTATGTAGTTTACCAACTATTTGTTGATTTTGAGAAAACGTGTAAGAAGAGAATCACACCCATTGGGATAACTGAAGGCGACAGGGGTTTTGAACAAACTAAAGAATGCTATTTAACTGAGTTCATGTCTTTCTTTAAACAACTTAAACGACAATTTAAGAGTCTTCAAAAGGGAATGGACACAGAGATTAAAGAAATGAAAAAGATGTTTAATGATATGGAATTTGAGGTCAGTATGTATGAACGTAAGCTTAAGAGTAATGAAATTGAGATAAAGAATCTGCACATCATTAATGATAATTTGATCTCTCAATGTGTTGCTCAAGATGTGTTCTACACTGTTACAAATTATTCTATTACTGCATCTCAATTTCACGAATTAACTGTTGCATTGAAAGTTTCCCATGATTGTGTCATTGAGCTTGAAACCACAAATTCAAAATTGCATGATAAAGTAGAACAGGATGATCATGATAATCTGGTAAAACATTATTCTAAACTGGAAGTTAAGCATTTTAACTTGCAACTAAAATATCAACATGTCAAAGAAAATGTTAAAACCTCAAACATCAAGACATCCTCGGATGTTCCCGAGTTTGATGCAGTTTTTGAAATAAGCAAACGTGACGAACATATTCGAGCTCACTGTAACACGATCAGAAGGTTGAAAACCCAAATTTCACAATTAAAGGGTGAAAAAAAACAATGTGAATGGCTCCCAAATGCCTCCTCCTTTAGATTTTCAGTATTCTCACAACTTTCATCTTCAAAACATCATTAATGTTTTACAATAAGAAAATGAGAGTTTTCTAGAAGAAAATGAAAAGGTTAAACGACACTTCAAAGAGTTATATGATTCAATGAAAGTCACTCGTGACAAGAACAATGAAAAAATAACTTCTTTACAAAAGGAAATTGAGAATCTAAAGAGTCAGGTAAAAGGGAAAATGCCACTTGTTTGTGATATGAATGTTATATCAAAGGCATATGCGGATTCTAAGTATACTGTGATTGTTAAGTATATTCCTCCTCATCTTAGAAATAATGAACTTGTGTTTCAAGAATATATTTCATATCTTAAGGATAGTCTAGAATGTCTTCGTGATATTGTTGAAGAGGATAGCAGAAATAAACCACTTGATAGTGAAGTTAGGTATGCATGCTTATATGCCAAACGATCTCAGGAACTTTTAGAATGTTTAAGAGCAACATGCCCTAAATCCTTTTGTAAGAAAGATAAAGCTGTTATGTCTTGCTCTATGCCTAGTGTTAAGCATGCAACCCATGAGATGCCTTGTTCTGTGCCGAAAGTCAAGCATTTGAACTTTGATATGCCTGCAAGTACTTCAGATCCCAGCACTTCTAGACCAGGAATGCAAAAAGTAGCAAAACCAACTAATGTTCCCATCATTCCCTCTACAGGAGTAATCAGTGATACAAAGGCAAGCGGGTCAAAGCCTCCAGGCAATACAAAGCAAGATAGGACCTCGGAAGCTAAGAGTGATCAATGGAAGAAAGTAGAAGACCACCCTAGGAACAATAAGTTTGTGTTGAATAAGACGAATCGTGTTGATTCTAGTATTAACTATAAGCGTACTGTAATTAATTCAAATTCTGCTACTACTTGCAAAACATGTAATGAATGCTTGATTTCTGGCATTAATCATGAATGTGTTGTGAATAATGTTGTCGAATCTCCGGTAAAAACAGTATAAGAAGGTTAGAAAACCAAGGAAGAAGAGGGCTAGAAAACATTGGAAACCAACAGGAAGAAAATTTAGTAATGTAGGTTATCATTGGATACCTACTGGCAGTAAATTCAATATTAATGAGTTGTGCCCTAAATTATCTAGATCAATGCCCATTAGGAAATGGATGCCTACTGGTAGAACAGTACCTTTAAGAAGTGAACATACTTTGAATAGATCCACTATCTCTACTAGTTCTGCATCTACTTCTAATGATATCATTGACTCTGTTTCTGATGTGGATGTTTCAATCTCGTTTTCTAACCAAGTGGAACCCATTCTCGCATGGGGATCCAAAATATCCAGTCATCCATACTTGTTTGTGTTCAACTGCAGGTCATTCAAATCGTTCGGTGGTACATGGACTCAGGTTGTTCCAAGCATATGACTAAAGATTGCTCGCGGCTCATGAACTTCGTGAGTAAATTTATCAGGACTGTTAGATTCGGGAACGATCATTTTGGTGCAATTATGGGTTATGGAGATTATGTTGTTGATGATAGTTTAATCTCCCGGGTATATTATGTTGAAGGTCTTGGTCATAATTTGTTTTCTGTCGGTCAATTCTGTGATTATGATCTAGAAGTGGCCTTTAGAAAACACACTTGTTTCGTTAGAGAGCTTGATGGTGTGGAACTTTTGAGAGGAACACGTGATACAAACTTATACACCATCTCTATCGAAGACATGATGAAGTCTTCTCCAATCTGCTTGTTGTCAACGGCTTCGGAAAAAAAGTCATGGTTATGGCATCGTCGTCTCAATCACTTGAACTTCGGCACCATAAATGACCTTTCCAGAAAGGACCTAGTAAGAGGCTTACCCAGATTAAAGTATGAAAATGATCATCTTTGTTCAGCATGCCAATTGGGAAAAAGCAAGAAATATGCCCACAAACCCAAACCTGCAAACTCAGTTATGGAAGTTCTTCATACTCTTCATATGGACTTGTGCGGACCCATGAGAGTGCAAACGATAAATGGGAAGAAATATGTATTAGTGGTTGTTGATGACTACTCTCGATGTACTTGGGTTAAGTTTTTTAGGGAAAAGGATGAAACTCCAGATGTCATCATCAAACTTATCAAACAGCTGCAGGTTTGACTTAACAAGACTGTTAAAATTAATCAAACAGACAATGGAACTGAGTTTGTTAACAAAGAACTAAGTCAGTTTTATGAAAGCATTGGAATCAGCCATCAAAGAAGTGTTCCACGTACTCCTCAACAGAACGGTGTAGTTGAAAGACGTAATTGGACCCTTGTGGAAGCTGCAAGAACAATGATAATTTACTCAAAGGTTCCAATGTTTCTTCGGGCTGAAGCCATTGCCACTGCTTGCTATACCCAAATTCGTTCCCTTATACACACCACTCATGGAAAAACTCCATACGAACTTGTCCACAATCGAAAACCTGATCTCTCCTTCCTTCGTGTGTTCGGTGCTTTGTGCTATCCAACGAATGATGGTCAAGATTTAGGTAAATTAAGGGCTAAGGCGGACATTGGAGTTTTTGTGGGTTATGCACCAAACAAGAAGGGTACTGAATCTACAACAAAAGAACTCGAGATATCATGGAAACTATTCACGTCACGTTCGATGAGCTGTCTGGGCAAATGGCTCCAGGACAATCAAGTTCTGGACCCACATCTCAAGATTCATTAAGTAGTCTCATTAGTTCTTCTCTTGTACAAAATCCCTCACCAGCAGTTCCATATGTACCTCTTTTTGAAGATGATTTGAAGAAATTTTTTGATCCAATGTTTGATGAATACTATGAGCCTATTGCTAATGATCAGTCTAATCCATCAACAGTGGCTGCCCCTAACCCAGTCAACGTAGATAACCCTTCAGTTTATGTGTTACTGAGTCAAGAAGCGCCTACTGCAGATCACTCACCATCATCATCAAATCCTCAATCATCGAGTGTACACCATGGAAATGTTTCTGGCAACTATGATGGAGATAACCCCTTTGCTACTCCTGAAGATGCTCCATTTGAGAACATATTTGCTCTTGAACCAACTTCAGAACCATCCTCATCAGGAGATCAAAACACTCCTACTTCAGTCCCTCAACAACAACCACACGAACACCTTAGAAAATGGACACATGACCAATCATTTTTAAGATCGTAAATATTGTGTTGATGATGATTCGGGTGGTCTAGGATGGTGGTGATACATAAAACGCCATGTTTTAGAGAAACAGTGAGAGGGTGTTCTTGGTAGAGACTTGCTTTGTAAAAAATGAAATGTTAGATTGAGAAGCACCACCCCTTCCAAGGATGGAAGTGGTATTTATACTTATAGACTACATGACCTCCTGACGGCCTATGGATCAGGTATACAGTGGGTAAAGACCCGTCCTTCCTCCACGGTGTTACACTACGCTAAACTAAACTACTAACTAACTAATAAAACAGTAAATAACGATATGTCTACGAGCTAACATATGCTAGACAATAGATGGGGTGACCGACACTTCACTATGGAATTTCCAATTCCTAACAATCTCCCCCTAAGGGAGGTCACCCCATGTTTTACATTTCGAATCCTAGCATTCTAATTTGTCTTCTGTTCTGAGCTCGTAGACTTCAATTCTTCAATGTCTGCATTCTCTGTGCTTTTGTAGTGACTCTTCATTGTCCGATTATTTTGTACTTTCAGTGGAGGTCTTTGAACTGATCCACATCATGATGATCTTCGAGCTATCTTTGAGATCATCAGCCACAGTAAATCTCTGGATCATCCATTGTAGTGTTGCCATCATGTGAAGTTGTGACTTTCGGACTGGCATGCTCACACTTTCTGGATCATGACATCTTTTCATCAGAGTAGCGGAAGCTTTTACTGGTTCAAGATATTTGCAGCAGCGTAGCAGAAGCATAGTATAAAAATATTTGAGCCAGGTTCTGTAGATATGCACAAGTCATGATTTCTTCAATTAAGTGTGGATGCTGTGAGCATGCGGCTTTGGATTGACTTCTCAATTCTGATCAGCTTCAATCGTCCAAATGTACCTGCAAACAACAGTTAGCAATAAAACACACGAAAGTGTCTTTGATCACTTTCGTTGAATTGAGGTACACGGCCCACGGTTCCCCGTTGATCAGTACAAGTACTGCCTGTGATCAGGTATAATTTCAAAGAATTTCCTTGATAGGGTTTTGCAGCTGTTCTAGCCATTCTCAAACCGGAACGTCTCAAAGAAGACAACATGGAGTGAGTGAACCAGCGAATTGAGATTCACTGATTGATGAAAAATGATTTGAAAAACAATCGCGTATTTCTTAGAAGAAAGAGTTTTGCAATACGACGAAGGTTTTATGAGAAAGATCAATTTTCAGTCAAAAATACCTTTTGTATATGAAAGAGAATACACATTCGATGTGTTAGAGAAAAGAAGAGATTCACACATCGAACGGTGTTTCCAAAAGTATTTTTTCAATCAGAGATACTTTTTGAATTTGAAAACATGAATACACATTCGATGTGCTAGAAAAAAGAAGATTTGCACATCGAACGGTTTTTCCAAAAGTATTCGTCAATTCATTTCCTGGACCAAGGTTGATTCAAGAGTGAATCGCCCCATCGTTTCTATCCAGTTGTCACAAGCTTGATCTTTAGAAAAGATCTCACATGTCACCCACCAAGAGCTTGTTTGATGTTGGCTCTAGAAGGATTTCCATCTTCATCGTGAATATTTTCCTATCACTCGGATGTTCTGGCAATACCACAAGGATAATGCGTAGGACTCTAAATATATACTTACTTTCCACATTGTGTGAAACAGCAAGTCTTCATTAATTTTGTGTCCTAATGAAATATTGTGGATGATCTCTTGGCTCTAGACTCAATTGTTCACATTTGGTTTCTATGCCGGAGACTAGGGAGAGGGTCTCCTTCTTCAATATCAACAATCTCTAAGAGAAAGTCGATAGATTATGTCGGTTCCCCGCGAGAATGAAACAAGCCCTTTTAAGAGGAACTTGAGTAGCTTGAGAAGTTAAGTGCAGTGCATCACTGGGTCCATGACGTCTTGTCTTCAATACCAGTGTTACCTTAGTAACAACCAGTAGCATATGTATTGAACCCGGTTTCTGCCCTAAGGTTGAATTATTGGAGGGCTATTTCTTTTCACCCTTTTCACATTCATTTCTTTTTTATTCTTCAACCCCTTCAGTGCTTACCGAGACTTCATTGCTAGAACCTTGTTGGGTTTATTCCAGTTCTAGCTCTATCTCAGTCCGCACTCTTCCCATATTCTCATTTTTCTCCTTTTTTCATCATACCTAAGGACTTCTACACTATCTAGTGGATTGTCCCTGGGTAGATCCCTCCGGATCTGGCGAGATCGTGGGAACGAATACCTAACCTAACCATCCTTATAACTCCATGCATAAAGTAAATTGGTCGATCTTTTGGTATTGTTCTTTCCTTCTCGAAACCAATTGAAAATCATTTGGAAAAATCAGTCAAGGTACTTGTGATATAATATCAAAGCATTTTGTACCTTAACTGTTTTTGATCTTTTAGAAATGTTTCCCCTCAACATGTGCTTATGATTTTGAAATTTTTTGGCTCATGGAGGCAAGAGTTCTTTGAAACAATTTCTTGATCACAATTTCCTTAGAAAAAGCCATTTGAATTTCTTTGGTAAATTCTCCCCCTCAATATGTGCGTAGGATATTTGAAATGATTTTATCACATAGAGGCAAGAGGTTCTTTTGAAGTACTTCCACGATCATAATATGCCATAGAGAAAACCTTTAAAACTCAATCAAGGTACTTATGATAAAACATTGAAACCTTTGTACCTTGATAGTTTATTTTCTTTTGAAATGCTCCCCCTCAATATGTGCTTCGAGATTCGAAAGCATTTAGCACATATGGGAGAGCTGCCTACACAATTGAATCATAAACGATCATCTTTTATCAGATTTCATAATTAAATCACAAATTCTCCCCCAATCAAAAATATCAAACCCTTTGAGATTTTGGATCTCAAGTGATTTAATTAGGTTTAGAAAACATTGGAGAAAATGTGCCTGATTTAAAAACTCATCTAGTTTTTGGATAAATGCTCCCCTTCAACATGTGCATTATGTATATTGAAATCGTTTGGCACATGGAGGCAGGAGTGCCTTTGAAGGACTAAAACCAATTCCATTAAAACAGATTTGAGATTTAAATCACGATCTCTCCCCCGATCAAAAGTTTCAAACCATTTGAGATTTGTGATCCCAAAATATTTAAATCATTTAGAAAATTTCAGGGAAAGACGTGGCAAGATTTGATTTTGAAAAATGACAGATAAGGATCATTTTAAGACATTAAAGATTGTTAGTGTCAGGTATGATTGTTTTAAGAGATCTTTATGTAAATTAAAACAATTTCATAATCAAACAAGAATAGAAAAAAATTTTCATTTTGAAAGACCTTGATTCAAAAGAAAAATCATACCATGACATAATATTAAATCTTTAGATCACCACTTTATTTCGTACAAATCGGAACTTTTGTGAAGAAATATCGTTTGAAAATATTTTAATATAAATCACTCTCCCCCTCAATCAATGACTGTAGCCGTTGATTGAGTGACTTAGGTTTTGAAAAAAAAATGAAGTCCGGTGATTTTCAAAATTTAGTCCAATTTATTTTCAAAACAATAATTTTCCATTTTCAAAACAATTTTATCAAATATTTTGAAAAATGGTATTATTCACTACTTTTCCTGCACAAGATACGTTAGGTGGTGTAGAAGCTGCTTCTGTTGTTGTTGTAAGGCTGGAAGAAAACCATTTGCTGAAGCAGTGAGACCTTTTACGTTGCATGTTTTTATGCCAACTCTCCATAGACGTCAAATTAAGCTCCGTTTCTTCATTTGATGACGAATAAAACCATCTGCTGATGCAGTGAAACCTCTTACGTTGCATTTTTTCATGCCAACTCTCCATAAAAGACAAATTAAGCTCCGTTTCTTCATTTGTCAACCGAAGATATAGTTACCCTTTCCTTTCGGCATCCAATCATCTTCATATGTGGGATTCGGATCGGGAACATTCTTATATACCAATATACCTGCATACGTTAGTGAACACACATACATATATATGGTGGTCGACATCACCCAGACAGCAATCAACTAATAAAAGTCAATGCAACATCTCAATCAGATCATGTAAAGGCATGAGAATAATGTGTTCATCAAACTCTAATCATCTAATCCTAACAATCATATCCTAGGCACCTAGTCCTTCAACGTAGGTTATCATCATTTTTAATTAAGCATATAGGATAATTAAGAAATCCCGTTAGATGATATAGATTTGAAAACATTCTCCCCCTCAATCAATGACTCAACTTTTGAAAAGTTTAAAAGCGCTGAGTCATTGATTGAGTTTGCAAATTAAATAAAAACTCTGAATCTGATTGTTTTGAAAGCAACTCATTTTCCACCAATTTTTTAAAACAACAAATATTTTTCTGAAGAATTTTAGACGGAAAAACATTTGTGTAGGAACAGCAGTCCTTCGACATACTTTCCTCATTTTTGTTTTAGGATAAGTGCACGAAATTTTTAGAAAAAGGGTTTAGCGCAGCACTTTCCTTCCTTGAAGAGCGGGTTGCTATCGGAAATAATAGCAAGCCATGGTTTAAGCACGGGTTACAGTCTGAAATAACTGCAAGCCATCATTTGAAGCCCGGGTTACAGTCTGAAATAACTGTAAGCCATAGATTTGTGACATGTTTTGAAAAGAAATATTTACACCTTCTGCTCGAACTTCATCTATGGTCCCGTGCCATTGTTGAATGACATTTCTAAGACCGCAGATGTTATCGATACCAGAAGACATGTCTTTGAAAAATATATTTTTGGTCTTTTCCAAATTTTCTGATTTTTATAGGTTTTTGTTGGTTTTATATTTTTCTATTTTCTTTTTGTTGGTTTTATATTTTTGTATTTGGTTTTAGATAAATATTTACAAATAGAGAAGATGATATAGATTAAGAAGATGACGATACGAGTACCGAGATAATGATATCGAACAGCCCCGTTGTAGAAGATAGAATTCGTTATTTCTTAAATTTCCACCACCAAAGCTTCCGAGGCTCCAGAATAAAAGACAGAACATGAGCCTTAGAGAAAGAGAGACTTTGGCAGCTTCCCCCCAAACCGACAATCCATTAGATGAGCAGATTCGAAGCTCTATTTCAAGCTTGCCTTAGCCAGGTGCACAGAGAAGCACACCACTATCATCAATCCCGCTGCTCCTTTTAAGAACGATAATCGAGATTCTTCGTTTAGGGTTATATCATCAACAAGAATAGCAACGTATCATCCTACTCTTTAAATTTCTTCTCATATTTCATTACCACTGAAGTCTGAAGCAATTCATTCCAAAAGGTGTCAAGAGACCACTTTCCCCAAGTAGATAAATAGATGCAGTCAGTCTCTTAGACTAGAGCTCACGAACTCAAATACACATATATCCGAAGACAGAGAAACTTATACCATCGAAGTAGCAGATTAAGTCCAATAGCGAAAGAATAACCCCGATGTATACTTTTCTCTCCCCCTAAAGTAAGTGTATGAAGCTCAAGAACACGAAGTACCCGAATGCCCAAAGAGAGAATAACCGATAACATTGAAGAAGCAGGCCGAATCACTGATTATCTCTGCGGAGGACTATCTCTGCGGATTTCAACTCCGGAATAAGCGATTGTATCTCTGAATCACTGATTAAGCACTCAAGTGAAACAGCTGAGCGTCCCCAATGTACACAATCTCTGTCCCCTGATGACTTTGATATCATCAAAATCATCACACACTTGTGTACCTCTTTTATCACCAGAAACTAACTCTTCCATCTCTTCCCCCACATGGTTGGAATAAGAACACTAAACGCCATGAGTCAAACCTTGAGTGTCTCTGCGGTAATGACATTTGTCTTCCCGGGATATCTTCAATAACTTAGAAGTATTAAGTTCATCAAGTTTACTCGCATTTAGATACGTGTCTCCTTCCCCCTTGCTGGTTTTGATGCTTCAGAATCAGCAACACATAATAAGCCCGTATACTAGAAATCTGTTGAGATGAACATCATTAGCTCAGATGTATCTGTGAGAATCAACTTGCTGAAGAAAGTAAGCAAGTCTAATTGGGGATTAACTTTGGATTTTCACTCTCTCCCAATTAGTGCTCTCCCCTAAACCGACAATCTTTATGATGAATGCTTGAATTAAGAAGAAGTATTTAGATCGTTAAATGCAACTCGTCTTTAGTCTTCTAACATGTAGTAGAAAATGTAGAACCGACTGTAGACTCGACCTTCTTCAAGATTGTCCAGTTGGGGAGTAGAAAGTCAACATCTTCAACTCACCAAATGCATTTCCGTTAACTTACAAATAGCAAATCTCCTTAATTAAGATCCCTCCCAATCAAACAAGAACAGAAAGATGTTCATCAAAGAAATCAGCCCAGCAACTAGAAGCACTTTGTCATTAATCTCATTAGCCCGTGTGAAGATGTCAACCAACGGCTCTTAGAAGAAACTCCATATAAAGATGACCCGATAAGAAGACGCTCGGTTCTTACATGAGTTAGGAGCCGTATGACCATATATTCTCAGATGTCAATCAACCATACAGAATTATCACACTTCTTCTCCCCCTCAAGAATTGCATACGAAGATGCCATTCTTGATTAAACACGTGAATATCTTTAAAATGTAGTCTCTTCACACTTCTCCCCCGTAAAAATTGCATATGATGTCGCCATCGCCATTATAATTGAGCAAGTGGAATAAGAAAAACAATCAACGGTAGTCCAGTTCACTTGATGTTTGAAAGCACATGGAAAAAGTATGAAGCATGTGACGAGAATGGTCATAAATAAGAAGATTTCTCTTCTTTGGAAGATAAAGCGCACTTAAACGTACACTTTTCTTTTCTTTAGAGTACGAGGCTTGAACTGTTGTGTTCAAACGTCATGAGAAGATTTCTCTTCTTTCGAAGATAATGTGCACTGAAACATACATATTTCTTTTCTTTAGAGTACGAGGCTTGAACTGTTGTGTTCAAATGTCATAATCTCTCTCTTTTCAACCTCTCTTGGCAAACATATAATCAACCCCATTATCATTCAGTAGGCTCTTTGTAGTGACAGCTGATGGAGAAAACCCAGTATGATGAATTTGACCCTGAAGTAAACTAACCCGAACTCGTGACTTAAACTTGCACATATGTAACAAAGAGCGGTGCCGAGACTTCATCCTCCATTGAATCTCTAAGTACTCTATACTCTTCATCCAACCAACCATCAAGTAATAGACGTACATCACCTCTTGAAAATCCACAATTGAATGTGACACTGAGCACGACAACGTAACTCCTTAAAGTGATAGTTATTTTTGGTGGTAAAAGCCCAATTCCCCCAAGTGGTAAAAGAAAAGGTAAAAGACACCCAACAATAACTAGATTTCCAAGTCTTCGTTTTTGATAGTAAGCTCGAACAAGGATCTTGAAGAATCTTCATCCAACCATCCCCGATACCTTCGGATACTATGTACACTCACCCGTGATATTTCACTTCAACCTCAAATAAATAATAGTGAATTAACCCCGTTGTCACATCTTCTGGTTAAAAGTTCAAATCTAGCCTCCTTGACGTTTTAAGTGAACTCTAATAATGGTTTCATCCCGACCATGGTTTAATGAGCATATCCCCGAAAAACTTTGAAATAACCAAACTGCCATGAAGAAAATCTAAACAATCACCCAATTCATGAAGTACCTCATGTATCCCTTCTTCGAAGTAGAAACCGTAGCACCAGCATCAGATAAGATTTCGAAATACGCTTTCCTTTCTCCAGGAGGGTTCCATCATCACGGGATTTTACAATTCTATGGTTTAAACCGAGATATAGTTTCTTTCGCGGGATTTTACAAAACCAAGAATAAACCGTAAGATTGATCCCGAAATGCACATTACTTTTACCAGGATGTTTCCATTGTCACGGGATTTTACAAGTCTATGATTTAAACCGAGAAATAGATTCTTTCACGGGATTTTACAAAATCAAGACAAAACCGTAAACAATGTCAGCTTGAAAGTGTTATGACAACTTTGGTTTCGGTGAATATCTGTTTTAGGGGAACATGCAGCGGTATATCAACGGTTCATTATCCAACATCAAAAATTGTAGGATAATCATCAACTGACCCAAATGTACACAATTATCTTTGCCCGGTTCAAAAATATACCCAATTAGTATCATATCTGGTTTAACACAAATTAAACCGCACATTGGATATCAATTCAAGCCCTTATCCGGTCAAAGACTTTGTAAGCCCATCAAAATATCTCCTGATCATGAAATTAGCTTCACTACCAAGTTCGTCAAGCCCAAATAATCTTATTCTATCCAATATGCATGCGATCCAATAATCTCATCATCCGGATCAAAATTCTACATACCCTATTCGAATCAAAAGCCCATGTCCAGTAGCACACTTATACCCGGTCCAACACACAACACTTACAACGGATTTATAATAAATAAGAACTTACGACCCAAGTATATCCATATGCAAGCATTTACACGAGAAGTGTATCCAAATAAGTATATCCATAGGTCTAAGCATTTATGAACATCTCGTGTGAAAAATGTGATTAACACAAAGCCCAGTCCGATCCAAATCATATTCGAAACACAAATCATCCCGATCAAGTCCATAAACAATTCACTCCCGATCCGTTTATACTTTCATGATCCATTTAAACATTGATGATTATATCAGTATAAAAACAATGTACGCCCAATGTCAGTCCATGGAATCACTCGTCCAAATCCCATTATCACCTGATTAATGACCAAGACAATATCTCTCAAAAATATCACTCGGTACAAGAAATGTGATACTACATCATAGTGTGTGAATATTTTTGAGTGAGGCCCAATCAGCAAACATAATCAAAAGCCCAAGTATTCCTAGATGATACTACATGAATCTCATAGCCCAAGATGAGATAAACCCATTGCAAACCTATATTCTAACCGTTAGGCCCATGAAGTTTGCTCGAAGCCCATGAAATCACAAAATCAGATAAAACTCATACCCTAATTATCGGGTACTATAAAAGCACACATACCACCCATTTACCCTAATAATCCTCACCTATCAAAACCCAAATACAACTTCATCCGCCCCATCTGTTTTCCACCCACCAACACGCAGCAACAATATATCTCACATCTCAAATTTTTCAACAATCAATTTGAGACCTTTTCCTCTTCATCAGTCGACTATTACCAATAATTAAGCAATACCAATCTTTTTGCTTGTCACAGGGCTGACATGGATCCAAACTTGTATGCCACAGGGATGGCTTGAATCATGATAATGCTTCGAAATCGATCAATTGAGTCAAGGTAAGGCTTAAATATGTGTTGGTAGTCGATTATAATAACACGAAACAAAGAGGAAAGGTATAACGAAATTGTTATAAACTTGAGTCTTTATATTCGTACATCATCAAACCACTTTGATCAATGAAGAGTCGTTGTCTCGTGTCTTTATACGTTTATAGTCTTTGAAAGTCACGAGATGATAAGCTGAGATCAAAACCTTAAGTTCGGGTCATGTATAAGTGGCTTAGGATCTGTGATGAAATTAGTTTTCATGTTTCAGATATGTTAAATATCTCAAAGTTTTGATAAAACTACGAAAAACCTGAGATCCATTTGTCATATTGTAGTATTTGAAACAAAAAAATGAAACTGAGATCCTTCATTAAATCAGAATAAGCGAACATTAAATGGAATGAGACACTGAGTTTTGTTTCATTTTAAAAAGGTTCGGATATGGGTTAAAGTTGGGCTTCAATAAGGATCAGTGATGAGCTAATCTTTCGTTTGATAGATCTTAAAGATCTTGATGCTACTTGAAATACAATCGAAAAAAGGAACTGAGATCCTATATTGATTAGTTGTAATATGTTTATGTTTTGTGTATTGGTCTTGTTGATGTTGGTAGATGATATGTTGATGTCGGTTTAGTATTGGACTGATGATGGTTAACTTGAGGTTGTGATGTTGGTATTGGCATAAGTTTTATGTGGTCGTGGTCTTACTTTCTTCATCTCTTCTTGTCAAGTCGCTACAGTTGAGTCAAGTCGCTACATTACATACAAGTCGCTACTTCATGTTGTGATACAAATCACTACTTGTTAAATAACAAGTCGCTACCATGATGGACAACTCGCTAGCACAACTCGATTCAGTTGTTGACTCAATAGTCAACAACTCGCTACATTAAAAAGGACAAGTCGTTAAGTCATTATAGTCACAACTCGCTAAGATGAACACCAACCGCCTCTGAGTCAATACTCATCGGGTACAATGAATCTGGACACTAATGACAAGTCGCTATAAAGAAATAAGTCACAAAACCGCTATGAAGAATAACAATTTATCAACTTAATAAAAACTTATTTAAAGGCCAAGATCAGTTTTTAACAATCTGTTTTAACCAGTAATGACAACTAAACCAGAGAACAGTTTTGACAATGACAGAAACTGATATCAAAACAATCGTACAAACCAATCACAGTTTTGCACCACAAGATTCAAACAATTTTGTTGTAAATATTTAAACCAGTTTTGACACAAACCCATTTGTATTCGACTCAAGCAACAACAAAACGCAACACACAAGTCATACAAACCGCATCAAGAAATCGCATGAGAAATAGAATAAAACCATGAATCGAACACGAGAATCACCACACACAATATAACCTGGCTCTGATACCATTTGTAAGATCGTAAATATTGCGTTGATGATGATTCGGGTGGTCTAGGATAGTGGTGATACAAGAAAGCCATGTTTTAGAGAGAGAAAGAGTGAGAGGGTGTTCTTGGTAGAGACTTGCTTTGTAAAAAATGAAATGTTAGATTGAGAAGCACCACCCCTTACAAGGATGGAAGGGGTATTTATACTTACAGACTACACGAGCTCATGACGGCCTGTGGATCATGTATACAGTGGGTAAAGACCCGTCCTTCCGCCACGGTGTTACACTACGCTAAACTAAACTACTAACTAACTAATAAAACAGTAAATAACGATATGTCTATGAGCTAACATATGCTAGACTATAGATGGGGTGACCGACACTTCACTATGGAATTTCAAATTCCTAACACCATTGGACAACATCATTGGAAACCCTTCTCATCCAGTATCCACTCGTAAACAACTTGCAACTGATGCCTTGTGGTGCTTCTTCAACTCCGTACTATCTAAGGTCGAACCAAAAGATGTTAAAACAGCCATGACTGAAGACAGCTGGTTCAATGCCATGCAAGAAGAAATTCATGAGTTCGATCGACTAGATGTATGGGAATTAGTACCTGCTCCTGACTGTGCTATGATCATTGCTCTAAAATGGATCTTCAAAGTAAAACTTGATGAGCATGGTGACGTGCTAAAGAACAAGGCTCGAATGGTTGCGAAAGGATACCGTTAAGAGGAAGGTATTGACTTTGAAGAATCATTTGCTCCAGTTGCACGTATCGGGGCAATCAGAATCTTCTTGGCTAATGCTGCTAGTAAGAACATGGTAGTCTATCAGATGGATGTAAAGACTGCTTTTCTTAACGGAGATCTGAAAGAGGTTGTATACGTCAGCCAACCTGAAGGTTTTGTGAATCCAGAGCATCCTACTCATGTCTATCGCTTGAAGAAGGCCCTCTACGGGTTGAAGCAAGCTCCAAGGGCATGGTACGACACGCTATCAAAGTTTCTTCAAACTAATGGATTCAGCAAAGGAGCAGTTGATCCGACATTGTTCACCAGAAAGTCAGGCAAACACTTAATTCATGTTCAAATCTATGTTGATGATATTATCTTTGCCTCAACTGACCCCAATGAATGTGACCGTTTTTCTAAGGAGATGGGCTCCAAATTTTAAATGTCAATGACGGGACAAATGTCATTTTTCTTGGGATTACAAATTTCACAAAGTCCCGGAGGCATTTTTATCAATCAGTCTAAATATGCTAATGAAATCTTAAAGAAATTTGGATTTGATTCTTATGACCCCGTTGACACTCCCATGGTGGATCGTACTAAACTGGATGAGGACCACTCAGGGATCATGATTGAACAAACTAAATATCGTAGTATGATTAGATCCCTGATGTACCTTACCGCCAGTAGACCAGACATTCTTTTTTCTGTATGCATGTGTGCTAGATACCAGGCTAAGCCTACCAAAAAGCACCTTGAAGCCGTTAAACGGGGTCTTTCGGTATCTCCAAGGAACCATCCACATGGGATTTTGGTACCCGAAGGACACCGATATGTCACTAACAGCCTATGCAGATGCTGACCATGCAGGGTGTCAAGATACACGTCGAAGCACGTCAGGAGGTGCTCAGTTTTTGGGTGATAAACTTGTGAGCTGGTCTTCAAAGAAACAAATGAGTACCTCAATATCCTCTACAGAGGCAGAATACATAGCCATGTCATCTTGTTGTGCTCAAATCCTATGGATGAGATCCCAATTATCTGACTATGGCTTTGAATTCAACAAAATCCCTCTATATTGTGATAACAAGAGTGCCATTGTTCTCTCATGCAACAATGTTCAACATTCAAGATCAAAGCATATCGACATTCGACAACACTTCATCAGGGAGCAAGTGGAGAATGGTGTGGTAGAACTATACTTTGTGAAGACTAAATATCAGTTAGCAGACATCTTCACCAAAGCTCTTCCTAGAGAATGTTTTGAGTTTATACTTCCACGACTTGGCCTAAAGAGTCTACAACCGGAAACACTCAAACGTCTTCAAGAGGAAGACGAGGAGTAAAGGAATTCCTTCATCCATCTCTTGTACATATTTATTCAAAAAGAAAATAAAGAAATATAAAACTTCAAAAATCCATAAAAAATCAGAAAATCTTTGAAAAAGCCTAAAAATATTATTTTTCCATCTCTTTATGTTCTTCGATAACATCTAAGGTCTTTGATTTGTCATTCAAAGAATGGCACAGGTGTAACAATTCGCATTTTCGATAATTTACTATTCACTTTTACTATTCACTTATACTATTCACTTTCACTATTCATCTCGTAAAATTTTTATTTCACATTCTCGTAGGATAAATTATTTTAGTAATGACCTGAGAGTTCGACAATCGTTAGATCATTTTCTCAAAAGTTATTAAGAAAACATCGTTTTAAAGTTTCGTTTTGGACGGTACACCATTTCAACATACCGCGCATAACGAAAACCGTCTCCGACAATTTTCCCCGCATCAGATAAATTTTAGATCACTCATGATTAATTTGAAAATTCTTAAGATTTATTTTTATGTTACCAAATAAGCCCAGCGCAGTACAAAACTAAACTTACGTTTTAAACAATTCTACTTACATCCAGACTTAACAATTCCTGCACTGTGTTTCTAAAATGTTTTTGACACTTTTACATTTTTTGGAGAAGTCAAACAACCATAAAGAAATTAACCTTGTACGTTCTACCTTTTTCTTAAATCGCGTAATTTTTAAACTTCACGAATAACTGTTAAGTTATCCCGCGTACGACGAAAACCAAAGTTTGACATATCATATCAATTTTAGACTAATTTTAGTCTACTCTAAATAAATTCACGGTCGTTTCCCTAAAATTTCGTTCTTTTCTGATAAACTGCGAATTACGCGTTTTTGACCCGTATTTCCAGTTTTAAGCAGTGTTTTTGCACCCAATAAGACTTATCACCCATTTTATATTTTTAGATGGAGTATAATGACGAGTTTCATCATTCTTGCAAGTTTCATATTTTTACGATACCCGGTTTTACGTTTTATGGCTTCGGTTGGCATTTAACGGAACCAAATCTTACTCTAAACTTAAGATAATACCAAAACTATCCATATAAGTCTTCTTATCTTATCTTGGCCGACCTAGGGGAGGGAGTCATCACCTTGGTGTCTTGATCCTAAGCATGCTACCTTTAGATAATTTACATGTGTAAATTTAACCATGGTTAGTTTTTAACCCAATATATAGTTAACCAAAACCACTAGCCTATAAATACCAAGCAAATCACTTCATTTATTCTTGCACCACCCCTTCTTATCATCTAAAGTCCTAAACCTAAGGCATTTCTTATAGATCTTGTAAGAACATTCATGTGTTCTTGAAGAAAACTAGCGTTTGATCTTCGTTCTTGGAAGTTTTCAAGAAAGAGTCGTTATAATCTTCAAATATCTTCAAGTCTCCAAAAAGACGTCGTTATAATCTTCTTTTATTCTTCGGGTTCTCAAGAAGGCGTTGTTATAATATTCTAATAGTCGTGGGTTTTCGAAGATTGCAAATTCTACGTCGAAGCTCCGTTAATATTTTATTTTTCCATAATACTCAAGCATTCTATTTTAAGGTAAGTATATATATAACTCAAACTTATTTAAATACTTATGAACTTTGTTAGTTTATTTATTGTATTTATAAACTCTTAATATATCATATAATCAAGTAATTAAAATACATGTTTTACTTATTAAGCACTACAACACTAGGGAACTTCTTGTGAGGGGTTCATTTGGGTAAACGGATCGACGAGTTGTTGGATTTACGATTTAAAGTGTCCTAGCTCCTCGAACGTTTACTGCATGACCTCTGAATTATGATGGCCCTAACGGTAGTACGAGATATACAAACTAAAACCATTTCTATAACAAACATACAAATACTACGTCATGATCAATATAATGGCATATATAGGCTCGTTCATGTTTTCTTAGGCATTATTTCGAACCTAAGAGTTGACATCATATTCTAGGTTATACGTAAAGAGTTCCAGGCTTATCCATCGATCCTGTTATACGTTGTGATATCATTTTTAAGGTGAGTTTCATAGCCCCTACTTTTATACATTTTGAATTACTTTTGGGGGAGATACATGCTCAACTATTTTCATTTACTTTTATAAGTACTCTAAACTTTTACTGATTACCGTGAGTCATAGCCCCTACTCTTTTAATACTTGTTTTAAACTCTTTGGGGGAGATACATGCTCAACTACTTGCTTTTACTTGCATAAATATTCAAAACATTATACTTGATTGCATTATACGTGATTGCATTATACTAATTGGTTGCATTATACATTATTACGTTATACTTGATTTCATTATACTTGATTGCGTTATACTTGATTGCGTTATACTTGATTGTGTTATACTTAAGACGATGATAAGTCTCCCAACATACACGGAGCATTCCCCTCGTTCGCATGATAAGTCGATGATAAGTCTCCCAACGTACACGGAACAGTCCCCTCGTTCGCATGATAAGTCGATGATAAGTCTCCCAACATACACGGAGCAGTCCCCTCGTTCGCATGAAAGTCTCCCAATATAGACAGAGCAACACTAAGTGCAATAATGTGAACTATTATGTCTGTATGTGTGCTTAACTATAAAATGTACTATATTTTAGCAGTGGGTTATAAACACACAGGTTGCAAGTTTTGTATGGGCGGAACTTGGAACTGAGTGGATTTACAATGCCTTTGCTGTGTGAACATTCTTTAAAGGCTTTACATGTTAAACAAACTCTATGAACTCACCAACCTTTGTGTTGACACTTTTTAGCATGTTTATCTCAGGTCTTAAGGCGATAGCTAGAGTTTGGAGCATAGAGTCGCACGACATATTTTGGAGACTTACACTTTTATCATATACCATTCGAAACATTTTGTAAACATTTATATATTTTACTTTGGGACCTCATTGTTTGTAACTCTAATTTCATTAATCGAATGGTAACTTTTCAAAACGTCTCATTTAGAGGTCGTTTTCTATAACTTGTACTTTGTATTATGAAGTAGCACCCCAATGACATAATTTTCTGCTGCGATATTTTGGGGGTGTTACAGATTGGTATCAGAGCATTGGTTATAGAGAACTAGGTTGCATTTAGAGCCTAGACTATAACTACTATATACATTACCTTCCTCCCTATCGCCTTGCACACTTTGGACTTTTTCGTAATTTTAGCACCTAAGAGAGATTTCTTTGAACTGAATGAAACACCAAACATCATATGAGTCGATTAATCCAAGAATTACATAGTTACTCCTAAATTATACATAGCCTGATCACTTATGTCTAATTTAGGAAGAATCATGCAATGAAGGGAGTAGTAGTCTCATATGTGTAAGCAATTCCGTAATCGAGCCAAATTTTCAAAAGATTTTCTTCAAACCATTTGTTTTCAGTTTGATCTGAGTGACAGTTCTTGTTTGATGAGTTGCAAATATCAAGCTAGAAACAAGTTGTTACTTAAACCGATTTAGCCTAATCGTATGACAGTTCTTGTTTAATGAGTTGTGGGATTAAGTAAAAATCGGTTACCTAAAAGTCTTTTAAGGGTTTTGCTCGAGAATGGGAAAGTTTGCCTCAATAAACCTAGCCATAAGAGGGTATGTCTTTAGAACGGGCAATAGTCGCGATAGTAACAAGAACGTACCTAAGTAGATAAGAAACCCATATACATGAGCTTTTACGTAATCCCTTTGACTATGCACACTGTAAGTAGTGAACATCAACAGAACTTCGGGACGAAGTTCCCTTTAAGGGGTAGGTACTGTAACAATTCGCATTTTCGAGAATTTACTATTCACTTTTACTATTCAATTATACTATTCACTTTCACTATTCATCCCGTAAAATTTTTATTTCACATTCTCTTAGGATAAATTATTGTAGTAATGACCTGAGAGTTCGACAATCGTTAGATCATTTTCGCAAAAGTTATTAAGAAAACATCGTTTTAAAGTTTCGTTTTGGACGGTACATCATTTCAACATACCGCGCATAACGAAAACCGTCTCCGACAATTTTTCCCGCATCAGATAAATTTTTAGATCACTCATGATTAATTTGAGAATTCTTAAGATTTATTTTTATGTTACCAAATAAGCCCAGCGCAGTACAAAACTAAACTTACGTTTTAAACAATTCTACTTACATCCAGACTTAACAATTCATGCACTGTGTTTCCAAAATGTTTTTGACACTTTTACATTTTTTTGGAAAAGTCAAACATATTTCCCTCATCCTTTGACCATAAAAAAATTAACCTTGTACGTTCTACCTTTTTCTTAAATCGCGTAATTTTTAAACTTCACGAATAACTGTTAAATTATCCCGCGTACGACGAAAACCAAAGTTTGACATATCATATCAATTTTAGACTAATTTTAGTATACTCTAAATAAATTCACGGTCGTTTCCCTGAAATTTCGTTCTTTTCTGATAAACTGCGAATTACGCGTTTTTGACCCGTATTTCCAGTTTTAAGCAGCGTTTTTGCACCCAATAAGACTTATCACCCATTTTATATGTTTAGATGGAGTATAATGATGAGTTTCATCATTCCTGCAAGTTTCATATTTTTACGATACCCAGTTTTACGTTTTATGGCTTCGGTTGGCATTTAACGGAACCAAATCTTACTCTAAACTTAAGATAATACCAAAACTATCCACATAAGTCTTCTTATCTTATCTTGGCCGACCTAGGGGGGGGGGAGTCATCACCTTGGTGTCTTGATCCTAAGCATGTTACCTTTAGATCATTTACATGTGTAAATTTAACCATGGTTAGTTTTTAACCCAATATATAGTTAACCAAAACCACTAGCCTATAAATACCAAGCAAATCACTTCATTTATTCTTGAACCACCCCTTCTTATCATCTAAAGTCCTAAACCTAAGGCATTTCTTATATATCTTGTAAGAACATTCATGTGTTCTTGAAGAAAACTAGCGTTTGATCTTTGTTCTTGGAAGTTTTCAAGAAAGAGTCGTTATAATCTTCAAATATCTTCAAGTCTCCAAAAAGACGTCGTTATAATCTTTTTTTATTCTTCGGGTTCTCAAGAAGGCGTTGTTAGAATCTTCTAATAGTCGTGGGTTTTCGAAGATTGCAAATTCTACGTCGAAGCTCCGTTAATATTTTAATTTTCCATAATACTCAAGCATTCTATTTTAAGGTAAGTATATATATAACTCAAACTTATTTAAATACTTATGAACTTTGTTAGTTTATTTATTGTATTTATAAACTCTTAATATATCATATAATCAAGTAATTAAAATACATGTTTTACGTATTAAGCACTACAACACGAGGGAACTTCATGTGAGGGGTTCATTTGGGTAAACGGATCGACGAGTTGCTTGATTTACGATTTAAAGTGTCCTAGCTCCTTGAACGTTTACTGCATGACCTCTGAATTATGATGGCCCTAACGGTAGTACGAGATATACAAACTATAACCATTTCTATAAACAAACATACAAATACTACGGCATGATCAATATAATGGCATATATAGGCTCGTTCATGTTTTCTTAGGCATTATTCCGAACCTAAGAGTTGACATCATATTCTAGGTTATACGTAGAGACTTCCAGGCTTATCCATCGATCCCGTTATACGTTGTGATATCATTTTTAAGGTGAGTTTCATAGCCCCTACTTTTATAATTTTGAATTACTTTTGGGGGAGATACATGCTCAACTATTTTCATTTACTTTTATAAGTACTCTAAACTTTTACTGATTACCGTGAGTCATAGCCCCTACTCTTTTAATACTTGTTTTAAACTCTTTGGGGGAGATACATGCTCAACTACTTGCTTTTACTTGCATAAATATTCAAAAAATTATACTTGATTGCATTATATGTGATTGCATTATACTAATTGGTTGCATTATACTTGATTACGTTGTACTTGATTTCATTATACTTGATTGCGTTATACTTGATTGTGTTATACTTAAGACTATGATAAGTCTCCCAACATACACGTAGCAGTCCCCTCGTTCGCATGATAAGTCGATGATAAGTCTCCCAACGTACACGGAACAGTCCCCTCGTTCGCATGATAAGTCGATGATAAGTCTCCCAACATACACGGAGCAGTCCCCTCGTTCGCATGAAAGTCTCCCAATATAGACGGAGCAACACTAAGTGCAATAATGTGAACTATTATGTCTGTATGTGTGCTTAACTATAAAATGTACTATATTTTAGCAGTGGGTTGTAAACACACAGGTTGCAAGTTTTGTATGGGCGGAACTTGGAACTGAGTGGATTTACAATGCCTTTGTTGTGTTAACATTCTATAAAGACTTTACATGTTAAACAAACTCTATGAACTCACCAACCTTTGTGTTGACACTTTTTAGCATGTTTATCTTAGGTCTTAAGGCGATAGCTAGAGTTTGGAGTATAGAGTCGCACGACATATTTTGGAAACTTACACTTTTATCATATACCATTCGAAACATTTTGTAAACATTTATATATTATACTTTGGGACCTCATTGTTTGTAACTCTGATTTCATTAATCGAATGGTAACTTTTCAAAACGTCTCATTTAGAGGTCGTTTTCTATAACTTGTACTTTGTATTATGAAGTAGCACCCCAATGACACAATCTTCCGCTGCGATATTTTAGGGGTGTTACAACAGGTCTTTAGATGAAGTTCGAATGTACATTAATTTAAAGAAAAAAAAATGGGATGGAGAAAAATTGGTGGTTTATTGTCATTTCAGGCAGTAACCCATTTTTAAAGAAAAAACAGAGTCATGCTTAATCTAAATATTTGAAACCTCTTGCTCTGATTCTAAAAGACAAATGTATCTTAACAAATATTTTTTCCTTCTAAAATATTCTTCTGAAAAATATTTGTCATCTTATGAAAACAAAATTGCCTTGAAAATAACTCGGAATATCTGTAAATCATTTGGACTTATCATTTGACAAAATCTGTCACGCTCAATCAATAACAAATGTCATTGATTGAGGGGGAGAATGATTTCTATCAAATCAAAAAGTTATTTTTCAAACAATTGGCACGTAAGCGAGCAAGGTCTAACTTAGGATAATCAAAATGAACAATGTTTTTGATCAATTGGATCCAGACCTTGTCTAAGATTTTGTTTTCAAAAGATACTTAAGCATGTTTAATCATTGGAGTTTAAAGTCTCAGAATTTGATCCTTATCAGTTAAAAGTGTTAAAAACAAGTCACAATTCTCCTCAAAATCTTTCAAAACCAATTTAAATCAATAGAGATCACAAATCTCAATGGATTTGAAAATTGTGATCGGGGGAGAATTTGTTATTTAAATTGGATTTAAACTGATAATTCGATAAATGGTTTTGAAATTGATTAGCAAGATCTCCTCCCTACATATGCCACATGATTTCAAGAACTTTTAGAATGTTTAAGAACTTTTTGCCTTAACTTTTAGAATGTTAAGGGGGAGCATTTATCTTAAAACCACAAGGGATTAAAACGTGGTTGATTTGTCTCAAAGTGCATGTTCCCACTAATATGTGCAAAAGTCTTTCGAATATCGATGCACATATTGAGGGGGAGAAATTTTTAGAAAACCACATCCTTTCCCAAAATATCTTTAACTAAGTATGTAAAATACTAATTTTGATTGGGAAAGTGATGTCAATATTTTTAGAAAATGTAGATCAAAGAATTGAATTCTTCATTCTTAATCTGAGATTTTCAAGTCCTCTTGCTTCCAAGTGCTAAATCAATTTCAAATATATGATGCACATATTGAGGGGGAGCTTTTTCTGAAATACCAAAAACAATTCAGGTACAAAATGCTTTGATCATGTATCACAAGTACCTGGATTGATTTTCAAATGGTTTTCAAGTGGTTTCATTGGTAGAAGAACAATACAAAAAGGACCGACCAAATTTACTTTATGCATGGAGATATAAGGATGGTTAGGTTAGGTATTTGTTCCCACGATCCTGCGAGAGCCAGAGGGATCTACCCAGGGACAAACCACTAGTTAGTGTAGAAGTCCCTAGGTATGATGTTAAAAGGGAGAAATGGGAAGAGTGCGGACTGAGATAGAGCTAGAACTGGAACAAACCCAACAAGGTTCTAGTTATGAAATCTCGGTAAGCACTGAAGGGGTTGAAGAATGAAAAAGAAATGAATGAGAAAAGGGTGAAAAGAAATAGCCCTCCATTATTTCAACCTTAGGGCAGAAACTGGGTTCAACTCATATGCTACTAGTGGTTACCAAGGTAACACCAGTATTGAAGACAAGACGTCATGGACCCAGTGACGCACTACACTACAACTTCCCAAGCTACTCAAGTTTCTCTTAAAAGGACTTGTTTCATTCTTACGGGGAACCTACATTATCTATCGACTTTCTCTTAGAGATTGTTGATATTGAAGAAGGAGACCCTCTCCCTAGTCTCCGGCATAGGAACCAAATGTGCATTATTGAGTCTAGAGCCACGAGATCATCAATAAATCTCACTAGGACACAATCAATGAAGACTCACTGTTTCACACAATGTGGAAAGTAAGAATATATCTTAAGAGTCCTACGCATTATCTTTGTGGTATTTCCAGAACATCTGAGTGATATGCTCACATATTCACAATGAAGATGGAAAACTTTCTAGAGCCAACATCAAACAAGCCCTTGGTAGGTGGCATGTGAGATCTATCCAATATATCAAACATGTGATAGCTGGACAGAAACGATGGGGTGATTCACACCTTGAATCAACCTTGGATTGACGGATACCTTTGAAAAACCGGTCGATGTGCACAAAAATTCTTTTCTTTAGCACGTCGACTGTGTATTATGTTTTCAAAAGCATAAGATATTTATGATTGAAAATTTATTTCCATTATAAAACCTTCGTTGTATTGCAAAAATTCTTTCTGATAAGCAACACACGATTGTTTTCAAATCATTTTTCTTCAATTAGCAAATCTCAATTTGCTGGTTCACTCACTCCGTGTTGTCTTCTTTGAGACGTTCCGGTTTGAGAACAGCTAGAGCAGCTGCGAAACCCTGTCAAGGAGATTCTTAGGAATTATACATGTCAAGGAGATTCTTTGTTTCATCAAGTTCCCAACTCTCTTTACTTTCTCTCTCTAAAAACTCAATTCATACGCCTATATTCAATATGATTTGATGTGTTTATGAAATCCAATATCTTACAGACATAGACTACCCCTTAGCTTAGTTAATTAGAATAGATAATAGTAGAGTACTCGGTAGAAATACCCCCCCCCCCAATCCAATACCCCGAGATTCGTAATTTCAATTTTCTAACAAATATAAAAAAGATAAAAAAAAAATAATCTTCCTCAGCCCCAATCTTAGCGTAGTAATTTCTCACTAGTATTCCTATTCCCCTAGAGAACGATATCAATCCCGAGACTTACCCTAATACTACACTACAACGATTAAGTTCACTGCCTAGGTGGTTGAAAAACTTGCTCGAAGAAAAGGAAGTTTCCATTGACCCCAAACAAGCGTTGTACGCGTATCAGTACATAAGCCATAACTCATAAATTCATCAATTAACTCATAATATAAAGGTTACTTACTTGTATGATCATTGCTATGAACTTAACCCTTGATTAAGACCTTGATTTCCTCACGAGTTCACCATTAATCTTGAATGGTTTCCCTCCCTTTTCTTTCTCTAGTCGACATACACATACACACTACAATAATGAAGAAGTATGTAGAGAATTCTTAAGATAAATTAACCATTAGATTTCCTAGTTGGCAACTATAGTTATAGGATCTAAAATATTGTTAATTTATCTGATTCGGGAGGTTGAGGAAACTCAAAATAAGAGAGAGACATGGTTATTAATGAATAGAAATGGAAAGATGTGTGTGTTTCTAGAGAGAAAGAGGAGAAACAAACATACTTCTGATGTTACTGATGTGAGCTTCACCCTCCTAGTTGTGACTAGGAGGGTATATATAGTACAATACACGCTAAACTATCACCTATTGGCAAGACTAGACCTTGCGTATATCTAAAAGATAAGACTAATGCAATTCCCGTAAATGGCTTCACTTTTAAGGCTAAAAATCTCTCTCAAAGTGGTGTTATATGGGAATTGCTTACAACATTCCCTACAAGAAAAATTAAATAAATAAGTGCAGCAGCTCCAAGAATGTATTCATGGTCTTCAAACTTCATAAATTCTTCCAGCTTCATAAATCTTTTCAGATACCATCCTTTTACTTGTAGAAGAACAACGTAAGCAAATCTAATTAGGTATTAAATATGGCATTTTACTCTCCCATAATTATTGCTCTCCCCTAAACTAACAACTCATCTAATATATGCCTTAAGTCTGAAGAAGTTTTTTGATGAATCTCGTACTACTGTCTTTAGTCTTATTTACCTCTGAATGCCCTGGATCCGAAAACCTATTCTGATAAATGTGTAGCCTGTCTTCAGTCTTTTAACACGCAGCGGAAAATGTAGAATAGACTGTAGACTCAACCTTCTTCAAGATTGTCCATTCAGGGGAACAATATATATCAACATATTCATCTCACCAAATGCATTCCAATTATCTTACAAATGACAATTCAGCCCATAATGTACACATATACCCAATGGAATATGAAACGATAACCTCAAAGTAACACATTGAAGTAATGATAATCTTGAATTTGTAGTCTGAAATTGGTGAAGGTGGATAAGGAAGAAATGCGTAGAAAACAAGATGAGAGAAGGATATAGAATAAATCAATCTCCGACATAAATCATAAAACCCGATCACGTGAACTTACTGTGCGGCCTTAATGTACACATTTTTGTCCCCTGATGGTTGCGATCTCATAGGAATCAACATAACACTGTGTACATGAAGTATTAACTGGAAGCACTTTATCATAAGTTATTCAGCTCGTGAGAAGATGTCAATAAACCCTATCTACTAACAATACCATTTAATATTCTCTAACTCTTTTACCAACCCCTGTATCAAAATCCAACGGCTAAATCTAGTAACCACATGTGAAGATAGCCCAATATGACATAGTTGAGAATGAAGTAAAATCCCTCATACTTGTGACTTAAGATTGTACTATCCTTGTAACTAAGAAGAGTGTACCTTATACCTCACTACCAAAGCATTAGAAGCACAATTCCTATTGACATATCATTAACTACATAAGACACTAAGCACTACAACGTAACTCCTTAAAGTGTAGCTACTTTGTGGGTATAGAGAGAAAGAATCACAAGGGTAACTAGATATACAAGTATTCATCACAATCAATACATGGCCAAACAAGTCATCTTCATGGCAAGGGAAGAAAGAAAAAAGATGAAATAAGTACACGCATCCTTAAAACGTCACTTCAAACCAAAATAAATAAAGAATCATCCCCGTAGTCACAGTTGATATGCGTTGGAAACTCTAGTCGTGGAAGATTAACCTCATGAAAATTTGTGTGACCAAAATACCAGTCTTCATCCCAAAAATTTATTAAAACATATGTATCTTAATACATTTATATAACACATTTAACTCCATGTCTTAAATAAATTCGGATCCAACACAACAGCCCATAATCAATCGTTAAGATATAACGTTATAATATGAGGCCCATGTATGATTCGAATAAGGCCCAAAACCAATGTTTCAATATAGTCTGTTTAATAAAGCATTTAGCCCAGTTCAGGTTTCATTTCAGTTAGAAAAATTAGCAAATAATAAGATTTTGTAATATAGCCTAACCCTAAAGTCATGGAATCATTTCACAACCCTAAAACACACCTTTTGTTTAATCCGACACCATCATTACTCTCCAAATGCATCTTCCGTCATCACCTAATTTCATCTCAGTTTCCATCAATCATAACCGATCCATCATCACATCAAGATCCTTATATCACCATCTTCGTCTACCCACTTCTCCCGTATTCTTTCAGTTCAGATTAAAGAACATGGAAGACCATAATCACCAAGACCACGGCTTCAAGATCCTTTCGTGGGTCGCGGGTAGGTGAATATGTTCTATTAGTTTTGTGTTTTTGTTATTGGTCATTGAACGAATCGAAGATAGACCATAACATAATTGTTATGAGACTTTCTTCTTTTTCAGATATTAATTGAAGTTAGGCTTCAAAAGATGATTGGTGATGATATTATTTCGTGTTTTAGACCTTGAATGGTCTTGATGTGTCTTTGTATACCATGAAAGAATAAGTTGAGATCGTTTGTTTTTTTCATTTTGTACGAGTCTTGTGAATGATTGTGAGTGTTGAAGAGTGATGGTGAGGGTCCTGGTAGTGTCTAGAATAGGATTTAGTTTTTAACTTGTGTTGGTTGTGGTTACTTCTTCGTATAATCAAAGTAGTCCTTCATCACGTTCTTGTTTTAATTTTCACTTTTCATCGGTATAACTTTAGACTTTTTATGTTATAATACTTAAGTCTACCAAGAGTGCTTATGGTATATTGGTTTAGTCAACTTTCGGATTTGATTTTTCTTTGGTCACATTTGGAAATCTGAAACATATTCGAAAGTCAAAACAAATCTGAAACATTTGTATATCTGAAAGATATTTGAAAGATAAGTTTGAAGCAAATTTGAAAGGTCAAATCCGAAACCCTTTCGGATTTCTTTACAAGAAATCTGAAAACTAATTTGAATACGAATCCGAAAACTCCTTTCGGATTTCTTTACAAGAAATCCGAAAACGATGGTTTTGGATCAAATCCGAAAATGAGGGTTTTGTTAACAAATTCGAAAACCTTCAAATCTTTCATGTACTTTTCCAACCACATTTTTTGACCACTTTTTGACCTTCTTTTTTTTACCACAAATAATTCACGTTTTTGGAACAAAACAGTCTCAACATATGTGTTAATAAAAAACCTGATACATGAGACATGAAACCGATTCGCTAAACTGGACATGAAAACAAGAGACTATTTTTGACCATTAGATACAAGAAATATTTAAAGTAACTGTTTACCACATGTAGGATAGATTGTTTTGACCAGTTAACAAATATGGTACATGATGCGCGTATAACGCGTTCGGGGTCAAAGGAACTTCCTTTTTGTCGAGCAAGTTTTCCAACACCCTAGATAGTGAACCTAATCGTTGTAGTGTAGTATTAGGTAAGCCTCGGGAATTGATATCTTTCTCTAGGGGAATAGGATGCTAGTGAGAAATGTACTACGCTAAGGTTGAGATTGAGGAAGATTATTTTTATCTTGTTAATTTTTTTTTAGAAAGCTAAGGGTAAAATCTCGGGGTTTGGATTTGGGGGTTGGTACTTCTACCGATTACTTCTACTATCTAATTATCTAAACTATGGGTAGTCTTATGTCTATTGCTGTGTGCTCATATGATGATTAAAAATGTGTCTACCTAGATACTATTACTCCCTAGTTATCTTTTATTGGTGGTTGAATTGTCACGTCCTTATTCTTAATGCGTTGTATTTTCTAAGGTTGTAGGGTATACTTTTATCACTAAATCTTTGAGACTACCTTAAGGTTATTGCCTACGAAATCTCTAGGTCAATCATAAACTAACTCTAAGGTTATCTTTGGATGGTTAGCCTACAAATCCGCTAAGTGACTCATAAACTAAGGTTCATAAAGATTACTCAAGCATTCAAACACAACGATAGCCTACTGCACTCCTAAGCCAATTACAATTAAGATAAGAGACAACCAATCAATAATTAATAACTAGGTTTCATAGATCTAAGCAACACAAGAAATTTAGCCGGACATGTTAAACACGCAAGCATACACACATTCAATCGAAGACATAATGAAATCAATGAAGTAAAATACTTATCTTGATGTAAAATAGGGTATGTGAACCTTAAGGTACTGTCCAAACCGGACTATAATCGGTTTAGGTTTTTACTCCACAAGTCTACCTCTTAAAATTCTGAAAATTTGATTTATATATATAGTTTTACATTCGCGACAGCGTCGCCTTATAGGTGGGACGCCGTCAGATCGCGGAACAGGGGGTATATATAAAGAACTAGGGAATATAAAAAACTCAACCATAACACCAATTGATCTTCACTTCCTTATCATCTTCTAGTTCCTTTACTACATTCTACTTCTCACCTTCTTACGGTTTGGTATTGATTTTAGTAAAATCCCGTGAAAGATTCTATTTCTCGGTTTAAATCACAGACTTGTAAAATCCCCGTGTACACATCAACATCATGTCTTACACTCCTGATTCAGTAATTTCAGAAGTACTCAAACTGTATGATGCTGTTGACAACCATGAGAATATTAGTTATACTGAACGGTTAAAGATGATGGAATCAATCAATGAGGATGTGAGATCTCCGTGTTTAGAATCTAAAGAGACAGAAATGCACCAGTCAAGGTTACAGAATGCTCTTGCAAAGGGTAAGGAAAGTTGCATTGAACCTTATCGACAACTTCATTCACACCTCATGTTACTTAGAATTGATGACAAATACACAATAGGAATTGAACGATCATGTATTACACTCTTTCGCCAAGAATTGTCATCGATTACTGGCACATTGTTATTGAACTTGGAACAATTAGAACAACAACTTAATAGGAAAAAGGTTCAAGAAGCCAGTTCTAAAGTTGCACTTCAGGTGATCAACAAACAACTTCAGTCATTCATCAAAAGGGAATACACTTCAGATTATGATTATCTGATGACTGAAATGTGCTTTAAGAATCACACTGGGATAGAAGCTAATGTGTTCAGAGAGACATTAATCCAACTCATGGATAATGTGGAGAAGTATATTGCGAAAGTTATTCGGAATGATGAAAAAGTGGATGAGTGTCGGGTATAGTTGAGAGATAGTTGTGATGAGTTGGGTAATGTTTCAGTTGAAAGATCGGATGTTGCTAAATGCAGAATAACAGAGACAACAAAGAATGATGCAACAAATTGTTCAGTAACTCATGACAGACAAGATGTGGATACAGTAATCAGAAAGGTGAATGAATGTCAAGTGCAATCAATAAATTGTAGTGTTGAAACCAGTAAGGCATCGGGTGATGGATCGGTTGACACTGAATACAGAGGCTCATAGACAGATAAGCTTGAAATAGCCAGTAGTTTAGTGACTCTTGTTACTCATGATGTGGATGCAAATATCAGACCTACAAATGAACAAGTGTCATGTGATGAGGTACCCTTAACTGTTTAACATAGTCATCTGCTAATGTACCTAAACATTCTGATCTTAATGTTGAACATGATTCTGATAAATGTTCCTTGGTTGAGGCTGAGTCTAAAAATTTCAAAACAAATGATATGGTTGATAAAAAGGCTTTTGATGAACTTTCAAACAAATTCTCAAAACTTGAAAAACATTGCATTTCACTTGAAATTGCAATACAGAGTAAAGAAGAAAGCTTTCAACTTAACAAACCATGTAAAAATCCGGAACCTCCTGAATTCCGTGACCTTTTTGAAATTAACACTTTGAAAGCTCAGCTTCAAGACAAAGAGTCAACTATCAACAATTTGAAGAAACATATGTCTAATATGCATGTGAAAAGTAATTTGGTTACAAGTAATTCTGATGTTAATACTATTGATGATATTCAAATGAGAAATGATGAATTAGCGGTTTGTGTGGCCAAATTACTAAAGGAAAATGAGTCTTTGAGAAAGCATCACATAGAACTAAGTGACTCTGTCAAAAAAACTAGAACTAAGTTAATAGAACAAACAAACTCTTTGATAGCAAATATTGATGATCTCAAAGCTCAACTTCAGGAAAAGAGTTTCACTATTGTTTCTTTAAAAAATGAGCTCAGAAAAACAACAGGGAATAGTGTGAACACTAAGTTTGCAAAACCATCAATCTTGGGGAAACCAGTTATTATACAACCGAATGCGTTTAGATCTGAATGACCAAAATTTTCAAAAACGCGGTTTGCCTCCCAAGTTGATGCGAAACAAGTTTTGACAAAACCAGTCACTTCACCTCACTTGCCTAGGAAAATTGATATGAATGACTTGTATAAGAACTCTTATCTAGAAATGGCTAGAAAAAAGGCACATAATCAAATCCGAAATAACTGATGAAGACCGATCACATGAACCTGTTGTGCATCCCCGATGTACACATTACTCTTCGAGATTGACCAGTTGTCTTATTCAGGGGAACAATACATCATCTTCATTTTACCAAAAGCATTCCAGTTATCTTCCATATAACCAATCAGCCCATAATGTACACAAGTACCCAACCAGAGTAGAGACAACAACATCACACTAACTGGTTGAATCACCGATCTCCTCTGCGGATGTCAACTCAAGAATAACTGATTAAGCTCGATCATGTGAATATGTTGTCCGACCCTAATGTACACATATATCTCCCCTGATCGTTGCGTTATCATCATAATAATCATTACATTGTGTACATGAAGCACTAACCTGAAGCACTTTATCATAAATCATATAGAAGATGTCGATATGTAATATCATCTCACGAACCAAATATTCTTTTCACATTTCTTCTAACTGAACGCTGAAGTAACACATACCAAAAGTCTCCAGAGACCATTTCCCCCAATTAGTTGGAATAATACACCAAAGGCTAAGAGTAGTTGCGTTTCGATTAAAGCTATTCCCATAGCAGATCACTCTAAGAAATCTAGATCTATTTCTGAATCCAAACAAGCTGTTTGCTCAAAGTGTCTGAAATGTATCTTTAATGCTAATCATGATAAATGTTTCACAAAATCCCTAAAGAAAGTAAATGCTCATGCAATGGTACAACCTGTTAAGTCTAGGATTTACACTAAGTCATCCACATTGCATATGAAGCAAATGAAATCAAAAGATTCGCCTAGATGGTTGCCAACTGCTAAATCTTTGGAAACTAGGAATAAGGATAAGTCTTCCACTATGCATAAGTGGATACCATTTGGTAGAATTTTTAAGGATGCTGGACTTAGGTGGATACCTACAGGAATGATGTTTACCAATGGAAATCTCAAAGTTGACCGTGAAACCCCAAAGGGTTTGGATACTAATGTCACTAACCAAAATATATGCAATCAAGTTTGTAATATTAGTGCAGCTAGTCCTTACTCAGTTGCAGATACTTCGATCCTTCAATACATGGACTGGCTTAAAGTATGGATAACAAAAGGATTGATATCTCATAACTCACGGGTTCAAGTTACTCAACATTGATATTCAATCGGCTATGACGTCTGTTCAAATCATTTCAGGCCTCGTACTTCATCATTATGGCGTCTGCATATATCTCTTCAGGCCCCGTTCCTCAAAGAAAAGAAAGGTGTACGCTTCAGTGCGCTTTATCTTCAGAAGAAGAGAAATCTTCATATTTATGACAATTCTCATCGACATTCTTCATCAACATACTTCATGTTTCTCCCATGCTCATTCAGTCATCAAGTAGATCTACGTTCATTGGTGTATACTCTTATTCACTTGTTAAATCAAAAATGGCAACTTCGGATGCAATTTTTGAGGGGGAGAAGAGTGAATATACTACATGCTGATGGATGTTTGAATAATGGTCATACGACTTAATTTTTGATTTTTGATGACTCTCCTCCAACGCCTAATGCTTCACTTACTAAGGATAACTGGGATTCATTGTTTGGGATTCATTGTTTTTCAAAGATATGTTTGATGAGTACTTCCAACCTCCAACGAATGTTGATCATCCAGCTTCTGAAGCTCATGCTTCGGTTTCTACTGACTCAACTAGTTCACCATCTAAGAAGTATTTCTCAGAATTCTCAAGAAACCTTATCGCCAGTTACTTCAAAAGGCGTTGGTAATGACTATCATGATATTGTAGTTGCACTACTGAATAATGATCCGCTCTTTGGTATTCCTTTGCCAAATCTTCACGGATTATTGTTCATGAATAATGATCCGCTCTTTGGTATTCCTTTGCCAAATCTTCACGGATTATTTTTCCTCTCATTGTGCACGCTATAAATCAACCACATGAACATTAAGGAAAATGACTACCTCATCCGCTAGAATACATTTTTGGTAAATCTTCCAGATCAGCTTCTACATGTATACCTTGAGGAAGAATGCATTGATGTTGAGGAATCATTTGCTCCGGTTCATTCAGTGGGTCAATGTTCATCCGATTGTATGTTTATTCACGTGTTGGACATTTGACACAAGTTGATTACTTCGAAGTTACTCTTTTATCACTTATTTGAGGTTGAAGTTGACATTCACAAAGGCGTGTTCTTATTTGATAACTTGCTCGGGCTTAAGAATTTGAGTTGAAGTCTTGGGTTATCTAGTTACCTGCAGTCGAGGTGGATGGTTGAAGACCTGGTTAACTATCACTATTAGGAGTTACTTTGTTTTACTCAGTGTCACACGCATATGGCGGTGTGGATAATCGCAAGAGGTGTTAATGTCTCATACTTTGCTTGAGTAGTGAGTACTTAGAAATTTGCTTGAAGCATAAATTCTCGACACCGTTCTTCCATTATTAAGTGCAAGCTTAAGATACAAATGTGGGAATTTGACTTCAGTTTCAAGTTTGGTATATCGGGTATTCTTCATCTGTGGTCACTTCAAATTGTCTACATATGGGTTGATAAAGATAGTCAGAGAGATTTTCCGTTGCAGTTGATCCTCATAGGATTCATTTAGGCTATTTGAGTTCTTCTCACAAGATTTCGAGTTTTTTGGTATATTATGTTTTGCTGAATCTGAGGTATCAAAACCAGCAAGGGGGAAGGAGACATATATCTAAAAGCACAACGAGTACACATGATGAACTTAACACTTCTACCTGATTGAAGTTATCCCGGAAAGACAATGGTCATAACCGTAGAGAAACTCAGTGTTTAACTCGTAGCCTTTGGTGTATTATTCCAACTAATTGGGGGAAATGGTCTCTAGAGACTTTTGGTGTGTGTTACTTCATCGTTCAGTTAGAAGAAATGCGAAAAGAATATTTGGTTCGTGAGATGATATTGCATATCGACATCTTCTATATGATTTATGATAAAGTGCTTCCGGTTAGTGCTTCATGTACACAATGTAATGATGATTATGATGAGATCGCAACGATCAGGGGAGATATATGTGTACATCAGGGTCGGACAACATATTCACATGATCAATCTTAATCAGTTATTCTAGAGTTGACATCCGCAGAGGAGATCAGTGATTCAACCAGTTAGTGTGATGTTGTTGTCTCTACTCTGGTTGGGTACTTGTGTACATTATGGGCTGATTGGTTATATGGAAGATAACTGGAATGCATTTGGTAAAATGAAGATGTTGATGTATTGTTCCCCTGAATAAGACAACTGATCAATCTCGAAGAGTAATGTGTACATCGGGGACGCACAACAGGTTCATGTGATCGGTCTTCATCAGTTATTCCGGATTTGATAACCGCTAAGACGATCAATGTCTTAACTTGTTACCTCATTGTTCTCATGTTCTTCGGGGTGCTGAGCTTTATTCAATGAGACTGTTTCTCTTCTCATTCTTCTTCTTGGGAAAATGGTCTTTATTCGAAGATTGTCGGTATGGGGGGAAGCTACCAAAGACTCACTTTCTGCAGGCTCAATTTCTGACTTCCATTCAAAAGCCTCGGAAGCTTTGGTGGTGAAAGTTTTAGGGATGACGACTTCTATCTTCTACAACGGGGTTGCTCGATATCCTTATCTCGGTACTCGTATCATCATCTTCTTAGACTATATCATCTAATTTATCTGTGTATATATTTTTCAAAAAGCAAAATACAAAAATATAAAACCAACAAAATCAAAATAGAAAACTATAAAACCAACAAAAACCCATAAAAATCAGAAAATTTAAAAATTCTAAAAATATGTTTTCTCAAGACATGTCTTCTGGTATCGATAACATCTACGGTCTTAGAAATGTCATTCAATAATGGCACGGGACTTTAGATGAAGTTCGAGCAGGAGGTGTAAATATTTCTTTCCAAAACATGTCTCAAAATATGGCTTACAGTTATTTCAGACTGTAACCCGCGCTTCAAAATATGGCTTGCAGTTACTTCAGACTGTAACCCGTGCTTAAAACTATGGTTTGCTATTATTTCAGATAGCAACCCGCTCTTCAAAGAAAGGAAAGTGCTGCGCTAAACCAATTTTCAAATATTTCGAGCACTTATCCTAAAACAAAAGAGGAAAGTATGTCGAAGGACTGCTATTCCTACTCAAATATTTTTCCTTCAAAAATTCTTCAGAAAAATATTTGTTTTAACAAAATGGTGGTAAATGAGTTGCTTGAAAAACAATCAGTATCAGAGTTTTCGTAAAAATTTGAAAACTCAATCAATGACTTCAGTGCTTTTAAACTTTTTAGAAAAATAAGTCATTGATTGAGGGGGAGAATGTTTTCAAATCTATATCATCTAACGAGATTATCTAATTATCCTATATGCTTAATTGAAAAATGATGTTAACCTACGTTGAAGGACTAGGTGCCAAGGATAATATTGTTAGGTTTAGATGATTAGAGTTTGAGGAACACATTATTC
Source organism: Chrysanthemum seticuspe (assembly GCA_019973895.1). NCBI lineage: Eukaryota > Viridiplantae > Streptophyta > Magnoliopsida > Asterales > Asteraceae > Chrysanthemum > Chrysanthemum seticuspe. The sequence continues at coordinate 206,171,119 of BPTQ01000001.1, forward strand.
CCATGCCTTTGTATGATCTGATTGATATGTTGAAATTGACTTGTATTAGTCGATTGCTATTTGGGTGTTGTCGACCACCATATATCTGTATGTGTGTTCACTAACGTATGCAGGTATATTGGTATATAAGAATGTTCCCGATCCGGATCCCACAATTGAAGATGATTGGATGCCGAAAGGAAAGGGTAACTATATCTTGGGTTGACAAATGAAGAAACGGAGCTTAATTGGACTTCTATGGAGAGTTGGCATGGAAAAATGCAACGTAAGAGGTCTCACTGCATCAGCAAGTGGTTTTCTTCATCAGCAAATGAAGAAACGGAGCTTAATTTGACCTCAGTTGGCATTAAAATGCAACGTAAGAAGTCTCACTGCATCTGCAGACGGTTTTTCTTCCAAGCCCTACAGCAACAACATAAGCTTCTCAACCACCTAACGTATCTTTGTGCAGAATACCATTTTTAAACAATTTTGAAAAAATTTGATTAAATTGTTTTGAAAATGAAAAAATATTGTTTTGAAAATTAATTGGACTTAATTTTGAAAATCACCGGACTTCATTTTATCAAAACTTAAGTCACTCAATCATCGATTACTGTCATGGATTGAGGGGGAGTGTGATTTAAAATAAAATATTTTCAAACGATATTTCATCAAAAAGTCCGTTTGTACAAAATAAGTGGTGATCTAAAGATTTAATGTTATGTCATGCTATGATTTTCTTTAAAACTCAAAGATCTTACAAAATGAAATTTTTTCTGTTCTTGTTTGATTGTGAAATTGTTTTATTTTACTTAAAGATCTCTTAAAACTTTCATACCTGACACTACCAATCTTTAATGTCTTAAAATGGTCCTTATCTTTCATTTGTCAAAATCAAATCTTGCCACGTCTTTCCCCAAAATTTTCTAAATGATTTAAATCTTTTGGGATCACAAATCTCAAATGGTTTGAAATTTCTGATCGGGGTAGAGATCGTGATTTAAATCTCAAATCTGTTTTTAATGGAATTGGTTTTAGTCCTTCAAAGGCACTCCTGCCTCCATGTGCCAAACGATTTCAATATACATAATGCACATGTTGAGGGGGAGCATTTATCCAAAAACAAGATGAGTTTTTAAATCAGGTACATTTTCTCACATGTTTTCTAAACCTTATTAAATCACTTAGGATCCAAAATCTCAAAGGGTTTGATATTTTTCATCGAGGGAGAATTTGTGATTTAATAATGAAATTTGATAAAAGGTGATCGTTTTGATTCAAGTGTGCATACTGCTCTCTCGTATGTGCTAAACGCTTTCGAATCTCGAAGCACATATTGAGGGGGGACAAATGGTTTCTTAATGGATTTTGTGATCGTGGATGTACTTCAAAAGAACTCTTTCCTCTAAGTGATAAAATTATTTCAAATATCCTACGCACATATTGAGGGGGAGAATTTTACCAAGAAAATCAAATGGCTTTTTCTACGAAAATTGTGATCAAGAAATTATTTAAAAGAACTCTTGCCTCCATGTGTTAAACAATTTCAAGATCATATGCACATGTTGAGGGGGAGCATTTCTAAATGATCAAAACTATTAAGGTACAAAATGCTTTGATTTTATATCACAAGTACCTTGATTGATTTTCCAAATGATTTTTCAATTGGTTTTAAGGAAGAATGAATTGTACCAAAAGACCAACCATCTTACTTTATGCATGGAGTTATAAGGATGGTGAGGTTAGGTATTAGTTCCCACGATCCGTCAGAACCAGAGGGATCTACCTAGGGACATTCCACTAGATAGTGTAGAGTCCTTAGATATATTGAAAAATGGAGAAAAGTGAGATATGGGAAGAGTGCCGACTGAGACAGAGCTAGTACTGGAATAAACCCAACAAGGTTCTAGTAATGAAGTCTCGGTAAGCACTGAAGGGGTTGAAGAATGAAAAAGAAATGAATGTGAAAATGGGTGAAAAGAAATAGCCCTCCAATAATTCAACCTTAGGGCAGAAACCGGGTTCAATGCATATGCTACTGGTGTCCACTAAGGTAACACTGGTATTGAAGACAAGACGTCATGGACCCAGTGACGCACTGCACTAAAACTTCCCAAGCTACTCAAGTTCCTCTTAAAAGGGCTTGTTTCATTCTCACGGGGAACCTACATAATCTATCGACTTTCTCTTAGAGATTGTTGATATTGAAGAAGGAGACCCTCTCCCTAGTCTCCGGCATAGGAACCAAATGTGCACTATTGAGTCTAGAGCCAAGAGATCATCCACAATATCTCATTAGGACACTAAATTAATGAAGACTTGTTGTTTCACACAATGTGGAAAGTAAGTAGATATTGAGAGTCCTATGCATTATCCTTGTGGTATTGCCAGAACATCCGAGTGATATGTAAAAATATTCACGGTGAAGATGGAAATCCTTCTAGAGCCAACATCAAACAATCTCTTGGTGGGTAGCATGTGAGATCTTTTCTAAAGATCAAGCTTGTGACAACTGGACAGAAACGATGGGGCGATTCACTCTTGAATCTACCTTGGTCCAGGATTGGAATTGACGAATACTTTTGGAAAAACCGTTCGATGTGCAAACCTTCTTTTCTCTAGCACGTCGAATGTGTACTCATGTTTTCAAACACAAAAAGTATCTATGATTGAAAAAATACTTTTGGAAAAACCGTTCGATGTGCGAATCTCTTCTTTTCTCTAGCACATCGAATGTGTACTCTTTTCAAATACAAAAGGTATTTTTGATTGAAAATTGATCTTTCTCATAAAACCTTCGTAGTATTGCAAAACTCTTTATCTTAAGCAATACGCGATTGTTTTCAAATCATTTTTCATCAATCAGTGAATCTCAATTCGCTGGTTCACTCACTCTGTGTTGTCTTCTTTGAGACGTTCCGGTTTGAGAACGGCTAGAACAGCTGCGAAACCCTATCAAAGAGATTCTTTGGAATTATACTTGATCACAGGCAGTACTTGTACTGATCAACGAGGAACCGTGGGCCGTGTACCTCAATTCAACGAAAGTGATCAAAGACACTTTCGTGTGTTTTATTGCTAACTGTTGTTTGTAGGTACATTTGGACGGTTGCAGCTGATCAGAATTAAGAAGTCAATCCAAAGACGCATGCTCACCGCATCCACACTTAATTGAAGAAATCATGACTTGTGCATATCTACATAACCTGGCTCTGATATTTTTATACTATGCTTCTGCTACGCTGCTGCAAATATCATATTCTAGTAAAGCTTCAACTACTTTGATGAAAAGATGTCATGATCCAAAAAGTGTGAGCATGTCGGTCCGAAAGTCACAACTTCACATGATGGCAACACAATAAAGGGTGATCCAGAGATTTACTGTGGCTGATGATCTCAATTAAAGCTCGAAGATCACCAAAGATGTGGATCAGTATAAAAGCCTCCACTTAAAGTACAAAGTTATCGGACTTTAAAGAATCACTGCTAAAGCACAAAGATGCAGATGTTAAAAAATTTATGTCTACGAGCTCAAGACTGAAGATTAAATAGAATGCTAGGATTCGAAATGTAAAACATAGGGTGACCTCCCTTAGGGGGAGATTGTTAAGAATTAGAAAATTCCATAGTGAAGTATCGGTCACCCCAAATATAATCTATGTTAGCTCGTAGACATTACGTTATTTACTAGTTATTTATTTTAGTGCAACACCATGGAGGAAGGACGGGTCTTTACCCACTGTATGCCTGATCCACAGTCCGAAGGAGGACGTTTATTGTGTAACTATAAATACCCTCTACCTCCCTAGGTAGAGGGTTGGACCTTTCTCATTCTTAATCTAACCTTCTATGTTTTCTTTCACTTTCTCTCTCTAGAAAGGATCCCACTTTCTCTCTCTAAACTCTATCTCATTCGATCCATTGTTGAGCTTATTTGTGTGTTTATGAAATCCAATTACTAACAGAAATTATATACTAGCACCTCACAAGGGGTGTTTGGATTCTCTCATCTCTCGGGTGTATATGAAATATAGTAAATGGAAATGGAAGATAAACACTCATTAACCGGTCATAGTACATAGATTACCATAGGCTTGAGACTAGATCAAACATCCACCGCTTTGGCTTAAGCGCCTAGGAACAACTATCTAAGAGGTCTTTTAAAGGGTTGTAACGTTAGGCTTACGGTAGGGAAACAAAGGGTTTGGTTGGATAGGCGATTTAGTGGTGGCAAGTCAAAAATCTTATGTTACAAGCATGAAAAGAATGGAGTTGCTAAGCCAAGACTCGACTTACTAAACTCTAGATACTTGAAACAAACATACATAAATATAAAGATAGATGTAGGATGGTAGCCTTTTTTTTCTCACACTATTTTTTTTCTTTTTTTTTCGATTTCTTTTTTGATTTTTATTTTATTTTATTTATTTATTTATTTTTGCATACACTTTTACTCTACCATCCTCTATAATAACATCAAAATATAAAGGATTTATAGGAGCATCCCTACACTTGAGTTTTTATTACTCTAACACTCATTTGACCCGAATTGAAAAGATCAAAACACTTGGAGTACTTTATTACGTAAATAAAGGGAATTTGAATTTAACGTTCTTTCCCGTCACTCCATAAAATTTTACTTTACCCATGAGCCCCAATCATTCCAAAACTGTGTACAGAAGATATGACTCGACTTAGCAACCATGCAAGTAACTAGATAATTAAACTAAGGGTTTAGTATGATAACAATAATGCACTAAAGGTGAGTGCATACAAGGTAGGCTAAGGCGATTTGGGTATACATTTGGGAGCCACGAAAAGGATAGGCTCTGAGGGGTTAACTAGGGGTATCGTGAACTAAAAATGAGTACATCACAAGGGTGTGGGGTAATTACTCAACCGATGTGGAAGAAGTAATTATAATACGGGTATCAAACAAAGGTTATCCTAATGCCTCTTATCATTTAGTTATTCCTAACTACACAAGTGTAGTCTCACTAGTGATCTCGGAATGCATCACAAAACAATATCTAGAATCTATCATACTATCGGTACACTCTCAAAGCATTTAAGGTGAATGCTTTAATTCCTATAGATCTAGGGGCGAACCTCACATTTTTGGGGTGGAATGTTAGTGGTAAAATGTTTTTGTGCTAGTCATATAGCTCCTATCCATGAGACGCTTTATTAAGACTAAAGACCCACTCGTACATGTCATGAAATTTTTTAAATTTGGCGCTAAAATTTCCCTAACAAATATTTCTCATAGCTTATTACACAAATGAAATAGGACAAGACAAATAATCAAGGGTAAGCATAGTTTCAAAGTTCATGTTTTACTCTCCCTCCTTACACTTAAACTGAACATTGTCCCCAATGTTCCCCGAAAGTATCAAAGTTATAATAACGGAAGGTAATTAAAAGAGAAATAAACTAGTACTCCCCTGATTAGCTCGGTAGGATCCGTGTGAAGTAGTGGTTAAATTCTTTCCAAGAAGAATGTACGCGTGATAAGCTTCATCCAATATTATGTTTCTTCTTCTTGATAAATAAAACCTGCACACTTTAAGAAAATAGACGAAACCTTCGCGTAAAATCAGCGGTAAAACTATATATGACTCATCTACACTGGGATATAATGCTTGTGGAATGGATGTTTGCAGATTTTTTGGAAAATTAAGACCTGAGAATTTCCAACAATTTATAAGTAACACAGAAAACGAGAGAAATTTAATAAGCTGGAAAAAGTCCTGCAAAACATCCATTATGACTCGATACAAACATTTGACTCTAACAAACACACATATATATTAATTTCAATAATCGTAGCTCTCATGTTCATGTTCTTTTAAAAACGTGTGTAATCTTCCCTACACTTATCCTTTTTGTAAAATACCTTTATATGTAATTAAGACGAGGTTAAAGACAAAATAAAGCATTTTCACAAATTCAAACATGAGAACATACAATAATGAAAAGATATATGACACACAAACAAGCAAACAATTAAGCATTGGTTGCCTCCCACGAAGCGCTTTTCTTTGTTTATGAGTCTTGTAGCTAGACTCGAAGTCGTGCTCCTACGTGACTTCTTTACCGTTCTTATTTTCTTTCACTAAGCCTTCATCATAAGGTTGTAAACGTTGTATGCTTACTGTAAACTCTCTCCCAACGTCATCTATTATGATAACAGTTTCATTTTTTAGATTAGTTTCTTTCACCGTATAGGGTCCAAACCATCTTGGCTTATTCCTTCCTCTTAATGCTTTTATTCTTGATTTATACAAAAGCACCATTTCTCCATTCAAAAATTCTCTAGGGTTCTTTTGAGGCTGTGATTTTGTCATGTTTATGTTTCCTAATTTTTTATCACGTTTCCACAATGTCGCATTTAACCCTTGACCCATAAATTCTCTAAGCCCTCTTTCCCATTCATTAATTTTTTTCTTAACAATGTTATTGGAGACCTGCGAATTCTTATCATTTATCTTCTCCATAATCTTCAAAGGATATCTCAGAACAATAGGTATCCTAATTTGTCCTTCGCCACTTTTGAGTATCATGATACCCTCACCGCATTTGATGGTTGCCTTGGCGATGGCCAGAAAAGGTGTTCCAAGAATTAATGGCATGTTTCTATCTTCCTCAATGTCTATGATCACAAAGTCTACCGGATAGACAATACTGGCCACTTCAATTAAGACATGCTCTGATATTCCTACGGGATAAACATACGTGTGATTTGCTAGGGAAAGTCTAAGATTGGTCTTGGTCGGCTCCTCCTTAGTCAACTTACTATAGACTGATAGCGGCATTATGTTTACATCGGATCCCTGATCGGCTAAGGCATTTATATTCCCTGAGATTTCTCGTTCTTTAGTTACTGGTTTTCTCAGATTCAACTCGTACATAGGTCCCATAGGCATGGTGTCATATTCTTCTTTTATTTAACCTACGAGGGCTTTCCTAAGAATCTCATTGTATCTAAAGCTATTCACTTGGTTAACAATTGTTTTCTTATTGATCTCATGCTTAAGGTAGTATTCAATGATCTCGGGTTCATTATTAGTCTCAGCCTCATCCTTTTCCTTATTGTCCTTGCTACTCTCAATTTCTTTCTTCTCAGCTACTCCACCCTCATCGGAAACAATGGAAATGACGTTAACAAATGAAGTGGGTGAAGGGTGATCATCGTTTCTCACTAACACCTTTTTGGGAACTTTTTCTAGTGTACTCTTTCACCAAGTTCATCATCTTCGTCATTTTTTCCAGCATTTCCTCCCTTTGCCTATAAACCACTTCTTCAAATTTGGCTAATCTTTTCGAATGGGCTGCCATGTATTCTCTCATTTGTGTCTTGAAGCTTGGTGAGAGTGGAATTGGAGAGGTAGAACGGAAGAGTCGTACGGAATTGGGATTTTGTTCTCGGCTTGGTGATTCAGAGAGAGGTGTTGGGTGGTTGGCAGAGTTAATGGAATTAACCGATGCTTGAGGAATTGGTCCAGGTACTCTCTTTTGCCTTTCAATTAGATAGTCGATCCTTCTTTCAAGAGCACTAATTTGCTCTTCTAACGTTGGAAGGCTCATGAGGAATTGATATGGCATTAACCATTCTTATGGGGGTTTCATGGGATTCACTCCAATTTCCGTAGCTTTGATTGGCAAGCTCTTCTATTACATCCCATTATTCTTCTGCGTTGAAATCGCTGAGCCTTCCACCGGTTGCTCGATCAATAGATTGCTTGGTGAGGAAGTTGGTATGATCGTAAAAGATTTGGACTTGAAGCCAAAGATCAATGCCAAGATGAGGGACTTTATGGAGCAAGTCCTTGAATCGAGTCCATGCCTCGTAGAGAGATTCGCCTTGATGTTGTTGGAACGTCAAGATGTCCTTCCTAAGTTTGGTAGTTCTCTTCTGTGGCAAAAATTGGAAAAGGAAATGAGTGGTGAGATCATCCCAACTTGAGATGGATCCGGCGGGAAGTCGCTCAAGCCAATTACTAGTTTGGTCTCGTAGAGAATATTGGAAGAGACGTAAGCGCGTGGTCTCCCGTGTGGTAGCATCAAGGTCGATGGAATCAATGATTTTAAGGAAGTCCTTGAGATGCTGATTAGGATCTTCGGAATGAAGTCCATGGAATGCACATCCGTTTTGCACCAACCGGATGGTGTCGGATCGCTGGGCCGTAGTTTGAGCTTGATCGGGGAGCTCAATAGTATTCCTATAGCCTTGGTGGCTTGGTCTAGAGTATTCACCAAGAGTACGGCCTCTTGGCTGGTCAATGAGTTGTGGTGGGTTATCACCTTCCTTGATGAAAAGTGATGGGATTACTAACAAAGGCACGAAGAAGGGGGATAGACTACGAGGAAGCTAAAAATGAGAAAAAAATATTACTTGATAGGAATCAAGCAAGGGGACCTAAACGAAATAGAAATCTAACTAGCTATTCTATTCCCCGGCAGTGGCGCCAAAAACTTGATGCGCGTATAACGCGTTCAGGGTCAAAGAAACTTCCTTTTCGTCGAGCAAGTTTTTCAACACCCTAGGCAGTGAACCTAATCGTTGTAGTGTGGTATTAGGTAAGCCTCTGGTATTGATATCATTCTCTAGGGGAATAGGAATGCTAGTGATAAATGTATTATGCTAAGGTTGAGGTTGAGGAGGATTATTTTTTATCTTTTTATATTTTTTTAGAAAGCTAAGGGTAAAATCTCTGGGTTTGGATTTGGGGGTTGGTAATTCTACCGATTACTTCTACTATCTAATTATCTAAACTATGGGTAGTCTTATGTCTATTGATGTGTGCTCGTATGATGATTAAAAATGTGTCTACCTAGATACTATTACTCCCTAGTTATCTTTTATATGTGGTTGAATTGTCACGTCCTTATTCTTAACGCGTTGTGTTTTCTAAGGTCGTAAGGTATTCTTTTATCCCTAACTATTTGAGACTACCTTAAGGTTATTGCCTACTGATGACGTATAGTATGTATTGCAGGACCACGAGGTCCAATACACACTACATACATACTGGGCTCAGACCTAATGATTACAAATCATAGGCCTACAGTAAGCCCAATGACTAGATTGGCCATGGTCTAGGATTTGAGATGCGCGCAAGGCACATAACGGGCTGAACCCTCAACCGTTAGACTCCTTACGTCCGCATCCGCAATTAACACGGAACTCTTACCCGCCAAGGGTCCGGCTCCGGCAACTAACCACTATATGCGAGAATCTAGGAAACCCCAGCGGCAAACCTCGCCTATAAAAGGGGGCTCTAATCCCCATACAAGGTACAACTTTCTCTCTCATAAAAACACATATACAACTGCTTTCCCTCTCAAGAATGTGTGCTTACTCTCACGCCGGAGTCTTATCGAGGGGTCCGTCCCCACGGTAAGACTAACGGTTTACCTTTCTTGTGCAGGGATCCCATCCAAACTACTTGAATTAGTACAAGATTGATTCACCCAAAAGCTTCCCGGCCTAGTCCAGCAAGCTACGTCCAAGCTTTCTATAACCCATTGCACAAATTGTACTAACAAGTTGGCGCCATCCGTGGGACCCAGTACACAACTGCGTTCCGAAAAAGAAGAAAATGCCTACCGAAAGAGCTCGTTCCGACCCTAACCCCGCCACATCTTCCGTGGTGCGGAACAAGGGAGAGAAGAAGAACATGATATATCTGGAAGGATCTGATGGGTCCGCAACCAGTACAGCCATCAAGAAGTACTGTGATAAGTACTAAGATCAGATCTTAACTTTTGTGACAGAGAAAGTTCAGAAACAAGAAGGAAGAATCAAGGCTAGAGAAACGATGAAAGCCCGATTAGACTTTAGCGAAGCATCTCAGCAATCCGAGTCCGGAAAACAGGTGCGAAGGAAGGATCTGAGAAAGAAGATCGAATCTCAGAAGCGACGTAACACGGGGGAGAACTTTAAGCCAAGACGCAGCCGACCCACTTCACCACGAAAGAAAACTGCCGAAAATGAGGAAGTGTTCAGGGGGTCGCGCAAAAGCACGTTCAAAAGGTAGGGAAGCAGAGAAAGAAGTATCTCCACGCGTTCCGGGAGTACCGGGAGAACTAAATGTCGCATATCCAAGGAAGATGGGGGTGATCACCGCCATTCTTCGCAAAAGACGGAAACCTACTCTGGGGGATACGAAGGCAGTCGATCATACTCCCGAAGGTCCGATCGGCACTCCAAAAGTGAAGGAAACGGAGAAGAACACTGGAGTTCCGGATCAAAGAGGCAAAAGTCAAATGTCGAGAATGATGATTTAGCTAGGCCATGGGTATGCAAGGAGACCGACCCGCTCACTTCGCGTATCCGCTATTTCGACATGCCTAAAAGGACACGAATGCCTACTAATGTGAAGACATATGATGGAAGCGAAGATCCAGAAGACCACCTAAAAAATTTTCAGGCAGCGGCCAAGGTAGAACGTTGGGCTATGCCAACATGGTGCCACATGTTCAACTCTACCCTCACCGGATCTGCTAGGGTGTGGTTCGACGATCTTCCGGCAGAGTCGGTTGACAATTATGACGAATTAAAGGAAGTTTTCCTGTCAAATTTCCTTCAGCAAAAGAAGTGCATAAAAGATCCAGTGGAGCTTCACCATATCAAACAAAAGGAAGGAGAAACCACAGAAGAATTCGTGAAAAGATTTAAAGTGGAGAGTAGGGATGTCAAAGGAGCTCTGGAAGTTATGAAGGTTTCTAGTTTCATGCATGGAATCACTAACCCTGAATTAATCAAGAGGCTGCACGATAATATACCCAAATCGGTAGACGAAATGATGAGGGTAACTGCATCTTTCCTCCAGGGGAAGTAGCCGCCGGCAACCATGAAACGAAGAGGATGCTACCCCAGGTGCAATGGAAACCGCATGAGTCCGGACAAAAACAAGGCTTCAAAAGAGGATACAGAAACTCGCTCCAAATGGATCAGAAGCAGGACAGGTTCACCCTCCTTTCCAAAATGGCCAAAGAAATATTGGCACTAGAAAAGGCAAAGTTTAAGACTCCTCCTCCAATGCTTACGCCGATTGAGAAAAGAAACGGCAACAAGTATTGCGAATTCCATGGAGAAGTAGGACACAACACAGACGTGTGTATGCACCTCAAAAGACAAATAGAAGAATTGCTGAGAACTGGAAAGCTGTCAAACATAATAAAAGAACTCAAGCAAAATAGTGGCAAGGATCAGTCCAAAACACTCAAGAAAGGAGAGACGTCAGGAAAAGATAAGCCCCTGGCAATCTTGATGGTGCAATCTCAGCAGCGGGTGATCAGACAGAAAGTTACGCAAAGTTTCTCTCCAGGCCAGAACATCTCATTCCCACCACTCACGGGAGAAGAGGGGAATGACGGACCAATGGTAATCGAAGCATAAATAGGAGGACATTTTATACATAGAATGTATGTCGATGGAGGCTCTGGGTCAGAAGTTTTGTATGAACACTGCATCGAAAGGCTCTGGCTAGAAATAAGAAAGCAAATGATACTTGCTAGAACCCCCCTCATGGGATTCAGCGGAGAGATAATTTGGCCAATTGGGCAGATATCATTACTAACTAAAATTGGAGACGGCGAGCATTCAGCGTCAGCATTAATGAATTTCATGGTGGTTAGGTCCCAGTCGCCATATAATGGGATCATAGGAAGGCCTGGAATGCGGAAGCTACAGGCTGTACCTTTGACAGCACATGGGATGATGAAAGTCCCGGTGAAAGGCGGAGTGCTCACGATCCGCAGTAGCATAATGGTCTTATTAGAATGTACTATGGTTTCCGAACCAACACCACAGCCCGTAACAGAAAAGCAAAGTGAAAAACGAATACATGTGGCAATACATCAGAGTATCCGGAACAAACAATAGCCATTGGATCAACCTTGTCAGCTGAAGGGCGGAAAAAGTTATGTGAACTGCTAAAGCAAAACCTGGATATATTCGCATGGTGTCCAGCCGACATGACGGGCGTTCCAAGGCACATAGCAGAACATAGCTTAAACATACGGGAAGGATATACTCCAATAAGGCAAAAGAAAAGAGGTCAAGCACCGGAAAGGAGTAAGGTGATACAAGAGGAAGTGGGAAAACTCGTGGACACAGGAATAATGAGGGAAATACATTATCACAGCTGGCTGGCTAACCCAGTAATGGTGGCAAATCATGACGGGAGCTGGAGAATGTGTGTGGACTTCAAAGACCTTAATAAAGCATGTCCGAAAGATGGTTACCCTTTACCAGAGATAGATTGGAAAGTAGAATCGCTCTGCGGATATCCCTTCAAATGCTTCCTAGACGCGTATAAAGGCTATCACCAAATCCAGATGGTAAAAGAGGATGAAGAAAATACAGCCTTCATCACAAACCAAGGAACATTTTGCTACACAAAAATGCCATTTGGGCTGAAAAATGCAGGAGCAACATACCAGCGGCTGGTGGACAAAGCTTTCCACAAACAGATTGGCAGAAACTTAGAGGTATATGTCAATGATCTAGTGATCAAAAGCCGCTCGGAGGCAGAAATAATAAGAGATATAGCGGAAACTTTCAAAACATTAAGGGAAATAAACATGAAGCTGAATCCTAAAAAGTGTACCTTCGGAATAGAAGAGGGAATGTTTTTAGGATACACAGTAAACACTAAAGGAATTAAAGTATGCCAAGCAAAAGCAGAGGCCGTACTAAGCCTCCCATCCCCAAAATGCCTTAAGGATGTACAAAGGCTGAATGGAAAACTAGCAAGCTTTAACAGATTCTTGGCTAAATCCGCCGAAAAGTCACTACCATTCTTTAAAACACTCAAAAAGTGTACGAAAAAGAGCGACTTTCAATGGACACAGGAAGCGGAGGAAGCTTTTAAGAAAATTAATGGGATGATAGCAAACCTCCCTACCCTAACCGCACCTCAGGAGAAAGAAGAACTAATAATATACCTAGCGGCGGCAAGAGAAGCAGTCAGTGCGGTTCTCATGACAGAAAGGGAAGGCAAGCAAATGCCAATATATTTTGTGAGCCGAGCCCTGCGAGGACCAGAAATAAATTACACACCAATGGAGAAACTAGTCTTATCCTTAATACATGCTACAAAGCGGCAGAAGAGGTATTTCCAAGCACATACGGTAGTAGTTATCACGGACCAACCAATCAAGCAAATACTATCAAGGCCAGAAGTCGCAGGTAGATTACAAAAGTGGAGCATTGAGTTGGGAGAGTATGACATACAATACAGACAAGGAACATCCATTAAAGGAAAGATTCTAGCAGATTTCATAGTAGAGCGTCCAAAAGACGATGAAGAGGACGAACCAATGGAAGTGGAAGAACTTCCGCCACCATGGGTTCTGTTCACGGACGGCTCATCTTGCATAGACGGCTGTGGAGCAGGCCTCATATTGACAGATCCTCAAAGAACAGAGTTTACTTACGCTTTAAGGTTTGGTTTCAACACAACAAATAACGAAGCCGAATACGAAGCCTTGATAGCGGGGTTACGGATAGCAGAAAAAATGGGAGTCAAGAACGTGCAAGCAAATGTAGAATCAAAACTGGTGGCAAACCAAGTCAATGAAACATACATTGCGAAGGAATCAGGAATGATTCAATACCTGGAAAAAGTAAAAGAACTCCTAAAGAACTTCCGGATGTTCTCAATCAAGCAAGTGCCCAGGAGTGAAAACAAAAAGGCAGACGCGCTAAGCAAAATGGCTTCTACTAGCTTCACACATCTAAAAAAGCAAGTGCTAGTGGAAGAGCTGGGTTAAAAGTCAATAGAAGAAGCACCGCTCATAGCAACCACGGAAGAAGAGGGGTATACATGGATGACACCAATCTATGAATATCTAACCAAAGAAACACTACCAGCGGAGAAGGAGAAGGCGCGAGAAGTTAAAAGAAAATCACAAAGGTTTGCAGTAATTAATGGGATACTTTAAAAGAAATCTTTTCTGGGACCATGGTTACGGTGCGTTGGTCCCCTCCAAGCTAACTATGTGTTACGAGAAATCCATGAAGGATCTTGCGGAATGCACGCGGGGACAAGGTCCGTAGTGGCCAGAGCCCTGCGTACCGGGTATTACTGGCCTATTATGCACGACGATGCTCGAAAACTGATCCAAGCATGCAAAAGCTGTCAGGTACACAAGCCAGTTCCGAAACATCCGCAAGAAAGTTAACGCCTATCACTTCCCCATGGCCATTCCACAAGTGGGGAATCGACATTGCAGGACCCCTACCAGAAGGGCCTGGGAGAGTCAAGTTCCTCATCGTGTGTTAGGAATTGGAAATTCCATAAGAAAAGAGTCGGTCACCCCAAATGTTATCTAGCCTAAGTTAGCTCGTAGACTTGTCGTTATTTATGTTATTAAGTAGTTTATTAGTTAGTTTAGTGCAACACCGTGGAGGAAGGACGGGTCTTTACCCATTGTATACCTGATCCACAGGCCGTCAGGAGGTCGTTTAGTTTGTGACCTATAAATACCCTCTACCATGCAAGGTAGAGGGTTGGATGTTCATTTGGAATATAATATTCCACAAGTTTCTCTTTCTAAAACATCCCACTTTCTCTCTCTAGAAATCATCTATACGCCTAAGTGTGTTTGTGTTATGATGTGTATATGAAATCTAATATGTTACAAATGGTATCAAGAGCCATGATTTGATCATCTCTTACATATCCTTGGATTTCTAGTGATTTTTAGATGGTTTTAGCGCTTGAGAAAGTTTAGTGGTTTTTGCATCATTTTGATCATTTCTAGTGTTAGAGTTTGAATCTTGGGTGTAGTTTTATGTTTAGAATCATTGTATGTGCTTGGGTTTTGATTTGGTAAGCTTGAATCATCGTGGTTGGGTTGTTTTTGGATTGAAAAGTGGTGTTTATGTGTTTTTCTAGCTAGCGACTTGAGCCACGGATAAATTGTCTTGGTAGCAACTTGCTTTGTAATTTGGTAGCGAGTTGTAGTTGAAGTTCTTAGCGAGTTGAGCTAGCGACTTGTCTATTGAGACAAGCCAACAAACATTACACTTAGTGGATTCTCCACTACGGGTAGCGACTTGGTGAAAGTTAGTGACTTGTACTTAAGCCTGTTAGCGACTTGGTGTTAGCGATTTGGTGCCTAGCGAGTTGCTCTTTAGCGACTTTACAACTTAGCGACTTGGTTCTTAGCGACTTGCTGTCAAAATTTTGCTAGCGACTTGGATCTTAGCAAGTTGTTATATAGCGACTTGACTGTGTTTTACCGACTTGGGATTATAGAGACTTGGTACTTAGCGACTTGGTTCAAGATTACTTAGCGACTTGGTTCAAGGTTATTAGCGACTTGGTTGATTCTTGTCTGTAATATGGTTTTCTCTTGATTTAGTAAAATCCCGTGAAAGAATCTATTTCCCGGTTTAATCATAGAGCTATAAAATCCCGTTTAATATGTAAACATGTCTACCAACGTACCTACAATCATCTCCACTGTAGCTGAGGTCGTTTATGCAGAAGATACTAGTCAACCCACAATGTCCTACATCACTGATCCTTTAATCACCAAAGTACTTGCACTCTATGATACCTCACAGAATAATGAAATAGGCTGCTACCCAGAATGCTCTACTGTGAATGATTCAGGAACTTATAATCAAAACAATTCTGATGAGTCACTCATAACATTGTCAAATGATGCAAAGCAATTGGAATGCAACATTGAGCCCTTTCAACTACTTCATCAGCATCTCAAACTACTGTTATCCACAACCATGGATCGAACAAGCAGTGCTCTCCTTCGTCAGGACTTTCCCACCTTGACAAGAACTGTGTCACTTAACTTAGAACAACTGAGGTTTCTAATTACCAAAGAAAAGTTCTCAACTGATAAATCTAATGCAGCTCTTCAAGTTATCCTCAATCAATTTCAGCCACTTATCCGGGGGGAATATTCCTCATATTTTGATGATGACATGACTGGAATTTCATTCAAGAAACACACTGGAATGGAAATTCCTGAGTTCAGAAACACCTTTATTCAACTTATGGATAATATGGAAATATACATTAAGGAAGCTGCTCAAGTGAATGACAAGCTGAATGAATTGAATGGGTGTCAAGTGATGTTAAGGGAAGATTGTGATAGGTCATGCAATGGATCAGTTGAACAAATGAGTGATACCGAATGCAGAAGTTCTGTTGCAATAAAGGAGGATGACAACAACTATACTGATCTCAAAGACTCAGAGTCCGATAAGGGTGAAACAGTTTACATGACAACTCCTAAGATTCATGTGGTGAATACTAATGACATATCCTCAGATGAATAGGTTTCATGCGATGAGGTATCCTTAACTTTTCAAAGTAATTCATGTGTCAATGTATCTGATCTACTTGATCCTAACTCTGAACATAATACTGTTCAATCGGTCTTGGTTGAGCCTGAATCTAAAACTCTTAAAACAAATGACATGATTGAAAAAAGGGTATATGATGAACTTTCAAACAAATACTCAATTCTTGAAAAACATTGTATTTCATTGGAAATTGAAATACAACAAAAGGATGAAAGCTTTTATGCAAATAAATCTTGCATTAATCAGGAATTTCTAGAATTTCGAGAATTTTTTGAAATTAATCAATTAAAAACCCAGATTCAGGACAAAGACTCAACCATATGCAATCTGAAATTACTACTCTCAGATATGCAGAAGTATGACTGTCATGAGATGAATGACACACTTGAATCTAGAAATGCTGAACTAGCTCTATGTGTGTCCAATCTATTAAGAGAAAATGAGTCATTAAGAAAGAACTTAGAGGAGACCAATTCCAAGTTGATCAATCAATCTAACATCTTGTTGAAAGACATTGATGACCTGAAAGCCCAAATTCAAGATAAGAGCTTCAATATTGTTGCCTTAAAAATGAGCTTAGGAAATCTATTGGAAACAGGGTGATCACTAAGTTTGCAAGACCATCAACGTTGGGAAAGTCAACTGTTCAGAACCACTCTAAACATACAGTAGTTAAGCAGCCAAATGCCTTTAGAACTGAAAGAGTTAAACCATCGAAATCTAGGCCTGCCTCCCAAGTTGATGAGAATGCTGTTTTGACAAAACCAGTCACTTCATTGCTTCGTTCTGATATGATGAATCTCAAACCCCATGTAAATGTTCAAAGATCAAAGATCAGAAATACTAGAAGTATGACTAGTTCTCATAAGAAACATCAATTGGCTGATCAATCCCCTAAGAAACAAACTAATCACAAAAGGACCAATAGTCAAAACAGGGAAGTGCACACATACAAATCTACTAGTAGCTGCTTCAAATGGATTCCCACTGGCAGATTATTTAAGTTTACAGGATCCAAACGGACTTACATACCTAAGTCTTGCCTTAAGTGGATGCCCACAGGAAAACTCTTCAAGTATATTGAGCCTAAAGGGATCTCTAATAATGATGCGTCTATATTAAACTGTGATACATCCAATAGTGAGATTACTCATGTCACTAACCCATCCATTTGCAATTCTACATGTGCTTCTAGTACAATGTACTCTCAGTCTTTTTCAGGTACAATGCTCAATTCAATCAGGAACTTCATGACTTGGTTTCCATCAGAAATGAATATAGCTCATTCAGGAGCTATAGCATGCCAGAATTGATGCACCTCGTACGTTGACTCCTATTCATCTTGAATCAGGACTCGCTCTTATAAAGCTGTGTACAAATCAAGTAAAAAAAACATTTTATACATTTTATACATTTTGTTTAATACTTTATAAATATTTCATTCTTTTAAGTTCATAATTTTAGTCATTTACCTCAAACTAATAAAGGATATATTCTTTGTTATCGATAACATCTACGGTCCTAGAAATGTCATTCAATAATGATGCGGGATCTTAGATGAAGTTCGAGCAACTGATATATTCTTATTTTAAACGGGTGGGTTAAAATCAATCAATGTTCTTTGGTGACATTGATTGAGGGGGAGAATTGTTCAAGATATCTTGTTTATATCTGAGTCAGTGCTGGTTATGTTGTGTGCTCAGTTGCAGGTTGTTGTCTTGTCTTGCCTTTGTGGTGATCTGTGTGTACCCATGTATTGAATGCTTATTTGTTTCATGGTGCTCATTGTGTTAGTGCTCATTATGTTAGTTTGCTTATCTCTATCTGTGTTAGTATGCTATCTGATAAGTCCATGGATTGTAAATGTCTACGATACATAATATGATAAGATAGCAACTTACCATGACTATGTTAGCAACTTACTTTGAAAAAGGTCAGCGACTTGTTAAATTTCTTTGATAGCGAGTTGCTAAACAATCACTAAACCACAGGGACCGGAAGTGACAACTTGGTATTCTTGGTTAATCTCTTCTCCTTACCCTAGCGACTTACCTTTTTTTTTTGTTTTTCAAAAACTTAAAAACTTTACTTTCTCTCTTTCTCTCTCGTTAATAGTTCAAGCTAGCGACTTAGAAGTGGTATGATTTGCATCTTTCATTCTCTGCTCTCAATTATAAGTCGTAGATGCTTGACTAACACAACTTCTTACGCAGATCCCACCAAGCATTTGATCCGTATCACTTGATTCCCACGTAGGTTTGCTAATGAATTTGCTCTAATGGGATCACTTTTCTTGTGTATAATGGTCGTTTAAGTGTTATTGGAATGTATAAATGGTTTGTGTATTGCGTCAATAGGGTGTCGTTGAATGTGTTGAGTTTGATGTTTTTTTCGATTGCAAGTGTGTTAAATATTTAGTTGTAACCGTTCTATATTGCTTGTTAAGTGTGCCCATGTAATGGTGTTGAATGATTGTTTGGTTGGTGATGATTGTCAGTTGCATAAGATTTGCTCTTGATGGCGACTTGGTAATGTTCTTGGTAGCGAGTTAGTGTACAAATTCATCGTGGCGAGTTGTTGCCTTTAAGTGCGTTGAAGTTAGTGACTTAGTGAACTAATTTGTAGCGACTTAGCTGTATTACTGCTGGTGGCGACTTGTCGTTACAAGTTAGCGACTTAGTAATAGTAGCGACTTAGTTAACCAATCTGTAGCGACTTAGCAGTATTACTGTTGATGGCGACTTGTCTTTACAAGTTAGCGACTTAGTAATTGTAGCGACTTAGTGAACTGATTTGTAGCGACTTGGCACGGTTACTATTGATGGCGACTTATCTTTATAAGTTAGCGACTTAGTAAGTTTTCATGTAACGACTTAGCCTGGTTTAGCGACTTGTACATTTATGATTAGTGACTTAATTGGTTTATTTTTCATACGGTGACTAGGGTTATTAAAATGTTTTAAGGCAACTTGCTAGGATAATCTCATGCTTACAATCTTGATTCAGGATTTCCTGTAGCAACTTGTATTGACAACTTACTTTTTGTGACCTACCATAACATTTCTGTTTGAGCAAGTTGTACTTGGATTCTCTTGTAGCAACATAATATCACAACTTGTTTCATACAAACTGTTATATCATTTCCACATTTGTATCTTGTTTCATGACATTATGTCTTAGCAAATATGCTTTTTAAATATTTTAATTCCAAAACAACTCGTCTCGTGAAAACTATATCAAATGGGGTCCTTAACCTTATACACTCGCTAATGCCACTCAATCTATCTCTATTTGCTTATGGGAACCCTGTCTGAACTACTAAGTTTGTGTGTTTATGACATAAGGATGTGTTCTATGTTGTCTGACTAACCATTTATAATCTAACATGTTCCCAATCATTGTTGTTGGTTGTGTATATCTTCAGATCTTCAATGGCAATCACAACCTCAGCTGAAAACATTACTTCTTCTGCACCACCCAATGTTCTCTCAGACGAAGAAATTCGTCCTAAAAGTCAATGGGCAGAAATTGGAAAAAGTAACTGTTATGTGGACTTACAAAAGTTGCAACAAAATCCTACCCTCAAAGTGTCTATTGATATCCTCAAAAACACTAACTTCTTCGGTGCACTAACAAAGCAATGCACAATTCTCACCATTTACATTCAACAATTCTGGAACACCCTTGAATGGAACAAAATCAC
The DNA here is from genome assembly GCA_019973895.1 of Chrysanthemum seticuspe. Lineage (NCBI taxonomy): Eukaryota > Viridiplantae > Streptophyta > Magnoliopsida > Asterales > Asteraceae > Chrysanthemum > Chrysanthemum seticuspe. The sequence continues at coordinate 206,191,149 of BPTQ01000001.1, forward strand.
AGCTAAATATTCCTGCAAACTGGATAATAGGGAATTTGAGATAAATTCTGACATTCTTAGCAAGGTTCTAGGAATCACTCCCTGCAACCCCAACATACGATCTGAACCTCCACCTAGTGCTGACGATCTAATAGTCTTTCTAATTGGTTTGGGGTACCAGACTAGCATTACAAGGGCTTCTGACATCATCACCGGACACATGTATCAACCCTGGAGAGCAATGACAATAGTTCTCAACTTGTGCTTATCTGGCAAAACATCAGGGTTTGATAAAGTGAGAATTCCCATCTTGCAAATCCTATGGGGTATTTTCAATGGTGTGAATGTAAATGTCTCAGAACGTATCTGGGAAGAATTTTCGCTGTCAATGAACACATTCATATCTGATAGAACAAACTTTCAGAATAAAGCTCAGGGACGAAAGAAACAGAACAAACTTGTGATTCCTAGCATTAGATTTTCGAAGCTTATTATCCAGTACTTGCAACAGATTCACAACTTCAACCCTAGGATTGAATCAGAACTACATAATGCTGAGGATGAATTTGTTCTGGGCAATCTCAGATATATTTCCAGTGGGGTCAATAAAGAGGTCTTTGGATTGCAAATTCCTGATTCTCTTCTTACTAAAGATATTAAAAAGATGGATCATTTCAAACTATTCATGAAAAGGGCTTCCAGATCCAGTGATGATGTTGATGTCTCTCCCACTCAACCACAACCCAAAGCTGCTAAGTCTGGTTCTGGCTCAAAGACTTCAAAGACTTCATATGCTGCTCTTCCAAAAAGAAGACGTGAAAAGTCACAAACCTCTGACAGAACCACCCAGAAGCAGAAAAGAAAGAAGAAGGAAGGGGAAAAAGTAAACGTTGAGGAAACTGAGGTTTCCAAGGGTAATATGAGGTTGACTGATGAAGATGATGCTGCTCTGCAACTTGGAATCCAGCAAAGCCTAGAAAGTCATAATGTGAGAGCACCAGTTGGAGGAGTAGTGTTAAGAGAACCTGATCAATTGCCTCAACAAACAACACCAATCACACAAGACAAAGGAAAAGGGATTGTTAGTGTTGATATTGAACAAGCCGCACACATCCTTCTAACAATCTCATCTTCTCCATTAAGAACCACCAATCAATATAAACTGAAGAGAAGAACTGAATCCTCTTCAGCTAAAGAACAATCTGGGTTGGAAAAAGTGCCTGAAACATTAAAAGAACCTCCTGCATCAAGTGATACTCAGTCTGATCAGAATGTTGATAACTTGGTGCATAAAGACTCGCAGAAGAATCCTGAGTCAAGATCTGATGAGACTATGCCCTTGGAAGAACCAAATCTGTCTACCGGTTCTCTATCTTCATTAAAGAACCTAGATACAGACTTTACTTTTGGTGATCAATTTTTAAATGACAAACCCATAGATACTGAGTCTTCTAAGCAAGATAATGATAAAGAGGATGCACAATCCATGTTTACTGTCAACATTCTGCAAGACACATCAACCATTCCACCGATGTCAGCATCTTCACTTGCTACAGCACATGCACCTCCCAAACCTGCTCAATCAACCGTACTTCCACCACCTGCATCTGCAAAGAATCTATCCCTTGAACCAGTGGTTACAGTTGCAGACACGGAAACTCCACCAGCTTCACCTCCTCAAATACTTTCATCAGATCAATTGCTAGACAAAGCAGTGAAAAGAATTGAAACTCTTAAAAGATAACTTCCAAGATCTTTTGATGCCCTTGAGGATCGTGTCTATAGGTTGGAGCATCTTAACTTTGACGAAGGGGTTGCTAACGCCATTGAAGGCGAAGTTAGGGATGCTGTAGAATGGGCAATGGAAGCTCCTCTGCTGAGACGGTTCAAAGACCTTCCTATTACTGATATGAGAGTTGTGCTCTTTGATAAGATGTATGAAGCCAACGAGCATAATCATGAGGTACATAAGAAGCTATATGAGACTCTTGATGAATCAATTAAGTACGGCGAACACGTGCAGTATTTGAAGGACATTGGAGAATTAGAAGCAAAGAAGAAAAGGAGGTCTGTGGTGCTAGAGACATTGCGTAAAGGTCCTAAAGATCCTCCTCCTCCTCCCTCGCCTCCAACTGGGGGTGCTGGAACTTCTGGAGCTGGTGGATCTTCTAAGACAACTTCTACACCTCCTTCACAACCACCATCATCACCACCAAAACCTTTCAATCAATCTAGTCCTACCGAAAAATAGGGAACTCAGAAGAAATCTGCTGCTTGGACAACGGTTGATTCAAGGTTCACACCCACAGTCACTTCATTTCCTGAAGATCAAATGGTTCATGAAGAGTCGCATGTTATGATAGAGTCTGAATCAGATGACGATGATGCATCCACCAAGCATATTCCCATGCCGTCTGAAGATGATTGGTTTGATTCATATGTGGCAGGTAAACGCACTAACACATCCAGAGTAGCACCTTCAAGAGATATAATTCAAAGTTGGATCATCGAGGAGAGGCCTCATACTCCAGAACCTTTATGGCCTATCCCAAAGTCTGACTCGATGATTCCTGACAACAACTGGGCTACAACAATCTCTACCAACTATGAAACCTCATATGAAGACTGTCTCCTTCACATCACTGGTGATATGGGCAGCTTCATTAAGTGGTTTTGTGATCAGAAGAAAATCACTTCCATCACTCCAAAGGATCTTGAAGGACCAGCTTATGAAATTGTCAAGGTGTTTCACTCTGATGCCAATCAGCTCCAATACCATATGGAAGAATGCCATAAGATGCTGAATGATCAAGTCAGTGAACAGATTAGTCGATTCAATGTGAACATGCCTCTTCCGCTCGATGGTGAACCTGGACAAATTACTATTCAGTCTGAGTTCTTCTTCAACTATGACCTAGACTATCTTTGTGGCCATACTACTGAAAGAAGACCAGCCTTATCAATCTCAAAGATGAAAGCTGCTACCTACTATGATCAGGGTCTTGAACAAATGGTTCCGGATCAATTCTGGGCAGACAAAGAACAAGAATATGGCATCGAGGCTTCGTACGGAATCTCTCATTGGTGGTTCAAGAAGAAGAATTTCTACATTGAGAGACATGCAGCTAAAAAGAGTCGCAAAGATGTTCGATCCAAGCTAAGAATTTTAAGTGTTGTTCGAGTAGAGGTCTTCCCAATCTATGGCTATGAGTATTTGAAGAAGATCGTTCTTAAAGGAGCAGACCGGAAAGAATATATTATTGAAGAAAACGACTTTAAACATCTCCTGCCAAATGACTTTGAAGATCTCTATCTTCTGAATCTTCAAGGACATCTTGAACACCTACCTGTTCGTGAAAAGAAAGCTCTATCTGCCATTGTCATTCTTTGGATTAGAGGCTTAGTCATCCGAAAATGGGTTAAGGACTTTCACCTTCGGATAGAAAGCTACCAGACTCGAGTCAATTTAACAAGGCCACAATGGGATACCAAAGGACAAGAATTTCGCCATGACTACCGAGTGCGTGACACCCCCAGAGCCGTCCTCTTCCACGACAGGTATGGAACTCACATGTTGATGAGATTGTGCGAGCTCTACAAATTCAGTGATGGTACTCTCAAGATGGTTGAAGAAGAGTTGAACTCCAGAGTGAAAGAAATCAGAGTTGATATGAAGCCGTGGAACAAAACAAAATTCTGGTCTGATGATGACTTGAAGAGGTGTGAAGATTTCATTGCTGCAATCAGGCGAAGAATTAAGACTCGAATGATCTTCCGCAGCCTTGAAAGTTTTGTTGGTGGTAGAATTCGTGATGGTCATTACAAACTACTTCAAAGAACTGAGTGAAGCCATCTTCCGGAAGTAGTTTCTGTTTTGTACTATTTATGTGTAATATGTGGTGTACATTCTATAAACAACTATAATATATGTAATAGTGCTAGGTTGTGTGTTGTGGTTTCCCTTACGTTTATAAAGGGAACTTCAGTCTTGTCCACTTCAATCCTATAAAACCTGACACATTTTTCTCCAACAAATGTTTTGTTTCATACATATTTAAATCACTTGAGATCCAAAATCTCAAAAGATTTGAAATTTTTGATCAGGGGAGAAAATGTGATATAAATATGAAAGATGATAAAAGATGACCTTTTCAATGTGCATACTGTTCTCTCATATATGCTAAATTATTTTTCAAAACTCAAAGCATATATTAAGGGGGAGCATTTCAAAATGAAAATAAACCTTCAAGGTACAAAGTTCTATATGGTTCATCATATAGTACCTTGATTGACTCTCATTTGGTTTCTGTATGGTGGTATGATCGTTAATGTGCTTCTAAGAACCTTTTTCCCTCTAGTATGTGCATAACTCTTTCAAACCTCGAGGCACATATTGAGGGGGAGCAAGCTTATAAAAACCTCATCCTTCCCCAAAATGCTTTATCTACTTGATTTGATTAAGGAAGTGATGTTGATATTTTTTAGAAAATGGTAATCAAAGAAGTTAATTCTTTCTCTTGCCTTCGTGTGCAAAACGATTTCAAACACTTGATGCACATGTTGAGGGGGAGCTCTTGTTCTAAAAATATCAAAAACAATTCAGGTACAAAATGCTTTGATAATATATCATAAGTATCTGGATTGATTTTCAAATGGTTTTCAATTGGTTCCAATGGCAGATGAACAATACCAAATAGACCGACCAACTTTACTTTATGTATGGTGATATAAGGATGATAAGGTTAGGTATTTGTTCCCATGATCCACCAGAACCGGAGGGATCTACCCAGGGACAATCCACTAGATAGTGTAGAAGTCCTTAGGTATATTGAAAAAAGGAGAAAAATGAGATATGGGAAGAGTGCGGACTGAGACTGAGCTAATACTGGAATAAACCCAACAAGGTTCTAGCTATGGAGTCTCGGTAAGCACTGAAGGGGTTGAAGAATGAAAAAGAATTGAATGAGAAAAGGGTGAAAACAAATAGCCCTCCAATTATTCAACCTTAGGGCAGATACCGGGTTCAATTCATATGCTACTGGTGGTTACCAAGGTAACATCGGTATTGAAGACAAGACGTCATGGACCCAGTGACGCACTGCACTTCAACTTCCCAAACCACTCAAGTTCCTCTTAAAAGGGCTTGTTTCATTCTCACGGGGAACCGACATTATCTATCGACTTTCTCTTAGAGATTGTTGGTATTGAAGAAGGAGACCCTCTCCTTAGTCTCCGATATAGGATCTAAATATGCACAAATTGAGTCTAGAGCCACGAGATCATCAATAAATCTCATTAGGAGACTTTCAATGAAGACTCTCTGTTTCACACAATGTGGAAAAAGAGATTATATCGTGAGTCCTACGCATTATCCTTGTGGTATTGCCAGAACATCCGAGTGATATGCAAACATATTCACAATGAAGATGGAAAGCCTTCTGGAGCCAACATCAAACAAGCTCCTGGTAGGTGGCATGTGAGATCTATTCTATAGATCAACCATGTGACAACTGAACAGAAACAATGGGGCGATTCAATCTTTTGAATCAATCCTGGTTCAGGTTATGGATTGACGGATACCTTTGAAAAACCGGTCGTTGTGCTTAAAAACTCTTTTCTTTAGCACTTCAACCGTGTTCGAATATTTCAAATCAAAAGGTGTTTATGATTGATAATTGATTTTCATTAAAACCTTCGTTGTATTGCAAAAACAATTTCTATTGAGCGATACACGATTGTTTTTCAAATCTCTTTTCATCAATCAGTGAATCTCTATTTGCTGGTTCACTCACTCCGTGTTGTCTTCTTTGAGACGTTCCGGTTTGAGAACAGCTAGATCAGCTGCGAAACCCTGTCAAGGAAATTCTTCGGAGTTATACCTGATCACAGGCAATACATGTACTGATCAACGGGGAACCATGGGCTGTGTACCTCAATTCAACGAAAGTGATCAAAGACACTTTCGTGCGATTTATTGCTAACTGTTGTATGCAGGTACGCCCTACGTTTGCAGCTGATCAGAATGATGCGGTCAATCCATAGCCGCATGCTCACTCAAAACATTCATCTCAAAAGAAATCATGATTAGTGCATCAATGACTCTGATATTTTCACTCCATGCTTCTGCTACGCTGATGCCAATATCATGAATCAACAAAAGCTTCCGCTACTCTGATAAGAAGTTATCATGATCCATAATGTGAGCATGTCGGTCCAATTTGTCACATTTTTCATATGCAGGCAACACTTCAATGTATAATGCTGAGCTTTACTATGGCTGATGATCTCTTATAATGCTCAAAGGTTATCATAGTGGATCAGCTTTTCAACCTCCACGAAATATTCACTACAGTTGTTCAATGATGATATCTCCACAGATGCACATTGTTTGAATACGTTGATGAAGAGAAGTCTACGAGCTCAAGACTGAAGTTTTATTAGAATGCTAGGATTCACAATGTAATTTATGGGGTAACCTCCCTTAAGGGGAGATTGTTAGGAATTGGAAATTCCATAAGAAAAGAGTCGGTCACCCCAAATGTTATCTAGCCTAAGTTAGCTCGTAGACTTGTTGTTATTTATGTTATTAAGTAGTTTATTAGTTAGTTTAGTGCAACGCCGTGGAGGAAGGACGGGTCTTTACCCATTGTATACCTGATCCACAGGCCGTCAAGAGGTCGTTTAGTTTGTAACCTGTAAATACCCTCTACCATGCAAGGTAGAGGGTTGGATGTTCATTTGGAATTTAATATTCCACAAGTTTCTCTTTCTAAAACATCCCACTTTCTCTCTCTAGAAATCATCTATACGCCTAAGTGTGTTTGTGTTATGATGTGTATATGAAATCTAATATGTTACATCGTGGCAATAGACTACATCACAAAATGGATATAAGCAAAGCTAGTAGCCACCATAACAGGAAATCAGATCAAGAAATTCGTGTGGGAAAACATTGTGTGCAGGTTCGGACTCCCAGGAGAAATAATATCTAACAACGGAAAGCAATTCCGTGACAACCCATTTAAAGAATGGTGTGAAAAAATGAACATAAAGCAACACTTTGCCTCAGTAAAACACCCACAAGCCAACGGACAAGTAGAAAGAGCAAATAGATGCTTAGGGGAAGGCATAAAAGCTAGGTTGGAAGAAAGAAGCAAGAACTAGCTAGATGAACTATCACACGTCCTGTGGGCACATCGCACAATGATCAAATCTAGCAACGGAGACACCCCATTCTCGTTAACATACGGAACGGAGGCTGTCATACCAGCTGAGATAGGGATGCCCACATGGAGGACGGCAGAAGCAAACGTAGAAGAAAATGACGAAGCGATGGAAATGAACCTGGACCTCCTTGAAGAAAGAAGAGAGCAAGCGGCAATACGCGAAGCAAAAAGCAAAGCGCAAATGGAGAAATATTACAACTTAAGAGTCCGAAGTACAAGTTTCAAGCCAGGAGACTTAGTATATCGGAACAATGACACGAGCCATGCTGAAGAAGGGGGGAAGCTAGGACCTAAATGGGAAGGACCCTACGTGGTCACGGAAGCACTAGGAAAGGGCGCATATAAACTAAAGGACCGTGCGAGGAATCTAATCCCACAGACATGGAATGTTTGCAATCTTAAGAGATGTTACATACATCAAGTGTAAGCAACCCATTCCTCGCGGATTCCGCGAAGGAGGGTTCGTGTCAAACCTATCTTTTTATATTGTAATGTCTTGTTTTCTTTTATTGAATGAAAAAGGTGAAGCTTAGCTACCTTCACCAGTTTTACTTTAGAAAATTATTCTTTTTAATCATTTAATATTTTTAAAGAACTTATGTACGTAAGACGCGCATACATATGGGCATGACCCATACAATGTTATTCCGAATAACAAAAGGCTGAGTAACCTCCCAATTACCTCAAGATACGTAAGAGATATTGCAAATCCAGTATCGGGCGAATAGCCCACAAGTATTCAAAAAAAGACTAATATAATAGACACATCCGTGTGGAGATTAAATAGCAAAAGGTTTCGGAACAAAAGAAATATGCATACAAATAGACTGTCTACACATAAAACAAAAGCGCCGCGCTTCGGCAGGCCAAACAACAAAAAAGCATGATCACAATAAAGCACTACTAAATGGAAGGGTCCACAGACGAACCCGTCCCAGCTTGCAAACCGGGATCCATAACAAGACCATCATGCTCAGAAACGGAAGAACGAACACACTCCACTATAGGCTCCGTATACGATGGATCAGTAAAAGACAACCACATATCCGCGAGCGCCAACCAATCGTAAAGTGAGCCTTCCCTTGCTTTTTTGGCCCTATCAAAACAACCCTGGATCGAGGCAGAAAGGGAGGACTCACTTGAAGAGCTTCCAGAAGCATAAGCAGGAACGACCAGCTGTTCCAAGTAACACTGCTTCTCAACAGAGGATAAATCATCAGAGGGTACCTCGGGACGAAGCAAGTGAATGATGTCTTCAATGGGAGAATTCTTGAGAGCCTCCTACGAAGAAAGCAAAGGAAACTGGAGACCGCGGAGCGCTTGAAGAGCATTTTCATAGTCGGTCTTAGCAGAAGGATTAAAAGCAGCTACGCGAGAAAGTGGCATACTAGCCGTACCATGAACATGCCCGGCAACAAGCCCATCTTGCATACCTTTATCAACAGCACAGCTAATGGCATTAGCCAATGCGTCCAGGTAGCCTTGCCAACGCCAACATTCAGACACGGAAAGTTTAAAGCCTTCGGGCAATAACCAACGGCGGATGGACATAGCAGTAAATAAGCTCGGATAAAGCTTTTCCTCTAAATACAGGGAAACTTTAAGAAAGAGCCTCTTCAAGCACGCTAGCTCTGAGGCGTAAGGGTGGAGCTCAGAACATTCCCTGTCCAAAACTTGTACCTAACAAAGAAAAGTCCGGAGGTCAATAAATAAAAAGAGAGAAATGAGAGAAGGGAGAAGAAAAAATAAACGCAAAAACAAACAAGAATACCTGTTTAGTAAGATCAGCATTGCGAGATTCAAGAATAGAGGAAGCACATTGTAAACGTTCAAGCTCAACATCCCAACTGATAGAAGAAGCTTCCAAATCTTTGATTCTGGCACGCAGCACCTCATTTTTTTTACAGCTGCCCCCAAAGAAGAAACCTCACCACGAAGAGACAATGTCTCAGAGGCATTCGATTCAGCCTGAGGCAATTGAGACTCTACCCCGTGAATCAAGTTAGCCTGAACTTCACACCTAGCGGATAACTTCTCATTCTCTCGCAGATAATGTTCTGCAAGAGTCCGTAACTCAGAACTAAAACAAACATGACGAGCTGACAAAACGTCAAAACCTGAAAATAAATCGACAGGGCTCATTTCATGAAGTAAGGAAGCAAGCTTCGGAGGAGCAACACCATCACCAATCTCATGACAGTCCAAGGGATTGTCAAGCAAAGACCCGTTCAATACTTTCCACTCTGGATGATGACGCTCCTGCGAACACAGGGGGTCCAAATCAGCAGTAGGCTGGGCATTGCTAGCCGCAGGTTGGCTAACAGAAGGTCCGGCAAGATCCTCGGCGCTACGGTTAACCCCTCCACTAGAAGACGAGTTGAGAAAAGGGGAAGCATTCCTCAAAATAGGGGTCGCAGCCGGAACAGTTGGGGCTGCAGAAGTAACAACACCCAAAAGATTCTCAGACCTGGCATAAGAAGTAACCTCAGCTCAAGCAGCAGCAGTACTAGAATCAGAAGAAATAACCAACCTTTCAGGAGAGCTGACACCAAGTTGATGCCTGAAAGAAGAACCAACAAAAAACCTGGCCTCACGCTCAGGAGTGGTGGAAATAGAAGTAATGAAAGGACCAGTATAGGGAGCCGTATAGCCCATCTCAACCTCCAAAACGCTACTATTCAGTAATTCCTGAAAGCCACCAATAGGAATGTTACTAATGGAGGGACCTGACTGGGATTCAAAATGAGGCCTCTTTGCAGACTAGATGGTCCCAGAATACTAGAAAAAGGCCCCTCTTTTCTCTTCAAGAGACCAGAGGAAGAAGAGTTAGCATCAGAATCTGTAGCATCAAAAGACGATCCACCACCAGTGTCAACATTAGCACCTTCCGGATAAAAAAGAAGATTAACATCAGCCTCCAGCTCACCATCCGTACGAGCAGGAGCAATAGGAATAAGTGGCGCAGTGCGACGAACAGCAACTTCCATAATAGGCGGCTCCTCCTCACGACATGGTCGGGGTAGTCATTAGGGCCTTTAGAGGCTCCGGGGACTGAATAAACTCAGACCAACTCATCACTGCACAAAGCGAAGCACATTGGGGGGAGGAAAAAAAAACAAAAAAAAACAAAGAAAAACAAAAAAAAAAGAACAACAACAACAACAAAAACAACGTAAAATAAAACTCACCAGTGTTATCTTCAAGAAGATACTCAGGGTACACATCGTCGCTCAAAGAATAATAACGACTCAAACCAACCCAGCAAAGAAAGGGCTCGGGAGGGTCCGGAAAGGATAAGGATGAGCAGCAAGAGCAGCAAAATGGTCCGCATTGTACTCGTCAGGACGAGGAGCAGGATCTTTAGAGATATTCCTCCTAGAATGCCACGGAAACAAAGCAGGACAAGCAAAGGCATCAACCCAGCAAAATCGGTCATTCCAATTTTTAAGAGAATCAAGAGATTTTGTATAAAAGGGAGGAACACCATCACGCTTGCTAAAGGAAAACCACCCTTTCAACTTGGAGTTAATATAGAAACAATGAAACAGAGTAACAATAGGAGTAATGTTAAGAGCACGACATAAGATCTCAAAGTGAGAAACTCTACACGCACCAAGAACCGATAGTTGAGAAATATTAATGCGATAGTACCTCAATAACTCAACAAGGAAAACAGAAAGGGGCAGACGAAAATTAGCAAGATCAAAAAACCGGGTATATAATCCAATTTTCCCAGCAGGGCACTCATGCATTGTACACTTACGGTCAGGAATCTCCAGATATACCTCTGGTGGAATATGATAGGTCGTGAGGAAAGAACTAAACGACCCTGGAGGGGTATTACATTTTATGTCAACAATTAAAAGCCATAGCGGGTGGATCAAAGGATAGACGGATGAAAAAGTTCTTTTTTACTGTTTTCCTTTTTTCCAAAGAAGAACAAAAAATGGCGATGGTACAAAAGGGAGCAGTATTTATAGTAAAGAAAAACCTGGAACCAGATAATGACACATGCAAAGGAAGGATAGAACGAACGGCCAAGATTAAAGGTAAGAAAGGGGGGACGTGTGAAATAGTAGGTCACGTCGGTACAGGAAATGAAGAGTCAGTAAATGTACACGACGCACGACACGCTTCCCAAATAAAAGAAGAGGACAAAGAACAGGATAACACCACGTCCCGGTCAAATCTACAGTCTAGTAAGTACTTTCCGCGCATGACAAAATCCACACGCGGTCAATACACTAGACTAGGGGGGACTGGGTGACGTGACAACTCCCATCAAAAAAAGGGTGTGGGATAGCAAGATGTTTAGTCAACTCAAGTCTAGTAATACCCACCACATGCATCAATGTTCGCACGCAATGGACATACTAGACTGGGGGGACTTGATGACGTATAGTATGTATTGCAGGCCCACGAGGTCCAATACACACTATATACATACTGGGCTCAGGCCCAATGATTACAAATCCTAGGCCTATAGTAAGCCCAATGACTAGATTGGCCATGGTCCAGGCTTTGAGATGCGCGCAAGGCACATAACGGGCTGAACCCTCAACCGTTAGACCCCTTACGTCCGCATCCGCAATTAACACGGAACTCTTGCCCGCCAAGGGTCCGGCTCCGGCAACTAACCACTATATCCGAGAATCTAGGAAACCCCAGCGGCAAATCTCGCCTATAAAAGGAAGCTCTAATCCCCATACAAGGTATAACTTTCTCTCTCATAAAAACACATATAAAACTACTTTCCCTCTCAAGAATGTGTGCTTACTCTCACGCCGGAGTCTAATCGTGGGGTCCGTCCCCACGGTAAGACTAACGGTTTACCTTTCTTGTGCAGGGATCCCATCCAAACTACTTGAATTAGTACAAGATTAATTCACCCAAAGCTTACCGGCCTAGTCCAGCAAGCTACGTCCAAGCTTTCTATATCCCAATGCACAAATTGTACTAACACCTACGAAATCTCTAGGTCAATCATAAACTAACTCTAAGGTTATCTTTGGATGTTTAGCCTACAAATCCACTAAGTGACTCATAAACTATGGTTTAGAAAGATTATTCAAGCATTCAAACATAACGATAGCCTAGTGCATTCATAAGCCAATTACAATTAAGATAAGAGACAACCAATCAATAATTAATAACTAGGTTTTATAGATCTAAGCAAACACACAAGAAATTTAGCCAGACATGTTAAACATGCAAGCATAGACACATTCAATCGAAGATATAATGAAATCAATGAAGTAAAATACTTATCTTGATGTAAAATAGGGTATGAGAACCCTAAGATACTGTCCAAACTGGACTATAATCGTTTTAGGTTTTTACTCCACAAGTCTACCTCTTAAAATTCTGAAAATTCGATTTCTATATATAGTTTTACATTCGCGACGGCGTCGCCTTATAGGTGGGACACCGTCAGATCGCCGTCATTAGGGTTTCATCTTGGCCAAGTTATCGATGAGATGGCATCACGTTGTAGTTGTGACGCCGTCGGACTTCAGTAGTGACGTTGTCTGATTCTGGATCTAGGCCGTCTGAGTTGCCAAGTCTTCGTGACGCCCTTCCTCTTCAAAGCCTGACGCCGTCAGGTGTAATTTAGCAAAAAGTCTACTGAGCCGTCACAGATTTAATTACTTATAGAGGGACGGCGTCATCCTTTGTTTGGTACGTCGTCAGGTGCAATTCCAGCAGCTTGAGTTTCTTTGATGTTGACTTAGCCATTTTGTTCATATATTCACTCCTTTTCGTCCAAATATGCATCATTCCAGAATTTTGCTTCCAAGAGACCTAAAAAGTGAAAGAACGAAATTAAGCAGTAACGGATATAAAAGTGGGCGATTAAGGGCTTAAATGACCCCTTAAAAGTGTACGTTTTAAATCCCAGTACAAACAGCCTAAATACAAGTATGTTGAACCACAAAAATCAACAAATATAACAACCATAGCTCTGATGCGAATTGTAGGATCTAAAATATTGTTTATTTATGTGATTCGAGAGGTTGGGGAAACTCAAAATAAGATAAAGACATGGTTAGTATTAATGAATAGAAAGGGAAAGATGTGTGTGTTTCTAGAGAGAATGAGGATAAACACACACACATCTAATGTTACAAATGTGAGCTTCACCCTCCTAGTTGTGACTAGGAGGGTATATATCGAACAATACACGCTAACCTATCACATATTTGCAAGACTAGTCCCTACATATATATAAAAGATAATACAAATGCAATTCCCATAAATGGATTCACTTTTAAGGCTTACAATAGTCCCTCGAGTCCTCTTCCCTTATATTTGTGACACATTAAACTTTTTAAAATCATTTACATAATATCTAGACTTATAGTTTGACTAACCAATCACATAAATCCTTCAACTTAAAAAAGTCGTAGTCATACTTACTCGATGGCATTCTTGCAATTTGGGGTGTCACACTATCAGTCTCCACAACTTAACAATCTCCCACTTGGAGAATGATAACTCCATTGCTTTATGTCTCAAGTAACATCTGGAAAACTTCAAACCATCTTCCCTTCAACAATGTTATTACTTTAACCTTCTTTAGCGTCAAACATACATAACACTTTGCAACTAACCAAGCACATGGCTAGGAGACTTTCGATACAAGATAATGTTCCTTCACTTACCAATTCCTGAATATAGTGATATCTTATCACTATGTGCTTTGTTCGACGGTGAAACACTAGATTCTTCTTGATATGAATAGCACTCTGGCTGTCACAATACATGTTTGGGCTCTGTCCAACTCTTTAAGAAAATTCTTCAACCATACCAACTCTTTGCCAACATCTACAACTGCCATATACTCTGGCATCATTAGTGTACCTGGTAATAAAAGCCATTGTACTTTCCCATTTACTCTATTTGATATTGTGTACAACTAAATAGGTTTTTGTGAACTTTTTTTGTTGGCTAAAGTGGGAACGAAACTTATCCTTTAAACCATCGAAACTGACTACACTTGTAGCCTTTTGTCATTTCTACCATAGTCGAGTAGAGTCTTAAAGGGTGTAGTTGAACATGTGACAAGCTACGGTCATTATCCACTCCTGCATTATAATGATACCTTTGAAAAGGTGTAAGTAATTATCTGGGTCCCCCTTTCCATCATAGGTTCCTATATGACTCGGCATTTTTAGTCCATCTGGTAAAGGATAGTCCTCGATCCACCGTACAAAAGATGTAACAAAGCCCATAAGATCTGAGTATAGACAGTTGTTATAGTACATGCTGGATATGGGAATATATTGAACGGTTGAGTAAGGTGTAGAAGGTTGTATATAGTGGGGATAGCAATTCTGAGACATGGTCTAAGCATATACATGTCCAACACTATATTGGTTATAATTGTTTGTGGGTGCATTAGGTGGATAGGTAGGGTAAGACTGATATGGAAGATGCCTTTCGAATGTCGGGTTTCCTCCTACAGGTGGTTGTTGATAGTTAAGAGGGAGATTATAAGACATTTTATTACTATTTGGAGCATAGGCGTTAACATAATTAGGAGGATATAACTGAGTGCTTTGTTAAGGATATATATCATTAGGAGGAGGGTTTCCCCCTTGATTAATCGAAGGCTATCGAAACTAGAAATGAAAGCTGAATAAATCGGTTGCCATACTTCATTCCTGCTCAGGTAGGCTGCGAAGAAAGGAGGTAGGTTGACCCTTTGGTCTCCCCATTATCCGTCTTCCAATTCATTTCCCTTCGCCTCCTTTCATTGTATTCCCTCTCGATCTAGACCGAATACTTGTCTCGAACGCCTTCGAACCCAACCACCCTTCCTCCTGACCTAAGAGAACTCGGAGACTCAATCCTTAGAGCCGGATTGGTCTCGTTAACACGAGCAGGCCTAGGTTCCTCCTTTATTTCTTCATGATACTCCTCACCGGAGTATCTATATCTATATCTATACTACTTATAATAGAGGAATAAATCTCTCTCCTCATAGTCTTAAAATTAAGACTTGCAAAATACAAAGCCTATTGCACAATACATAATGCACTATTATGATCTTTCTCATCAATCTTAATTTTAAGACCTACAAGTCTTAAAGCTTAATGTACAAAATACAAAGCACTATTAATGTGGTCAAGATATTTAATGTTAATTAATTAATTGGTCAATAAATTAAATTAATGCAGTTATTAAAACATCTCTTACACAAAAAATACAAATTATCAAGCATATTGTACAACAAACTTAAACATAATTCTTGCATTAAAATGTCACTAATACAAATAATAAAGAACATTATACAAATATTCAAGCATGAAAGGGCAACGGTCCAAATGGGCCCGAGCCCGAACGGGTACGATCCAAACGGGGTCGAGCCGAGTGGGCACGGGCGTTCGGGCTCGAGCCTGAACGGGCACGAGCTAAAAAAATTCTTGAAATCCGTAAATTTATTATCAAAAAGAACATAGTAAACTAAAATACATGATTCACCGGAAAAATTTATTTCAAGGTATCCGCCGCCGCAACGCGCGGGAACCCTGCATTAAATGTCACTAATACAAATAAAAAACACATTATACAGATATTCAAGCCCGAACAGTCAACGGGAAAATTGGGCTTAAGCCTGAACTGGTGCGCGCCAAATGGACTCGAGCCCGAACGGGCATGGGTCAAATAGGCACGGGCCAATGGGCACGAGCCCGAACGGGCACGGGCTAAACGAAATTCTTGATATCCATAAATTTATTGTCAAAAAGAACATAATAAACTAAAATACATGATTCACTGGAAAATTTTATTTTAGGGTACCCGCCGCCGCAACGCGCGGGTACCCTCCTAGTTTTAGTTATGCTCGAACACCTTAATTACGCGGCTTCCTCCTTTTTTTCACTCATTAGGGACTCTAAGGCTTCGAAATTGGCCTCTAAAAACCCAGGAACAATGACTGGTTACAGATTAGCCGAAGTGGAGGCACGGTTCGTAGATGGGGTTTTGTGGTGAGATCTGGTGGTAAAGGCTAAGGCAATTAAGGGTGGTAAGGCATTTGTGTCTGGAATTGGTAATGGATTTAAGGTCGAGAAACTTGGAGGTTTGTCTTCTCTTTCGTTTTTCATGCTGACAAAGTAGGTAGTGGTGTTTGACGGTTACAAACTTGGAAAATACGGGACTTATAATAGCGGTCCCACGGATGGAGCCACTGATCAATAAATTGCACTACCAGGCCTTGGGATGGTGATCGAAGGATATATGAATGTGTTGTAATGGCCAAGTTGTTGGTAACCTGAAATAAGACAACTTAAAATACTACGTTTAGTGAAGTGCAAGGGTTGGACCCTGCGAATCACCTCCGACCTGAGAGTAAATATGTGATTACTATTTAGAGTGATAAGGAATGAAATTATGGTTTTGAGAGCGTGGGAAAACTTGAAAATACCTGCCATGCTATTTATTATGGGTGAAAATAGGCTCTGGCAGGTTCTGCGCTTAACCCAGAGAGATAGGCGTTCAATTAAAAATTCAATCCATTTAAAAAAGTCTAAAAGTGATCAGAGAATGACACATGTCAACCTTATTCTCCTTTTTTTTTTTAAATTTTCAGTCAAAGGAGCAGTTTGGTCATTTGACCAACTCTTTTAGATTCACCCTCAAACTTAAAATTGTCATAACTTTCAAACGAATTTTTTTTAAGAAAACTCGATTTCACCATAATTTTCAGAATTTAATTCTCTTTAACTTGGTATGAATTTTGATATATAAATCGAATTTTTTCTAGAACTTAAGTGGGTATTGATTTTCTTGAATTTTTTAGCGTATTCGACCCAAATTTTATCTAACCTAAAGGTTAAATTACGCAGAAATTTGAAAACCCAATTCCGATACGATATGAGTGAGATATCATATTTAGAACATGAAGTTTTAAACATATTTAGTGCACAAAGGTTATTTGATAAAATAAAAAAGAGAGATTTTTTCAAACGGATATTTAAATGCACTAATTGGTATACCAATACATTTTTAGTTATTTGAGTTCAGGAGGTCTGATAGGGGATGAACAAGACTAACTGATAAATAAGTATAACTGATTAAGAGGTGTAATAGGGGATCATGTTTGGACGTAAGGTATTATTATTATCATCATCATCATCATCATCATCATCATCATCATCATCATCATGATTATTATTATTATTATTATTATTATTATTATTATTATTATTATTATTATTAATTTTTTATTTTATTTTATTTTTTATTTTCTTTTAGAAATAGAAGATAAACGACTAAATAAAAGTTTGTGAAAATTTGTTCATGGCGTAGGTGCAAGTTGATCATCAGCTAGTATTGTTCATCAGTTAATTTTTTTCATCAATCAGTCTTGTTCATTAGTTAGTCTAGCTCACAGTTAGGTTTGTTCATCAGTTAGTCTTACTTATCAGTTTTTTGTATGAACAACATCTCAAAGTTCATCTTGATGTTGTTCATCAATTGAATCACAATGTTTATCAGTTATATCATGTTTTTCATTAAAAAAATAATAATATGAGTACTTTATGGGTGTAGTTGATTTCGACGTGGTGGTGGATGCTTGAGTATGAGTTGTGCAGCAAGTAGTTAAAGCTGTACTTTAGGCTAGTTAAAGATTAATGAACATATAAAGGCTATATTAGAAGACTGTCAAACACTGATGAACAACATGAATTATGATGAACACTGATGTCAACATGTAGATTGAGGTTGTCTTGTTCATCAGTTAAAAAAACTAAAAATAACTAGAAATGTATTGTGGTACACCCATGGTTCTAAAAGGCGCATAAATGCATTACAAAAGTGTGAGGCGTGACCTCAACGCTACGCAATAGACAAGGAACGCCTTTTTTGAATTCAACTACTATGAAACTGTTTTTTTGAAAAAAAAAAATGAAGAAAATTATATTTAAAGATAGTTTAATGACTTAATTCCTTATGTACAACATTTTTTGCAAACTCGATGTACATGACATATGATATATAATATATAATATGTAATATATAAATTTATAAATATTTTCATATTTTTTACTGCTTTAAGTCACGTCTTAAATAACGCTAAGGCTTCGCCATAGCTTTTATGGCGTGAGGCTTGACCATACCGCCACCCCACGCCTCACGCTATCTAGAACCTTGGTACACCAATTAGTGCATTTAAATAAACTTTTACAAAAAAATATCTCTTATGAATCTTATCAAACACATTGTGTGTACTAAATATGTTTAATACGTCATTTTCAAAATGCGATATATCACTCGTATCATATCGGAATTGAATTATTCAAATTTCCGGGTAAATAACGGCAAAAAATCTACAACTTTCGTGTTTTAAGTTTTGTGTATTCCAGCCTTTAATTTAGACAAAATTAGGGCCGAAGATGCCAAAAATTTCAATATAAATCAATACGCACTTAAAATCTAAGAAAAAGAATTTAGATTTATATATCAAAATTCATACCAAATAAAGGTGAATTAAATTTTGAAAATTAGGGTGGAATCGATTTTTCGGTAAAAATTTGTCATTTGAAAGTTATAACAATTTTAAGTTTGAGGGTGACATAAAAAAACGGGTCAATGACCAAACTATCCTTTTTACCCAAAATTTTATTGTTGGTCTCTTTCTTGACCGTTAGATGAAGGTGGGGTTGATCAAACGCTGCATAATACTTTTTAGACTTTTTATTTTATTGACACTTAGACCGCGACTCAAACCATAGATCATGAGGATATAGTATGATTTTAGCTAACGGCCGGGTGTTGTGTACTTGTGTCCCATGTTTCCTAACTTTTTGGGGGAGCCTTGACTAGGTGTAGAACGTGGGTTGACTTGGTCCTGGATAGCCGTTGTGACAACACCTTCGAACGAAACACCTCAGAGAGTGTTAGGTTTCAATTGGCGATTTCTCAAAATGGTAGTCATTACTCATGAATAGGGGTGAGCAAAACCGACCGAATCCCGAATCCCGTCCCGATCCCGAGTCCCGAATCATGTTAGTCGGGCTTGTCGGGTTCGGGAGTCGGTTTCTGTTTTTCGGTTAGTCGGGTTTCGGGCTTGTCGGGATCGGGTCGGGACGGGCCGAAAACCAAAAAACAACAAACAAAACCGATCAAATCCCGAATCCCGTCCCGATCCCGAGTCCCGAATCATGTTAGTCGGGCTTGTCGGGCTTGTCAGGGTCGGGAGTCGGTTTGTGTTCGCCGGCTTGTCGGGATTCGGGTCGGGCCGGGTCGGGATCGGCCCGATGCTCAGCCCTACTCATGAATGATTTTACGCCAAAGAAGATTTTAAAGGTTTACCAAGTCACTCGAAATGAAGCATCCGAATTAAGTTCGAAAAAGAGACCTTCGTAAGCCACATCATCACCCATAATCTGTTCCATCAGTTTTCAAATCGTAGAAAAACATTGTCGTTGGTTTGGGTTTGAAGGACCTGACAAGAATAGTTAAACGCTTCACTTTTTATTTTACTTAATAACTAAACAAAGCCAAAAAAGATCCTCGTATATACGCCGCCCAAAGAAAAGAAAGCCCGGCGGTGCGGTGGGTTGTGGACCGGCTCAACCACCCAATAGTTATTTCGCACTCCGTTGTCACGTCACTTTTTATTTTTTTATTTTTATTATGGGACGCGCATTTTATCCTCCTCCGCGCACGTTAGCCGCCTCCCCCACCGCTAGATCCCCATTTCAGCCGCATCTTCCTCCTTAACCCTAACCCTATTTCATTATGCCCCCACTCATGCCCCCACCTATGCCCCCAGTATTTTAATTTCATCTCACTCATCAGATCATTATTTTCATTATTGTCTAATATGGATATTGTTTCTTTGTCACAACCAACGCCACTCACCCGTCGAATACCTCCACCATGCTGGACCAATGATGAGACAGTGGCCTTAATCGAAGCGTATCGCGATAAATGGTATTCATTAAGAAGAGGGAATTTGAGGGCCCCACATTGGCAAGAAGTTGCGGATTGTGTTTTTGTGAAATGTGGGTCTGATTTACCTAAAACGTCTATTCAGTGTCGCCATAAGATGGAGAAGCTTAGGAAACGGTATCGAAATGAGGTGCAACGGATTGGCGATGTGCCGAAAAGTGTGAGGTATAAGTCGACGTCTTGGGTGCATTTTAAACTGATGGATTTTATGGAGTTGGGTTTGGATCCTAGTGATTTTGATGATGATGTGGATGTGGAGGGAGGGAATGAGGAGGATTTGATGATGTATTCGAAAGGAATTGTTAAGCCTGTTCAACGAAAGTATTATAACGCTCTTGGTGCGGGTAATGGGATTGCTAATGGGAATGGGAATGGGAATGGGGTGAGGATTAGGATACCTAGTAATACTGTTAGTAATCCTGTTCAGGTACCAACACTGTTAGGGATACCTTACTATGGTAATGGGAGTGGGAATGGACCGGGTGATGATTATCCTCCGTCTGTGAATAGGAATTACGGGTCGAGGAAGAGGAAGGAAGCGGAGGAGGAGGATGTGGGGAAAAGTAATGGTAATGTGTTGGATGAGATGGTGGCGGCGATTAATAAGTTAGGAGACGGGCTTATGAAGATGGAGCAGATGAAGATGGATATGGCGAGGGAGTTTCAATCGATGAAAATGAAAATGGATATGCAACGGACGCAGATGATTATTGAATCACAGCAGAAGCTTGTGGATTCGTTTTTGTCGGAGAGGATGAACAAAAAGATTAAGAGAATGCCTTCACCGGAAGCTTGAATATGGAATTTTGTGGTTTAATGTTAGGGTAAGTAATATTATGTATTTCCATTGAAGTAATGTTAATAATCTTGTCTAGTAGTAGTAGTGAAAAGTTGAAAGCTTTATGCTTTTTGCGCGATGGAAACTGTAGCCTATTTTTTTTAAAAGAAAAGAACAGAGCTTTTGATCATGCAAATGACTTGTTTTGTTATCTTATCCTTAAGAAAAACAGAACAAAGCTTTTGATTAGTTAAATGCAATATGATTTGGTCCATTTTGGATAAGTTGGTTTATTTGCTGGATACTCTAAGTAGATTTAAGGGAAATATACTGCTGGATTACCATTCATCAAATGATCATGTTTTTATGGTGCCTCTAGCAAGGTCATTGGTCGACCTTTTGTCTATATATTTTGTGTTCACTGTGTCTATCTTGGCTAGGGCTTCTTAGCTGATTCCGTAAGAAGGGAAGCAAAAGTGTTTACGAAAATTAATTAGAACTTTGTAGTTTTGCTATGTTGATATGGCAACACAGAATTTATATTTACTTCTAACATCAGCATTCTGTTACTGACCAATTTTAGATGCATTTTTTAATTGGTGGATTTTGAATTCGGTGATAAATATATGTTACCTGATAGTCAAAATTCCAAAACTCTTTTAACACCAACAAGCCCGGTGCTTAGCAAATTGCAGTCCTTGCTTGATTGTGCCATGCTTTCACCATCGAGTGGATACCAATATCTGTTCGTCTTTGGATGTGGTGTTTTTGAGCTTTCATTCTCTTATAGCACAAATAACAAGAGCTTTAGCTGTGTTTAATCATCTATGGTCTGCAGACACAACATCTGTTAGAAAGGACACACAATACCCGTCCCAAAGTTACAAAATAGTTCTGTTGTGACTGCAGAGGATGACACTTTAGTGTTTTAGTTGCAACGCAATTTCGTGTTTCATTTTAGGGTCCTTTTGGAAACCTAAACGCCCGGTACCTGTTTTTTTATCCTTTGTCCTGTTTTTCATCTTTTGTCCGTTTTTTATCTTTTGTTTCGCGTTAAGGGTGGATAATTACATGTAGAAGGTTATCTCATCACTGAAATAGATCAGCAACTGCTATAGTATCTTGTTTATCTTTCTACCCATGTAAATGAGTTTGTTACTAGAATTGGCAAAACCCAAAATACCAACACAATGCATCCCATTGAAATTTTCATAACCTCGATTGATGCAAATCGTTTTAACATAAAAATCCATTGCTACTTTTACAAATTTGGTGACAATTTCAGTTGCCAATGGTTTAGACCGTTTAGTAGACTTATGTCATTGGCATTCAGTTCAGGTCGTAATGTAGCAAGACTTTTCCTGGGAGTAGGAGGTGCACATTCTGACCGGTTAACCGAACCGCCCCCGAAAGCAAACCGGTAAACCGGACCGGTCAAAACCAGTTTTGACCCAAACCGGTCTAAACCAGTTTTGACCCAAACCGGTCTGGTTTTTTCCCAAATCACCGGTTTGGGATTTTGAAATATCAACTGGTTAAGGGACCGGTTTTTGGGAACCGGTTAATCGAACTCGTTTGGTAAACCGGTTAGGAACTGGTTTGGGCGGGATTTTTTGCATTTTTTTGAAATTTTGAATTTTGAACTTGATTGGGAAGGAGCGTGGGGGCCGGTTTTTAAATTATTTGGGCTCAAAATTTACCATTTTGCCATTTATTGTTTAGTATAAATAGAAGGGTTGTTTTTGTGTTTATTCACAACTTTCATACAAACAAAATACATTCTAAAAAATCAAAACCGAAAGTATTTCATTAATGGCAAGTTTAAACACCACCAACACCACCGAAGTTGTTCAACGTGCACCGACGATTGTTAAAACTTTACATGCGACCGTGTACAAGATCCTTGGGCTAACTTCAACTATGTCCTAATGTCGGATGTCAAGAAAAAGGTTCAATGTAAGCATTGCTTGAGTATAATGTCTGCCGGTTCCAACTCGACGTTGAGGGCTCATATCAACATGAAGTATTGCAAGGCACTTAAAACGGTTCCGGAAGCGGGTCAATTGTCTATGGGTAGGGACGGGAGTATTTTTGTATATGATCATGAAGTAGTTCGTCAACAATTTGCCGGTTTGGTGATTCAACGAGGTATGCCGTTCAACCATTTCGACGACCCTTTTATGACAACGGTGTTTCAGAATTATGTCCAACCAATGTATAATCATATAAGTCGTATGACTCTAAAACGCGATGATATGAAAATGTGAAAAACGGCCAAACAAGAATTATTTTTTTTATTTAACAACGGATGTTTGGTCCGCTCCTCATAATTTGTCATTTTTGTACAATTTTGTTACCGCACATTGGGTTGATCCCGAAAGTTGGCAAATGATAAAGCGAGTCATTGCATCTGAAAATTTTCCGGTTCCTCACACGGGAATTGCTTTATTCAAAGTGTTCGTCAAATTTCACTTGTCAGAAAAAAATTAATTACGTTGGATAATGCTATTAATAACACAAATGCAATGGGTAGACTGAAAATGGAATACGAGCCACCTTTAAATGGCGATTTTTATCATACTCGATGTGTTGCACACATCATTAACTTGGCTGCGCAAGCGGGATTAGCGAAACCCATAATGCTTCAAATAAAAGAAAGTTTTAGAAAAATGTTAGCCGGTGTTTTTAAAAAGGGTAATACAAGATATAATAACTACATTCGGATGTGTACTAAAGCGAGGAAACCTTGTTTATCACCTAATTTTGATATTGAAACAAGATGGAATTCCACTTATCTTATGTTCCTAAGTGGTATAAAACAAAAGGTGACATTACAATATTTTCATGACAAATTGTCGGAAAAGGGTAAGTGTGCTCCATTTTCGGTCGACCATTGGAATACTATTGAAAAACTAACCCGATTACTTGAAGTTTTTTTCAACACCACAAATCCAACATCTCAGAGCAATTATACTTAATGTGTTCAAGTATGACCTCATTTGAATTAAATGGTGGTATATATACAAATATGATTTCACCAATGAAAGAAAAGCTTAAGAAATATTTTGAAAGTTTGCCACCAATATTTACTTGTGCGGCCGCATTGAATCCATGTTATAATGTAAGCAAGGTAGAGTTACTTATCGACTCGATTACAACTGATTTGGGCTGTTTTGCGACTAACGTAAACTTTGGTGATGATGCAAAAGTGTATTTTAACAATTCTTTTGAAGGTTTATGAGAATATTATTTTGAAAAATATGGTAACCCAACTCCTTCAGTGAGTGCGACTTCATCATCATCGAGGTCGCATAGAGGGAATCTGATACAAGGCTTGCTACAAAAGTTAAGAGAAAATCCCAACAAACGGCAAAAGGGAATCACGAACAATGAATATGCAAGATATACCACAACCGATTTTATCTCACATATTCCGCCCGAACAAGTTGAAAACTTTGATGTTTTGGCTTTTTGAAAAGCAAAGGAAATAATGTTTTCCGTTCTATCCCGAATGGCTCGAGATCTACTAAGTGTACAAGCTACTTCAATAGCTTCTGAATCCGCATTTTGAACAAGTGGAAGGGTGTTATCAAACAGAAGAACAAGACTCACACCAGCTTTTTTGGAGATGTGTATGTGTTTGAAAGATCACTTGGATGCAACCAAGCAAGTGCAAGACAAATCAAATCTTGAAAATGCCATAGACTTCGAGAAGAGATCTACGTGGAAGAGGTGCAAACAGGTGAAATTGGAATGCTTTCCGATGAAGAAATAAGACAAGATGAAGCTGCTAACAAAGCTAGGTCCATCGGATCTGATGAAGACATTTACGAGTAGCTTTTCGATGTTTTATGTATATGTATTATGTTTTAAGTTTATGTATTATGTTTGATGTATTTCCTTTCAGTTGTATTTTCGATGTATTAAATAAAAGTTGAAGTTTATTCAGTTTACTTTTTATAAACAACGAAAAACGAAAAAAAAATTATAACCGGTTAAAAACCGGTCAAACTGGTCAAACAGTTTTTAAAAATTCAAATTTAAAGTTTGGCGGGGAAAAAAATAATAAAACCGGTTAGCCGGTTAAAAACTGGTCAAACCAATGGATTTTTTAAATTTTCAAATTTTGAATTTAAATTTCGAGCGGGGAGGCAGGTAAAATGTGGGGGGTTCGAAAATTTGAATTTTTTGGTTTCAAATTTACCATAAATAGAGGGGTTATGTTTTTGTTTATTTACAACTTTTATACAATCAAAATATACTCTAAAAAATCAAAAGCGAAAGTATTTCACTAATGGCAAATGAAAATCAAGGACCCGAGACTGTTGCACCAATTGCATCGGTGATTGTTTCGGTTTTACCATGCAACCATGCACCAGATCCTTGGGATAACTTCAACTACGTCCTAATGTCGGATGGCACGAGAAAGGCTCAATGTAAGCATTGCTTACGTTTTGAGGGCTCATTTCAATGTGAAGTATTGCCCGGGACTACGCTGTAGCTTTTCGATGTTTTATGTTTATGTATTATGTTTTAAGTTTATATATTATGTTTGATGTATTTCCTTTCAGTTGTATTTCCATTGTATTAAATAGAGGTTGAAGTTTATTCAGTTTAGTTTCTATAAACGACGAAAAAAGTAATAAAATAAAAAATAAAAAATAAAAACAATAACCGGTCTAAACCAGTCACGAACCGTACCCAAATCGGTTTCAACCGGTTAGGTTGTTTCCTCCCCAGTGTCGGTTTGGTAACTGAACCGGTTAACCGGTCGGCCGGTTTTTGCTGGGGGTTGACTCGAATCGGTTCGGGTTTGACCGGTCGTTAAACCGAACCGGTTAACCGTTTTGTGCACGCCTACCTGGGAGTGTATTCACCAGTATTTACACTTTACTCATTGTGGAGCTAAAAGGGGGCAATTTTTTTCTTTTTCTCAAAAGTTTTGACCTTTATTTTGGTATTATGTCAATTAGAGCACACGGTATAATAACGTGATACTCGTGTTACACGTTAACGCCGGGGCGTTAACCCCCGTTACCCACACCGTGCTAGGTGTTAATGGCACGTTAACGTGGGAATGTTAGTAGCATAACGGTGCGTTATGGCAAGCCAAAATAAAATAAAATAAAATAATCATTTTACCCCCCCCCCCTATTTAAACAGCTAGTTTGAATTAAAAAAATCAAAACCATTTTTTTACCACTATAAATACCCAAATAAAACACCATTTTTTTCACACTTCCATAATTCAAATTCAAGTTTATATACTTCCTCTCTATAACAAAAAAAAACCTTGTTCATTCACACTGGATCCGAATCAAATTGACGAATTACCTCAACAATGGACAGACGTTGATGACGAAACTGACTTCGAATTTATGATGGCCGCGTACGAGTATCAGCAACAGTTGGAACAAGAAGCATCTCAACCTCGCTTAACTCGTACCCATATATATCGTGAACATGAGCTTGCAGAAGAGCGTTTGCGTAACGACTATTTCATTGAAGGTTGTAAGTATTCGAACTAGAATTTTCGAAGAAGATTTCGTATGAGCCGGAAACTATTTCTGCAAATAGTCGAAGGTATTGAATCTTATACTTGCGAAAATATTCCAGATGATTTTAAATTCTTTAGCCAATCACCCGATTTTACGGGTTGAATGAGTTTAGGTGTTCTTATGAAGTGTACGTCTGCCATACGCCAATTGGCGTACGGCACCTCACCCGATGCGTTTGATGAATATTTGCAAATGGGTGAGCATACTTCACGTGATTGTCTTGATAATTTTAACAAATGCGTTATTGATTTGTTTATGTCGGAGTATTTAAGAAAACCAACATGGGCCGACATTCAAAATATTAATCAACGACATGAAGAGTGTCATGGTTTTCCGGGAATGCTTGGTAGCATTGATTGTATGCACTGGGAATGGAGAAATTGTTCGGTGGCTTGGCAAGGGCAATTTGGTAGGGGTGATAAAAAAATACCCAACAATTATGCTTGAAGTTGTTGCTTCTCAAGATTTATGGATTTGGCATGCATTTTTTGGGATGGCGGGGGCGAATAACGATATTCATGTTTCAGACAACTCTCCGTTATTCGACAACATTCTTGCTGACATGGCCCCAAGAGCCCCTTATATGGTTAATGGAACTAGGTGTGAACAGTGGTATTACTCGGCTGACGGAATTTACCCACAGTGGGCAACTTTCGTCAAATCCTTTTCGTCAACAACTGACCAAAAACATACTTATTTTAAAAGGAAACAAGAAAGTGCCCGAAAGGATGTTGAACGTTCTTTTGGTGTGCTTCAAGGACGTTGGGGTATACTACAACAACCGACACTTCAAATGGAAATTGTCAAGATACGTAGAATCATGTATTCTTGCATTATTTTGCATAACATGATTTTAAAAGATAAAAAATTTGCATTACGTGACTATAACGAAATGTGGGTGGATCCGTCACGTTTGAGGCAACAAAGGTGGGTCGAAAGATGTGATACTCACCGTCGTAAGGCAAAAGAAATACGCAACCGAGAAACCCATACTCAACTCCAAATAGACCTTATGGAGCATGTTTGGCAGAACCATCTTGAACGACAACAGCAACAAGAGAGCGACGGCGATGAATAAGTATTTGCTATGTTTCGTTATTTTTTTTGTTGTAAATTTTTTTAGTTATTTTATATTTCATATTGTAATATGTTTATGAATCAATGATATGTTTTTTAATAAACGAAGTGTTTATTTTAGTTTAGTGGTTGAATTTGAAAATATTTGAGTTAAGGTTTAACCTTGGGAATATTATAATAAGGGGTGTTTTTTTTGTTAAGTTAAGGTGAAATGTTAAAGCTGATGTGGAGCTGACGTGGCAAATGTTAAGGTTTAACCTTAGGTTACCATACCTAACGCTCTTAGAGGGCTAGGTATCGTGTGGTGCCGTAGGTGGTGCCGTGGCAAAAAGTACTGCCACTTCATCACCTTTTTTCCTATGGCATCACATTTGGCTATGGCACCAAAAATCACCTCCCTAGCATAACACCAGTTTTTGTGGTGCCGTCGGATTTTTTTTTTCTTTTTTTTTTAAATAAAACAATATAAGTAACTAAATTTTGTTTTTATTAATAAAAAACACAGTATATAAATAGAAAAAGACATCGCAATAATTAAATAAGTTTTTGTAGTATTTGGTTAATCAGATTATTTAATAACCACTCATGTAAAATTACTAATAAAAGGACATTTTTAATATGAAATGGGTTTTTAATTTTTTATAAGTTTAACATAGTTTTCTAAAATCCAGCACTTAGCAATTTATTTGTTAACTACAGTATTATACTTGTTTTGAAAAAACCAAAAAAATATATATGCTCACGATATTAAATCACAATATATTTTCATCTATGATATTTTAAAATTGATAAAGTCATAAAGTCATTTACAAAAGACAAAAAGGCCACACAACTTCACCAGCTGTCATCCCTATTCTATGTAAATGATTTTATCAACTCCACTGACCCGTCTTCCTCCTTCCTCCTTGGCTAATGACCTGCAACTTTTTAAAAAAATAAAGAAACTATCAAACACAAACACAATAAAGATTTCCAAACAAAAATACAAGCACAAAACCTCACTCCCAAACACAATACCCAATTGAAAGAAAAGAAAAAAAACAAAAACAAAATTATCGACCGCGTGAGCTGGTGGCCACGGCGCCACGCCGTACCAGCCCAGCTGCGGTATGATATCTCGTGCCATAGGCTCGCGTTTTTGGCAATGGCTCAAGCCATCAGCTACCGTACCCTATGCTCTTAGAGCACAAGCTGTGGTGAGGAGATTAATCTTCTCATTTGGGTCCCACGGGGTGCCACATCACCGTGACAAACCCCTTACTACAACCCCCTTATCACAACTAACATAAAATTCATTCATTAAAATATAAAATACAATAAACCATATTAAAAACATACAAAACTTAAAATAAAGATACGAAAAAAACGATACGGCAAAAAATAAACACGACACGAAAAACAAGTCATACGACACCGGTAAGCATTTTGTTAGGAATTGGAAATTCCATATTAAAGTGTCTGTCACCCCAATTATAGTCTAGCATAAGTTAGCTCGTAGACTTGTCGTTATTTACGTTATTAAGTAGTTAATCAGTTAGTTTGTAGCGTAGTATAGTTTAGAGTAACACCGTGGAGGAAGGACAGGTCTTTACCCACTGTATGCCTGATCCACAGTCCGACAGGAGGACGTTAGCTTTGTAACTATAAATACCCCTTCCATCCATGGAAGGGGTGGTGCTTCTCAATCTAACATTTGATAATTTACAAAGCAAGTCTCTAACTAGAACACCCATCTCTCTACTTTCTCTCTCTAAATGGCTAACATGTATTTTCATCATCCAAGACCACCCGAATCATCAAACACAATAAATATTACGATCCTACAAATGGTATCAGAGCCAAGGTTATTGTGTTATCTTTGATTTGTGTGGTCCGTACCATGGTTGTTGTTTGTGGTTTTTTGGTTCACGATTGTTAACTGTTTTTTGTACTATTTTTCTTTGTCGGAAAATGTTCTTTTTCGAAATATTGTGGTATTACAGTTTGTTAACATGTTTTCATTTGTGTATCCTACTTATTGGTCAAAATAAATAAAATTGTCAAGTGGTTTTTGCTAATATCTGTTTTGCGTCCTTTGTCCAAACAAATAGTACTTTTGTGACAATTTATTTTGTATCAATTTTTATCTGTGTAATATATTCGTGGGTCAATCTAGTCTAAACAGTCATAAGAAGCAGTCTTTATGATGTGGTTCTGGGTTTATTATGCACATGGTCAGAGTTTAGTCGGAAAACTCGCCGGAAAATCCTAGCGACTTGTTACAAATACTGGTGGCGACTTGTATTTACAAGTTGTCTAGATTCATTGAATATGGGTAGCGAGTTGCCACATTTACAGACCTAGCGACTTGTTGTTTAACAGGTTAGTGACTTGTGTATGAAAAAGATGTAGCAACTTGTTCTCTAAAATTGCTAGCGACTTATTGACTCTAGCGACTTGGTATGTTTGTAATGGTATTGTTTGACTCAAGTCTAATGCAAGTTGACTCTTCAGTCACTTTTGTATCGATGCTGTAACCTCAAATACTCGACACAACCATACAACTAAACATGACTCATCGACTGCCAAACATCACCAACACTCATCTAAACCAACAACAACTCATAGCATCTAGACTCGATCAAAATTAAAAACAAGTAAGAACTCAGATTTTTGTTCAAAACATTCGAATAACATCTTCGAAATTGTCACAGATTTGTTAAGATCTTAATGTGTTTGAACTTTATCTTCATCGATCTTTTTCGAAGCAATGCTTCATGTTCATATCCGAAATCAAAAGAAAGAAACAATAACATCAGTTATCATATCTTTCTTCACTTCGTTTAAGACTGTGACAACTCGTAATTTCAGGTCATTTCTCAAAACAATTCATGCTTCACTATTTCAACATTTATCGTAAACTAGGTTTGCGTGTTCCAAATTCGCGTAACCTTAATGGTTTAGCGGCGAATTCATGATCATATCATCACGAACATTTCATATAGACTAAGTTTAGTCTACATTTCATTAGCATCAATTGCATCATATTAGTTCATTCATGACATTTCATTTCACATTAAACGCGTAAATTTTATATTAAATAAACGTTATCGCGTGAGTTATTATTTTGAACATTTAATCCGTTACTTCTAAAAATGATCCCGATATATTTTTATACCTACATTTAGTTTATAAAAACTATATTTTGAGTTTACCTAATGTTCTAAATTTATTTTGTATTTAAATCGTTAAATTTATATTATTACGACGTTTTTCTTAAAAACTACACGATAATTATTATATCACTCAAATTTTACAAGAAATGTATTTTTACAATTTTTATGATCTCAATATACTTTACTTTGATCCCTTAAAATTTATTTTAGTCCATACCACTTTAACTTCACAACTATGTACAAGTTACAACACTTTTTACTTAACTATACATTATACTTATATTTGTAACAACTTTACACATTAAAAAAAAAAAAAAAAAAAAAAAAAAAAAAAAAAAAATTTATTTGGGAAACATAGCCCCTAAAATCCGGCCAAGGGGGGAAAGAAAGTCTTGGTGGGTAGATTTTTTTTACAAAACTAAATCTATACTTCACTTACTTCATTTATTTCATTATTGCAAGTGTTAGGCAAGTAAAAAGTTCTCTCTATTTGTTCTTCCTTCTCCATAACCGGTTCATCATAAGTGTACAAGGGATCACCAAAATTTTTGCAAGATCAAGTAATAACAATCTAGATACACTCTTAATCAAGGTTTTGAAATAAAAACCTAGGGTGTTTAGGTTAAACCTTTGTTCTTTGCACCTCATCATAATTTACTTGTAAGCATATTTCTTTCATTTTATATATTTCATCTTCATTTCATATTTATCTCTTCATTGTTGGAGCAAACATGCAAGACTTGTGTTGTTTATACCATTTTTACATGATTTTTAGAGTTATATATATATAAAGGTCATCCTATAATTATTCCCTTGTTAGTTATTGGTCTTGATAATGTTTAGGAACCCATGACACCCTAAGAAGGTGTATGGTAGGATTAGATTAGCTTTGGAGTTGATTTGAAGGGATTGGAATAGGTTTAGTACGAGAAAAACTATTTTCGACAAGTTATAAAAGTGGTCTGTCCTTATTTTGATTTTCTGGAAAATCCGACAGTAGGCACGAAATTTTGGCCTTGATATTTAGAAAATATACTTTAAAACGAATCCGTGGCCGCTTGAACGGAATAAAACGGAGTTATAACGAAGAAGTTATGAATTTTTAAAGTTTGACGACGAAATATATATTTTTCAGAAATTTCAGCAAGTTATTTTTACTTTATTCGAGTCAAAAACGAGCCTTAAGCTTCATAAATTATTTCGACTTGTCAAAAATATATTAGTATACTTTGATACGAAGCTAAGGACATATAATACGTAGAAAACGGATTTGAAACGACTAAGATATGCACGTTTTCATAAACTTGCCGTAACTATTATTTTTAGAAAAACTATATTATTTTTACGAGATAAGTGTTACGGTAACTAAAATGACCATGTTGACGGCTGTTTTTAACTATGATTTAGAACTTTTTGAAATGAAATGTCTTCTAGTAAAATCAAGATCACCAAGCATATTTTCTAAAACGACCAACCGTTTGTATAGCGGAGTTTTAATAAGTTATTTACGGATGCTTAAACTTGGCCGAAACTCACTTTTTACACAACAATTAGACAAAATCACCATCTTTAACCCTTATTATCTTTATGTTCGAGACCTTTATGTCGAAAACTCAAGAACTGAAACTTTTAGATTTTGATACAAACTTTCCAAAACCGTCGAGTTCGTTTCCTAACGATCGACGTACACCATTTTACGACTAGTCTTTCAAAGCCATTTTTGTCACTTTCAAGAAATTTCCGACGACTTTATTTTACGACGAAAAGTGAAAATTTCACCATAAATCATTACAAAACCATTGTAGGATGACATTTTGACGTAAATACTTGTAAAGTGATTTAAGGATGGTCAAGACGTCAAAAGAGTATTTTTCGACGATAAGTATTATTTTCAAAACTCACAAATGGTATAAATAACATACGAAATGCATGCATAACATTACATCGTAACTCATTACGTATCATATCATTCATAATAGGTCATTTTCGAGATTCACGCTACATTTCAGTGTATCCACTTTTGCCATCGCATTATTATCAAGTGAGTTTTCATAGCCCCATTTTCAATTGTTTGGAACTATTTTGGGGGAGATACATGCTTAACTAGTTTTCACAAGTACTTTAGATTTTAAGGCTAAATTCTATCATGATCATCATTGTTTCAAAATCAAGTGTTATACTATATCAATTGTTCTCATTTGCGTGCTATAGTTATACGTCGAATACAGTACTATATCAGTTGACTACTGATACATTGAGTCATGTACTATTGATTATGTGCTACAGTTCTACGTCGTATAATGTTCTAAATCAGTTGACTACTGATACATTGAGTCTAGTCCTATTGATTAAGTGCTATTGTTCTACGTCGAGTTAGATACTATTGTGAATTCATTTGACATCAAGTGTTTGAACATAAACTATACACATTTTGGCAGTGGGTTGTGAACACACAGGTTGCAAGTTTTGTATGGGCGGAACTTGGAACTGGGTGGATTTACAATGCCTTTGCTGCATAAACGATTTTGAAAGGCTTTACATTTCAACACAAACTCTATGAACTCACTCAACCTTTGTGTTGACACTTTTTAGCATGTTTTATCTCAGGTATCTAAGGTATTCACTTCATGGCATGCATTTGGACACATCATGGAGTCGCGATGACGACGCGTCCCACTTGGGTTTTACGTACTTTAAAACATCGTTTGAATTGTAACAAACTTATTTCCGCACAAGTTGATTTTCATTTGGGACCTACTTTGTAAACTCTGATTGTTTTATTAAATCAAACGATGTTCTTTTCAAACGACACTTTAGGTCGTTCAATATAACTGTGATTGTGATGCTATGACAGTCAATCCCCAGGAATTCCATTCCGCTGCAAAACAGGTAATTTGAGGGTGTGACAGATTGGCATCAGAGCTTCGGTTATAGAGAACTAGGTTGCATCATTGACCCTAGACTATAACTACATCATCATAGCATCTCATCATTTCATTATAAGTGCACGTTCACTTTACATGCGGTTTATACGTACATTTTTCGAGTTATTTACTTTCATTTCATATCGATTGTCACATGGATGCCCTTAAATACCCATCCCATTATTTTTTTCTCATACTCTAACGTGGAGAATTCCTTGTCATTCCCTATCAAAATTTTTTTACATCAATTGACTCATCACCGATAACGTCGAATGCTGAGATAAACCTTTATATAGGGCGAAGTCACTCTCACTCCTTTGTTTCACCACTAACATGTCGAGTTACACTTTATTCACACATTAAGTCACTAAACCATTATACATTTGAAGCACTTACAACATCTCATAACCCATCTTTTGGGGAAACCGTCGATCATTTTGAAAAATAACCTCAAACTTATCATTTCTTATCACATCTCTTTGGAGCGTTTATTATTGACATCGGACTTTGCTACATCTCACCTTTCCTTTTATTTTGAAGAAGATATGGCGCCGAAGAAAGCTGCACCCGAATTGACACTAGCGGCTATTCAAAAGTTGATAAGGGATAGCATAGCCGATGCTCTAAGGATTGAAAGGGAAACGGCTGCTGCTGCTGAAGCCGCTAGGCTTGCTGCTGCTGCAGGAAATGCAGGAGGGTCCGGAGTTAAAAGCTGTTCGTATAAGGATTTCAAAAGTGGAGATCCCACTAAGTTTAGAGGTACCGAAGGAGCCACTGCCATGGTTAGATGGTTCGATAAATTGGAGTCCGTTTTTTTGTTATGTAATTGCCCGGATGATAGCAAGGTCAAGTTTGCTACGAGTACCCTACTTGATGGAGCATTGTCGTGGTGGAACTCATATGCTCAACCGATGGGAATGGAGAATGCTTTCAAGCTTACTTGGGAGCAATTCAAGGGTTTGGTGACTAAGAAGTTTTGTCCTCGTACGGAAGTGAAAAAGTTGGAGACAGAATTCTATGAACTAGTAACAATTGGGTATGATATTGATACTTACATTCGAAGGTTTCAAGAATTGGCCGTGTTATGCCCATCTATGGTTTCGGATAATGAGAAGCTACTGGAAGCTTTCATTGAAGGACTTCCCGAGATTATTCAAGGCGATGTGACTTCTTTTGACCCGCAAACGATTGAGGAAGCTATTCGATTGTCTCAAAAGCTAATGGCACAAGTAGTAAAGAGGGGCAACATCACCAACATCAACCGTAACAACAATACAAACAACCGCACCAACTACAACAATAACCAAAACAACCACAACAACGACGATAACCAAATCAACAACAACAAAAGGAAATGGGAAAACGACCAAGGAGGTTATAACAACAACAACCAAAACCGTAACACTAACCATCATCGACAACAGAATAGAAGACAAGAAGTCGCCAGGGTCTATGTTGCTGCACCAACAAAGGGAAGAGCTTATGCAGGAAACTTACCGCGATGCCACCAATGCACGCTACATCATAATGGTCCATGTGGTATATGCTTTAGCTGTCACAAAGTAGGACACCTTGCTAAGGACTGCCGGGGCAAGGCCATAGTCACGTGCTTCGGATGTGGGGAGCAAGGACACTATCGGAATCAATGTCCTCAAAACCAAGGTCAACCAGTTGAAGGTGCTCATGGGAATGCATACATGTTAGGAGGAGGAGAAGCTCGTCATGGTCACAACAACGCGGAAGACTGAAGAAGTTTGGAAACTAACAGTCTTAATTTTTCCTTATGTACTATGTTGTACTAAGTTATGTCTTTCATCGTATCCGAATCTTATAACTTAAAGATGTACTACTTTTGATAAACCACTCATTGTAAAATATTCTCATCTATCTTACTTTATTTTCTTTCCGATTTGTTATTACTTACGAGAATTTTACTTCTTTTTACTTCATCGACCATTTTAACGACACGGTTTAAATCCTTGTAAGCATCGAGAGTTATAACAACTAAACCGAACGTCACATCATCGTTCCTTAATTATACGTAGCCTAGCTAACTATGTCTAATTCTGGAGGGATCATGTTATGTTGGGAGCAGTTAATTATAAATCATAGTGCAAGCAAAATATTCACATGTTACAATTCAAAGTGTTACTTATGAGAGATTCATCCGATATTTTCTTTACTACGATGTTTTGTACACTCTCAATCATCAATAACCGTAACGACACCTCTTCATGTCTTCTTTCCTCGGTATTCATCATAAACTCAAAAATTCGATAGACTAACACGAACTGAATTCAGGGACTGAATTCCTTTTTGGATGGGCGAATGTGACAACTCGTAATTTCAGGTCATTTCTCAAAACAATTCATGCTTCACTATTTCAACATTTATCGTAAACTAGGTTTGCGTGTTCCAAATTCGCGTAACCTTAATGGTTTAGCGGCGAATTCATGATCATATCATCACGAACATTTCATATAGACTAAGTTTAGTCTACATTTCATTAGCATCAATTGCATCATATTAGTTCATTCATGACATTTCATTTCACATTAAACGCGTAAATTTTATATTAAATAAACGTTATCGCGTGAGTTATTATTTTGAACATTTAATCCGTTACTTCTAAAAATGATCCCGATATATTTTTATACCTACATTTAGTTTATAAAAACTATATTTTGAGTTTACCTAATGTTCTAAATTTATTTTGTATTTAAATCGTTAAATTTATATTATTACGACGTTTTTCTTAAAAACTACACGATAATTATTATATCACTCAAATTTTACAAGAAATGTATTTTTACAATTTTTATGATCTCAATATACTTTACTTTGATCCCTTAAAATTTATTTTAGTCCATACCACTTTAACTTCACAACTATGTACAAGTTACAACACTTTTTACTTAACTATACATTATACTTATATTTGTAACAACTTTACACATTAAAAAAAAAAAAAAAAAAAAAAAAAAAAAAAAAAAAATTTATTTGGGAAACATAGCCCCTAAAATCCGGCCAAGGGGGGAAAGAAAGTCTTGGTGGGTAGATTTTTTTTACAAAACTAAATCTATACTTCACTTACTTCATTTATTTCATTATTGCAAGTGTTAGGCAAGTAAAAAGTTCTCTCTATTTGTTCTTCCTTCTCCATAACCGGTTCATCATAAGTGTACAAGGGATCACCAAAATTTTTGCAAGATCAAGTAATAACAATCTAGATACACTCTTAATCAAGGTTTTGAAATAAAAACCTAGGGTGTTTAGGTTAAACCTTTGTTCTTTGCACCTCATCATAATTTACTTGTAAGCATATTTCTTTCATTTTATATATTTCATCTTCATTTCATATTTATCTCTTCATTGTTGGAGCAAACATGCAAGACTTGTGTTGTTTATACCATTTTTACATGATTTTTAGAGTTATATATATATAAAGGTCATCCTATAATTATTCCCTTGTTAGTTATTGGTCTTGATAATGTTTAGGAACCCATGACACCCTAAGAAGGTGTATGGTAGGATTAGATTAGCTTTGGAGTTGATTTGAAGGGATTGGAATAGGTTTAGTACGAGAAAAACTATTTTCGACAAGTTATAAAAGTGGTCTGTCCTTATTTTGATTTTCTGGAAAATCCGACAGTAGGCACGAAATTTTGGCCTTGATATTTAGAAAATATACTTTAAAACGAATCCGTGGCCGCTTGAACGGAATAAAACGGAGTTATAACGAAGAAGTTATGAATTTTTAAAGTTTGACGACGAAATATATATTTTTCAGAAATTTCAGCAAGTTATTTTTACTTTATTCGAGTCAAAAACGAGCCTTAAGCTTCATAAATTATTTCGACTTGTCGAAAATATATTAGTATACTTTGATACGAAGCTAAGGACATATAATACGTAGAAAACGGATTTGAAACGACTAAGATATGCACGTTTTCATAAACTTGCCGTAACTATTATTTTTAGAAAAACTATATTATTTTTACGAGATAAGTGTTACGGTAACTAAAATGACCATGTTGACGGCTGTTTTTAACTATGATGTAGAACTTTTTGAAACGAAATGTCTTCTAGTAAAATCAAGATCACCAAGCATATTTTCTAAAACGACCAACCGTTTGTATAGCGGAGTTTTAATAAGTTATTTACGGATGCTTAAACTTGGCCGAAACTCACTTTTTACACAACAATTAGACAAAATCACCATCTTTAACCCTTATTATCTTTATGTTCGAGACCTTTATGTCGAAAACTCAAGAACTGAAACTTTTAGATTTTGATACAAACTTTCCAAAACCGTCGAGTTCGTTTCCTAACGATCGACGTACACCATTTTACGACTAGTCTTTCAAAGCCATTTTTGTCACTTTCAAGAAATTTCCGACGACTTTATTTTACGACGAAAAGTGAAAATTTCACCATAAATCATTACAAAACCATTGTAGGATGACATTTTGACGTAAATACTTGTAAAGTGATTTAAGGATGGTCAAGACGTCAAAAGAGTATTTTTCGACGATAAGTATTATTTTCAAAACTCACAAATGGTATAAATAACATACGAAATGCATGCATAACATTACATCGTAACTCATTACGTATCATATCATTCATAATAGGTCATTTTCGAGATTC
Organism: Chrysanthemum seticuspe; assembly: GCA_019973895.1. Lineage (NCBI taxonomy): Eukaryota > Viridiplantae > Streptophyta > Magnoliopsida > Asterales > Asteraceae > Chrysanthemum > Chrysanthemum seticuspe. Next base: position 206,229,456 of record BPTQ01000001.1, read on the forward strand.
ACGCTACATTTCAGTGTATCCACTTTTGCCATCGCATTATTATCAAGTGAGTTTTCATAGCCCCATTTTCAATTGTTTGGAACTATTTTGGGGGAGATACATGCTTAACTAGTTTTCACAAGTACTTTAGATTTTAAGGCTAAATTCTATCATGATCATCATTGTTTCAAAATCAAGTGTTATACTATATCAATTGTTCTCATTTGCGTGCTATAGTTATACGTCGAATACAGTACTATATCAGTTGACTACTGATACATTGAGTCATGTACTATTGATTATGTACTACAGTTCTACGTCGTATAATGTTCTAAATCAGTTGACTACTGATACATTGAGTCTAGTCCTATTGATTAAGTGCTATTGTTCTACGTCGAGTTAGATACTATTGTGAATTCATTTGACATCAAGTGTTTGAACATAAACTATACACATTTTGGCAGTGGGTTGTGAACACACAGGTTGCAAGTTTTGTATGGGCGGAACTTGGAACTGGGTGGATTTACAATGCCTTTGCTGCATAAACGATTTTGAAAGGCTTTACATTTCAACACAAACTCTATGAACTCACTCAACCTTTGTGTTGACACTTTTTAGCATGTTTTATCTCAGGTATCTAAGGTATTCACTTCATGGCATGCATTTGGACACATCATGGAGTCGCGATGACGACGCGTCCCACTTGGGTTTTACGTACTTTAAAACATCGTTTGAATTGTAACAAACTTATTTCCGCACAAGTTGATTTTCATTTGGGACCTACTTTGTAAACTCTGAATGTTTTATTAAATCAAACGATGTTCTTTTCAAACGACACTTTAGGTCGTTCAATATAACTGTGATTATGATGCTATGACAGTCAATCCCCAGGAATTCCATTCCGCTGCAAAACAGGTAATTTGGGGGTGTGACAGATTGGCATCAGAGCTTCGGTTATAGAGAACTAGGTTGCATCATTGACCCTAGACTATAACTACATTATCATAGCATCTCATCATTTCATTATAAGTGCACGTTCACTTTACATGCGGTTTATACGTACATTTTTCGAGTTATTTACTTTCATTTCATATCAATTGTCACATGGATGCCCTTAAATACCCATCCCATTATTTTTTCTCATACTCTAACGTGGAGAATTCCTTGTCATTCCCTATCAAAATTTTTTTACATCAATTGACTCATCACCGATAACGTCGAATGCTGAGATAAACCTTTATATAGGGCGAAGTCACTCTCACTCCTTTGTTTCACCACTAACATGTCGAGTTACACTTTATTCACACATTAAGTCACTAAACCATTATACATTTGAAGCACTTACAACATCTCATAACCCATCTTTTGGGGAAACCGTCGATCATTTTGAAAAATAACCTCAAACTTATCATTTCTTATCACATCTCTTTGGAGCGTTTATTATTGACATCGGACTTTGATACATCTCACCTTTCCTTTTATTTTGAAGAAGATATGGCGCCGAAGAAAGCTGCACCCGAATTGACACTAGCGGCTATTCAAAAGTTGATAAGGGATAGCATAGCCGATGCTCTAAGGATTGAAAGGGAAACGGCGGCTGCTGCTGAAGCCGCTAGGCTTGCTGCTGCTGCAGGAAATGCAGGAGGGTCCGGAGTTAAAAGCTGTTCGTATAAGGATTTCAAAAGTGGAGATCCCACTAAGTTTAGAGGTACCGAAGGAGCCACTGCCATGGTTAGATGGTTCGATAAATTGGAGTCCGTGTTTTTGTTATGTAATTGCCCGGATGATAACAAGGTCAAGTTTGCTACGAGTACCCTACTTGATGGAGCATTGTCGTGGTGGAACTCATATGCTCAACCGATGGGAATGGAGAATGCTTTCAAGCTTACTTGGGAGCAATTCAAGGGTTTGGTGACTAAGAAGTTTTGTCCTCGTACGAAAGTGAAAAAGTTGGAGACAGAATTCTATGAACTAGTAACAATTGGGTATGATATTGATACTTACATTCGAAGGTTTCAAGAATTGGCCGTGTTATGCCCATCTATGGTTTCGGATAATGAGAAGCTACTGGAAGCTTTCATTGAAGGACTTCCCGAGATTATTCAAGGCGATGTGACTTCTTTTGACCCGCAAACGATTGAGGAAGCTATTCGATTGTCTCAAAAGCTAATGGCACAAGTAGTAAAGAGGGGCAACATCACCAACATCAACCGTAACAACAATACAAACAACCGCACCAACTACAACAATAACCAAAACAACCACAACAACGACGATAACCAAATCAACAACAACAAAAGGAAATGGGAAAACGACCAAGGAGGTTATAACAACAACAACCAAAACCGTAACACTAACCATCATCGACAACAGAATAGAAGACAAGAAGTCGCCAGGGTCTATGTTGCTGCACCAACAAAGGGAAGAGCTTATGCAGGAAACTTACCGCGATGCCACCAATGCACGCTACATCATAATGGTCCATGTGGTATATGCTTTAGCTGTCACAAAGTAGGACACCTTGCTAAGGACTGCAGGGGCAAGGCCATAGTCACGTGCTTCGGATGTGGGGAGCAAGGACACTATCGGAATCAATGTCCTCAAAACCAAGGTCAACCAGTTGAAGGTGCTCATGGGAATGCATACATGTTAGGAGGAGGAGAAGCTCGTCATGGTCACAACAACGCGGAAGACTGAAGAAGTTTGGAAACTAATAGTCTTAATTTTCCTTATGTACTATGTTGTACTAAGTTATGTCTTTCATCGTATCCGAATCTTATAACTTAAAGATGTACTACTTTTGATAAACCACTCATTGTAAAGTATTCTCATCTATCTTACTTTATTTTCTTTCCGATTTGTTATTACTTACGAGAATTTTACTTCTTTTTACTTCATCGACCATTTTAACGACACGGTTTAAATCCTTGTAAGCATCGAGAGTTATAACAACTAAACCGAACGTCACATCATCGTTCCTTAATTATACGTAGCCTAGCTAACTATGTCTAATTCTGGAGGGATCATGTTATGTTGGGAGCAGTTAATTATAAATCATAGTGCAAGCAAAATATTCACATGTTCCAATTCAAAGTGTTACTTATGAGAGATTCATCCGATATTTTCTTTACTACGATGTTTTGTACACTCTCAATCATCAATAACCGTAACGACACCTCTTCATGTCTTCTTTCCTCGGTATTCATCATAAACTCAAAAATTCGATAGACTAACACGAACTGAATTCAGGGACTGAATTCCTTTTTGGATGGGCGAATGTGACAACTCGTAATTTCAGGTCATTTCTCAAAACAATTCATGCTTCACTATTTCAACATTTATCGTAAACTAGGTTTGCGTGTTCCAAATTCGCGTAACCTTAATGGTTTAGCGGCGAATTCATGATCATATCATCACGAACATTTCATATGGACTAAGTTTAGTCTACATTTCATTAGCATCAATTGCATCATATTAGTTCATTCATGACATTTCATTTCACATTAAACGCGTAAATTTTATATTAAATAAACGTTATCGCGTGAGTTATTATTTTGAACATTTAATCCGTTACTTCTAAAAATGATCCCGATATATTTTTATACCTACATTTAGTTTATAAAAACTATATTTTGAGTTTACCTAATGTTCTAAATTTATTTTGTATTTAAATCGTTAAATTTATATTATTACGACGTTTTTCTTAAAAACTACACGATAATTATTATATCACTCAAATTTTACAAGAAATGTATTTTTACAATTTTTATGATCTCAATATACTTTACTTTGATCCCTTAAAATTTATTTTAGTCCATACCACTTTAACTTCACAACTATGTACAAGTTACAACACTTTTTACTTAACTATACATTATACTTATATTTGTAACAACTTTACACATTAAAAAAAAAAAAAAAAAAAAAAAAAAAAAAAAAAAAAATAATTATTTGGGAAACATAGCCCCTAAAATCCGGCCAAGGGGGGAAAGAAAGTCTTGGTGGGTAGATTTTTTTTACAAAACTAAATCTATACTTCACTTACTTCATTTATTTCATTATTGCAAGTGTTAGGCAAGTAAAAAGTTCTCTCTATTTGTTCTTCCTTCTCCATAACCGGTTCATCATAAGTGTACAAGGGATCACCAAAAATTTTTGCAAGATCAAGTAATAACAATCTAGATACACTCTTAATCAAGGTTTTGAAATAAAAACCTAGGGTGTTTAGGTTAAACCTTTGTTCTTTGCACCTCATCATAATTTACTTGTAAGCATATTTCTTTCATTTTATATATTTCATCTTCATTTCATATTTATCTCTTCATTGTTGGAGCAAACATGCAAGACTTGTGTTGTTTATACCATTTTTACATGATTTTTAGAGTTATATATATATAAAGGTCATCCTATAATTATTCCCTTGTTAGTTATTGGTCTTGATAATGTTTAGGAACCCATGACACCCTAAGAAGGTGTATGGTAGGATTAGATTAGCTTTGGAGTTGATTTGAAGGGATTGGAATAGGTTTAGTACGAGAAAAACTATTTTCGACAAGTTATAAAAGTGGTCTGTCCTTATTTTGATTTTCTGGAAAATCCGACAGTAGGCACGAAATTTTGGCCTTGATATTTAGAAAATATACTTTAAAACGAATCCGTGGCCGCTTGAACGGAATAAAACGGAGTTATAACGAAGAAGTTATGAATTTTTAAAGTTTGACGACGAAATATATATTTTTCAGAAATTTCAGCAAGTTATTTTTACTTTATTCGAGTAAAAAACGAGCCTTAAGCTTCATAAATTATTTCGACTTGTCAAAAATATATTAGTATACTTTGATACGAAGCTAAGGACATATAATACGTAGAAAACGGATTTGAAACGACTAAGATATGCACGTTTTCATAAACTTGCCGTAACTATTATTTTTAGAAAAACTATATTATTTTTACGAGATAAGTGTTACGGTAACTAAAATGACCATGTTGACGGCTGTTTTTAACTATGATGTAGAACTTTTTGAAACGAAATGTCTTCTAGTAAAATCAAGATCACCAAGCATATTTTCTAAAACGACCAACCGTTTGTATAGCGGAGTTTTAATAAGTTATTTACGGATGCTTAAACTTGGCCGAAACTCACTTTTTACACAACAATTAGACAAAATCACCATCTTTAACCCTTATTATCTTTATGTTCGAGACCTTTATGTCGAAAACTCAAGAACAGAAACTTTTAGATTTTGATACAAACTTTCCAAAACCGCCGAGTTCGTTTCCTAACGATTGACGTACACCATTTTACGACTAGTCTTTCAAAGCCATTTTTGTCACTTTCAAGAAATTTCCGACGACTTTATTTTACGACGAAAAGTGAAAATTTCACCATAAATCATTACAAAACCATTGTAGGATGACATTTTGACGCAAATACTTGTAAAGTGATTTAAGGATGGTCAAGACGTCAAAAGAGTATTTTTCGACGATAAGTATTATTTTCAAAACTCACAAATGGTATAAATAACATACGAAATGCATGCATAACATTACATCGTAACTCATTACGTATCATATCATTCATAATAGGTCATTTTCGAGATTCACGCTACATTTCAGTGTATCCACTTTTGCCATCGCATTATTATCAAGTGAGTTTTCATAGCCCCATTTTCAATTGTTTGGAACTATTTTGGGGGAGATACATGCTTAACTAGTTTTCACAAGTACTTTAGATTTTAAGGCTAAATTCTATCATGATCATCATTGTTTCAAAATCAAGTGTTATACTATATCAATTGTTCTCATTTGCGTGCTATAGTTATACGTCGAATACAGTACTATATCAGTTGACTACTGATACATTGAGTCATGTACTATTGATTATGTGCTACAGTTCTACGTCGTATAATGTTCTAAATCAGTTGACTACTGATACATTGAGTCTAGTCCTATTGATTAAGTGCTATTGTTCTACGTCGAGTTAGATACTATTGTGAATTCATTTGACATCAAGTGTTTGAACATAAACTATACACATTTTGGCAGTGGGTTGTGAACACACAGGTTGCAAGTTTTGTATGGGCGGAACTTGGAACTGGGTGGATTTACAATGCCTTTGCTGCATAAACGATTTTGAAAGGCTTTACATTTCAACACAAACTCTATGAACTCACTCAACCTTTGTGTTGACACTTTTTAGCATGTTTTATCTCAGGTATCTAAGGTATTCACTTCATGGCATGCATTTGGACACATCATGGAGTCGCGATGACGACGCGTCCCACTTGGGTTTTACGTACTTTAAAACATCGTTTGAATTGTAACAAACTTATTTCCGCACAAGTTGATTTTCATTTGGGACCTACTTTGTAAACTCTGATTGTTTTATTAAATCAAACGATGTTCTTTTCAAACGACACTTTAGGTCGTTCAATATAACTGTGATTGTGATGCTATGACAGTCAATCCCCAGGAATTCCATTCCGCTGCAAAACAGGTAATTTGGGGGTGTGACAAAGACCAAAACATATAAGAATTTCAATCACACCTTACCCGAGACCCGTTATGGATCTTGAAGACGAATCAAATAGGTTGAAGCCATCCATGTGGCCATCTCGAGCCAACCATATGGTGAGGTTAAGATGTGATGTAGCTTGGGATCGATCTAATGAAATGATGGGTCTTAATCGCTATCTAATGGAGATTTGTTGGTTTGAATCCATTGGTATGACAATGGACGAATTTTATGTGGATGTGTTGATCGGATTATTAGCTGAAGTGAGTTTTTGTGATGCTGCATTTTCCTATTGTGAGAAAAATGAGTGGAGAGGCGGATGAATTATGTTAACAAGGATTAGGGTTGCAATATTTTAGGGTAGTGACTTTTTATACCCTAATTATTGGGATATTATACCAGAATTTTTATGGGCTTGGTAAAATTTGTGTGGACGTGTAATCATTGTGCAATGTTTGGACCGTGACTGGGTAATATCTTCGTGGGCCTTGTGATTATCATGGGCGTGTATGAGTATTTGGAATTGTTAGACAATTCTTAGTTGGGCCGTGTGATTGTCTTGACCCCATGCTAACGGGTATAGTGCCATGATTCCATAAGGAGAATGTGCTGATAATTATGGAACGGCTTGTAGTATTACTTGATCTTAAGAATTATATCTGAATCATTTAGTAAGCGTGCGGATTAAAAGGTCAAGTACACCGCTTGATTAAAGGACTTGGGTCGGTAAATTATGTTGCTTAATCAAGACTACTGTTGGACTTGGACCGAGTCAATTGGCGATTTATTATCTGTCACAAATGTTGGAATGCATGATATGATTTTTTTTAAGTATTTACTTGGACCGTATCGGGTGGGTGTTTAATTGATTCGGTTGTTGAAGTTTGATACTTTGGGCATTGGTCGAGCATGATAATTGAATTGGGCCCAATATATACAAACCATGGATGTGAGATATGCGAGTTGAATGTGTGATGATGAGAGTTGTTAATGAGACTTGACGATGAGATTTGTCAATGTTTTGAGATAGTGAGGTTTGATGATGAGATTTGGTGTGATTCAGTGGGTTATGTGGTTTGGTACTTGGGTATATACATCTTCACGAAGAGTTTTATGTCACAGGCTTGAAGTGTTTATTTAAACAAGGTTGACTACGGGGTTGTTTGAACGGTATTTCTTATTTGGATTGGATGTGAGGTTTTCCGGGCGCGATCACTTATTTCGTCTTCTTTCTTTCTACCCTTCCGCGAAGATGACTTGTTTGGGCAGTTATAGTGTGTGATTGATCGGTGCAAAACCGTCAAGTTTTCTCACGCGAGCTGATCACTTGTGAATGACCAACTGTAAGAAACTCAAAACAGATTACACACCAATGCAATGAAGATCAGGAGAGTATAGTGTTTCCCCAGGTCGTTAAGTCCCAACGAGCTGTGCGAGAATAGTCAAACGTAAAGTGATCGAGAGATTTGAACGGGAAAAGAGATTTGAAGATGATTATAACTAAGGAAAAAGCCCATAAACTACAGGGGCTTAAATGCAAATTAAAGGAAATCAAAAAGATAAAATCTATTAAATAAACGCTATCACTATATTTAAAATGATGAACGTTTAAAACCTAAAACTTACGTTTTAAAACAAAATTACGTAAACGTACAAATAAAAAGTGAAACTTACACAATATAAATCCTAAAAATATGAAAAATACATTTTTACAAACCTAATGATATAAGAAACTTTTTAGAAAAAGAAAATTATTTTTATAACTAATTAATTAATTATTATTAATTAAAAACTATTTTTAACTATTTAATAATTATCTAAAATACAAGAAATTAGGAAATAGAGCTAGAAAAATAAAATTATGAAATGGAAAAGTCTAAAATATCAAAATAGAATTTTCAAAACTATTTTTGTATTTTTCTGATTAATTTCCTATTTTCTATGAATTTAATACTAGTAAAATCTAATTTAAATTGTGAAAAATACCAAATTAAAGAAGAAAAATAAGGAAAATTCTTTTTTATGCTTTTTATATTTATCTTAAACTATGAAAATTGAAAAATTATTTTTTTGGAACTTTTTCTCAATTAATTGCAATTTAAGGTAATTAAAAAGGCTTAAAATCTAGATTTAATTAAGAAAAATACCAAACAGTGTCTAAAAATTATGAAAATTTCAGGGAAATTCTAAAATATTATTCTAAAGCTGTAAAAATTATAAAAACATGGCCCTATGTGGGAGAATCTGAAGCTGTAGTGTAAACTAGCTAGAATAAGCACTTGAAATTAAGCTATTAAGCACTAGACTTCACCAACTGATAACATAAGCTACATTATACTAAAACTACTCTGAGGCAACTAAAAGAAACTATCCCTAACACCTAAATAAGCCTGCTACCTAGGATTTATGCAAACTGATCTACAAGCAAAATAATGATTCCACCCCTACTGTTTGAGCACTCTTAACTGCTTAATCAATAAGCTAACATGAAAAACAAAAGTTGAGATCTCAACACCACCTGGCAGAGAGTACATATCCCAAGTTTCAGCTAATAAGGACCTAATATGGAGAAGTTACAGAGTAAAACAAAAATGGCTAAATGGCATGAGACTGCTGATCAGGACAGAAATAGTAACAGGTATGCAAGTTTGAGCTAATCTATGAGCTTATCGGACAAGCTTAAGCTAAAAACAGATGTTGGGTCTTGAAGACCACCTAGAATACTGCAAGTAGACCAAAGATGAGACTCTAACTATCTAAAATGAACACTAAGCATTAGCTGCAAGTTTTGCAAAAATCAGGCATAGGACTTGGTTTTGACTTTTTGAAACAGATGACAAAGTTGACTTTAATGATATTCAAGAGCAAATGTGGAACTGAAATGGATGAAAAGTGATGAAATAAGACTTTCACAAGCTAGATAATCAGATTCTAAACCTATCTTGATGATAACAGCTTACTGATTCCAACAGAATAGCGAGAAAGAACAGTTACAAACCTAAGTTGACTATTAGCACAAATGCAGCAAAATAAAGACAGATGTGACTGCATATACCTATAACAAGCTTCAAACAACTAATCTACTTCATGGTTTTAACATCTAGCACAGGTTTTAGTGTTAAACCAAACACCCCTTTATTAAGCTTCTATTGAAATTAAACCTTGCAAACTGATGAAGGAGATTGTGACTGAATCAAAACAAGTAAAATATCATTCAACTTAATCACTAAAACAGATTAACACCATAAATCAACCCAAACAAATTTGACTCTCAAATCCTTGACCCGTTTTGACTTTTGTTGACCGAGGCAATTTTAAGAGTAAAATTTGAGTAGTGATTTTTCTGGGTAAACAATAAGTACAAGTGAGCATATAAAAGCTTAAATGTGAGCTTATATAGGCTTATAACTGCATAACATCAAATACCAACAAAATTCACATGAACTGGAATTTTAGAAATTGCAAATTGCAAAAGAGTAATTCGTACTTGAGATTTAACACTGAAAAAGGTTTATAAAACACTGAAATTACATAAGAGAGTACTTTGAAACTTAATTAAATGCTGGAAATCTTAAAAATATAAAAACGACATTACAGAAAAAAAATAAAATCTAACTACTCGTCTTCCCTTCTGTCTTTCTCCTTTTTATACATTTGAAAGCTTCCACGTGTCCTTTAGAGTAAATCCCACCAATCTCTGAGCCAATGGGAGAGTTTTGGCCGTTTTGGCCATTTCATGATTTTGGCGGGAAATCTATATTTGACCACATGGGCTTCTGAATTTGCAGGTAGGGGGGGGGGTGATAAGTAGGGGTGATGATGGGATAAGGTGAGGTGAAATTGGGATAAGGTGATGGGATGGTTGGGTGAGGTGTTGCAGGCACAGGCAAGTGGAGAAGAGAGAAACCCACAAGGGAGGGAAACATGTTCTGCTTGTTTGACTTGGTTTGACCAAAGGGTCAAATGGAAGGGTCAAGGGGGTCAAAAACAGGTATATGGCAGGGGTCTAATTGGGAAAGGGTCAAATGGTGGTTTGTTTATTACAAGGACTAGTTTTGTAATTCTTCAAACTTGAGGGGCCATTCCTGTAATTTTCCAAACTTGATACAAGGACTAAAACTGACAAACTTCAATAGTACAAGGACCAGTTTTGACAATTTCAAATTTTCCAGGGACCAAACTTGACAATTTTGAAAGTTCAGGGACCTTTTCTGCCATTTTACAAAAGATTTATTCAAGGACCATTTTTGACAAATTAGAATATTTCAGGGATCTTGAATAACATTTCTCTTTATTTAGATTTACCAGGGACTGTTTTTGACAACTTTTGAAACTTGGGGGACTAAAACTGCCAATTATGCAAATTTGATACGTTTTTCACCAGATTTTGATATTTTTGCATTTAAAACACATAAAACACTTATTTGTGATATTTTTATCATTTTGATGCATTTCTGAGTGTTTTCAGATGTTTTTGCAGTTTAAATGGTACAAAAATGATGAGTATTTAGACACTCATCAATCCCCCACACTAAGATATTGCTAGTCCCTAGCAATGTTTTGAGAAAAATTAATGGATTTCAATCTCTTTACCAAAAGCCATTACTTCTGGAGTAGCCAAATGTTTCAGTTCAAGTAAGAACCTTGGTACACCGATAACCAAGTGATTTTGAGCAAACCACCAGCTTTCAACGGATTTGATTTGTCTTTACCAGAAGCCGTACCCTTCTGGACTAGCCAACTCTTAGATAAATTATCAATATTATCTTTGGTGAGTCGATTACCAATTATGGTTTTTCCACTGCCTTTACCACAAGCCATAAACTTGCGGGCTAGCCAACTCTTCACTTTTAAGGATATGGTGAGCTGAATAGCATACAATTTTGGGCAAATTGTAAGCCGTCAACGGATTTGAGATATCTTTACCAAGAGCCGTTTGCTCCTGGATTAGCCAATCCTTATGTGGGTTAGACATGGTGGACTGATTACCATTTGTTGTGTTTAGTACATAGTACTTTCACTAAAAAAATTTTAAAATTTGGCCATTTTTGGGGAAAAAGGGACTAAAAGAGTATATTTATGATCAAAATTCGCCAGAATTTCCCCCCCACACTTAGAAATGAATATTGTCCTCAATATTCAAAGTACCGGCTGTTATGCCGAAACTTAGAACGTAAAAAGATAATAAACCTAGCTAAGTGTAGAAACACAACAATTATTCTCTTTTTAATTATTTACAATTTTCATTCATTTTTTAGATCTATATACAACATGTGGGGCATCTCCCCCACACTAGGGTGGTACACACGGGTGAAAACCCATGTTAAGCTACTGTTTTTGATTACCGAGTCGCTAGCTTGACTCGACCCCGAATTAATTTGTTCATGGGGAAGTAAGTGGAAGGGACAATCTCCATCGGACTTTCATTCAAGATGTTTGGATAAACATTGAAGTACGTGAAAGTTCCACACCGATGAGATACAGACAGACAGACCCGGCTCACAAATGGTACATGGAAATGCCTGGGTCAAAGATAATGTCTTCATTCCCGAAGGAGTGAAGAACAGGAGAAGCTACGGGATAGGTGAAGAAGAGAAAGAAAATCATGACAAACATCATGACTAACTCATCTTCATCCATAGGAGGATCCATAATTTCAGGATTATGAATCTCATCATTTAAGCTTAAGTGATCAAGACAAATCTCGGGTGTGTCATGATCAATTTGGGAGTTATCATACTCCGGCGGAGATATGATATGAGTGAGTTCACCGGCGAACTCCTCGTGAAGAGAATCAATCACAAGATGTAAATCTGTGAATTCTTGTTCCATTGTAGACTCATCACTATCCTCAATCTGAGTATTAAAGAGTGGATTCTCAGAAATTAAAGTGAATTCAGAGTCGAATTCAAATAGAGGATTAGTGAAAGTAGTTTTGAATGTTTCAGGAACAAAGTGATTAACATTCTCAATTGGATTGTTGGGATAAGAAGTGAGTGAACGATCATTATCAATGAGACTTTCAGTCTCTCCCAGATCGGCTTCGAAATCAAAGAGTGGATTGATGTGAGTGAGTTCATCGGTGAACTCCTCAAGATGATGATCAGCATCAGTCTGAGGGAGTGATGTCTCAACATACTCGATGTTTCCATGAGAAGTACAATCGTCGCTAATATCGGAGAAAGTTTCAAAATGATCTTTTGAACACTCAATAGGGGAGATAGAATCACACACATGATCAGAAGTTCCCTGTGACTCTCTCGGGATTGGGACAAGGTTCTCAACACTAGACTTTATGAATTCGTCCGATTCCTTTTCAGGAACAGTGTCAAGATACTCGTCCCCCATGTTCAGAGAGTGAGTGGGAGCTTCGGGTGTGATAGCAGTTGTTTGAGATGGAATCTCAACTGCTGGAATATCATCTGATGAACTTGATGAATCAAGTGTATCATCATCATCACTGTCATCAGGAATAAAACGAAATTGAGAGCTAGATCTGGCTGCTTTTTCTTTTGCAATTGATTCCTTAACAGATTTCTCAAAGGCAATTTGGGATTTTATTTTAGCAGCCTGCTCTTCAGCTAGCAATTCTTCCATGGATTTCTCATGTGAATTTTGAATGACAGGACATTGTGGGAGTGGAGATTTGTCAAAACCGGAAGGTTGACATTGATAATCATCATGAGGACCCCCACAATATACACAAGAAATACTGGGAATATTATGAAGTACAGTTTTATTGAACTCCTCACCTCTTTTCAGTAACTCTAGAAGCTCTAGATAAGAGTCTTGTTGGGTTTGCTGAGGAGTTTGAGTTATTTGGCACTGTGGAGGTTGGTCGTGATATAGATAGTCGTAATTGTTACAAGGAAATGGATTCCCTGTTTGACAATCAGAGCTGAAATGGGGACCTCCACAGTTCTCACAACAAAATGATTGTTGTGGGTGGTCATGTGAATAATATGGATTTTGGTCATTTCCAAAGTCCTGAGTGTTACCAGAAAACTGTTCGTAGACAAACGTGTTTCCGGATTGACACTCAAATCCTTGGTGAGGACCTCCACAAAATTCACAGCAGTTATGTTGGTTATATGAAGATGAGTCGGGCTGTGGTGGGTAATTGGAAAAGTTTGAGGGGTCTTTAAATGAGTTCTGATTAGGATCATAATCAAATGAATTCCTCGAACCACAAAACAAACAACTCCCGTTACGAATATCATTACCACACTGTACACATGTACACCAACGACAGGGTGAACCATAAAGAGGCTCACCACAACCGACACAAGGAATAAATGATTCTATTTGAGAGTTATGAGAAGGAATCTGTTTATTCAAAGAATCGACAAAACCAACATGGTGATCTGAATGACTATCAAGTCTCGAAGAACATTTTGAAAAATTCGGAGGTGGGACAAGTGGTGTGCTCTGAGAGCTAGCAATTTCCACCATTTCCGTTATGGTCTCCGGTTCTGGTTCTTGAGAAACGTGAAGATTAGGCAAGTCATTCTTGCTGGTCACCAGTCTGAATTCTGCATGTTTGCTTTTAACCGTAAACCGTGAAAGTTTAGAATCAATTCTAGACGGCTTAGGAGCAATTGAGGGATTAGATCTTTGGATAACCGTAGGTTGGACGTATTTAGTACTTCCATTATTAGAGGGAAGTACCTGGTCCTTTGTCACCCCGGTTTCTCGTTCCATTTCCCTACGCAGAATGAATGGATCTTCACGAACAACACGAATTCTAGACATTTGTGATAAAGTCTGAAGCTTTTCAGCTTCGTCCCAGAATTCGTCGTAGTCGAGAGATTCCATGAGAAGAGAAGAAGTTTAGAATCAAATGTATAGAGGGTGAAGGAATAAAGAATCAAAATGGGTAAGAGGGTAAAGAGGGATATTTTTGGTATTTTTGAAAAACATGATGTAAAAACAAATAATGAAAATCTTTTTGGATTTTTGATTTTTATATAGATGGTATAAACAAGGAGTGATGTCAAATCACTAATCTGCTAAACGTAAGACTATTAGCACTGCTCCCCGGCAGCGGCGCCAAAATTTGATCGGTGCAAAACCGTCAAGTTTTCTCACGCGAGCTGATCACTTGTGAATGACCAACTGTAAGAAACTCAAAACAGATTACACACCAATGCAATGAAGATCAGGAGAGTATAGTGTTTCCCCAGGTCGTTAAGTCCCAACGAGCTGTGCGAGAATAGTCAAACGTAAAGTGATCGAGAGATTTGAACGGGAAAAGAGATTTGAAGATGATTATAACTAAGGAAAAAGCCCATAAACTACAGGGGCTTAAATGCAAATTAAATGAAATCAAAAAGATAAAATCTATTAAATAAACGCTATCACTATATTTAAAATGATGAACGTTTAAAACCTAAAACTTACGTTTTAAAACAAAATTACGTAAACGTACAAATAAAAAGTGAAACTTACACAATATAAATCCTAAAAATATGAAAAATACATTTTTACAAACCTAATGATATAAGAAACTTTTTAGAAAAAGAAAATTATTTTTATAACTAATTAATTAATTATTATTAATTAAAAACTATTTTTAACTATTTAATAATTATCTAAAATACAAGAAATTAGGAAATAGAGCTAGAAAAATAAAATTATGAAATGGAAAAGTCTAAAATATCAAAATAGAATTTTCAAAACTATTTTTGTATTTTTCTGATTAATTTCCTATTTTCTATGAATTTAATACTAGTAAAATCTAATTTAAATTGTGAAAAATACCAAATTAAAGAAGAAAAATAAGGAAAATTCTTTTTTATGCTTTTTATATTTATCTTAAACTATGAAAATTGAAAAATTATTTTTTTGGAACTTTTTCTCAATTAATTGCAATTTAAGGTAATTAAAAAGGCTTAAAATCTAGATTTAATTAAGAAAAATACCAAACAGTGTCTAAAAATTATGAAAATTTCAGGGAAATTCTAAAATATTATTCTAAAGCTGTAAAAATTATAAAAACATGGCCCTATGTGGGAGAATCTGAAGCTGTAGTGTAAACTAGCTAGAATAAGCACTTGAAATTAAGCTATTAAGCACTAGACTTCACCAACTGATAACATAAGCTACATTATACTAAAACTACTCTGAGGCAACTAAAAGAAACTATCCCTAACACCTAAATAAGCCTGCTACCTAGGATTTATGCAAACTGATCTACAAGCAAAATAATGATTCCACCCCTACTGTTTGAGCACTCTTAACTGCTTAATCAATAAGCTAACATGAAAAACAAAAGTTGAGATCTCAACACCACCTGGCAGAGAGTACATATCCCAAGTTTCAGCTAATAAGGACCTAATATGGAGAAGTTACAGAGTAAAACCAAAATGGCTAAATGGCATGAGACTGCTGATCAGGACAGAAATAGTAAACAGGTATGCAAGTTTGAGCTAATCTATGAGCTTATCGGACAAGCTTAAGCTAAAAACAGATGTTGGGTCTTGAAGACCACCTAGAATACTGCAAGTAGACCAAAGATGAGACTCTAACTATCTAAAATGAACACTAAGCATTAGCTGCAAGTTTTGCAAAAATCAGGCATAGGACTTGGTTTTGACTTTTTGAAACAGATGACAAAGTTGACTTTAATGATATTCAAGAGCAAATGTGGAACTGAAATGGATGAAAAGTGATGAAATAAGACTTTCACAAGCTAGATAATCAGATTCTAAACCTATCTTGATGATAACAGCTTACTGATTCCAACAGAATAGCGAGAAAGAACAGTTACAAACCTAAGTTGACTATTAGCACAAATGCAGCAAAATAAAGACAGATGTGACTGCATATACCTATAACAAGCTTCAAACAACTAATCTACTTCATGGTTTTAACATCTAGCACAGGTTTTAGTGTTAAACCAAACACCCCTTTATTAAGCTTCTATTGAAATTAAACCTTGCAAACTGATGAAGGAGATTGTGACTGAATCAAAACAAGTAAAATATCATTCAACTTAATCACTAAAACAGATTAACACCATAAATCAACCCAAACAAATTTGACTCTCAAATCCTTGACCCGTTTTGACTTTTGTTGACCGAGGCAATTTTAAGAGTAAAATTTGAGTAGTGATTTTTCTGGGTAAACAATAAGTACAAGTGAGCATATAAAAGCTTAAATGTGAGCTTATATAGGCTTATAACTGCATAACATCAAATACCAACAAAATTCACATGAATTGGAATTTTAGAAATTGCAAATTGCAAAAGAGTAATTCGTACTTGAGATTTAACACTGAAAAAGGTTTATAAAACACTGAAATTACATAAGAGAGTACTTTGAAACTTAATTAAATGCTGGAAATCTTAAAAATATAAAAACGACATTACAGAAAAAAATAAAATCTAACTACTCGTCTTCCCTTCTGTCTTTCTCCTTTTTATACATTTGAAAGCTTCCACGTGTCCTTTAGAGTAAATCCCACCAATCTCTGAGCCAATGGGAGAGTTTTGGCCGTTTTGGCCATTTCATGATTTTGGCGGGAAATCTATATTTGACCACATGGGCTTCTGAATTTGCAGGTAGGGGGGGGGGTGATAAGTAGGGGTGATGATGGGATAAGGTGAGGTGAAATTGGGATAAGGTGATGGGATGGTTGGGTGAGGTGTTGCAGGCACAGGCAAGTGGAGAAGAGAGAAACCCACAAGGGAGGGAAACATGTTCTGCTTGTTTGACTTGGTTTGACCAAAGGGTCAAATGGAAGGGTCAAGGGGGTCAAAAACAGGTATATGGCAGGGGTCTAATTGGGAAAGGGTCAAATGGTGGTTTGTTTATTACAAGGACTAGTTTTGTAATTCTTCAAACTTGAGGGGCCATTCCTGTAATTTTCCAAACTTGATACAAGGACTAAAACTGACAAACTTCAATAGTACAAGGACCAGTTTTGACAATTTCAAATTTTCCAGGGACCAAACTTGACAATTTTGAAAGTTCAGGGACCTTTTCTGCCATTTTACAAAAGATTTATTCAAGGACCATTTTTGACAAATTAGAATATTTCAGGGATCTTGAATAACATTTCTCTTTATTTAGATTTACCAGGGACTGTTTTTGACAACTTTTGAAACTTGGGGGACTAAAACTGCCAATTATGCAAATTTGATACGTTTTTCACCAGATTTTGATATTTTTGCATTTAAAACACATAAAACACTTATTTGTGATATTTTTATCATTTTGATGCATTTCTGAGTGTTTTCAGATGTTTTTGCAGTTTAAATGGTACAAAAATGATGAGTATTTAGACACTCATCAGTGATAAAGACTTGGCTATTTAGTTACGGTTGTGATTCTTTCTCGATTAACCCACAACGTAGCTATCACTTCGGTGTCTCACGCAGTTGAGGATATGACAAGAGGTTTTGTACATTGGGTACACCGTTTCTTCTTCACAAGGATTAGTGCAAGCTTAAGTAACAAATCCGGGGAATGTTACGTCTTGTTCAAGTTTGGCATATCGGGTCTATTTCTCCATGTGGTCACTACAATAGCTGACAGAATGCGTGATTGATGTATTTACCAAAGTGTTTATTGGATGGTTGGTGATATTGTTGATGTTGGATAATGAACCGCTGCATGTTCCCCTAAATAAGATATTCACCGAAACCAAAGTTGTCATATCACATTCAAGCTAACATTGTTCACGGTTTTGTCTTGATTTTGTAAAATCCCGCGAAAGAATCTATTTCTCGGTTTAAATCATAGAATTGTAAAATCCCGTGACAATGGAAACATCCTGTTAATTGTTAAGTGCATTTCCGGATCTATCTTACGGTTTATTCTTGGTTTTGTAAAATATCGCGAAAGAAACTATTTCTCGGTTTAAACCATAGAATTGTAAAATCCTGTGATGATGGAACCATCATGGAGAAAGGAAAGCGTATTTCGATGCTAGTACTATAGTTTCTGCTTCGAAGAAGGGATAAAAGGGTGTACTTCATGATTTAGGTGTTTGTTTGGATTGTCCTCATGGCAGTTTGGGTATTACAAGGTTTTACGAGGTTACGTGCTTTTAACCATGGTCGGGATGAAACCATTATCATAGTTCACTTAAAACCTCAAAGGAGGCTAGACTTGAGCTTTTAACCAGAAGATGTGACAACGGCATTAATTCATTATTATTTATTTGAGGTTGAAGTGAAATATCACGGGCGAGTGTACTTAGTATCTGAAGGTATCGGGGATGGTTGGATGAAGATTCTTCAAGATCCTTGTTCGAGCTTATTATCAAAAACAAAGACTTGGAAATCTAGTTATTGTTGGGTGTCTTTTACCTTTTCTTTTACCACTTGGGGGAATTGGGCTCTTACCACCTCAAAATAACTATCACTTTAAGGAGTTACGTTGTAGTACTTAGTGTCACATTCAATTGTGGATTTTTTAAGAGGTGGTGTACGTCTATTACTTGATGGTTAGTTGGATGAAGAGTATAGAGTACTTAGAGATTCAATGGAGGATGAAGTCTCGACACCGCTCTTTGTTAAATATGTGCAAGTTTAAGTCACGAGTTCGGGTTAGTTTACTTCAGGGTCAAATTCATCATATTGGGTTTTCTCCATCAGCTGTCACGACAAAGAGCCTACTGAATGATAATGGGCTTGATTACATGTTTGCCAAGTGATGATGAAAAGAGAGAGATTATGACGTATGAACACAACAGTTCATGCCTCGTACTCTAAAGAAAAGAAAAGTGTACGTTTCAGTGTGCTTTATCTTCAAAAGAAGAGAAATCTTCTTATGACTTTTGAACACAACAGTTCAAGCCTCGTACTCTAAAGAAAAGAAATGTGTACGCTTCAGTGCGCATTATCTTCTGCAGAAGAGAAATCTTCTTATTATGACCATTCTCATCAACATGCTTCATACTTTTTCCATGCGCTTCAGTCATCAAGTGAACCGGGCTACTGTTGATTGTTTTCTTATTCTACTTGCTCAACTATAATGACGATGGCGACATCATGTGCTAATTTTGCGGGGGAGAAGTGTGAATAGACTACATTGTTGAAGATATTCACTTGCTTAATCAAGAATGGCAACTACGTATTCAATTCTTGAGGGGGAGAAGAAGTGTGAAACTACTGCATGATGATTCATATATGAGAATAAATGGTCAAACGGCTCCAAACTCATGTAAGAACCGAGCTTCTTCTTATCGGGTCATCTTTACATAGAGTTTCTTCTAGAGCCGTTGGTTAACATCTTCACATGGGCTGATTTGACTAATGACAAAGTGCTTCCAGTTGCAGGGCTGATTTCCTTAATGAACATCTTTCTGTTCTTGTTTGATTGGGAGGGATTTGAGTTAAGGGGATTTGCTATTTGTATGTTAACGGGAATGCATTTGGTGAGTTGAAGATGTTGACTTTCTATTCCCCAATTGGACAACCTTGAAGAAGGTCGAGTCTACAGTCTGTTCTACATTTTCTGCTACATGTTAGAAGACTAAAGACGAGTTGCATTTAACGATCTAAAGACTTCTTCTTAATTCGGGCATTTATTAAAAGATTGTCGGTTTAGGGGAGAGCACTAATTGGGGGAGAGTGAAATGCCAGATTTAATCCCCAATTAGACTTGCTCATATTCTTCAGCAAGTTGATTCTCACAAGAGTTCAAGTGTTCTTCTCAACAGATTTCTAGTATATGGGCTTATTATGAGTTGCTGATTCTGAAGTATCAAAACCAGCAAGGGGGAAGGAGACACACATCTAAACACAAAGTGAGTAAACTTGATGAACTTAATTCTTCTAAGTGATTGAAGATATTACGGGAAGAAAAATGTCATGACCGCAGAGAAACTCAAGGTTTTACTCATCAAGGCTTTTAGTGTTATTATTCCAACGACGTGGGGGAAGTGATGTAAGAGAAAGTTTCTGAAGATAAAACGAGGTACACAAGTGTGTGATGATTTCGATGTTATCGCAATCATCAGGGGAGAGAGAATTGTGTACATTGGGGGCGCTCAGCTGTCTCACTTGAGAGCTTAATCAGTGATTCAGAGATATAATCACTTATTCCAGAGTTGACGTCCGCAGAGATAGTCATCCGCAGAGATAATCAGTGATTGAGCCTGCTTCTTCAATGTTATCAGTTTTTCTCTCTTTGGGCATTCGGGTACTTCGGGTTCTTGAGCTTCATACACTTTCTTCAGGGGGAGAGAAAAGTATACATCGGGGTAATTATTTGGCTATTGGACTTAATCTGCTACTTCGATGGTATAGGTTTCTCTGTCTTCGGGTATATGTGTATTCGGGTTCGTGAGCTCTAGTCTAAGAGACTGACTGCATCAATTCGTCTACTTGGGGGAAGTGGTTTCTTGACAACTTTTGGAATGGATCGCCTCAGACTTCAGTGGAAAAGGAATTTGATAAGAGTCATTCAAGTGTGGGATGAAACGTTGCTGTTCTTCTATTGGATGATATAACCCCGAATGAAGAATCACGGTGATTATTCTTAAAAGGAGCAGCAGGATCAATGATAATGGTGTGCTTCTTTGTGCACCTGGCTAAAGCAAGCTTGAAATAGAGCTTCGAATCTGCTCAACATAAGGATTTTCGGTTTGGGGGTAGCTGCCAAAGTCTCTCTTTCTCAAAGCCTCATGTTTTATCTTCTATTCTGATGCCTCGAAGCTTTGGTGGTGGAAGTTTAAGAGATGACGAATTCTATCTTCTACGACGTGCTGCTCGATATCCTTATCTCGGTACTCGTATCATCATCTTATTAAACTATATCATCTACTCTATCTTTGTAAATATTTATCTAAAACAAAATACAAAAATATAAAACCAACAAAAAGAAAATAGAAAAATATAAAACCAACAAAAACCCATAAAAATCAAAAAATTTGAAAAAAATACCAAAAATATTGTTTTCAAAGACATGTCTTCTGATATCGATAATATCTACGGTCTTAGAAATGTCATTCAATAATGGCACGGGACTTTAGATGAAGTTCGAGCAGGAGGTGTAAATATTTCTTTCTA
This sequence comes from Chrysanthemum seticuspe, assembly GCA_019973895.1. Lineage (NCBI taxonomy): Eukaryota > Viridiplantae > Streptophyta > Magnoliopsida > Asterales > Asteraceae > Chrysanthemum > Chrysanthemum seticuspe. The sequence goes on from BPTQ01000001.1 coordinate 206,250,969, forward strand.
AACATGTCTCAAAAATGGCTTACAGTTATTTCAGACTGTAACCCGCGCTTCAAAAATGGCTTGCAGTTACTTCAGACTGCAACCCGTGCTTAAACTATGGCTTGCTATTATTTCCGATAGCAACCCGCTCTTCAAGGAAGGAAAGTGTTGCGCTAAACCAATTTTCTAAATATTTCGAGCACTTATCCTAAAAACAAAATGAGGAAAGTATGTCGAAGGACTGCTGTTCCTACTCAAATATTTTTCCGTCTAAAACATTCTTCAGAAAAATATTTGTTTTAACTTAATGGTGGTAAATAAGTTGCTTTAAAATCAATCGTATTCAGAGTTTTCGAATTTTTTTTTTGAAAACTCAATCAATGACTTCAGCGCTTTTAAACTTTTCAAAAATTGAGTCATTGATTGAGGGGGAGAATGTTTTCAAATCTATATCATCTAACGGGCTTTCTTAATTATCCTATATGCTTAATTAAAAATCATGTTAACCTACGTTGAAGGACTAGGTGCCTAGGATATGATTGTTAGGATTAGATGATTAAAGTTTGATAAACACATTATTCTCATACCTTTTATGATATGATTGATATGTTGGATTGACTTTTATTAGTCGATTGCTGTTTGGGTGATGTCGACCACCATATATCTGTATGTGTGTTCACTAACATATGCAGGTATATTGGTATATAAGAATGTTCCCGATCCGGATCCCACAATTGAAGATGATTGGATGCCGAAAGGAAAGGGTAACTATATCTTGGGTTGACAAATGAAGAAACGGAGCTTAATTGGACTTCTATGGAGAGTTGCCATGGAAAAATGCAACGTAAATGGTCTCACTGCATTAGCAGATGGTTTTCTTCATCAGCAAATGAAGAAACGGAGCTTAATTTGACCTCAGTTGGCATTAAAATGCAACATAAGAAGTCTCACTGCATCGGCAGACGGTTTTTCTTCCAAGCCCTACAGCAACAACATAAGCTTCTCAACCACCTAACGTATCTTTGTACAGGAAATTTTATACCATTTTTTAAACAATTTTCAAATAATATTGTTTTTGAAAAATGGAAAAATATTGGTTTTGAAAATAAACTGGACTAAATTTTGAAAATCACCGGACTTCATTTTATCAAAACTATAAGTCACTCAATCATCGACTACGGTCATCGATTGAGGGGGAGAGTGATTTAAAATAAATTATTTTCAAACAATATTTCTTCATAAAAGTCCGGATTGTACAAAATAAGTGGTGATCTAAAGATTTAATGTTATGTCATGGTATGATTTTTCTTTAAGAATCAAGATCTTTCAAAATGAAATTTTTTCTGTTCTTGTTTGATTGTGAAATTGTTTTTGTTGGAATCACTCCTAAACAGTATTTCAAGTATTTATATTTCATATGTAATAGGTAGCTTTATTATGGCCTTTATGTTTGTTTAAGGTCAAGCTTATGTAGAAGGCCCATAAGCTTGATCCAAGCCCAATAAGGAATAGGGAAGGAGAGGGAGTGTTGCCCTAGCTCCTTGCCTATATAAACTATTGTAAACCCTCATTTGAGGGTTGGTTGTTCAAGTTACTCTTTCACATACACTATACGCCTTAACCTTTCTCTTTTATACGTGTGTGTGTGTTTGGTATTTGTTCATCCGCCTTCATCTCTTCTCTTATAAGCTTGTGTTGTAAAACTAGTGACCTAACAGTGGTATCAATCGCCAAATAGTTGGGTGAATCGTTGTGTTTGAAGTAGGTTTTGGTCCTACGCGTAACACCGGTTCCTAAACTTGGTCACGCTTAAAAACTGATTTTTTACACTTTTGAATCCAAGATTCTTGTACTTTCAACGTTATTAGGTGTTAAACTATTGGTTTTTGGCAAAAAGTTTGGAACTTTACGTGTTTTTCCTTGTTTTTAAGCTTGTTTTTGTACGAGAGTGTTATCCTACGCGCAACTGTTTTAGGTGCTTTGGATCATCAAGTTTCACACTTTTGTGTTATTTTGGTGTTATTGAAGCTATCTCATCACACAAAAACTAGTTTAGAAACATCTTTGGACAAAATCATTCTTACGAGTAGGATTACGCGTATCAAAACCCTAGTTATACGAGTAGTTCTACGCATAACTTTGTTCTTGGCTTGATCTTCATTTTCCTGGTTTATTCCGTGTTTTCTTACTTGGATAAGTCTGAAAATACGTCGACTTTGGATATCTTTTGCACTGTGAAGTGTAAAAGATCACTTGGAATAAAACCCTAATCTTACGCTTAAGCATAAAGCTTACGCGTAGAAAATCTTACGCTTAAGATTCATCTTACGCGTAGACCTAGTCCTACGCATACGGTAATCCTACGCCTAACTTTCTACGCCTAACTTACTGTTTACGCATAATTTTAGTAGTTTTTCCTGCTTACGCGTAAGCTAAATCCTACGCGTAACTCTTCATTGTTACGCGTAACTTTTGGTGTTTTTTACGCATAAGTGCTACTAGGTTCTTGTCTTTTCTACGCCTAAGGATACTTCATCAACAAAGGTTCATTCGACTACAAAGATCCATCTTTACCACACAAGTTTATCATTATGTCTCAACCACCATACTCTAACTATTTCCCTCACACTTATAATCATCAACAACAACAACAGTTAACTCCACAACATCAACAATGGAATCAACAACAAGCCATTTATCAACAACAATTTAATCAGCAACATACTCCACAACTTGGTGCAATTCCACAACCACAAATGGTTCAACCACAATCAAGCCTTCAAGTTCAACCCTACACAACCGATTTCAATCAACATCCATCACGGACCACTATGAAGGAACCCACTTGGTTTGCAAAGATGTGTGAAGCTTTAAGCAGCCAACAATCAATTCATGAAGCTGGATCACTTGATAGACCTCCAATGCTCACTCCAGGAAACTACGATCAATGGGTGATAAGGTTCTTTAGGTTCTATGATCTGAAGAAGCCACATGGAAAGTTCTTAAAAAAGGTTATCTTGGAAGGTCCATTTGAGATGCCTACCGTCATTATACCCGGAGATCCAACTGCTGTTCCACCAAGAGATGAACAAACCAACATTGCTACTGTTGCAGATTTAAATCCTACAGAACTTCTACACTATGAAGCTGATGAACTTGCAATGGAATACATCCTCTTAGGATTACCAAACCCAATTCTTCGTAGTGTTGATGCTCAAAAGACTGCACAAAAAATGTGGGATCATATTCGTCTTCTTATGGAAGGATCTGTACTCAATCAGGAGGATTTGGAATCCAAAATTTACTTGGCTTATGAACACTTCATGATTGAACCTGGAGAGACACTCGAGTCATATCATCATCGATTTTCAGACATCATCAATGATTTGGATAAACACAACATCATCATGCCAAGAATTGCAGTGAATACTAAGTTCCTGAGTAGTCTTGGTCCAGAATGGGAGAAGTATGTCATTTTCCTTCGTCAAGCGAAGAATATGCATCATTCTACTTATGGATTGTTGTACGATTACTTGAAGCCTCATGAGAAGGAAGTTGATCGGGAAAGGATTCTCCGTGCTCAAATTGCTAAACAGTCACAACCGGACAATCAACAACTTGCCTTATATGCTCAACAGAATTATCCCTCTCAACCAGCAACTCAACCAACTGCTTCCAACACACCTTCACAGCAACAACCTCAACCTCAACAAAATCAATTGGTTCCATACAGCAACAATGCTCAAGCATATGTCAGTGAAGCTACTGAGGAAACAGATCCGTTCGAAGCATTGCAACAAGGATTTGTGATGATTGCTAATGCTTTTGGCCGTTACACCAACAAATCCAACAATCGTATTCGTTCCTCATCTAACACACGGACTCAAGCTGTTGTGAACAATGGACGTGTTGAAGTTCAGAATCGTGATTATGGTCGTCAGATGGGCGGTGGTCAAGGGTTTAATGCTGTGGGTAGGAATAACAACAGAGCTCAAGTGGTGGAACAGGGAAATGCTCAAAATCGGTTAAATGGTCTTCTATGCTACAACTGCAATGAGAAGGGACACCTGGCTAATGCATGCCCAAAGCCAAGGACTAGGGGCAGTGCTTATTTCAAAGAGGCCTTACTTTTGGCTCTTAAGGATGAAGCTGGTGGATCTCTCACAAACAAAGAACAGAGCCTTATGGCAGATGCAGACTCAAATGATGATATGGAGGACTTGCAGGCGCATGCAGCTGTTATGTTGATGGCTAATATGCATGAGCTGCACATGAGTGATACAGGCCCAGTGTATGACACTGATGGCTTGTCTTAGGTACCCGAACAAACCATCATCATATCTGAACTAATATCTCCGCCAATATCTGAATCCGGCACGGATCAGACTGTTCAAAATGAGTCTTCTACATCTTCTTCTGATGATTTTCAAGTTAACCCTGTAGTTACATTTGACGATCAAGATGACCTCATGGTTTCCTTTGATAATCAAATTGACTCCGTGGTCGTACTTGAGGATCTAAAGAATGATCATGTTGAGACTCACGTTGAACAAGATGATCTGTTGCCCCATCCGGATTTTGCTCGGTTAATTCAAGACCATAAAATCAAAATGGAGGAATGTTATGCATTAAATCAATCCTTAAAAAGTAAAAATGCACTGTTAACCAAGGATTTTGAATATTTACAAATGCAACTCAACTTTTTCAAAACTCAAGAAAACCGTGAAAAAGGTTTTGAAGCCGCTTTTGCAAAATCTCATCAAAACGAAAAATATTTAGAGAGACAGATGCGTGATCTAGCCGCCTCGAAGAATGCTTTGTTGTCCGAATTAGAACAACTGAAACATGAACATAAAAAGCAACTTAACGCTCTCACCTTGGAAAATCAAAATGCTAAGGCTGAGTTGTTAAATTGTCAAAAACAGCTCTCCGCATACAAAAAGCATTCAACGAATCGGGTAGATGACCTTCTTGAAGAAATTCTCGGTTTGCAAAACAAACTTAAAGAGTTTAAAACTGTTGTTTACAAACATGGTGAATCAGTAACAGCTATTGAAAAGTTTACCTTAAAACCTAATCCAAATAGATATGGAAAAAATCTAGCTGATTACAAACCAAAGCTTTCACTAAAAACATTCAAACCAACTCCTGAAGTTTCCAGTGCAGAATACAAAATTGATAATACTGTCATGAGTGTTGTTGAATATCATCGTCAAGAGGAATTAGATGCAGAAGACGAGAGTCGATCAAAATTAAAAAATGTTGTTTACAACAAACCTTTTAATTATAAAAACGCGGTCACTTTCGTCACACCAACGGATTCTTCTAACACACCAAGGGTTATTATCAAAACACCCGAGTCTTCTATTGTTAATCCCAAAACAGTCTTTGCACAAACTTATGGTCCTTTACCTTCCATTAGCGAAGTAAACTCACAACCTGAAAATCGAAAAATTCTTCAATATTTTGACATTTTCATGGCTGACCTCAAAATTTTACAACATGAGATAGAATATCGATCTGAAATCAAAGTTGAACATTTTCAATCGCCTCTGGCGCGAGAACAAAGAGACATTTTTCAGAAAAATCTTTTACCTAATGTTAAAAACTTGAAAAGTTGTGCAATTGCCTGGGAAAAGGATTTTCATAAGGAACTTGGGGTAATGAAAAACGTTTTCGAGAAAACAGAAACATCTATTACTAACACAAAACGCAAAAAGAAACTGTTGAGAAAAGATGTTGATCGACTCTTGGAAGATGTTATCTGTGCTGATATCCATAATGTTGTGCTATTCTATTCGTTGCCATATGCATCTGATCATATCTCTGCTGATATTGTTGAAACTGTTGTAACTGTTGAAAACACCGATAATGTGCTTCAGATCGAGTCTTTAAAAGCAGAAAACAAACGATTACACACGAAAATTTACAATGCAAAACGTCATCTTCAATGGTGTGAAAAATATATTCACAACCATCAACTTAGTTTTCAAAAGAAAATCGCTCAATTGAGTGCAAAATCTTCTGATCCTAAAATTGAGCAACTGGATAATCAAAACGTGTCTTTGAAAAGTCAAATCTCAAAATATGAACAAGAACTTTTAAAAGTTAAACAGGAATATGGTGTCATATTTGATTTACTCAAAAAGACTCGAGATGAAGCATCTAATGAACTTGATCACTATCTTGCTCACACTAGAGAAGTCATGAATTTTGCTGGTAATATTCGTTCTGAAAATCAAGATCTGATTCACACCATCTCTAAGTTACGGGAAATGTTAGGAAAGTATGAACAACTCCCGCCTACTGTGATTAAGAGATTAGCACCAGTCACACTTAGTAATCGTGAACCTAGAATTCCCACTGCCAAATCACAAGTTGCTAATGTGTTTCCATCTACTGAAACAGGAATAGTTGCATCTTTTCCAAACGTCCGCACTTCACAGCCTAGGAGCATTCAATCGAAGAATAGGAAGTTGCGACCTAAGAAAAGATCAATAAGGAATGCTAAAGTAGAAGAACACCCTAGGAATCTGAATAAAACTCATCTTACTTCCACTATAGATGTTGCGTCTGGCAAATGTAATAGAAATAGTGATGTAACGAATGCTAAACCGTTAAGCACTTTTGATATTCAGTCTGATGCACCTTGTGATATTTGTCGAAAAAGTATGAATTCTGATTGTCATGACAAATGTGTTGCTAAAGCTATAATCTCTAGATTACGGAATCCTAAGAATCGGAATACCTCTAGGCCTACTAATCATTCTAAGTCTGTGCTTGGTAAACCACCTTCTTTAGATTCTAAGGCAACCATTGCTATCACAGTAGCTACCGCTTCACCTCCTAAGAATGTAGTACCACCTAGTGTTTTCACTAAGACTAAAGCAAAGAGTAGTTATAGATGGCAGAAATGGATATATAACACACTTGGATTTAAATAGATGCCTAAAATTGTCAATGTGTGTATGTCTAACATACCTGCTTCGGAACCCTCTAACATTTCGGGTTCCACATCTACTTCTATTCCATCTGTGTCGTCTGTGTGTAATGCAGGTGATACAGATCATTCTCTGGATTGTTGATAGCGGATGTTCCCGACACATGACAGGCAACCTTAAACTGTTATCAAACTTTATTGCAAAGTTCATTGGCACTGTCAGATTCGGGAACGATCACTTCGCAGCCATCATGGGCTACGGAGATTATGTTCATGGGAACATCGAAATCAGCAGGGTTTACTATGTGGAAGGCCTCGGTCACAATCTGTTTTCAGTAGGTCAATTTTGTGATGGAGATTTGGAGGTTGCTTTCAGGGAGAAAACTTGTTTCATTCGTGATCTACATGGAAATGACCTTATGTCTGGCTCGCGTAATTCTAGTCTCTACACTATCTCTATGCAAGACATGGTTGCTTCCTCTCCCATTTGCTTACTTTCAAAGGCAACATCTACAAAATCCTGGCTATGGCACCGTCGTCTCTCACATCTAAACTTTCAAACCATCACCAACCTTGCTCGACACAAACTAGTTGAAGGACTCCCACGATTCCGGTATTCAAAAGATCACCTTTGCTCAGCCTGTGAACAAGGGAAAAGCACTCGTGCTCATTTTCCTTCAAAGGTGGAACACAGCTCTCAGCATGTGCTTCATCTTCTTCACATGGATTTGTGTGGCCCGATGCGTGTGCAAACAATCAACGGCAAACGCTACATTTTAGTAATTGTTGATGACTTCTCACGATGGACTTGGGTCTACTTTCTTCGTAGCAAAGACCAAGCTCCACAAATGATCATCACCTTTCTCACAAAGATACAGGTTCAGCTCCGCAACACCGTCAGAATCATCAGAACAGACAAAGGAACTAAATTTGTTAACAAAACCCTTCGTGATTTTTATGAGAAAGTGGGAATTCAGCATCAAACATCTATTGCACGGACACCTGAACAAAACGGAGTTGTTGAAAGACGAAACCGAACATTAGTGGAAGCTGCAAGAACAATGTTAATCAATGCTAAACTTCCAGATTACTTATGGGCAGAAGCTGTATCTACTGCATGCTATACTCAAAACCGTTCCATGATCACAAAACGCCACAACAAAACACCTTTTGAGCTTGTCCACAACTATAAACCGAACCTCAAACACTTTCATGTATTTGGATCCCTTTGCTATCCGAATAATGATCGTGATGATTTTGGAAAGCTCAAAGCAAAAGCTGATATTAGAGTCTTTATTGGATACTGTGACAATTCTAAAGGTTTCTGAATCTGGAATCGTCGAACTAAGGAGGTAATGGAAACGATTCATGCTCATTTCGATGAACTCACGGAGATGGCTTCTGAGTATAACAGCTTAGAACCCGGTCACAACCGTTTAAACTTCCCTCAACCCCCATCATCAGCTGAAGAAAGCCCTCAGCTAACTCGTCAACAAATGGAAAGGTTATTTGCTCCTCTGTTCTGTGACGATATTGATGAACGTGCTCCTGGTGTATCTGCTGTCTCCGCTGCACAACCTGATAATATTCCTATACCTGATACACCTGCTACCACAACTACTGTTGAAGATGCACCTACACCAATTGACTCCAACACAACAGTTGAACACACCGCTTCCAACAATGATGAACCAGCTGATGATATTCTGAATGAAGTACCCCCACCTGCAGATTTTGATCCAAATGCGTTCTTCAACCCGTTTGCCAATGAGACTGTTGCACCAGATGTCGCGGAATCTTCAACAAACCATTTGAATCCTCAGAATCTGCACAATGTATACCAACATCAACCCTCTACACATAGATGGACTAAAGACCATCCTCTGGCTAACATTATTGGCAACCCAAATCAACCAGTCGTTACGAGACAACGTCTTCACTCAGACGGTGAACATTGCATTTATGCACTCACTGTCTGCCAATCTGAGCCTAAAAACATTAAAGACGCAATGACAAAAGACAACTGGATTGAATCCATGCAGGAAGAACTCAACCAATTCAAACGTCTTGAAGTATGGGAACTGGTTGAAAGACCAACAGGGGTCTACGTCATTGGTCTCAAATGGATTTGGAAAAACAAATTGGATGCGGAAGGGAATGTTATCCGAAACAAGTCACGGCTAGTTGCTAAGGGTTATCGTCAGGAAGAAGGGATAGACTTTGAAGAATCTTTTGCTCCGGTTGCTCGTCTTGAGGCTGTTCGGATATTTCTCGAGTTCGCGGCTCATATGAACATGACGGTCTATCAGATGGATGTCAAAACGGCGTTTCTCAATGGGCAACTTAAAGAAACGGTCTATGTCAGCCAACCAGATGGATTCGTTGATCCTGAGTTCCCGAACCATGTCTACAAACTGAACAAAGCTCTTTATGGTCTCAAACAAGCCCCTCGGGCATGGTACGATAAGCTATCATCTTTCCTCATTGCCAATAATTTCACCAAAGGCTCGGTTGACCCAACTCTTTTTATACAATATCACGGGGCACACATCTTAATTGTTCAAATTTACGTGGATGACATCATTTTTGGGTCAACACATAAAAAGTTTTCAATCGCTTTTGCAAAACTAATGAAGAAAAATTTTGAAATGTCCATGATGGGTGAACTTACATTCTTTCTAGGACTGCAAGTTCATCAATCACCCCGTGGTATTTTTCTGAGTCAGTCCAAATATGCCCTTGAATTGTTAAACAAATTTGGAATGAAAACCTGTGATACTTATGCCACACCAATGACTCATACCAAGAAGCTAGATGCCGATTTACATGGGAAATTAGTTGACCCCACCAAATACCGAAGTATTATTGGGTCTCTCATGTATCTAACAGCTAGCAGGCCTGATATTGTCTTTGCAGTTTATCTATGCTCCCGTTATCAGTCGCGACCAACTGAAACCCACCTCTCTGAGGCTAAAAGAATCCCCCGATACATCAAGGGAACCATTAACTTGGGGATCTGGTATCCGAAGGATTCTGGTTATGAACTAATCGCTTTTTCAGACGCTGATCACGCAGGATGCTTAGACTCAAGGAAAAGTACTTCAGGAGCTCTACAATTTCTCGGTGATAAACTGGTGTCTTGGCAATCAAAGAAGCAGGATTGTACATTGCTGTCATCTACTGAAGCAGAATATGTAGCCATGTCCGCGTGTTGTGCTCAAGTCATTTGGATGAGAACACAACTCAAAGACTATGGTTACGTATTTGACAGAATCCCGATGTACTGCGACAATCGGAGTGCCATTGCAATCTCGTGCAACTCAGTTCAGCACTCGAAATCAAAGCACATCGATCTACGCTATCATTTCATCAAGGACCACGTGGAACAGGGTACCGTTGAATTATACTTTGTGGGTACTGAATACCAATTGGCAGATTTGCTCACCAAAGCCTTGCCTCCCGCTAGGTTTAATGAGTTGGTCCACCGAATTGGTATGCGGTGTTTGACTCAAGAGGAATTGGATGACCTCTTAAAACAGTATTAAAAACCTGTCAAACACCAAAACATCTTTTGTAAATAAATTTTCAAAAACAAAATACAAAAATATAAAATCCGATATAACAACAAAAATATTCTTCTAATCTATATTTCTTTCAACATGGCAAGTACATTTCTTCCGTCAACACTTCAATCTTTCAAAATTTAGTATTTTTCCGATCAAGTGTTGAGGGGGAGAAAATTAACTCTTAACTGTTTTCAAACATCTGTGTACTTGCATGTTATCACATCTCGGTTGATTCTTTTACAAATGGTGGTACACTTTCTGTTTCAAAGACACTCCTTGGACTTTAATTAACAACCTTTCATTATTTTCTCAAGTCGAGGGGGAGTGTCGTCAAGTTTCTTTCCCAAAAATCTTTGTTTGGTAACCAAAAGGGAAGTTAAAAAGCTTTGGATGAAAATGGAAAAGGTGGAGGGACCAAAACTGTCAAAAACTTAAAGTTATTTTAAATAAAACTCCTTCACCTAACTATCACTTCTCATTTATTACAAATTACCTAAAACTATCCCACGCTTAAGATTCACTCAAGAAAACCGTGTTTTTGATCCTCATCTTGTAAGTGTTTTCGTAATCACAACATGTTTTTATGATAAGGTTTTGAATCTCATGTAAATCCTACGGCTAAAACTTGTTCTACGCGTGATTTGGTGATCTACGCGTATGCGTAAGAACACACAATCAAAACGTGGGTGTTTGTGGTGAAATGATTGTGTCAAAACGTTCATAATACAACAACGATACTTTGATAACCATCAAAATCCACCCAGATTCACTAATTGATGATTTTTTGAAAATTAGGGTTTATAAGTCGAATTGGGTGTTTTCAAATGTGAAGTGTTTTGGTCTAAAAGACTGTTGGGTTATGCTTATATGTTGTTGAATTGATGATTTCCATAGTCTATAGCCACCCAGAAACACGAATTGGTCATCAATCCGAAACTAGGGTTTAAAGTTCATAAACTTTGGGTATTTTTGATTCACTGCATTATAAGTGTTAAAACTTGGTCTACATGCTCTCACAACTTATATGATATGCCAGAAAAACTTTGGTGCATAATCCATGGCTAGATTTGATACGCGTAGAACTAGGGTTTAGTCTACGCGTAAGATATTCTACGCGTAACTGATTTATGCATGATTCATGCCATGTGTTGTTATTGAAATGAATATGTGTGCTAATATTGATGACTTGATAAATTTATTTCAGGATTGCTACACTTAGAATTCAGAATCAAGGTCATTTGATTATCTACGCATAAGGATTACCCTACGCGTAGTTATGTTACGCGTAAGAAAATCCTACGCATAACAGCTACGCGTAAGGTTCTACAACGGACTACGCATATCCTGTGAAGGATATGCGTAAACAGTGACCCCTACGCTTAAGGTCAACTCTTACGAGTAGCCTTACGCGTAAGGATAATATATGCCTACGCATAAGCTCTACGCATAATGTCTCCTTTTTCTACGCGTAACATTTCTTACGCGTAAGTTAGGTTTCTACGCGTAAGTTTACGCCTAAGCATATATCATTCCTGTCTACGCGTATCTTTGCCAAAACTACGCTTAACCCTGGATTGACCTTCATGATGAATTGTTACTTGTACAAACTTGTAAATAAACTAATCATATCATCATGAATCCAAAAATGTCACTAATAAACTTAAATCGTTTGATATGTTGTGAACAATAAGTGATAAAATAAACTTTAAAACTTAAAGTTAACTAACTCACTAAACATTTCACGGTATCATTGATTGAACATACAAGTGACTTAGGACTCGTAACAATCATTATCACTTTACATTCAACAACTAGACAATAAGACCTTCTGTTGACTAACATTATGTCTTTCGATATGTTGGTTCTTTTGGCTAATGTTATTTCAGATCACGACATGGCTGAACAAATGAATGTGGATGCACCTGAAGTTCTCTCCATTGCTGATATCTATCCTCATGGCTATCCAATGAAGATTGGAAAGAATAACCTCCGTGTTGACTTTGACACCCTCACTTGCTCTGAATCTTCATGTCTTATTGCTATCGATATTCTGAAGACTCATCCGTATCAGAACATGCTTACTCACTCTGCAACCATTCCTGAGATCTACATCCAACAGTTCTGGAACACTATGGAAAGGGTCAAAGGAAGGACTGTTGTGACAGTGACTCTGAACCACAAACAAGTCACTATTACACCTGCAGACTTAAGGGCTGCTCTGCTTATTCCTGAAGTCAATCCAACCAAACTTTATGCCACACCTGCTGAAGAGCTAACTCTCCAATTCTTAATCAATATCGGTTATGACAAGGCTACAGGAGTAATCACCAAGCACTCTCACGTAGAGCTTAAGAGTATTCCTCAACCTTGGAGAACACTCTACATGATCATCACCAAATCTGTTTCTGGTCGTGACAGCGGCTATGAGCATCCTAAGCTCATAGAACTGCAAATATTTTGGGCATTGGTCAACATGAAACACATCGCTATTGAAGCTCTGATTTGGGACGACATGATGTCATTTCTCAACAAACTTGGCTCAAAGATTCCCTACATCAGATATACTAAACTGTTGATACAAAGAGCTCTTGGACTTCATCCTGATATTCCCAAAAGGCTCAATGACCCAGACAATCACGACATGTTGACGGAGCCTATTCTATCTGTAAGAATCAAGGAAACGTCCACAAAGAAACAAGGTGTTGTATTGCCAGATTTTCTTCTAACTGAAGATGTCAGAAAGCTCGAAACGTACAAGAGATATCTGGAAGCAGTTAAACAAGGCAAAGTTGGTCATCTTGATGAAAAATCTTCTGGTACACCTGTCAGGAGAACCAGAAGAGGAAGTACAAGAAGCACAACAAGTACTGTGAGTCAAAGGAAGGTTCCTAAAAGGAAAGCTCCTTCTAAAAGGATTGTTCCCGTAAAGGAAGCCGAACCTATTCCCACACTTGAACCTCAAAGACAACTTAGGGATGAGAGCTCTGAAGATACTGAGACAGATGAAGAGGTTCATTACTCTGCAACTGCAACCGAAACACCTGCCTCAGTGACAAAACCTCCAAGTCCTCCAGCTGTCCAAGAAAAAGGGAAGACTCCAGCTATTGTACCTTATGATGAGAGCTCTGAAGAAGAAGAAGAAGAAGAGCAATTGGATAAATCATACAGGAAAAAGTTTCACAACGTCCGACACATTCAAAAGGCCGCTGAATTTGCTAAAGATCAAATGGGTGGCCCCGGAGGATCAAGTGGTGCTGCCCACTCCTCACCAGATCCTGATGCGGTTAATCAACCCGATAAGGGATCTGGTGCCACCACTCTTCTGCAACAACAACCGCCTGTTGAGGACACTATTGTGTATGATTTTGAGAAACAGGAAACTGAGAAAGAAAAGTCTAGAGATGACGAGGATGATTATACAAAGTTTCTTCTAGACAGTCCAACACACTCAAAGGAGAAAACCTCAGAAACTCCTAAGGACATGAAGACTCCTCATGTCTCCTCATCATCAGACTCTTCATCTCACTCATCACCACCACCATCAACGAAGTCAACCAGATCATCATCCAAATCAGTGAAGAAACCACCAAAGTCTTGGATCTCTCAGTCTCATAAAAGGATTGTAAAAGCTGTCCAACAAATCAGAAAGAAGGACATAACTTACAGAAAAATGAATTGGTTTGCTGACCAAATTCAGTACTTAAATGATGAGAAAGACAAGATGGAGAAAGAAAGGGAATTTGTTCAGAAGTTCATGAAGAGTCATCGAAAAGAGGAACTGAACGAAATGATCGAAGGTTACACTAACAAGTACCTTCAGGATATCATTCCAAAAGTCCAAAAGGAACTGGAAAAGACAGCAAGAGATCATACCCACAAGTTTCTTCTCGACACTGTCCCCGGTGTGACAAGAGAAGTATTTTCCAGACAACTCACCCCTAACATCGTTGCATTGGTTAAACATACAATGGCAAAAGAAGCTGATCTCTCCGAATCTGAGTTAATCGCTAAACTTGTGATGCAAATGTCAAAGAGATCTGGAACGTTCACTTCAGATGAAGCTAAATTTTTCGAAATTCTACTTGACTATCAACTCAGATCATCATGCAAGGAGTCAGCCGATCAACCCAAACGACCAAGAGATGACGATGATAAGGATAAGGACTCTGCACCTAAACGTCAGAAACAGTCTGGTAAATCTACTTCTATGCCACCTCCTCCACCACGGACTTCTTCTCAACATAAGTCTCCTCCACCTCGGGTCTTCTACTGATAAACCTCAGGACGATTCCGAGTTACCACCCCTGACTCAGAAAACCGGTGATCACTTTGAGTATACGGGTGGTGACGATGAAGAGGTCCTTGAGCCCCGACAACAACCCACCTCACCAAAACAAGTGCAGAAACCAACATCATCATCAAGGCCTTCAAAACAGAAGAAGAAAACGACTCTGAATGACGTCGTATCATGGCTTGATGACGATAAAACTGCTGAATTTGATTGGTTTGCTACTCTTGTTAATGACACTCCCTACCCTGAAGAAGGTCAAGAATTGGTAGACGGTAGTACCTTGGAGCATGCAAAAATCTTGCAAGAAAGATTCCGTGTGAAGAAGATGACGAAATCCGAGTTGAAGCGCATCAAGAATGACGCATTCCTTCTCTTGAAAAACAGCTCGGAAAGTGCAATCGAGGTTGAATATCTCCTTGAAAACATTGCTCGAGCCATGCCTAACAACATGGATTGGCTCAACCCAGAAGCAAACATCGACTTCACTAAACGGAAAAACCCTCCATATTACACTGACTGGACCAAACCTCTACCAACAATCGGCCAACCAGATGAACCAAGGATTCCCTTCAGATATTTCTTCAACACATACCTGGATTTTCTTCTCCATGGTGGCGACGGTTCAAGAAAATACGCTACATCATTAACTCTTCCATTCCCAGCGGCTACCTACTCAAACTGCATAGCTATCGAGGAACGTGCAAATCACTTGTTTTCTAACAACGTGCAAGCATACGACTAAGATGCATTGTATGGGATTCATCATTGGCCTGAACGCCGAAGAATCTACTACAGAAGCTGCCTGGTTCAGAAGTCTCAACATGAAGTGTATTGCTCAAAGAACATCGTGGCCATCAAACACATTGATCTCAAGTCTAAGTAGGACTACACATTCTTGAAGAATATCATAGTCAAACGACAAGATGAACAGGACTATGAATTCTCAGAGGCTGACTTTGAGAACTTGTCACTCAACGACATCGAAGACATGTATCTTGCCAAAGTACAGGGTCGTATGAGACAATGCTCGACTGAAATTCAACGTGAATTCATCAAGTCAGTTCTCATCTTCATTAGACGCATTGTGATCAAAGAACGTGTCGAAGATATCCAGATGGCTGTTGAATCATATCAGAAACGTGTAAACTTCACTCCACCACAGCTTGATCTTCCTGACATCAACCAGCTCAAACAACTTACGCTCATCAGCAAACCTTTCGGCATTGTTTACCGCAGTGAACTTCGCAGAAACTGCTTAATGGCGTGTAGTGAGCTCCATAAATTCGGGGATCATACCTTGAAGATGGTTAGGGATGGATTGGCATACAGATTGAAGGATATATGCTTGAAGGTTGGGAATCCTAAGCGCTGGAATTCTCAGGAAAGGAGGGATGTGAGACGTATCATCACCATGATTGATGAACGGTTGTTCAAAAGGGATCAGTTCAGACGCTTGGAGAGCTATGTTGGTGGTCGACCCAGGATTAACATCACCGGTTTTCAACGCCCTGTGCGCACTCCTGGGAACATCACTGCACTTCCGGGTACCCCTTGAATTGTTTCCTTCATATGATTTTGGATGTATGATTATATATGTGAATGGCTTGTGCACACATAACAGTGTACAACCCGTATCTGTCAAGAAAGGACCCTGTGGTACGCCTCAGTGCCACAATCCTTATAAAAGGAGCGAAAGCTTCTTATTTTTGAGTAAAACCTATCAAACCTTTCATTTTTCAAGGTTTTGCTCAAAAAGACAAGTACTTCCCCATATGATTTTAAAACCTCAACCGTTTATATCACTAATTGAGGGGGAGTATTTGAATTAAAACTTTGTTCACAAATTGTTCACAGTGGTCACTCTTCCCGCAACACTCAAAATGGTCATATTTATTCTCAACCGTTCAAAAATAACATTTTTATATGCCATTTTTGAGGGGGAGAAAATTTGTGTGATAAGAAATATGTTGTGCTGAATGCAAATGAATCCGTGTACCTCAGACTTAACCAACGAATTGACGGTACTAAACTGTTTATAACTCGAAAAGACTTGTCCTGGACGGGTAATAATTTCAAGCTAGTTCGCTAGTGATGTAAACGTGTCCCGCAAAGGACTCGTCTTAGTAGAAGGTACCATTCGAGAAGCTCTTGATAGACATGAACTCTGACGGGTATGACAACCTTTCGAGGTTTGTCTACACCTTCAAGGTAGTTATTAGAGCTAGTTGTCACCTAAAAGCTGACAATGTAACTCTTTAACTATTCAACGTAACCGTGTCTCGCGGGAGATTGTCTATCTTTAGTGGATCAATTCATAAAGTGCGCGCTCTTTCCTCACTGTGCATTTAACCATTAAAACTATTAAGCACATGTGGAGGGGGAGTATTTATGCAAAAACTTATCTCTCACTGTGGTTCAAACATGTTTTTCATTTACAAACCCTTTGAGAGATATTTTAACTTACAGTGGTTATAATGGCAAACATAGGTTAGTCATGGAGTTATAAGGTGACTAAGGTTAGGAATAACCGTCCTATGATCCGCCAGAGCCGGAGGGATCTACCCAAGGACACTACCATTAGTTAGTGTTAGAAGTCCTTAGGAATGATTATAAAAAGGAGAAAATGAGAATCGGAGAAAGACGGAGTTGAAGAATCAAAAAGAAATGTAAAGTAAAGGGTGAAAAGAAATAGCCCTCCAGATTATTCAACTTAGGGCAGACACCGGGTTCAATTCATATGCTACTGGTTGTCACTTAGTGACACCGGTATTGAAGATTAAAAGTCGTCATGGACCCAGTGACGCATGCACTAAACCTTCTTAGCCACTCAAGTTTCTCTCAACAGAAGCTTGTTTCATTCTCACAGGGAACCCTACATAAACTATTGGCTTTCTCTTAGAGATCGCTGATATTGAAGAAGGAGACCCTCTCCCTAGTCTCCGCTCAGGAAAACCAAAACGCACTGTTGAGTCTAGAGCTACGAGATTCATCAAAAGATCTCTTAGGTACACTTGACATTTAATCACTTGATGATCAACAATAAGATCATCAGTGGTTCATATCGAGTCCTTCACAGATCTTAGCAATCTGTCGAGAACATTTATGAGAGGTTCACATCTGTGATCCTCAGTGATTGAATGGAAACTCCTGCCAGGGTCAACATCAAACAGCCCTGACAGCAGGTCACTTCGGTAACTCCCCGTGGATTACGCGGAGTGTGTCTCAAACGGCCTACAGTCGTGAGGTGATGCTTCGGTGTACCTCAGCGACTCATCTGAACTGTAGATGTACTTCGGTACATCGCGTTATCTCACTTGTGGGACTCCAGTTCAGGAACGGCCTTTGTAAGAATTAGAGTTGTGTTTTCACACTATGCTGTTAACACTCTCGAAGTTCAAACTTGTAAGTGCCGGAAACCGCTTATTACTAACTGTTTGAAATGTTTTCTTCTTATGGAAGCTCCGGAGCGGGATGATCGTGCTGATTCTTCTCATGTTCACGCCAACATCAACACTAATGGAAGTTCTATTCAAAAGCAACACAACCGTCAGAATGATTCTTCGTCAAACCAAAGAATCTAAAATGATAAAGATTTAAAGAACTTCATCAGTATTGAATTCCAACGTCATAGAGCGTGTGAGCATGTTGAAGAATGACGTGGAGACACTGGAGCAGCGAAGCAGACCTGAGGCAGACTGATGCAGACAACAACATACTATCACTTTCACCACAAAGAACAATGATCAAAGAACAAAGTTAAAGATGACGTCAAAGCATAACTGTTCAAAGATAACGATCTCTCTACACTGGGGAGATTGTTCGAATCAAGGCAATTCCTCTCACAAGAAAGAAGAATGTCAGAAGACGTCACAGCTACTATTACATCAATGCCTTCACCGTTTACATTCATATATACTTGAGGGGGAGATTGTTGGAATCACTCCTAAACAGTATTTCAAGTATTTATATTTCATATGTAATAGGTAGCTTTATTATGGCCTTTATGTTTGTTTAAGGTCATGCTTATGTAGAAGGCCCATAAGCTTGATCCAAGCCCAATAAGGAATAGGGAAGGAGAGGGAGTGTTGCCCTAGCTCCTTGCCTATATAAACTATTGTAAACCCTCATTTGAGGGTTGGTTGTTCAAGTTACTCTTTCACATACACTATACGCCTTAACCTTTCTCTTTTATACGTGTGTGTGTGTCTGGTATTTGTTCATCCGCCTTCATCTCTTCTCTTATAAGCTTGTGTTGTAAAACTAGTGACCTAACAGTTTTATTTTACTTAAAGATCTCCTAAAAACTATCATACCTGACACTAACAATCTTTAATGTCTGTTATTGGTCATCATCTGTCATTTTTCAAAATTAAATCTTGCCACGTCTTTCCCCTAAAATTTTCCAAATGATTTAAATCAATCGGGATCCAAAATCTCAATTGGTTTGAAATTTTTGATCGGGGGAGAGATCGTGATTTAAATCTCAAATCGGTTTGAAAGGATGATTGTTTCAAAGCACTCCTTCCTTCATGTGCCAAACGATTTTGAAATACATAATGCACATGATTGTGGAGGAGCATTTAACCAAAAACCAGAAGAGTATTCAAACAAGGCCACATATTCTCCCATGTTTTCCAAACCTTATTAAATCACTTGGGATCCAAAATCTCAAAGGGTTTGATATTTTTGATCGGGGGAGAATTTGTGATTTAATATGAAATTTGATAGAGATGATCGTTTTGATTCAAAGTGCAAGTTCTCTATAATATGTGCCAAACTCTTTCGTATATCGATGCACATATTGAGGGGGAGAGAATGGTTTCTTAAATGGCTTTTGTGAATCGTGAATGTACTTCAAAAGAACTCTTTCCTCTATGTGATAAAATGATTTCAAATATACTATGCACATATTGAGGGGGAGAATTTACCAAAGAAAATCAAATGGCTTTTTCCATGAAAATTGTGATCAAAGAAAATATTTCAAAGTCCTCTTGCCTCCATGTGCTAAACAATTTCTAAATCATATGCACATGGTGAGGGGGAGGTTTTCTAAATGATCAAAACTATTAAGGTACAAAATGCTTTGATCTCGTATCAAAAGTACCTTGATTGATTTTCCAAATGATTTTTCTATTGGTTTCAAGAAAGAATGAACTATACCAAAAGACCGACCATTTTACTTTATGCATGGAGTTATAAGGATGGTTAAGTTAGGTATTTGTTCCCACGATCCGCCAGAACCGGAGGGATCTACCCAGGGACAATCCACTAGATAGTGTAGAGTCCTTAGGTATGATGAAAAAAGGAGAAAAGTGAGATATGGGAAGAGTGCGGACTGAGATAGAGCTAGAACTGGAATAAACCCAACAAGGTTCTAGTTATGAAGTCTCGGTAAGCACTGAAAGGGTTGAAGAATGAAAAAGAATTGAATGAGAAAAAGGGTGAAAAGAAATAGCCCTCCAATAATTCAACCTTAAGGCAGAAACCGGGTTCAATACATATGCTACTGGTGTTTACTAAGGTAACACTGGTATTGAAGACAAACGTCATGGACCCAGTGACGCACTGCACTAAACTTCCCAAGCTACTCAAGTTCCTCTTAAAATGGCTTGTTTCATTCTCACGGGGAACCGACATAATCTATCGACTTTCTCTTAGAGATTGTTGATATTGAAGAAGGAGACCCTCTCCCTAGTCTCTGGCATACGAAACCAAATGTGCACTATTAAGTCTAGAGCCAAGAGATCATCCACAATATCTCATTAGGAAACTATTCTTGAAGACTTGCTGTTTCACACAATGTGTAAAGTAAGAATATATTAAGAGTCCTACGCATTATCCTTGTGGTATTGCCAGAACATCCGAGTGATATGTAAAAATATTCACAATGAAGATGGAAATCCTTCTAGAGCCAACATCAAACAAGCTCTTGGTGGGTGACATGTGAGATCTTCTCGTAAGATCAAACTTGTGACAACTGGATAGAAATGATGGGGAGATTCAATCTTGAATCAACCTTGGTCCAGGAATGGAATTGACGAATACTTTTGGAAAAACCGTTCGATGTGCAAATCTTCTTTTCTCTAGCACATCGAATGTGTATTTATGTTTTCAAACACAAAAAGTGTCTCTGATTGAAAAAAATACTTTTGGAAAAACCGTTCGATGTGCGAATCTCTTCTTTTATCTAGCACATCGAATGTGTACTCTTTTCAAATATAAAAAGTATTTATGATTGAAAATTGATCTTTCTCATAAAACTTCATCGTATTGCAAAACTCTTTCTTCTAAGCAATACGTGATTGTTTTTTCAAATCATTTTTCATCAATCAGTGAATCTCAATTTGCTGGTTCACTCACTCCGTGTTGTCTTCTTTGAGACGTTCCGGTTTGAGAATAGCTAGAACAGCTGCGAAACCCTGTCAAGGAGATTCTTCGGAATCATACCTGATCACAGGCAGTACTTGTACTGATCAACGGGGAACCGTGGGCCGTGTACCTCAATTCAACAAAAGTGATCAAAGACACTTTCGTGTGCTTTATTGCTAACTGTTGTTTGCAGGTACATTTGGACGGTTGCAGCTGATCAGAATTGAAAAGTCAATCCAAAGCCGCATGCTCACAACATCCACACTTAATTGAAGAAATTATGACTGGTGCATATCTACATAACCTTGTTCTGATATTTTTATACTATGCTCCTGCTACGCTGCTGCAAATATCATGAACTAGTAAAGCTTCCGCTACTCTGATGGAAAGATGTCATGATTCAAAAGTGTGAGCATGTCGGTCCGAAAGTCACAACATCACATGAAGGCAACACAACTATGGATGATCCAGAGATATTTGCTGTGGCTGATGATCTCAAAGAAAGCTCGAAGATCATCAAAGATGTGGATCAGTTAAAGGCCTCCACTAAAAGTACAAATCAATGCGGACTTTAAAGAATCGCTACTAATGCACAAAGGTTGCGAAACCTGAAGAATTGAAGTCTACGAGCTCAAGAACAAAGTCAAGAATAGATTGCTAGGATTCAAAATGTATTTCATGGGGTGACCTCCCTTAGGGGGAGATTGTTAGGATTTGGAAATTCCATATTAAGGTGTCGGTCACCCCAATTATAGTCTAGCATAAGTTAGCTCGTAGACTTGTCGTTATTTACGTTATTAAGTATTTAATTAGTTAGTTTGTAGCGTAGTATAGTTTAGAGTAACACCGTGGAGGAAGGACGGGTCTTTACCCACCGTATGCCTGATCCACAGTCCGACAGGAGGACGTTATCTTTGTAACTATAAATACCCCTTCCATCCATGGAAGGGGTGGTGCTTCTCAATCTAACATTTGATAATTTACAAAGCAAGTCTCTAACTAGAACACCCATCTCTCTACTTTCTCTCTCTAAATGGCTAACATGTATTTTCATCATCCAAGACCACCCGAATCATCAAACACAATAAATATTACGATCCTACACATTTCATTCGTCCCATTTTGGGTGGTTTCTCAAAACCTCCCACATGTGAACATATTGGAAGCTTCTCCCACCAAAGCGTTGTTCAAAAATGGTCTATGCATTCTTGAGATGATCATTGTCATTTTCCCCGCTTGTACGCTGCAAATGTTTGTTAATAGCGTTGAATTTTTGATATTCAATGTTAAGTCTTGTCCATTTTCCCATGACCATATTTTTGTTACGATTGTCACCATTAGACTGATTGTTGAATTTGTCTACAACCTGGTTCCAAAAGGAGTATTCATTTCCGTTGTCTATGTCTTGGGAAACTGCAACCCAAACTTCAGCTAGCAAGTTTTCTTCTTCTTTTGATCAACGAGTATTCATTTCTGATGTTTGGACTTTGAAACAATTTTGTAAAAGGGTTAGATATAGAAGTGTGTGAAAAATAATGTGTTATGGTATATTATTTGTAACGAAAAATTGCTGTTTGAAACAGTACGAGCGAGAGAGGATTCAAAATTCTAATTCAAATTCAAATTTAGAATTTAAATTCAAATTCTATTTTAGAATTCAAATTCAAATTAAAGGTTAAAATTCAAAGCGGGTGGATTCAAAATTCAAATTCAAATTGTGTTTCAAATTCAAAATTTTGCCTATATATACCCACACTCATACACAAAACTCACACACAGATTCTTAACAATGTCTTACAAAGACTTGTCCCAACAATTTCCCAGTGAACATAATTTCTTACAACAATTTTAGTGAACACAACTTCTCACAACAATTTCCCAGTGAACAAAAATGGTTAACACTCCACCGGCAGATATCTTTCCGGTATTCCCAACAGAAGAGGAACCGGTTATGGAACACGAAGCCCATCCGGTACAACTTACTGAGGAACAACTCCGACAAATTAAGCAGGATGAGGAAGTACTGAGAGAAATACAAGAAAATGAAGCACGTGAGGAAGCTGGTCGTATGGAGCATGAAGCAAGGGAAGCAGAATCTACTTACGGCGAAGGTCATAAATCAGACTAGTTTGACATTTTGGAAAGAGAGTATGAAGAGGGCAGGTTTGCGGATGCAGAGTCTCCTTACAACGAGGGTTATAACTTAGACTTTTCATTGTAATTTACGTATAGTATCGTAGTTTGTATTTTCATTATCATTTTCGTAGTTTGTATTAATCGTAGTTTGTATTTTTAATTCAATGTTTAATGTATTTCATTTCCTAATTTATAAAACATTACAAGTTTTATAAAACATTACAAGTTTATGCATTTTCAATTCCTAAACATTACCAAATATATAAACATTACAATTTTATGTTTATTGAAAGAAGGGGAAAAAATGGTCCACTGACAAAACAGTACCACAAGGACGTAAATTTGCTTTGTCGTGCAGACGACGAAGTGTAAAGTGGCTAAGGGTGGCGAGGGAAGGTGGTGTCGTGGTGAGAGGCGACGAAGGTGCCAGCGTGGAGTGGCGAGGGATGACGAGCTCCACACCCACCGCTCTTATGTGAGAAGAGTGGATAAACTATCAATCGCTTTCTGGATGATTGTGATTATGCTTCCTCAGGGTGAGGCTTCTCCTTTTTTTTTGGAAATGCAAAGGTTAAAAAAAAGAAGGGAGAATTACATGTATATCCTTTTTAAAGTTCAATATTATGTAAATATCATTTTCATTTACATACATATCCTTCTCACTTTTATAATTACATCAATGTCCTTCTCAAACTTTTGTAATTACATCAATATTTTTTTCGAACTTTTAAATTCTTATATATATATATATATATATATATATATATATATATATATATATATATCCAGAAATCAATTAAATTATAATTTTATTGATTTTAAATTAAAAAACTATTATTCTCATTTATCTTTGTTATTTATCATAATTATATTGTTCATATATATTTTTTGACCTCGATTAATGAAAGAACATGATGACGTAATTAGAAAAGTTTGGATGTATATATGAAATAAAATATTGTTTATATTTATTTATTTGTTCATATATACTTTTTAGCCTCGAGTAATGAAAGAACATGTTGATTTTGGGATACATACGACAATTTAAAAGTTTGAAAAGGATATTGATGTAATTATAAAAGTTTGAGAAAGATATTGACGTAATTATGAAAGTGAAAAGGATATTGATATAATATAGAACTTTAGTAAGGATACAAATGTAAAGGGCCTTAGCCAACTATAGCAAAGGCATGAATACACCCGAAAACGGACTCCAAGAAGGAGGCCTAAAATAGGAAAGCCAAAACTACAAACTAAATAAAGCACAACACCTAACCACCCACAAAAAAATCGCTCAAAAAAACGCCTAGAGATACAACAAAACAACTAAATATAGCTCGAGGCCGACTCAAAAGAAGCACCGGGAAATTCAAATCTTGGGCATCTATTGGAGATCCATAGAAGATTTAATCATTTACTTAAGAATAAACCGCTTGATGTATATTGACTATTAAAGCGTGATATGAATTCCTTAATCTGACACATAAAGCTAACCCATCACTATTGACTGAAACCACATATAGGGAAAAACAAATGGTTTATCTACAGTTGGCGTTTTAAAAGTGAGGAAAATGAAAATTACAATATCACTAAATAAATTTTTTTATGCTCAATTTATTCGAAATAAGATCAGTGTGGTAAAAAACAGCCTAGGTGGCCTAGGCGGTGCCTAAGCACCCAGTTGCCTCTATTTCACAAGATTGGCCAAAAAGGCGGTCAACACCGTTTTTAACCATAAATCAAGGGTTTTTTTTTTGATGATCTTGTTTTTAAATAGTATGAAAGAAAAAAACATTATGAAGCAGTTGTGGTAGATGAGAATAAAAGAAGATTAATTTTATTAATATATATTCATATTTATCAATATGCATGTAATTTTAAAAGAAGTTGTGGTAGATGAGAATAAAAGAAGTTCAATCCGCCTGTACCCCGCCTCAACCAATAACTAGCTAGGCAATGATTGACCGTCCAACTAGCGTCTAGCGCTTCTTGCAGCCATGAATAAGATACCAATTAATAAACCTAAAACAAAGAGTCATATTTTAATGCTTATGTCCAGTTTTGGTAATGGTTGCCGCATGATAGGAGTTGGGCGTGTGGTAATGGTGTGAACTAAATTTTGATGTCTAATGGTTATGGTAAATTACTTGCACATTTAATTTTTTTGATTTAGACACTCTAAATTATGCATTAATCACTTGTAATGTGTATATATTATGCTTTAACTATCGGAGTGTGCAAACAAAAAACTCATGTGCAAATCATCTTCCAATGGTTACGTAGGGTGTTCGGTTCTGATTGGCCCTTGTCCACTTGTTTGGGACTTGGGATAAGGCATACACAATCAAGTGACTTGGCATGGTACAAAAGTTTTGTTAGATTTCAACTCATCATGTAATGCCATTGTGAGATTCTAAAGTTTAATAAGAGTTCTTCTCTGTACACACATATTATGAAAGATATAACTTTTCACATACACATCAAACCATAACACAAAGTAGCATATAGATGGAATTCTAGAGAGAGAAAGTTAGAGGTTTAGGGAACTTAGTGAGAGAAAGTGAAAGATATTATTATGAGCTCCAACTCTCTACCTTGGAAGGTAGAGAGTATTTATAGTCTTACATAAATCGCCACACATCGGGCTGTGGATCAAGCATACAGTGGGTAAAGACCTGTCCGTCCTCCACGGTGTTACTTAACTAAATAACTACTTAACTTAAAAGAACTACGACTACGAGCTTTCTAACGATTACATATACTTGAGGTGACCGACTCTTTACTACCGAGAATTTTCTAATTCCTAACAATCTCCCCCTAAGGGAGGTCACCTCAATCATGTACCAAAATTACATAGAATACAAATAGATATTACATTAACAATTGATCTTGTATTCTTGATGTAGTCCTTTGCTCCTAAGCTCGTAGTCATTGATTCTTCACATTGCATGTTTGAATATTCCAAGTGGAGATCTTTTACTGATCCATGTGATAATAAATTTGAGCCAGTATTTGAGATCATCAGCTATCAAAAATCTCTGTGACATCCTTTGTGATGTTGTGACTTTAGGACCGACATGCTCACATTCTGGATCATGAAATCTTCTCATCAGAGTAGCGGAAGCATTTGTTGAATCATGATATTGGCAGCAGCGTAGCAGAAGCATGGAGTGAAAATATCAGAGTCATTGATGCACTTATCATGATTTCTTTTGAGATGAATGTGTAGTGTGAGCATGCGGCTATGGATTGACCGCTTCATTCTGATCAGCTGCAAACGTCGGGTGTACCTACATACAACAGTTAGCAATAAATCGCGCGAAAGTGTCTTTGATCACTTTCGTTGAATTGAGGTACACGGCCCACGGTTCCCCGTTGATCAGTACAAGTACTGCCTGTGATCAGGTAGGATTCCTAAGAATCTCCTTGACAGGGTTTCGCAGCTGTTCTAGCTGTTCTCAAACCGGAACATCTCAAAGAAGATAACACGGAGTGAGTGAACCAGCGAATTTTAAGTCCACTGATTGATGAAAAGAGATTTGAAAAACAATCGTGTATTGCTCAATAGAAATTGTTTTTGCAATACAACGAAGGTTTTATTGAAAATCAATTATCAATCATAAAAACACCTTTTGGTTTGAAAAATTAGTACACGGTCGATGTGCTAAAGAAAAGAGTTTTTAAGCACAATGACTGGTTTTTCAAAGGTATCCGTCAATCCATAACCTGAACCAGGATTGTTTCAAGATATTGAATCGCCCCATTGTTTCTGTTCAGTTGTCACATGGTTAATCTATAAAATAGATCTCACATGCCACCTACCAGGAGCTTGTTTGATGTTGGCTCCAGAAGGCTTTCCATCTTCATTGTGAATATGTAAACACATCACTCAGATGTTCTGGCAATACCACAAGGATAATGCGTAGGACTCAAGATATAATCTCTCTTTCCACATTGTGTGAAACAGAGAGTCTTCATTGAAAGTGTCCTAATGAGATTTATTGATGATCTCGTGGCTCTAGACTCAATTTGTGCATATTTGGATCCTGTGCCGGAGACTAGGGAGAGGGTCTCCTTCTTCAATATCAACAATCTCTAAGAGAAAGTCGATAGATAATGTCGGTTCCCCGTGAGAATGAAACAAGACCTTTTAAGAGGAACTTGAGTGGTTTGGAAAGTTGAAGTGCAGTGCGTCACTGGGTCCATGACGTCTTGTCTTCAATACCGATGTTACCATCAGTAGCATATGAATTGAACCCGGTTTCTGCCCTAAGGTTGAATAAATGGAGGGCTATTTGTTTTCACCCTTTTCTCATTCAATTCTTTTTAATTCTTCAACCCCTTCAGTGCTTACCGAGACTTCATAGCTAGAACCTTGTTGGGTTTATTCCAGTACTAGCTCAGTCTTAGTACGCACTCTTCCCATATCTCATTTTTCTCCTTTTATCATCATACCTAAGGACTTCTATACTAACTAGTGGATTGTCCCTGGGTAGATCCCTCCGGTTCTGGCGGATCATGGGAACATATACCTAACCTTATCATCCTTATATCACCGTACATAAAGTAAAGTTGGTCGGTCTATTTGGTATTGTTCGTCTGCCATTGGATCCAATTGAAAACCATTTGAAAAATCAATTCAGATACTTGTGATATATTATCAAAGCATTTTGTACCTGAATTATTTTTGATATTTTTAGAACGAGAACTCCCCCTCAACATGTGCATCAAATATTTGAAAATGTTTTGCACACGGAGGCAAGAGAAAGAATTAACTTCTTTGATTACCATTTTCTAAAAGATATCAACATCACTTCCCACATCAAATCAAGTAGAAATAGCATTTCCGGGAAGGATGAGGTTTCCATAAATTTGCTCCCCCTCAATATGTGCCTCGAGGTTTGAAATGAGTTTTGCACATACTAGAGGGAACCTGCACATTGGAATGAATGATCACGTTTCAAATCAAAGGTTTAAGATAGATGCTCCCCCTCAACATGTGCATGGAAAATTTGAAATCGTTTGTCACATGTGGGCAGGATAGCATGTACATTCTTATAAAACCATTTACCGAATTATCAGTTTAAATCCAATTTAAATCACACATTCTCCCCCGATCAAAATTATCAAAACATTTGAGATTTGTGATCTCGTATAGATTTAAATTGATTTTGAAAGTTTTTAAGGAGAATTGTGACTTGATTGTGAAAGCGTTTGAACTGATAAGGATCGGATTTTAAGACTTTAAACTCCATTTATAAAACATGCATGTATATTCTTTTGAAAACAATTTAATGCCAAATAACTTTTTAATTTAATTGAAATCATTCTCCCCCTCAATCAATGACATAGATTGTTGATTGAGAGATAGAGATTTTGACAAATAAGTCCTGATGATTATCAAAAATAGAAACCGAGTTATTTTTCAAAGCATTTGGTTTTCAGCAGATAAATGTTTATAGAATCAGAGCATGGAATTTGAAAACATGTTAAAATATGGCTCTGTTCTTTCTTTTAAAAGCGGGTTACTGCCTGAAATGACAATAAACCATAGTTTCTCTTTCACCCAAAAATATTTTTGATTTTTTGATTTTTTTTTTTTTTTTTTTTTTTTTTTATTTTTTTTTTAATAAAAATTCGAACAATATCTAAAGACCCGTGTCGTTCTTTGAATGACAACAACAAGACCGTAGATATAATCGAATCGAGAGAAACATGACAAAATGACAATATTTTTTGAAGATATTTCGAATTTTTCAAATTTTTTATGGATTTTGAAAGTTTTATATTTTTCTATTTGATTTTTGAAGGTTTTATAATTTTGTATTTTGATTTTCGAATAGATATATACAAGAGACAGATGAAGATAGACCTTTACTCCTCGTCTTCCTCCTGAAGACGTTTGAGTGTTTCTGGTTGAAGGCTTTTTAAGCCAAGACGTGGAAGAATGAACTCAAAACGTTCTCTTGGAAGAGCTTTGGTGAAGATGTCTGCTAACTGATATTCAGACCTCACAAAATAGAGTTCCACCACACCTTTTTCCACTTGTTCCCTGATGAAATGATGTCGAATGTCGATATGCTTTGCTCTTGAGTGTTGAACATTGTTGCATGAGAGAGCAATAGCACTTTTATTATCACAGTACAGAGGGATTTTGTTGAATTCAAAGCCATAGTCAGATAATTGAGATCTCATCCATAAGATTTGAGCATAACAGGATGACATGGCTATGTATTCAGCCTCTGTAGAGGAAATATAAGTACTCATTTGCTTCTTTGAAGACCAGCTCACAAGCTTATCACCCAAAAACTGAGCACCTCCAGACGTACTTCGACGTGTATCTTGACAACCTGCATGATCAACATCTGCATAGGCCGTTAGTGACATACCGGTGTCCTTCGGGTACCAAAGACCCATATTGATGGTTCCTTGGAGATACCGAAAGACCCGTTTAACTGCTTCAAGGTGCTTTTTAGTAGGCTTAGCCTGGTATCTAGCACACATGCAAACAGCGAACAAGATGTCTGGTCTACTAGCAGTGAGGTACATCAGGGATCCAATCATACTACGATATTTCGTTTGGTCAATCATGATCCCTGAGTGGTCCTCATCAAGTTTAGTTCGGTCAATCATGGGGGTGTCAACAGGGTCACTTGAATCAAATCCAAATTTCTTTAAAATCTCTGTTGCATATTTAGATTGATTTATGAAAATGCCTCCGGGACTTTGTGAAATTTGCAATCCCAAGAAAAAATGACATTTGTCCCATCATTGACATTTGAAACTTGGAATTCATTTCATATGAAAAACGATCACATTCCGTTGGGTCTGTCGAGGCAAAAATAATATCATCAACATAAATTTGAACATGAGTTAAATGTTTTCCTGACTTCCTGGTGAACAATGTAGGATCAACTGCTCCTTTGCTAAATCCGGTAGATAGAAGAAACTTTGACAGTGTATCATACCATGCCCTTGGAGCTTGCTTTAAAGCGTAAAGAGCCTTCTTCAAACGATAAACGTGAGTAGGATGCTCTTGATTCACAAATCCTTCAGGTTGGCTGACGTAGACGACTTCTGTAAGATCTCCGTTCAGAAATGCCGTCTTTACATCCATCTGATAGACTACCATGTTCTTACTAGCAGCATTAGCCAAAAAGATTCTGATTGCCTCGATTCGAGCAACAGGAGCAAATGATTCCTCAAAGTCAATACCCTCCTCTTGATGGTATCCTTTAGCAACCAATTGAGCCTTGTTCTTTAACACATCACCATGCTCATCAAGTTTCACTTTGAAGATCCACTTTAGAGCAATGATCATAGCACAATCTGGAGCAGGTACTAATTCCCATACATCAAGTCGATCAAACTCATGAATTTCTTCTTGCATGGCATTGAACCAGCTGTCTTCATCCATGGCGGTTTTAACATCTTATGGTTCGATCTTAGATAGTACGGAGTTGAAGAAGCACCATAAGGCATCGGTTGCAAGTTGTTTCCGTGTGGATACTGGACGAGAGAGGTTTCCAATGATGTTGTCCAATGGATGATCATGAGTCCATTTTCCGAGGTGTTCATGTGGTTGTGGTTGAAGAACTGAAGTTGCAGAGTCAATTTCTCCTGATGAAGATGGTTCTGATGATGATTCAGGAGCAAATACGTTCTCAAAGGGGGCATCTTCAAGAGTAGCAAAGGGATTAACTTCATCATTGATACCAGACATAGTTCCATGATGTACCCTCGAAGTTTGATGATTTGTTGATGAGACAGAGTGATCAGCAGCAGGCGCTTCTTGACTTAATGATATTGAGATTGAAGGATTGACGTCATTCACAGGAATATGAGCAGCCTCTGAAGTAGGAATTGTCAGTTCATTAGCACTTGGCTCATAATGTTCATCAAACATGGGATCAAACAATTTCTTTAAATCATCTTCAGATGGAGGTACATATGGAGTTTCTGGAGAAGAATTTGGTATAAGGGATGAACTAATGGGACTGTCTTGAAGTGCGGGTCCTGAACTGGAGTGTCCAGGAGCCATAGGACCACTGCGATAGAAACTCTCTCTGACTATCTTTATCAACCCATATGTAGACAATTTGAAGTGACCACTGATAAAGAAAACCTGATATACCAAACTTGAAACTGAAGAAGAATTCCATGCATTTGCATCTTAAGCTCGCCTTTGTGAATTTTAACTTCAATCTCAAATAAGTGATAATTGATTAACTCCGAAGTAATCAGCTTGTGTCAAATGCCCAACACGTGAATAAACGTACAACCGGATGTATGTCGATCCACTGAATGAACCGGAACAAATGATTTCTCGACATTAATGCATTCTTCCTAAAGGTATACATGTAGAGACTGATCTGGAAGATTCACCACAAATGTCTTCGAGCAGATGAGGAAGTCATTTTCCTTAATGTTCATGTGGTTGATTTACAGAGTGCACATTTGGAGAAGAACAATGAAATAATGATCCGTGAAGATTTGGCAAAGGAGTACCAAAGAGCGGATCACTATTCATGAGTGCAACTGCAATGATAGTCATTAACAACGCCTTGTGAAGTAACTGGAGATAAGGTTTCTTGAGACTTCCAAGAAGTACTTCTTAGATGGTGAACCAGTTGAGTCAATACAAACCAGAGCATGAGCTTCAGAAGCTGGATGATCAACATTCGTCGGAGGTTAAAAGTACTCATCAAACATATCTTTGAAAAACATGAATCCCAAACATTGATTCCTAATTATCCTTAGTATATTCACTCTTCATCAAAAAGAATATACACTCATCATCATCAAAAATTAAGTCGTATAACCATTATTCAAACATCCATCATCATGTAGTATATTCACTCTTCTCCCCCTCAAAAATTGCTTCTGAAGTTGCCATTTTTGATTTAACAAGTGAATAAGAGTATACACCAATGAACGTAGATCCATTTGATGACTGAATGAGCGTGGAAAAACATGAAGCTTGTTGATGAATAATGTAGATGAGTATGGCTATTCACGAGAGAATTTCTCATTAGCTGAAGATAAAGCGCACAGAAGAGCGTACACTTTTCTTTTCTATGAGGAACGGGGCCTGAAGTGTTATCTGCAGACACCATAATGATGAAGTACGAGGCCTGAACTGATTTGAACAGACGTCATTGTTAAGAGCTCAGTCATATGTTTAGAGCCGCCCGAATCCAAATACCAAGGGACGATTTGTACGACTTGCTTTGGACAACAGACAAAGATAGAGAATTGGAAACATTGGATCCCCACGTGCTGATGGGTTCCTTTTGGTTAGTACAAACAGTCTTTGAATCAGCAGAAACCCTAGATGCAATGGCATTATCCCTAGGAGCTGAACTAGTAGAGGCATCAGACTTAGTCAAATGACATTTTGTGCTTAATGGGATTATTCTACCAGTTGGCTTCCAAACCTTAATAGGCACTATTCTCGGCATAGTGGATCTAGTTAAAGAGCAAGGTTTGCCATTCGTGAACATTCGACCTGTTGGCTTCCACTTAAATCCTACATTGGTAAAGACCTTCCCTGTAGGTTTCCAGGATTGCTTAATCTGTTTTGCTTTCCAAACTTTCTTAACTGGGGTATGATTCTTAGATCTCAGAAATAACACATCACATTTATCATGATTACCAGAAAATAAACATTTTTTACATGTTTTGCAGACAGCATAAGGCCTCGAATTAATTTCAGTAAGCTTAGAGCTAATACTAGAACTAACACGATTCTTTTTGTTCAAATCAAACTTCTTTTCCCTATGGTGTTCTTTTACTTCCTTATCATGATCACTTTTAGTTTGCGTAATCCTATCCTTCTTTGCATTGCTTCTAGGTTTTGACCCGCTAACTTTAGTTTCAATCTTAACATCTGTAGAAGTAACGATGGGAACATTACATGGCTTCATTACTTTCTGCATTCCTGGTCTAGAAGTGCTGGGATCTGAAATTCTAGAAGGCACATCAAAGGTTGCTTGCTTGAATTTCGACATGGAACAAGGCATATCAAGGGTCACATGCTTGGCTTTAGGCATAGAACATGGCACCACTATTCTATCTCGCCTATTGTTAGATTTCGGACTTGTGACAATTACATACTCTAAGAGTTCCTGAGATCGTTTGGCATCCATGCAGGCATAGGCAATAGTACTATCAAAAGGTTTTTCTAATCTTTCATCTTCAACAATCTCACGGAGACCCTTCAAACTTTCCTTAAGGTATGAGAGATATGCTTTATGTGCAAGTTCATTATTCCTAATGGGCGGAGGAATATATAACATATCGATAGCATATTTATTACAATCAGAAACCTTAGGAACAGAGTATTTGCAATTGGGGATTGGCAACTTTCCTTTCACCTCACGCTTCAGATTCTCAATATCGTTAAGTAAAGAAGTTATCTTTTCAATTTGTTTATCATGATTAACTTTAAATGAATCACATAACTCTTTCTTTTGATCATTAACCTTTGAAATTTCAGCTTTAAAACAATCATTTTCCTTTTGCAAGTTATCAATTATGTTTTGAAGTTGGAAATTCTGAGAATCTAAAGGTGGAGGCATATGGGAACCAGTCACATCCTTCTTTTCACCTTTCAGTTGTGAAATTTGGGCTTTCAATCTTTTGATCGTGTGGCAATGAGCTCGAATTTGTTCATCACGTTTGCTAATTTCAAAAACTGCATCAAACTCAGGAGCATCAGAGGATGTCTTGATATTTGAGGTTTTAACATTTTCTTTGAGATGTTGATGTTTTAATTGCAAAGCAAGATGTTCAACTTCTAATTTAGAATAATGTTTGACCAAGTTATCATGATCATCCTGTTCTATTTTCTCATGCAATTTTGAATTTGTTGTTTCAAGCTCAATGACACGATCATGGGAGACTTTCAGAGCAACAGATAATTCATGAAATTGAGAAGCATTAATGGAACAATTTGTAGCAGTGAAAAACACATCTTGAGCAATACATTCAGAAATCAGATTCTCATTCAGTGTATGCAAGTTCTTCCTCTCAATCTCATTATATTTTAATTCTCTCTCATAATCACTAACCTCAACAATCATTGCATCAAATTCCTTTTCCATTTCTTTAATGTCTGAATTCATTCCTTTTTTAAGACTCTCAAAATGATCTTTTAGTTGTTTAAAGAAAGGCATGACTTCAGTTAAATAACACTCTTTAGTTTGCTCAAAACCCCTTTCTCCTTCAGTAATACCAGTGGGTGTGATCCTTTTCTTGCAAGTTTTCTCAAAATCAACAAATAGTTGAAAGATAACATATTGACTAATTAAGGTCTTGTTTTTAGTGGCAATTCTTCTAGGAACAAGATGCATTGGTGTATTCGGAGGATACACAGTCGCTCTAGGCATTTTCCTAAGGGGAAGGTTCGTTACAACAAGATTCTCTGCTTTTTGCTTATCTAAATCCTTTTTCCAGAACACTTGTTCAGGGGTTAATAGAGTCTGAGGCTTAAACTTGTTCAAGGAGATCCAATTTTCTTTAGTGTAATTATGGGGTTTAATAGTTATGTTATTCTTTTTACAATCAGGATCTTCTAACTTCTTATTCATTTTCTCCCTAGTGACTTCATCAGATTTCTTATCTTCCTCAGTGCACTCAACGCAACTAGGTTTCTGCCTAGGCTTAAGGATTTCATTACCATCATAAAGCACCTTATGAGCATTTCTAGCCTTTTTAATTACCTCTGGATTTGGTTCCTCAACAAGGGGAATGCTATGCTTATCGCTTAAGACTCGATGCTTAGTGATCATGTGAGCAGTTTGAATGGTATTCCCTTGTACGTACAACTTATTTTCAAGCTTGTTTTTCAAAGTTTTTAGATTGGAAAAATCATTCAAAAGTTTTGATTCCTTAGCCTTGAATTCTTGCTTAAGCATTTTAACATTTTCTTGAAGTTCGTGTTTTTGCTTAGCAGTTTTGGAAAGCTTTTCTTGTAAGGAGTTTAACTCTTGTTTTAATACTTCTTCTCTAAAATTACTTTTTCTAATAATTGTACACATTTGGATATCCATCTCCTGCTCACGAGTGGTAAGTTCAAACTTAGCACGCTGTTCGTATATGGCAACTTGATCCTTATAGGTATTGAGTTCAGTGGTCAAGGAATCATCAGGCACAAATGCAGTGTACTCATGCAATTCATAATCATCATTTTGAGAAGAAGATGCATACCTAGGTACTGCAGAAACTTTCACGCAACTTTCCTCTGCATTAACGTGCACAGGTTGTGGCCGGTGCATCTCTATCTTGGGTACATCCGAAGCTTCCATGGAGCGTTCCTTTGCATTAGCTTGCACGGGTTGTGACTGGTGCACCTCTCTCTCTTGTGAACATGAGCATGAAGATTCTATTTTAGCATTGTCCGACTCATCATTATTTGTTTTCTCTAACATTCTGCATTCAGCAACACCCGATTCTTCCACAGATACATTACCCAACTTATCACAACAATCTCTTAACTGCACCTGACACTCATTCACTTTTTCATCCTTTTGTGCAGTTTCCTCAATGTACTTTTTCACATTATCCATGAGTTGGATAAATGTCTCAATGAATTCCTGAATTTCCATTCCAGTATGTTTTTTGAAGGAAATTCCAGTCAAGTGTTGATCGTAATCTGCTGAATATTCCCCACTGATGAATGGCTGAAATTGTTTGTAGATTACTTGAAGAGCTGCACTGGAACCATCCTTTTGAACTTCTTCATTGGTAAGTTGCTGCTTTAAATGCTCTAAGTTCAACAGCAAGCTTCTTGTCAATGTAGGTAAGTCATGGCGGAAAAGAGCACTACATGTTCGATCCCCAGCTATGGATAACAACTGTATGAGGTGCAGATGAAGTAGTTGATAGGGCTCAATGCTGCATTTCATTTGCATGGCATTCTGTAGCAGGTGCAATTCATTCTCATTGTACTCAGAACATGAAGATCTCACATCCTCGTTGTTTAATTCAAACATCTTTAATCGTTCAGTGTAGCATCCTTTATCAGTATTGTCCACAACATCATAAAATTTAAGCACTTCTAAAATCACTGGGTCAGTAGAGTAAGACATGATGTGGTAGAATGCACGGGATTTTACAAGTCTATGATTTAAACCGAGAAATAGAATCTTTCGCGGGATTTTACTAAAATCAAAACTAAACCGTTAAGCAATGACCAATGGAATGTGTTAAGACGATTGATGGATCGACACAATGATAGACAATTGTGTGTTAGGACATATGATTATTTGTAGGATTAGCAGAGATGTTGTTTGGTTGTGATTCGGATTGGTTTATGCCCGTTTTTCTTGAGAAATTTAGGTCTAAAAACTTAAAAACCTCAATAACTTCTGTTCGGAGCGGATCTAGACTTCGAAGATTGACCAGTTTATTCGGCGTGCCATTCTCCTCGTTCTCACGGTCGTTTTGATGGGTAGAACGCTGAAAACGGAGTTACGGTTCAAAAGTTATGGCCGTTTGAAGTTTTGACGGGAAAAATCAACCAAGTCGCTACGAATTCTTGAACCAAGTCGCTAACAACTAATTCGCTATACCACCAAGTCGCTAAAGTCCCAAGTCGCTAAGCAAATGCAAGTCGCTAAGTAGTAACTCGCTAAGCCTCAAATCGCTAGCAAAATTTTGGCAGCAATTCGCTACACAAGTCGCTAAAGATTCAAGTCGCTAAAGAGCAACTCGCTACAGACCAAGTCGCTACTACCAAGTCGCTACCCGTAGTGGAGAGTCCACTACTTGTACTGTTAATCGCTAGGTCTAAGTCGCAAACTCCAAAACTGTAACTCGCTACAAAATTGTGAAGCAAGTCGCTACGAAGAAAGAAATCCGTATATCAAGTCGCTAGCAAGAAAAACCACATAAACATCACTTTTTAATCCAAAAACAACCCAACCAAGATGATTCAAGCTTACCAAATGAAAACCTAAAGACTTGTGATGATTCTAAACATAAAAGTACTAACAAAATCCAAGCTTTAACACAAGAAATCAACCAAATGATGCACAAACCACTAAACTTTTTCAAACTCAAAAACCACCTAAAAGCCACTAAAAAACCAAAGATGTGCAAGATATGATCTAACCATGGCTCTTGATACCAATTGAAAGATATAACTTTTCACATACACATCAAACCATAACACAAAGTAGCATATAGATGAAATTCTAGAGAGAGAAAGTTAGAGGTTTAGGGAACTTAGTGAGAGAAAGTGAAAGATATTATTATAAGCTCCAACTCTCTACCTTGGAAGGTAGAGAGTATTTATAGTCTTACATAAATCGCCACACATCGGGCTGTGGATCAGGCATACAGTGGGTAAAGACCCGTCCGTCCTCCACGGTGTTACTTAACTAAATAACTACTTAACTTAAAAGAACTACGACTACGAGCTTTCTAACGATTACATATACTTGAGGTGACCGACTCTTTACTACCGGGAATTTTCTAATTCCTAACATATTAATACGCTAGTGATGGGCCCTTCCCTCTCACCAATCTCTACTGACAAGGCCTTGTGTTAAACTTCAAAATTTTTGATGGGTTGTGAAGGTTTTGTATCCATCCGTTGAATGCTTATGTGTTAATGTATTAAACCATAAAACATTTAAACCATTGGAATGCCCTTAGTAAGTGTCTTTTATTTATTTTTATTCTTTTTGGTCTGGGTCATTATTGTATATTTTGCTAGAGGTGTTTTTAGCTCCTTGTAAGAGCACACGGTACAGTAACACAAGCCTTGGGATTATGCCGACATGACACTGCGTTATCCGGCGTTACCATACCGGTTAGCCTACGTTATGGCCGGGTGTTTTCCTCCACGTTCATACAACAACGTAAATGGAAATGTGCTAATAGACAAAAATATTGGCAAAACCCACCCCTGCAAATGTTACTAAACAAATCCTTGTCATTTTATGTTTTGTATGGTGGCTGCGTATGTGTTTTGTGTAGAGGAGTGTGGTGATGATGGTGGTTGCGTATAAAGCGATTTTTTTAAAGATTTATCCGTGTTTAGGTTTGAGAGTGTGGTGATGATGGTGGCTGCGTATAAAATAAATTAGGGTTGTGTGTAGAGGTGCGCATTTCATTTTTTTAATCGAACCGGTTTAAAAACCGGTTTCGGTTTTAGCTAAATAATCAAAAACCGGTTTTACATAAAATCGGTTCAGTTTGAAACCGGTTTTGGGAGAGAAAATTTCTGGTTTAAACCAATAACCGGTTTTACGCAGAATCAGTTCAGTTTAAACTGGTTTTACCAAGAACCAGTTCGCTTTAAACCAGCTCTTAAACTGATTGACAACAAATAATGGAAACCGGTTTCTAAATCGGCGGTTCGGTTTTCCCTAAACCAGTTTTCCAACAACCGGTTTTTTTGAAAAAACTACTTTTGGTTTTTTTTCGGTTATGTTCATGAACCAGTTTTTTTTTCATCTCTAGTTGTGTGTGAGAGTATTTTTAGGGCAAGTGTGTGTTATAAGTAGGCTGGTAATATAATCTTGTGATTCGCCTCGTTTGTTATAAGTGGTCGAATTGTATTTATAATCAAATCTAAAAGGGACGAATTGTGATTGTGATTGGTAATATAATGTTGGATCCCACTCTAGATAGATCTTCACTACCTGTTAAGGGTGGTGAATAGCCTATGTAATCACAAGCTAAACACAAGAGAGACTCTTGCTTTGAAAAGCTAATGTCTAGGCAGAATATAGACACAACTAATAAGAAGAACATGACTAATAAAACTAAAAGATCCTTCTATGGATTTTATTAAAGAACAAAGAGAATTGTGTTTTGTGTTTCGTTAAGTTGCAATTCCCTATGCCGTAGGTTATATTTATAATGAAGAAACCCTAATCGGCATTAACTAAAACGTGTGAGAATGATATGCATATCTCTTCCTAATTTAGCTCATGCATATCCTCATCTCTAACAAACTAAATCTTATCCTAGAATAACTTTTTGACACTACCAGGACTAACTATACTATCAGTAGTAACTACCAATACTAACTATAATAAAAACCTTACCAGCATGAACTATATACTTGCTAGTAGGAACTACTACTCTACCAGTAGGAACTATATACCTACTAGTATTACAATTTTAACTAAGTATTACAAATACTCCTAACAATCCTCCCCTAAACTGGAATTTGACTATGTTAACTTCCAGTTTCTAGATAGATCTTTATTCGTGAACAATGAGGATTGAGAATTGAACTTGAATACTTGTAAAGTCTGCACAGATCAGCATCTTTGTGTCTGCAACTTTGAATTCCAAAACTAGCAACAATGATGATCCAGTAGAAATTGTGAACCCAGCAGCTTGATTGGAACCACCTCAGCAACATGAGTAGATTTGATGAGCCTTTACTAAGTAGCTACTCACTCTTGGGCAAGCTAATTCTTTGATGGAATCATGGCATCATCCTGGTGAATTAAAAACCAGTCCAATTCTTAGAACTTGAATCATTGGTGAATTGGAATACCCTAATGATTTTTTGCAAACCATCACAGCAATAAATGGATTTGGTATGTCTTTACCTGTAGGCGTTTGCTCATGACTAGCCATGGTTTACCACTGCCTTTACCACAAGCCATGATATTGTGGGCTAGCCAACTCTTCATCTACATAGATATGGTGAGTTGAGCACCATAAAAATTTTGGCAAATTTTTAGCCATCAACGGATTTGAGGTCTCTTTACTAGAGCCGTTTTCTCATGGAGTAGCCAATGTTTTGGTGTATCAGACCAAGGTACATTGAGAACCATCTGATTTTGAGTAAATCAACAACTGTCAACGGATTTGATAGTCACATCAGAGTCGTACCCTCATGGTGAGTCAACTCTTTCTTGTCTGTGAGACATGGTGAACTGAATACCATTGGTTTTCAAAAGAGTTTGTGTACAATGTGTGCCAGAATCAAAACAGTTTTGCACACCAAAAGTTAACATAACCAAACACTTTCAGATTCAAAAAGCCATTTTGCAAAATACTAGATACTAAAAGAGACACTAAAATCCAGTAAAGACAACTAGTACAACATATATATACAAAAAGAAGGGTGACAGAGTACCATGATTAGGCATGAGAAACTCTGGCAGCAACAAGTTTCTTCTTGATAAACCCAACCAATTGCTCAGAAGTTGTCATGTCATTACCCACAACCTCACCAGCAATTTCCAACTTTAGTCTAAGCATCTTCTCCATAACCTTGACTAAGAGAGGGTAGGTCACATCTGTAAACATGTATAACACCATACCAGAAGTAGTTTCCAACACATGCACATTAGAAAGAGGATACAACCTCCAGCTGCAAATCTGCCACTTATCTTGATCAGCCCAAACTAAGAAACCATGACCAACTTCTTGAGAATCCATTAACACCCTAAAATCACCCAATAAAATCAACCCATCACCAGCAACAGGATGAGTGTCATAATAGAGGAGAACCAATCCATACACCTTAACTAAATCATGTCTATCCACCAAATGCAGAATCGTCCCTAAGACATGTAAAATGTTTGGAAGACCTATCCATTCTGTAGATAGCATTCAATACCCCTAAAGGAATATTGATCACCTCCCAACCAGCAAGAGGAGAATAAGGAACATGATCCTCTTCAGTTGAGTCCTCATCCACATCAACCTTGATGAAGGTCCTATCTTCTGCTTGTAAATCCACAGCTTGAAAAACTGACTTGAGTGTATGCTTGGCAAAAGACTTCTTTCTGGTGCTCTTGGACATGGGAGCAGAAGGAATGGGAGTTGAAGCAGGATTGGGAGTCACAGTAAGAATAGGAGTCTCAGTAGGTGCAGTAGTAGGAATAGGTGACTCAGAAGGAATGAGAGCATCAGTAGCAGGAGGAATAGGTGTCTCTTCAGGAATGGAAGCATCAGTAGGAAGATGAGCAGCAGGAGGAATAGGACCAGAACCAACTGGTGGAGGTATAGTGGAATCAGAAGGACTGAGAGATTCAGTAGACTTTTGCTTCTTAGTTGAAGATTCTTCTGCCTCAGGACCTTTCCTCTTCAAAGACCTGTTGAAATACTGTATTTGAGTGAAAGCAAGGGCCTTTTTAATCTTTTCAAACTCCTGTTTCAACTGCTCATCAGTCAATAGTTTCACCCTAGCCATGGTCCATCCAGTAGAGTAGACAACACTGCTTTGATTCTTGACAAAGTGTCTCATGAAATCTCTCTGTTGTGCCTTTGTCATTAGCTTGTTTCTCCTTTCCTCTGCTAACCTCTTAGCAAGAGCTTGTCTCCTCTTCTTGATCAAGGCTTCCATCCTAGCTCAAAAGTTGTCTGCAGTCACATCAGCACCCAATAAATCCCTGGAGAAAGATGCATTAGTTTCCACATGAGCCATGATGTCAATCCAATCAGACTCAGTATAGTACATGGCAGAAGTAAGAACATCTTGTTGTCTCTTCTTGGCCATTTCTTCTCTATGCCTGGCCAACCTAGCAATTTCTTCCTCATGTGCCTTTTGTGCAGCCTCTGCACCAAGTCTGTCTTCTTCCATCTGCTTTGGAGTCCTTTGTGGGACAGTAGGATCCTCATCCACCATTAGATATTTTCCTTTGTTTGAAACACCAGCAGGATCAGGAACAGAGGAGCTAGTGGAGACACCAAAAGAAACATCAGCATGAATATCAAGATGATCAGTAGCATGATCATCAGCATGAGCATGAATATCAACATCATCATTAGCATCAGTAGCAAAATCACCATGAACACTAGAAACACCACCAGAAGGATCTTTTGGAGCGGTAGTAGCACCAGAAGGAATATCAGCACTCGCTTCAGGAGGAACATCAGATGAACCACTAGGAGGAACAACAGAAGTACCACCAGGAGGAATAGCAGAAGTACTACCAGAAGGAAGATCAGAACCAGCAGCCACGGCTGCTTCAGCCAACTTGATCAGTGCATCCAAATCTACACCTTTCTCACCCCCAGCTTCCTGATCAGACTCACTCACTAGCTTTCTCTTCTTAAGTAGTACTACCATTTCTTTGACCTTGGTGACCAGCTTTCCCACCACATTCCTAAATATTATCTTGTAGTCCTTGAGCTCAGTTTCAAATGAATTTCCCTTTGTACTAGAAGAGAAACAATAGAGGACAAAGTAACAAGAGACACAGGATCCTCTGCACCTCCTGAAGTGTGGTCAACAGGTGGAGCTATAGTTGACCTTGTGGGAGGTGTAGGGGATCAAGGTGGAGTCTGAGATGTATGTAGGTCTGGATGTGGGGGTGAAGACACATGGGGTGGATATTGGTCATGTTCTGGCATAGACATAGGTTCAAGTTCAGGGTCAAGTGCAGGCATTGGTTCAGGGACAAGTTCAGGCATATATTCATTAAGAGCTCCTTCACCCTCTTGAGCTTGGGCAAGCATAACAGCCGAAAGAGGCATATCAGGAACCTCACAGTTGAGCTTCATATTTTCAAACAGTTTCTTAGATAACTTAAACATATGATATTTCCTTGTGGAACTAGTTTCTACACCCAAAATAATTTGAAAAAAATCTAGGATACATCAAGAACTTTATTTTGCTGCTAATGTTGCTCACCATCATGTTGAAGATGTAGTTGGACCAGTTAAACTTCCTCCCATCAGATAAGCAAATCAGAGCCACAACAATGGCACTACCAAACTGATCCCAACTCCTAGACTTGGAACTAAGGCAATGGAGAATGGCGTGAATCAAGAACTTCCATTAAGGTGAAAACCTGTTCTCGAAGAAAGTTAACTTGCCTTCAGTGACATATTGGATATTATCCATACCAGTGTAGATTTTAGAAATTGGCAAGTCAGTAACACCACCAACATC
This sequence comes from Chrysanthemum seticuspe, assembly GCA_019973895.1. Taxonomy (NCBI): domain Eukaryota; kingdom Viridiplantae; phylum Streptophyta; class Magnoliopsida; order Asterales; family Asteraceae; genus Chrysanthemum; species Chrysanthemum seticuspe. The sequence continues at coordinate 206,294,126 of BPTQ01000001.1, forward strand.
ATCTAATTTGAGTTGAGTCCTGACTAATTCCTCAGTAATAGTGTACTGGGTATCATCAATGGTAGCAAGAATAGCATGAGGACCCAAGTCAGCACACCTTAGTGTTGCCGTTGACCAGAATTGTTTGACCAAAGAGTCAGAGATGAGTGGGATCATGGGTGATAGCATATCTGATGTGGGATGCCCTTAGGAAGTCAATAATTTGATGATAATCGTCACTCCCTTTGGGTTTTTCCAAGAAACCGACTTTGTTGTGCTTGTTCTTGTATTTTAGTGCAGCTATTTAATGATTTAGAAAGAGGGTTTAGGTGTAGTGGTATATTTAAAGCACATGAATAGTTGTTACTGGTAATTAGGGGTAACTCAATTGATGTGTATTGGATTGATTTGAAGATTAGGGTTTTAATGGAAAGAGAATAACTGTTAAAATTAGAAGATAACAGTAATTATCCTTTAAATAAGTAACCCTTTGACCAAATAAATTTCATAAATAGCGGACCAATAACTTTCACTGTAGATAATACCCAAATTAAGCGACCAAAATAAAATTCAACCCCATTATCATAACCAACACGAACTGAAATAACCAGCACTAATGGAAATTGTTAGGATTTAGTAAATCCAGTTATTAAAGAGTCGGTTACCTCAAGTATATGTAATCGTTAGAAAGCTCGTAGTCGTAGTTATTATAAGTTAAGTAGTATTTAGTTAAGTAACACCGTGGAGGACAGACGGGTCTTTACCCACTGTATGCCTGATCCACAGCCCATAGGTGGCGATTTGTGTAAGACTATAAATACTCTCTACCTCCCAAGGTAGAGAGTTGGAGCTCATAATAATACTTTCATTTTCTCTCACTAAGTTCTCAAACCTCTAACTCTTTCTCTCTCTAAAACCTTGAATTATACGCCCCACATGATCATGATATGATGTGTTTGTGAAATCCAATATGTTACAAATGGTATCAGAGAGCCATGGTTTGATCATCTCTCTTTCATATCCTTGGATTTCTAGTGGTTTTAGATGGTTTTTGAGTTTGAAAAAGTTTAGTGGTTTTTGCATCATTTGGATCATTTCTTGTGTTAAAGTTTGAATTTTGGGTGTACTTTTGTGTTTAGAATCATTGTAAGTGCTTGGGTTTTAATTTGGAAAGCTTGAATCACTGTGGTTGGACTTGTTTTGGATTGAAAAGTGTGTTTTTGAAGTTTTTCATGTTAGCGACTTGAGTCTCGTTGTGAATTTCTTCGTAGTGACTTGCTTCAGTAATTTCTAGCGATTTGTAGTGTTAGTCGTAGCGACTTGATCGTAGCGACTTGCCTATTGAGACAAGCCGACAAACAGTACAAGTTAGTGGATTCTCCACTACGGCTAGCGACTTGGAGGGGTAGCGACTTGCTTTCATTATTTCTAGCGACTTGTACTTATAGTTCTTAGCGACTTGTCTCTTAGCGATTTGGATACTTAGCGAGTTGCTGTTTAGCGACTTGACTGTTTAGCGATTTGGTGCCTTAGTGTAAGATATAACTTTTCACATACACATCAAACCATAACACAAAGTAGCATATAGATGGAATTCTAGAGAGAGAAAGTTAGAGGTTTAGGGAACTTAGTGAGAGAAAGTGAAAGATATTATTATGAGCTCCAACTCTCTACGTTGGAAGGTAGAGAGTATTTATAGTCTTACATAACTCGCCACACTTTGGGCTGTGGATCAGGCATACAGTGGGTAAAGACCCGTCCGTCCTCCACGGTGTTACTTAACTAAATTACTACTTAACTTAAAAGAACTACGACTACGAGCTATCTAACGATTACATATACTTGAGGTGACCGACTCTTTAATACCGGGAATTTCTAATTCCTAACAATCTCCCCCTAAGGGAGGTCACCTCAATCATGTACCAAAATTACATAGACTACAAATAGATATAACATTAACAATAGATCTTGCATTCTTGATGTAGTCCTTTGCTCCTAAGCTCGTAGTCATAGATTCTTCACATTGCATGTTTGGATATTCCAAGTGGAGGTCTTTTACTGATCCACGTGATAATAATTTTGAGCCATCTTTTGAGATCATCAGCTCTTAAAAATCTTTGTGACATCCTTTGTGATGTTGTGACATTAGGACCGACATGCTCACATTTTGGATCATGATATCTTCTCATCAGAGTAGCGGAAGCTTTAGTTGATTCATGATATTGGCAGCAGCGTAGCAGAAGCATGGAGTGAAAATATCAGAGTCATTGATGCACTAATCATGATTTCTTTTGAGATGAATGTGTTAAGTGAGCATGCGGCTATGGATTGACCGCTTCATTCTGATCAGCTGCAAACGTAGGGTGTACCTGCATACAACAGTTAGCAATAAATCGCACGAAAGTGTCTTTGATCACTTTCGTTGAATTGAGGTACACGGCCCACGGTTCCCCGTTGATCAGTACAAGTACTGCCTGTGATCAGGTAGGATTCCTAAGAATCTCCTTGACAGGGTTTCGCAGCTGTTCTAGCTGTTCTCAAACCGGAACATCTCAAAGAAGACAACACGGAGTGAGTGAACCAGCGAATTTTAAGTCCACTGATTGATGAAAAAAGATTTGAAAAACAATCGTGTATTGCTCAATAGAAATTGTTTTTGCAATACAACGAAGGTTTTATTGAAAATCAATTATCAATCATAAAAACACCTTTTGGTTTGAAAAATTAGTACACGGTCGATGTGCTAAAGAAAAGTGTTTTTAAGCACAATGACCGGTTTTTCAAAGGTATCCGTCAATCCATAACCTGAACCAGGATTGATTCAAGAGATTGAATCGCCCCATTGTTTCTGTTCATTTGTCACATGGTTGATCCATATAATAGATCTCACATGCCACCTACCAGGAGCTTGTTTGATGTTGGCTCCAGAAGGCTTTCCATCTTCATTGTGAATATGTAAACACATCACTCAGATGTTCTGGCAATACCACAAGGATAATGCGTAGGACTCAAGATATAATCTATCTTTCCACATTGTGTGAAACAGAGAGTCTTCATTGACAGTGTCCTAATGAGATTTATTGATGATCTCGTGGCTCTAGACTCAATTTGTGCATATTTGGATCCTATAACGGAGACTAGGGAGAGGGTCTCCTTCTTCAATATCAACCATCTCTAAGAGAAAGTCGATAGATAATGTCGGTTCCCCGTGAGAATGAAACAAGCCCTTTTAAGAGGAACTTGAGTGGTTTGGAAAGTTGAAGTGCAGTGCGTCACTGGGTCCATGACGTCTTGTCTTCAATACCGATGTTACCATCAGTAGCATATGAATTGAACCCGGTTACTGCCCTAAGGTTGAATAAATGGAGGGCTATTTGTTTTCACCCTTTTCTCATTCAATTCTTTTTAATTCTTCAACCCCTTCAGTGCTTACCGAGACTTCATAGCTAGAACCTTGTTGGGTTTATTCCAGTACTAGCTCAGTCTTAGTCCGCACTCTTCCCATATCTCACTTTTCTCCTTTTATCATCATACCTAAGGACTTCTACACTAACTAGTGGATTGTCCCTGGGTAGATCCCTCCGGTTCTGGCGGATCATGGGAACCAATACCTAACCTTATCACCCTTATATCACCGTACATAAAGTAAAGTTGGTCGGTCAATTTGGTATTGTTCATCTGCCATTGGAACCAATTGAAAACCATTTGAAACTCAATTCAGATACTTGTGATATATTATCAAAGCATTTTGTACCTGAATTGTTTTTGATATTTTTAGAACGAGAACTCCCCCTCAACATGTGCATCAAGTATTTGAAAATGTTTTGCACACGGAGGCAAGAGAAAGAATTAACTTCTTTGATTACCATTATCTAAAAGATATCAACATCACTTCCCACATAAAATCAAGTAGATATAGCATTTCCGGGAAGGATGAGGTTTCCATAAGTTTGCTCCCCCTCAATATGTGCCTCGAGGTTTGAAAAGAGTTTTGCACATACTAGAGGGAACCTGCACATTGGGATGAATGATAACGTTTCAAATCAAAGGTTTAAGATAGATGCTCCCCCTCAACATGTGCATGGAAAAATTTGAAATCGTTTGTCACATGTGGGAAGGACAGTATGTACACTCTTATGAAACCATTTACCGAATTATCAGTTTAAATCTAATTTAAATCACACATTCTCCCCCGATCACAATTATCAAAACATTTGAGATTTGTGATCTCGTATAGATTTAAATTGATTTTGAAAGCTTTTAAGGAGAATTGTGACTTGATTGTGAAAGCGTTTGAACTGATAAGGATCGGATTTTAAGACTTTAAACTCCATTGATAAAACATGCATGTACATCTTTTGAAAATAATTTAATGCCAAATAACTTTTTAATTTAATTGAAATCATTCTCCCCCTCAATCAATGACATAGGTTGTTGATTGAGAGATAGAGATTTTGACAAATAAGTCCTGATGATTATCAAAAATAGAAACCGAGTTATTTTTCAAAGCATTTGGTTTTCAGCAGATAAGTGTTTATAGGATCAGAGCATGGAATTTGAAGACATGATAAAACATGGCTCTGTTCTTTCTTTTAAAAGCGGGTTACTGCCTGAAATGACAATAAACCATTTTCTCTTTCTCCCAAAAAATATTTTTTGATTTTTTGATTTTTTTTTTTTTTTTTTTTTTTAATAAAAATTCGAACAACATCTAAAGTCCCGTGTCATTCTTTGAATGACAACATCAAGACCGTAGATATTATCGAATCGAGAGAAACATGACAAAATGACAATATTTTTTGAAGATTTTTTTTTCGAATTTTTCAAATTTTTATGGATTTTGAAGGTTTTATATTTTTTTATTTGATTTTTGAAGGTTTTATAATTTTGTATTTTTGTTTTTCGAATAGATATATACAAGAGATAGATGAAGATAGACCTTTACTCCTCGTCTTCCTCCTGAAGACGTTTGAGAGTTTCTGGTTGAAGGCTTTTCAAACCAAGTCGTGGAAGAATAAACTCAAAACGTTCTCTTGGAAGAGCTTTGGTGAAGATGTCTGCTAACTAATATTCAGACCTCACAAAATATAGTTCCACCACACCTTTTTCCACCTGTTCCCTGATGAAATGATGTCGAATGTCGATATGCTTTGCTCTTGAGTGTTGAACGTTGTTGCATGAGAGAGCAATAGCACTTTTATTATCACAGTACAGAGGGATTTTGTTGAATTCAAAGCCATAGTCAGATAATTGAGATCTCATCCATAAGATTTGAGCACAACAAGATGACATGGCTATGTATTCAGCCTCTGTAGAGGAAATAGAAGTACTCATTTGCTTCTTTGAAGACCAGCTCACAAGCTTATCACCCAAAAACTGAGCACCTCCTGACGTACTTCGACGTGTATCTTGACAACCTGCATGATCAGCATCTGCATAGGCCGTTAGTGACATACCGGTGTCCTTCGGGTACCATAGTCCCATATTGATGGTTCCTTGGAGATACCGAAAGACCCGTTTGACTGCTTCAAGGTGCTTTTTAGTAGGCTTAGCCTGGTACCTAGCACACATGCACACAGAGAACAAGATGTCTGGTCTACTAGCAGTGATATACATCAGGGATCCAATCATACTCCGATATTTTGTTTGGTCAATCATGATCCCTGAGAGGTCCTCATCTAGTTTGGTTCGGTCAATCATGGGGGTGTCAACAGGGTCACTTGAATCAAATCCAAATTTCTTTAAAATCTCTGTTGCATATTTAGATTGATTTATGAAAATGCCTCCGGGACTTTGTGAAATTTGTAATCCCAAGAAAAATGACATTTGTCCCATCATTGACATTTGAAACTTTGAACTCATTTCATTTGAAAAACGATCACATTCCATTGGGTCTGTCGAGGCAAAAATAATATCATCAACATAAATTTGAACATGAATTAAATGTTTGCCTGACTTCCTGGTGAACAATGTAGGATCAACTGCTCCTTTGATGAATCCGGTTGATAGAAGAAACTTTGACAGTGTATCATACCATGCCCTTGGAGCTTGCTTTAAACCGTAAAGAGCCTTCTTCAAACGATAAACGTGAGTAGGATTCTCTTGATTCACAAATCCTTCAGGTTGGCTGACGTAGACGACTTCTTTAAGATCTCCGTTCAGAAATGCCGTCTTTACATCCATCTGATAAACTACCATGTTCTTACTAGCAGCATTAGCCAGAAAGATTCTGATTGCCTCGATTCGAGCAACTGGAGCAAAAGATTCTTCAAAGTCTATACCCTCCTCTTGACGATATCCTTTAGCAACTAATCGAGCCTTGTTCTTCAACACATCACCATGCTCATCAAGTTTTACTTTGAAGATCCATTTTAGAGCTATAATCATGGCACAGTCTGGAGCAGGTACTAGCTCCCATACATCAAGACAATCAAACTCATGAATTTCATCGTGCATGGCATTGAACCAGCTATCTTCATTCATTGCAGTTTTAACATCTTTTGGTTCGATCTTAGATAGTACGGAGTTGAAGAATCACCATAAGGCATCGGTTGCGAGTTGTTTCCGGGTTGATACAGGACGAGAGGGATTACCAATGATGTTGTCTAATGGATGATCATGAGTCCATTTTCTGAGGTGTTCATGTGGCAGTTGTTGAGGAACTGAGGTAGCAGAGTCGATGTCTCCTGAAGAAGATGGTTCAGATGATGATTCAGGAGTAGCAAATATGTTTTCGAATGGAGCATCTTCAGGAGTTGAAAAGGGATTAACTTCATCATTGATGCCAGAAACATTTCCATGATGTACATTTGAAGAATGATGATTTGTTGATGAAACTGAAGGATCAGCAGCGGGTGCTTCTTGACTTAAAGATATTAAGACTGAGGGATTGACTTCATTCACTGGAATCTGAGCATCCTCTGTTGTGGGAATCATTACCTCATTAGTAATTGAATCATACAGTTCATCAAACATAAGATCAAACAATTTCTTTACATCATCTTCAGATGGAGGTACATATGGAGTCTCTTGAGAGGAGTTTGGAACAAGGGATGAACCAATGGGACTGTTTTGAAGTGCGGGTCCTGAGCTGGAGTGTCCAGGAGCCATTTGACCGGTCAGCTCATCGAACGTAACGTGAATTGTTTCCATGATATTTCGGGTTCTTTTGTTGTAGATTCGGTATCCCTTTTTGTTTGATGCATATCCTACAAATACTCCAATGTCAGCTTTGGCCCTAAGTTTGCCTAAGTCTTGACCCTCATTAGTTGGATAGCACAATGCACCAAACACACGAAGGAAAGATAGATTAGGTTTTATGTTGTGGACAAGTTCATATGGAGTTTTTCCATGAATAGTGTGAATCAGGGAACGATTTTGTGTGTAGCATGCAGTGGCAATTGCTTCAGCCCAGAGAAACATTGGAACCTTTGAGTAGATCAGCATTGTTCTAGCAGCTTCAACAAGAGTACGATTTCGTCTTTCAACTACACCGTTCTGTTGAGGAGTTCGTGGAACACTTCTTTGATGGCTGATTCCAACGCTTTCATAGAATTCACTAAGTTGTTTGTTGACAAACTCAGTTCCATTGTCTGTTCTGATAATTCTGACAGTTTTGTTTAGTCTAACCTGCAGCTGTTTGATGAGTTTGATGATGATATCAGGAGTTTCATCCTTTGTCCTTAAGAACTTGACCCAGGTGAATCTAGAATAATCATCAACCACCACTAACACATATTTCTTCCCAAAGATATTCTGCACCCTCATTGGTCCACATAAATCCATATGAATCATATGAAGAACTTCTGTGACAGAGTTAGTAGGTTTGGGTTTATGGGCATACTTCTTGCTTTTTCCCAATTGACATGCTGAACAGAGATGATCCTTTTCATACTTTAGTCTAGGTAAACCTACAACTAAGTCCTTTCTGGAAAGATCGTTGATGGTGCCGAAGTTCAAGTGATTGAGACGACGATGCCATAACCATGACTTTGTTTTTGAAGCCTTAGATAACAAGCAGATTGGAGAGGCTCTCATCATGTCATCGATAGAGATGGTGTAAAGGTTTGAGCCACGAGTTCCTTTCAACAGTTCCTTACCATTAAGATCTCTAACAAAGCAGGTATGTTTTCTGAAGGCTACTTCTAGATCAGAATCACAGAATTGACCAACAGAGAACAGATTATGACCTAAACCTTCCACATAATACACTCTGGAGATGACACTATCACCAACAACATAATCTGCATAACCCATAATAGCACCGAAATGATCATTACCAAATCTAACAGTCCCGATGAATTTGCTCACGAAGTTCATGAGCCGCGACCGATCTCCAGTCATATGCTTGGAACAGCCTGAGTCCAGGTACCACAGAACGATTTGAACGATCTGCAGTTGAACACAGACAAGAATGGATAACTGGATAATTGGGATCCCCATGCAATAATGGGTTCCATATGGTTAGTAGCAACAGTTGGAACACCCACATCAGAAATAGAAGCATTCATATCAGACAGTGAGGTAATGGAATCATTGTGAATAGATGCAATACTAGTGTCTGTATTAGCCCTGTTTACAGTGTGACCACTTCTTAAGGGAATAGTTCTACCAGTAGGCATCCATTTTCTAGTGGGCATTATCTGATTAGTCTTATGACCAACAGGTATCCAATAAAAGCCTATTCTGCTGAATGTTCTTCCTGTGGGTTTCCATTGTTTTCTAACTTTCTTTCGCTTTTGCCTTTTAGCCTTTTTTGCATGAATTTTAGCATTAACAGTATTAACTGAACAATTAACATCATTAGGCAAAACATTGACACCACATTCATGATTAGAAACAGAATTCAAGCAGTCATCAGTACAAGGTTTGCAAATAGTATCAGAATTCGAATTAATTACAGTACGCCTATGGCAACTACTAGAATCAACACCATTCGTTTTATTCAATTCAAACTTAAAGTTCCTAGATTGTTCTTCTACTCTTTTCCAGTGCACATTCTTAGCTTGCGAGGTCCTATCATTCCTTGTATTGTCTTGAGACTTTGACCTGCTCCCTTTAATGTCACTGATTACTCCTGTAGAGGGAATGGGAACATTAGTTTGTTTTACTACTCTTTGCACCACCTGTTTAGATGTGCTGGGATCTGAACTACATGCAGGTGCACTAAGGTTCACTTTCTTAAAACTAGAGGTACTGAGATTAGTACTCCTAGAAGGCATCTTTGAGTTCTCTCTCTTAGCATTGACAGATCTAGAATCTGAACTACCCAAGGGTACACTACGGTTCTCATTCAAAACATTGGGAATCGAGTGCATATCATATTTGGCCTTAGGCATCGAGCATGGAATCAAAGGGTTAACTCTCTCACCTAATGTCTTTGGGCATATTGTGATCAAGCATTCTAAGATTTCTTGAGATCGTTTGGCATATAAGCATGCATGTCCAATTGCATTATCATGTGGTTTCTCTAGCTTATCCTCTTCAACAATCTCACGCAGACATTCTAGGCAATCCTTAAGGGATGAGAAGTATGTTTGAATGGCAAGTTTGTTGTTCCTTAGATGAGGGGGGACATATGTCACAGATAACGCATATTTATTACCAGAGTGAACCTTAGATACAACATTCTCCTCATTAATCATTGGCATTTTTCCTTTTACCTGACTCTTCAGATTCTCAATTTCCTTTTGCAATGAAGTTATTTGTTCGTTGTTTTTGTTACGAGTGACTTTAATTGATTCAAACAACTCATTGAAGTGACGTTTAACCTTTTCATTTTCTTCTAGAAAACTTTCGTTTTCCTTTTGTAAAGCATTTACTAGGTTTTGAAGATGAAACGTTTGAGAATTTTGAGAATCTAAAGAAGGAGGCATTTGGGAGCCTGTCATATTGTTTGTTTGACCCTTTAATTAAGAGATTTGGGCTTTCAACTTTCTGATCGTGTTGCACTGAGCTTGAATCTGTTCATCACGTTTGTTAATTTGAAAAATTGCATCAAACTCTGGAGCATCTGAAGATGTCTTGACATTTGAAGTTTTGACATTTTCTTTAAGATGTTGATATTTTAGTTGTAAATTAAAATGCTCAACTTCTAGTTTAGAAAAATGTTTAACGAAATTGTCGTGATCATCCAGTTCAATTTTCTCATTTAGTTTAGAATTAGTTTTTTCAAGCTCAATGACACGATCATGGGAGACTTTCAGGGCCACAGATAATTCATGAAATTTGGAAGCATTAATAGAACAATTTGAAGCAGTGAAAAACACATCTTGAGCAACACATTCATTAATAAGATTCTCATTTAATGTATGCAGGTTCTTTCTCTCAATCTCATTATATTTCAGTGCACGCTCATAGTCACTAACTTCAACAACCATTGCGTCAAATTCCTTTTCCATTCCCTTAATATCAGTTTCTATCCCCTTTTTAAGACTCTCAAAATGATCTTTTATAAGTTTAAAGAAGGGCATGACCTCAGTTAAATAACATTCTTTCATTTGTTCAAAACCCCTTTCTCCTTCAGTTATACCTGTGGGTGTGATCCTTTTCTTGCAAGTTTTCTCAAAATCAACAAATAGTTGAAATATAACGTATTGACTAATTAATGTCTTGCTTTTAGTGGCAATTGTTCTAGGTACAAGATGCATTGGTGTATTGGGAGGATACACAGTCGCTCTAGGCATTTTCCTAAGGGGAGGGTTTGTTTCAACAATATTTTCAGCTTTCTGCTTATCTAAATCCTTTTTCCAGAAGGCTTGTTCGGGAGTCAACAAAGTCTGAGGCTTAAACTTGTTCAAGGAAATCCAGTTTTCCTTCTTGTAATCATGAGGAGTGATAATTATGTTTTTCTCTTTGCATTTGGGATCATTTTGTTTCTTATTCATCTTTTCCCTAGTGATTTCATTTGATTTCTTATCTTCCTCAGTGCACTCAACGCAACTAGGTTTCTGTCTAGGCTTAAGGATTTCATCACCATCATAAAGCACCTTATGAGCATTTCTAGCCTTTTTAATTACCTCTGGATTCGGTTCCTCAACTAGGGGAATGCTATGCTTATCGCTTAAGACTCGATGTTTGGTGACCATGTGAGCAGTCTGAATGGTGTTTCCTTGTATGTACAACTTGTTTTCAAGTTTGTTTTTCAAAGTTTTCAGATTAGAAAAATCTCTCAAGAGTTTTGATTCCTTTGCATTAAATTCTTGCTTAAGCATTTTCACATTTTCTTGAAGTTCTTGTTTTTGTTTAGCTGTTTTAGAAAGTTTTTCTTGCAAGGAATTTAATTCTTGTTTCAATACTTCTTCTCTAAACTTACTTTTTCTAATTAATGCACTCACTTGGACATCCATTTCCTGCTCACGAGTGGTCAACTCAAATTTTGCACGTTGTTCATAAATAGCAACACGTTCCTTATAGGCATTTAGTTCAGAAATTATGGAATCATCAGGAGCACATGCAGTGTATTCATCAAAGACATAGTCGTTGTTGACTGCAGAAGATGCATCACTTGGTACAACTTCACTTTCACTTTGTTTCACGTATTGATCGTATGGGACAATATTGTTATTACCCATATTTTCAACGTTTGATTCAATAGTTTCAGTTGATTGTACTTTGTCATGCATCTGTTGCACATCAGCATCATCGTAAAGTTTTAATACCTCTGAGATGAGTTTGTCCTTGGATGGGCCAGCTTGTGGTGAAGAAGAGATCTTGGGAGAAACCATTGGAGAGATGCTAGCCATGAAGATTGTGTGTGCAGTAGGTCCATCATCTACATCAGAGTCGTATGCATCACAGTCAGCGACTTGAAAGGCGTTCTGATGATTGTGACCTATCTCCTGAATAGGCTGCTCATCCACATCTGCATCATAGGTCTTGGCATTGCCCTCAGCAAGAAACAGCAATTCCTCTTCATCCAACGCAACACCATTGTCCTGAGCTTGTGCCAGCAACATCTTATCTCTGAAGTAATCAGCATTCTGTGGACGCTTTGGAGATGTGCAGTTCCTTGCAATGTGTCCTTCACCACCACAGTTATAGCATTTGATTGGCTTAGCTTGACCTTGGTTACCATTTCTTCCTCGATTCTGGTTGCCAACATAACCTCTCCCAGCTCCACCTCTTCCCTGATCATACTGTCTTTCCTGAACTGGTTGCACCACGATCCTTCCATCTTTAACAGTGGCTTGATTATGTGGGTTAGATGCAGTTCTGAGGTTGTTGTTGGTTTGTGGGAGAGAATTCATGTTTTGACTAATGAGAAGAGCTAGTTGATTAATGATGTTACCCACGTGTGCATCAGCATCAGCTTGTTTGAACATAGGATCAGGGATGAGTCTGTGATTACCATTACCCAAGGGTATGACTTGTGATGCTTTGGTTGTGATTCCGATGTTTGAGTAGAAAGCTGTTGAGTCATTGGACGAGCTTGTCTCTCCCTGGTTGGTTTTGAACTGATTGAGAATCAATTTTTCAAACATGGCATGTCTCTCATTCTGAAGGAGGAAGGCATAGAGTTGCTCATAGTTTTTATTCTTCAATCCTTTAGTGAGTTTCACAGCTGTGACAAACTTGTGCCATTCGGGATTCATGTTGTTCACAAACTTTGAGTTCAGCTGAATGTTGGGCATAGCCATTCTGATGTTCCTCATGTCATTCACTAACTTATGAAATCTCACATAGTACTCATAGACACTCTCATCTGGTTTCATCTTGAAGTGCTCAAATTCGTCATAGAGTTGGGATTCTCTGTCTTCCATAGTTAATTCTGAACCTGAGAGAAGCATCTTAACGTTATCCCAAACTGCCTTTGCATCAGTGTTATGATTGATCAGCTTGTAGATGTCTTTAGGAAGACCTTGAAGAACAATGTTTGAAGCCCTGATGTCTGCATCGAATCTCTTTTTCTCCTTATCATCAAGCTCATCATACATCTTAGGTCTGTCCATTCCGTAAACAGGAGTACCATCTTCATTAGTATCAAGTATGTCTCTAGTCGTCTCAACTCGATATGGTCCTTCATCAATGGATTTGAGAATGTTGACACCATTTTCCTTTCCAAGGCAATACAATCTGATTCGTTGAGCCCAAGAATCGTAGTCAGTTCTGTCAAGCATGGGTGGACGAGTATCTGAGCCAGCTGCTTGTACATCCTCGGCAACAGTGGAGATGACAGTAGGGACGTTGGTAGACATGTTAACAGATTATACGGTATTTTATAACTCTATGATTAAACCGGGAAATAGATTCTTTCACGGGATTTAACTAAATCAAGAGAAAACCGTAAACAATCACTCAATTCGCTAGATGATAATACACTAAGTCGCTAGAGATTAATGCACTAAGTCGCTAAGAATTAATGCACTAAGTCGCTAACACTTAATTCGCTAGCCAACTAAGTCGCTAGAGTCCCAAGTCGCTAGACACAAAGCAAGTCGCTAAGTAGTAACTCGCTACCCCTCAAGTCGCTAGCAAAATTTTGGCAGTAATTCGCTAGCCAAGTCGCTAGAAATGCAAGTCGCTAAAGAGCAACTCGCTACAGACCAAGTCGCTACCACCAAGTCGCTACTCGTAGTGGAGAGTCCACTACTTGTACTTTAACTCGCTAGATCTAACTCGCTAGGTTTAAAACTGTAACTCGCTACAATTTTGTGAAGCAAGTCGCTATGAAGAAAGTTATCCGTGAACTAAGTCGCTAGCATGAAAAACCATATAAACTTCACTTTTCAATCCATAAACAACCCAACCAAGATGATTCAAGCTTACCAAATGAAAACCTAAACACTTGTGATGATTCTAAACATGAAAGTACTAACAAAATTCAAACTTTAACACAAGAGATCAACCAAATGATGCAAAAACCACTAAACTTTTTCAAACTCAAAAACCACCTAAAAACCACTAGAAATCCAAAGATGTGCAAGATATGATCTAACCATGGCTCTTGATACCAATTGTAAGATATAACTTTTCACATACACATCAAACCATAACACAAAGTAGCATATAGATGGAATTCTAGAGAGAGAAAGTTAGAGGTTTAGGGAACTTAGTGAGAGAAAGTGAAAGATATTATTATGAGCTCCAACTCTCTACCTTGGAAGGTAGAGAGTATTTATGGTCTTACATAACTCGCCACACTTTGGGCTGTGGATCAGGCATACAGTGGGTAAAGACCCGTCCGTCCTCCACGGTGTTACTTAACTAAATTACTACTTAACTTAAAAGAACTACGACTACGAGCTATCTAACGATTACATATACTTGAGGTGACCGACTCTTTAATACCGGGAATTTCTAATTCCTAACAATTAGCGATTTGTGTCCAGCGACTTGGGTCTTAGCGACTTGTGCTTAGCGACTTGATTCATAGTGACTTGAGGATTAGCCAGTTGCTACTTAGCGACTTGGTTCAAGGGTTATAGCGACTTGGTTAATACTTGTTTCTAATACGGTTTTCTCTTGATTTAGTAAAATCCTGTGAAAGAATCTATTTCCCGGTTTAATCATAGAGTTATAAAATCTCGTGAAATATGTAAACATGTCTACCAACGTGCCTACAATCATCTCTACAGTAGCTGAGGACGTTCAAGCAGCTGGTTCAAAAACTCGTCCACGCATGCTTGACAGAACTGACTATGACTCATGGGCTCAACGAATTAGGTTGTATTGTCTTGGAAAGGAAAATGGAGTCAACATTCTCAAGTCTATTGATGAAGGACCGTATCAGATTGAGACTACAAGAGACATAATTGATACTTCTGCAGATGGAACTATGATATTTGGATTGGACAGACCAAAGACGTATGATGAGCTCAGTGATAAGGAGTGTTAAATATTGGATTTCACAAACACATCACATAACAATATATGGTTCGAATTATGTATAGTTTAGAGAGAGAAAGTGGGATCCTTTCTAGAGAGAGAAAGTGAAAGAAAACATAGAAGGTTAGATTAAGATGAATGAAAGGTCCAACCCTCTACCTTGGGAGGTAGAGGGTATTTATAGTTACAAACTAAACGTCCTCCTTCGGACTGTGGATCAGGCATACAGTGGGTAAAGACCCGTCCGTCCTCCACGGTGTTGCACTAAACTAAATAACTAACTAAATAACTAGTAAATAACGTAATGTCTACGAGCTAACTTATGCTAGATTATATATGGGGTGACCGACACTTCACTATGGAATTTTCTAATTCCTAACAAGGAGAAAAAGAGATTTGACGCTGATATCAGGGCTTCACACATTATACTTCAAGGTCTTCCAAAAGATATCTACAAGCTTATCAATCACAACACTGAAGCCAAGGTTGTTTGGGATAATGTCAAGATGCTTCTCTCGGGTTTTGAATTAACTAAGGAAGACAGAGAATCACAACTGTATGATGAATTTGAGCACTTCAAGATGAAACCTGATGAGAGTGTCTATGAATATTACGTGAGATTCCACAAGCTTGTGAATGATATGAGGAATATCAAAATGACCATGCCAAACATTCAGCTGAACTCAAAGTTTGTGAACAACATGAATCCCGAATGGCATAAGTTTGTCACCTCTGTGAAGAACACCAACTATGAGCAATTGTATGCCTTCCTCCTTCAGAATGAGAGACATGCTATGTTTGAACGAAGGATTCTTGAACAGTTCAAATCTAAGCAGGGAGAAACTAGCTCGTCAAATGACTCTATAGCTTTTTACACTAATGCTGGAATTACCACCAAAGATTCTCAAGTCATACCCATGGGTAATGGTAATTACAAGCTCATCCCTAATCCAGCATATAAGCCTCCCGACTCTAACACACTCATGGAAAACTTCATCAATCAACTGTCTCTCATGGTTAGTCAAAACATGAACTCTCTCCCACACACCAACAATAACCTCAGAGCAGCATCCAATCCACACAATCAAGCTACTGTCAGAGATGGGAAGGTTATGGTGCAACCAGTTCAAGAAAGGCAGTATGAACAGGGAAGAGATGGAGTTGGTAGAGGATATGTGGCAAATCAGAATCGTGGAAGGAATCCAAATCAAGGACAAGCAACACTAGTCAAATGCTACAACTGTGGTGGTGAGGGACATATTGCTAGGAACTGCACATCTCCAAAATGTCCACAGAATGCAGAATACTTCAGAGACAAGATGTTGCTTGTGCAAGCTCAGGATAATGGAGCAGCTTTGGATGAAGAGGAGTTGCTGTTTCTTGCTGAGGAAATGCTAAAACCTATGATGCTGATGTTGATGAACAGCCAATTCAGGAAATAGGTCACAATCATCAAAATGCCTTTCAAGTAGCTGACTGTGATTCACATGACTCTGATGTTGATGATGAACCTACTACTCAAACTATCTTCATAGCTAGCATCTCACCTATGGTCTCTTCAAAGGTCTCATCACCACAACAGACTGGTCCATCCAAAGACTCAATCATTTCAGAGGTATTAAAACTATACAATAAAGTTGATGAGCAAAAGATGCATAATGAAGTAAAATCTCCTAAAACTTGTGAATCAGATATTGATAATGAGGGTAATAGCAATATTGTCCCATATGATCAATATGTGAAGCAAAGTGAAAGTGAGATTGTACCAAGTGACTCATCCTCTGCAGTCGATGATGACTATGTTTTTTATGAATACACTGCATGTACCCCTGATGATTCTGTTATCTCTGAACTGAATACCTATAAGGAACAAGTTGCTATTTATGAACAACGTGCTAAGTTTGAGTTAACTACCCGTGAGCAGGAAATGGATGACCAAATGCGTACAATTATTAGAAAAAGTAATTTTTAGAGAAGAAGTGTTAAAACAAGAGTTAAATTCCTTACAAGAAAAGCTTTCTAAAACTGTTAAGCAAAAGCAAGAGCTTCAAGATAATGTAAAAGTGCTTAAACAAGAATTTAGTGCTAAGGAATCAAAACTTTTGAATGATTTTTCTAATCTAAAAACTTTGAAAAACAAACTTGAAAATAAGTTGTACGTACAAGGGAATACCATTCAGACTGCTCACTTGATCACTAAGCATAGAGTCTTAAGTGATAAGCATAGCATTCCCCTTGTTGAGGAACCTAATCCCGAGGTAGTTAAAAAGGCTAGAGCTGCTCATAAGGTACTATATGATGGTAATGAGATTCTTAAGCCTAGGCAAACACCATCATGTGTTGGAAGCACGGAAGAGGATAGAAAGTTAGATGATGCCTCTAGGGAGAAAATGGATAAGAAGCTTAACGATCCTGTGTGTAAAAAGGAAAACATAACGATAAAACCCCATGATTACACTAAGGAAAATTGGATCTCCTTAAACATGTTTAAGCCTCAGACTCTATTAACCCCTGAACAATTGTTCTGGAAAAAGGATATGGATATGCAAAAAGCTGAAAATCTTGTTGCAAAAAACACCCCCCTTAGGAAAATGCCTGCAGCCACTGTGTACCCTCCAAATACACCAATGCATCTAGTTCCTAGATCGATTGCAACTAATAGCAAAACCTTAATCAGCCTGTATGTTGTTTATCAACTATTCGTTGATTTTGAGAAGACATGTAAGAAGAGAATCACACCTACAGGGATAACTGAGGGGCAAAGGGGTTTTGAGCAAACTAAAGAATGTTATTTAACTGAGGTCATGCCTTTCTTTAAACAATTTAAAGGTCAATTTGAGAGTCTTCAAAAAGGAATAAATTCAGATATTAAATAAATGGAAAAGGAATTTGATGCAATGATAGTTGAGGTCAATGATTATGAACAGGAACTCAAATATAATGAAGTTGAAAGGAAGAACTTGCATATCTTAAATGAGAATTTGATTTTGAGTTGTGTTGCTCAAGATGTGTTTTATACTGTTACTAAGCGCTCAATTACTGCTTCTTGATTTCATGAACTATCTATTGCATTGAAAGTTTCCCATGATCGTGTCATTGTGCTTGAAAACAAAAACTCATAACTAAATGAGAAAATTGATCAGGATGATGACGATAATTTGGTAAAACATCTTTCTAAACTAGAAGTTGAACATTTTGATTTGCAACTAAAATATCAACATCTTAAAGAAAATGTCAAAACCTCAAATATCAAGACATCCTCAGATGTTCCAGAGTTTTATGCAGTTTTTCAGATAAACAAACGTGACGAACAGATTCAAGCTCATTGTAACACGATCAGAAAGTTGAAAGCCCAAATTACACAATTAAAGGGTGAAAAGAACAATGTGACTGGCTCCCAAATGCCTCCTCCTTTAGATTGTCAGTATTCTCAAACTTTTCATCTTCAAAACTTGGTTAATGTTTTACAAAAAGAAAACGAGAGTTTTATAGAAGAAAATGAAAAAGTTAAACGACACTTTAAAGAGTTATATGATTCAATGAAAGTCACTCGTGACAAGAACAACGAAAAAATAACGTCTTTACAAAAAGAAATTGAGAATCTGATGAGTCAGGAAAAAGGGAAGCTGCCACTTATCTTTAATGAGAATGTTGCATCAAAGTCATCCTCAGATTACAAATATACTGTGAATGTTAAATACATTCCTCCTCATCTTAGGAATAATGAACTTGTGTTTCATAACTATTTTGCTCACCTTAAGGATAGTCTAGAATGTCTCCGTGAGATTGTGGAAGAGGATTTCATAAATAAGCCGCTTGATAGAGAAATTAGGTTTGCTTGCATTCAGGCCAAACGATCTCAGGAACTGCTAGAATGTTTAATAGCAACATGTCCTAAATCCTTAGGTGCGAAAGGTAAAGCTGTGATGCCTTGTGCCAAGTATACAAACCATTCTATCCCCAGTATTAAGAAAGTGAACTCTAATGTGCTTTCAAGTAGTTCAGATCCCTGCACGTCTAGTTCAGGAATGCAAAAAGTAGATCAACCAACTAATGTTCCCATAATTCCCTCTACAGGAGTAATCAGTGACATAAAAGCAAACGGTTCAAAGCCTCCAGGCAATACCAAGCAAGATAGGACCTCGCAAGCTAAGAATGTGCATTGGAAGAGAGTAGAAGATCACCCTAGGAATATTATGTTTGAGTTGAATAAAATGAATCGTGTTGATTCTAGTATTAGCTATAAGCGTACTGTAATTAATTCGAATTCTGCTACTATCCGCAAACCATGTAATGATGACTACTTGATTTCTGTTACTAATCATGAATGTGGTGTGAATGATTTGTCTAATGCTGTCAAATGCCCAGTTGAAACTGTTAATGTTAAAAATCAAACTAAGAAGGCTAAAAGGCAAAGGCAAAAGAAAATTATAAAACAGTGGAAACCCACAGGAAGGAAATTTAGTAATATAGGTTATCAATGGATACATACTGGCCGTAAGATTAATGAGTTGTGCCCTAAATTTGCTAAGTCAATGCCCACTAGAAAATAGATGCCTACTGGTAGAACTATTCCCTTAAGAAGTGAACATACTTTGAATAGATCAAATACGGACACTAGCACTGCATCTATTTCTGATGATTCCATTGTTTCTACTTCTGATGTGGGTGTTCCAATCACTGTTACTAACCAAATGGAACCCATTCTTGCATGGGGATCCCAATTATCCAATTATCCATTCTTGTCTGTGTTCAACTGCAGATCGTTCAAATCGTTCTGTGGTACCTGGACTCAGGCTGTTCCAAGCATATGACTAGAGATTGCTCGCGGCTCATAAACTTCGTGAGTAAATTCATCGGGACTGTTAGATTCGGGAACGACCTTTTTGGTGCAATTATGGGTTATGGAGATTATGTTGTTGGTAAAAGTGTAATCTCCAGGGTATATTATGTGGAAGGTCTTGGTCATAACTTGTTCTCTGTTGGTCAATTCTGTGATTCCGATCTAGAAGTGGCTTTTAGAAAACACACTTGCTTCGTTAGAGAACTTGATGGTGTGGAATTGTTAAGAGGAACTCGTGGTTCAAATCTATACACCATCTCTATCGAAGACATGATGAAGTCCTCTCCAATCTGCTTGTTGTCAAAGGCTTCGAAAACAAAATCATGGTTATGGCATCGTCGTCTCAATCACTTGAACTTCGGCGCCATTAATAACCTTTCCAGAAAGGATCTTGTCAGAGGCTTACCCAGATTAAAATATGAAAAAGAACATCTTTGTTCAGCTTGCCAATTAGGAAAAAGCACGAAATATGCAAACAAACCAAAACCCACAAACTCCGTAATGGAAGTTCTGCATACCCTTCATATGGATCTGTGCGGACCAATGAGAGTGAAAACGATAAATGGGAAGAAATACATTCTAGTAGTTGTTGATGACTACTCTTGATTTACTTGGGTAAATTTTTAAGGACAAAGGATGAAACTCCAGATGTCATCATCAAACTTATCAAACAGCTTCAGGTTCGACTCAACAATACTGTTAGAATTGTTCGAACAGACAATGGCACAGAGTTTGTTAACAAAGAATTAATTCAGTTTTATGAAAGTGTTGGAATCAGTCATCAAAGAAGTGTTCCACGAACTCCTCAACATAACGGTGTAGTTGAAAGACGAAATCAAACTCTTGTGGAAGCCGCAAGAACA
Source organism: Chrysanthemum seticuspe (assembly GCA_019973895.1). Lineage (NCBI taxonomy): Eukaryota > Viridiplantae > Streptophyta > Magnoliopsida > Asterales > Asteraceae > Chrysanthemum > Chrysanthemum seticuspe. The sequence goes on from BPTQ01000001.1 coordinate 206,314,637, forward strand.
ATGCTAATTTATTCAAAGATTCCAATGTTTCTATGGGCCGAAGCCATTGCCACTGCTTGCTATACCCAAAATCGTTCCCTTATACACACCTCTCATGGAAAAACTCCATATGAGCTTGTCCATAAACGAAAACCTGATTTATCCTACCATCGTGTGTTTGGTACTTTGTGCTATCCAACAAATGACAGTCAAGATTTAGGTAAATTAAGAGCTAATGCGGACATTGGAGTTTTTGTAGGTTATGCATCAAACAACAAGGGTTACCGAATCTACAATAAAAGAACTAGAGATATCATGGAAACTATTCACGTCACGTTCGATGAGCTGTCTGGGAAAATGGCTCCAGGACAATCCAGTTTTGGACCCGCATTTCAACTTTCATCAAGTAGTCCTATCAGTTCTACCCTTGTTTCTAATCCCTCACCAGCAACTCCTTATGTACCTTCTTCAGAAGATGACTTGAAGAAATTATTTGATCCAATGTTTGATGAACACTATGAGCCAAGTGCTAATGATATGTCAATTCCATCAACAGAGGTTGCTTCTATCCCTGTCAATGAAGTTAACCCTTCAGTTTCAATGTCATTAAGTCAAGAAGCACCTGCTGCTGATCACTCTGTCTCATCAACAAATCATCAATCATCGAGTGTACATCATGGAATTGTTTCTGGCAACCATGATGAAGTTAATCCCTTTGCTACTCCCGAAGATGCCCCCTTTGAAAACATATTTGCTCCTGAATCATCATCAGAACCATCTTCATCAGGAGATATCGACTCTGCTACTTCTGTTCCTCAACAACAACCACATGAACACCTTAGAAAATGGACACGTGATCATCCATTGGACAACATCATTGGAAACCCCTCTCGTCCAGTATCCACACGGAAACAACTTGCAACCGATGCCTTATGGTGCTTTTTCAACTCCGTACTCTCTAAGGTCGAACCAAAAGATGTTAAAACCGCCATGAATGAAGACAGCTGGTTCAATGCCATGCAAGAAGAAATTCATGAGTTTGATCGACTAGATGTATGGGAATTAGTACCTGCTCCAGATTGTGCAATGATCATTGCTCTAAAGTGGATCTTCAAAGTAAAACTTGATGAGCATGGTGATGTTTTAAAGAACAAGGCTCGATTGGTTGCAAAAGGATACCGTTAAGAGGAGGGTATTGACTTTGATGAATCATTTGCTCCAGTTGCTCGTATCGAGGAAATCAGAATCTTCTTGGCTAATGCTGCAAGTAAGAACATGGTAGTCTATCATATGGATGTAAAGACGGCTTTTCTTAACAGAGATCTTAAAGAAGTCGTATACGTCAGCCAACCTGAAGGCTTTGTGAATCCAGAGCATCTTACTCACGTCTATCGTTTGAAGAAGGATGTTTACGGTTTGAAGCAAGCTCCAAGGGCATGGTATGATACGCTATCAAAGTTTCTTCTATCTACTGGATTCAGCAAAGGAGCTGTTGATCCGACATTGTTCACCAGAAAGCCAGGCAAACATTTAATTCACGTTCAAATATATGTTGATGATATTATTTTTTCCTCGATTGACCCCAATGAATGTGACCGTTTTTCCAATGAAATGGGTTCCAAATTTCAAATGTCAATGATGGGATAAATGTCATTTTTCTTGGGATTACAAATTTCACAAAGTCCCGGAGGCATTTTTATTAATCAATCTAAATATGCAAATGAGATTTTAAAGAAATTTGGATTTGATTCTTGTGACCTTGATGACACTCCCATGATAGAGCGTACTAAACTGGATGAGGACCACTCAGGGATCATGGTAGACCAAACGAAATATCGTAGTATGATTGGATCCCTGATGTACCTCACAGCCAGTAGACCAGACATTCTGTTCGCTATTTGCATGTGTGCTAGATATCAGGCTAAGCCTACCAAAAAGCACCTTGAAGCGGTTAAACGGGTCTTTCGGTATCTCCAAGGAACCATCAATATGGGACTTTGGTACCCGAAGGACACCGGTATGTCACTAACAGCCTAGGCAGATGCTGATCATGCAGGATGTCAAGATACACGTCGAAGTACGTCTAGAGGTGCTCATTTTTGGGTGATAATCTTGTGAGCTGGTCTTCAAAGAAACAAATGAGTACTTTTATTTCCTCGAAAGAGGCTGAATACATAACCATGTCATCTTGTTGTGCTCAAATCCTATGGATGAGATCCCAATTATCTGACTATGGCTTTGAATTCAACAAAATTCCTCTGTACTGTGATAATAAAAGTGCTATTGCTCTCTCATGCAACAACGTTCAACACTCAAGAGCAAAGCACATCGACATTCGACATCATTTCATCAGGGAGCAAGTAGAAAACGGTGTGGTGGAACTCTATTTTGTGAGGACTGAATATCAATTAGCAGACATCTTCACCAAAGCTCTTCCTAGAGAACGTTTTGAGTTTATCCTTCCACGACTTGGTCTAAAGAGTCTACAACCGGAAACACTCAAACGTCTTCAAGAGGAAGACGAGGAGTAAAGGTCTTTCTTCATCCATCTCTTTTAAATATTGTATTCGAAAAGCAAAATACAAAATTTCAAAATCTACAAAAAGCAAATTGAAAAATATAAAACTTTCAAAAATCCATAAAAATTAGAAAATTTTGAAAAATCCCAAAAATATTGTTATTTTGTCATGTTTTTCCTTGTTCGATATCATCTATGGACTTTATGTTGACACTCAAACAATGTCACGGGTTTTTAGATGTTCTTCGAATGTACATAATTTTTTTTTTATTTTTTTTTTTATAAATTTGGGAGAAAGTGTAACAAGGTTTATAGTCATTTCAGTCTATAACCCGTTTTTAATGAAAGAACAGAGTCATGCTTTAACGTATGTTTTAAATCTCATGCTCTGATTCTAAAAACAAATGTTTGTCACCAAAAGGACAAATGTTTCTTTCACAAATATTTTTCCTTCTATAAATTCTTCTGAAAAATATTTGCTATCTAACGAAAACAATAGTAAACAAAATAACTCGTACTAAATTTTTGAAATTCACTTGGACTTGACATCGGTCAAAATCTCGATATCTCAATCAACAACTTATGTCATTTAATTGAGGGGGAGAATAATTTCAATTAAATCAAAAGGTTATTTGTCATGTTTTCAAAAGATATTCATGCATGTTATTGGAGTTTAAAGTTTCATAAGTGATCCTTATCAGTTAAATGTTTTCATAAGCAAGTCATAATTCTCCTTAAAAGATTTCAAAAACAATTTAAATCTATAGAGATCACAAATCTCAAATGATTTGAAAATTGTGATCGGGGGAGAATTTGTGATTTAAATTGGATTTAAACTGATGATTCGATAAATGGTTTCACAAGTGTCTAGCAAGCTTTCCTCCCCACATGTGCCAAACGATTTCAAATTTTCCATGCACATGTTGAGGGGGAGCATCCTTTTAAAACCACAAAGAATTTATATGTGATTGATTTGTCTCTAAGTGCAGGTTCCTTCTAATATGTGCAAAACTCTTTCAAACCTCGAGGCACATATTGAGGGGGAGCAAACTTATGAAAACCTCATCCTTCCCTAATATGCTTTATCTACTTGATTTGATCAGGGAAGTGATGTTGATATCTTTTAGAAAATGGTAATCAAAGAAGTTAATTCTTCCTCTTGCCTCCGTGTGCCAAAACGATTTCAAATACACGATGAACATGTTGAGGGGGAGCGCTTTTTTTCTAAAAATATCAAAAACAATTCAGGTACAAAACGCTTTGATAATATATCACAAGTATCTGGATTGATTTTCAAATGGTTTTCAATTGGATCCAATAGCAGATGAACAATACCAAATAGACCGACCAAATTTACTTTATGTATGGTGATATAAGGATGATAAGGTTAGGTATTTGTTCCCATGATCCGCCAGAACCGGAGGGATCTACCCAGGGACAATCCACTAGATAGTGTAGAAGTCCTTAGGTATGATGAAAAAAGGAGAAAAGTGAGATATGGGAAGAGTGCGGACTGAGACAGAGCTAGTACTGGAATAAACCCAACAAGGTTCTAGTTATGAAGTCTCGGTAAGCACTGAAGGGGTTGAAGAATGAAAAAGAATTGAATGAGAAAAGGGTGAAAGTAAATAGCCCTCCATTTATTCAACCTTAGGGCAGAAACCGGGTTCAATTCATATACTACTCGTGGTTACTAAGGTAACACTGGTATTGAAGACAAGACGTCATGGACCCAGTGACGCACTGCACTAAACTTCCCAAACTACTCAAGTTCCTCTTAAAAGGGCTTGTTTCATTCTCACGGGGAACCCACATAATCTATCGACTTTCTCTTAAAGATTGTTGATATTGAAGAAGGAGACCCTCTCCCTAGTCTCCGGCATAGGAACTAAATGTGCACTATTGAGTCTAGAGCCACGAGATCAACATATAAATCTCATTAGGACACTGTCTATGAAGACTCTCTGTTTCACACAATGTGAAAAGAGAGATTATATCTTATGAGTCCTACGCATTATCCTTGTGGTATTGCCAGAACATCTGAGTGATATGCAAACATATTCACAATGAAGATGGAAAGCCTTCTAGAGCCAACATCAAACAAGCTCCTGCTGGGTGGCATGTGAGATCTATCCAATAGATCAACCATGTGACAACTGAACAGAAACAATGGGGCGATTCAATCTTTTGAATCAATCCTGGTTCAGGTTATGGATTGACGGATACCTTTGAAAAACCGGTCGTTGTGCTTAAAATCTCTTTTTTTTAGCACATCGACTGTGTACTAATATTTCAAAATAAAAGGTGTTTATGATTGATAATTGATTTTCATTAAAACCTTCGTTGTATTGTAAAAACAATTTCTATTGAGCGATACACGATTGTTTTTCAAATCTCTTTTCATCAATCAGTGAATTTCAATTCGCTGGTTCACTCACTCCGTGTTGTCTTCTTTGAGACGTTCCGGTTTGAGAACAACTAGAGCAGCTGCGAAACCCTGTCAAGGAAATTCTTCGAAATTATACATGATCACAGGCAGTACTTATACTGATCAACGGGGAACCGTGGGCCATGTACCTCAATTCAACGAAAGCGAACAAAGACACTTTCGTGCGCTTTATTGCTAACTGTTGTATGCAGGTACGCCCGATGTTGGCAGCTGATCAGAATGAAGTGGTCAATCCATAGCCGCATGCTCACTCTACACATTCATTTCTAAAGAAATCATGATAAGTGCATCAATGACTCTAATATTTTCACTCTATGATTCTGCTACGCTGCTGCAAATATCATGAATCAACTAAAGATTCTGCTACTCTGATAAGAAGAAATCATGATCCAGAATGTGAGCATGTCGGTACAAAATGTCACTACATCACACAATACCAACACCACAAAGGATGAGTCAGAGATTTATGGTAGCTGATGATCTCAATGCTGACTCAAAAACTCATTATCACGTGGATCAGTTAAAGACCTCTACTTGGATTATCCAAACATGCAAAAATGAAGAATCAAAGACTACAAGCTTCTGAGCAAAGAAATTTAACAAGAATCCAAGAACAATCTTATTGTAATATCTGTTTGTATTCAATGTATTTTTGAGGTGACCTCCCTTAGGGGGAGAGTGTTAGGATTTAGTAAATCCAGTTATTAAAGAGTCGGCCACCTCAAGTATATGTAATCGTTAAAAAGCTCGTAGTCGTAGTTATTATAAGTTAAGTAGTATTTAGTTAAGTAACACCATGGAGGACGGACGGGTCTTTACCCACTGTATGCCTGATCCACAGCCCGTAGGTGGCGATTTGTGAGACTATAAATACTCTCTACCTCTCAAGGTAGAGAGTTGGAGCTCATAATAATACTTTCATTTTCTCTCACTATGTTCCCAAACCTCTAACTCTTTCTCTCTCTAAAACCTTGAATTATACGCCCCACTTGATCATGATATAATGTGTTTGTGAAATCCAATATGTTACAGAAATAACCAGCATGAACTAAAAGTCATCCAGAAGGAAGATAACACTACCAGTAGGAAGTGAACAACCAGCAGGAATGACTTAAACTACCAGTAGGAAGTTGACGAACACCAAAGCCATATAGTCCAGTAGAAGAGTACTAATCCACCCTCTTATGCCAGTAGCCTGCAAAAGGTTAGACCCAACACATATAAAACATATACAATAATCTAAAATCTAGTGTAACAAGAACACTATTACAGAAAACTTTGACAACAACAATCCTCCCCTTAAACTCAAAACCTCCCCTCAATCATAGCACCTATGGACTAAGCAACACAATGTTAACCACAAGATGATTAAATCTAGGTCCATCAAAAGTCTTGGTTAACAAATAAGCCACATTATCATCAATATGTATTTTGAGCACTTGAATAAGCTTCTTTTCATTAGCATCTCTTATGAAATGGTGCCTAATCTCTATGTGCTTAGTCCTTAAATGGTACTTTGGTTATCAATAAAGATTTTGGTGTTCATAAAATTATACCCACAATCCAACAATTGATTTTGTATCCAGAGTACATGACCACAACAGTTAGCTGCAGCAACATACTTAGCTTCAATGGAGGAGGTAGCCATAATGGTTTGCTTCTTGCATTGCCATGAGATTAACCTTCTACCCAAAAACTGACATCCACCAGTTGTAGATTTCCTGTCCTTGTTTGCACCAGCATAATCACCGTCACTGTAGGCTTCAAGTACAAAGGGTGACTCCCTTGGATACCATAAGCCCAACTTGGGTTGGCCTTTGAGATACTTGAAGATCTTCTTCACTGCTTCCAGATTGGAAGTAGTAGGGTTGACTTGATTCCTTGAACAAGCACTAACTGCAAACATTATATCAGGCCTGGAAGTTGTCAAATACATGAGTGAACCTATCATGGACCTGTAAAAATGTACATTGACAGGACTATCAGGTTCATTGTTGGACTTAGGCTTTGGAGCTTCATAAGGTGTTGTTGTAGTCCTGACATTCTCCAAGTCAAATTTCTTCAGGATCTCATGCACATACTTGTTTTGACTGATAAAAAGTCCATCAGGTTTTTCCTGAACTTGCAACCCTAGGAAGAAATTTATTTCATCCATAGCACTCATTTCAAATTCTCCCTTCATCAACGCCTCAAATTCATCACACCAGGCCTTATTTGTAGATCCAAAGATGATGTCATCCACATAAACTTGTACCAGGAAGATATCTCTATTGTGCTTCTTAAGAAAGAGAGTCTTATTAATTGTGCCTCTTCTGTACCCATGTTACAGCAAAAAGGTAGAAAGGGTTGCATACCAAGCCCTTGGTGCTTGATGAAGTCCATATAGAGCTTTGACTACTTTTTAGACCCTCTTGGGATATTGAGGATCCAAAAATCCCTTAGGCTGAGTGACATAAACTTCCTCATCAATTTTCCCATAAAGAAAAGCACTCTTAACATCCATTTGATAAACCATAAAGCCCATGTAGGATGCAAATACCAAAAACAATCTAATTGCCTCTATCTTTGCAACGAGAGCAAAGACTTCATCATATAGCCTTGAGCTACAAGCCTGGCCTTGTTCATGAAAACAATACCCCTGGCGTCCCTCTTGTTTTTAAGTATCCATTTTGTCCCAATAGCATATTTTCCTTCAGGCAAGTCAACAAGAACCCAAACATTCTGAAATTTGAACTGTTTCATTTCTGCTTGCATGGCTTCAACCTAGCTTGGATCTTCAAGAGCCTGAGCTACACTACTTGGTTCCACTTGAGAAAGAAAGCAAGCAAGCAGACAATGTTGAAATTATGTATGGTTTTCTCTTTGATGTGCATGAATGTAGCTGATAAAATCAGATTCATTATTAGTAGGCATATTGGCATGTCTTCTTGTTTGCACAGTTGAATCAGGATCCCCAATAATCAGGGATTGAGGATAGATTGTATTGATTCTCTTAGTTGCCACAGGACTGACTTCCACAGTTGATGCCAAGTTGGTTAGATCAGTACCAAAATCATCATCATAAGATGAAGAAGAGAAGATACCAGATGAGGATTTATTACTGCCAAGATCTGATGGTATTGGAAATCGTGTTGTAGGCTCAACATCAAAGAATGAGTCAGTAGAAACACCAGTAGGTTTTGGAACACTACCAGTAGGAACTGAAACACCACCATTATGAACTATTGTTCCACTACCAGTAGGAGCTGAAACATCACCAGTAGAAAGCATTGTGTCACCTGAAGGAACTGTTGAGGCATATCCAAGTCTTTCAGCATCAGAGTTGGCTCTTTGTTCTTGACCCTTCAGCCTTGCAAGCTCCTTTTGAAAAATTTCTTCAGCATAGTCAAGGGGTGAATCAACATCCTTATTACTAGAAGAATCTTTAGGCTTGGCTGCTTGAATGCTGTGAGATGGATAAAAAGGGACAATGATGACCTGTTCATCAAATTCTGATTCTGAATCAGTATCTTATGTACTTGCAGGGTTAGTTGAAGCTTCTTGTGTGCCTACATATTGGATAGCTTTATCACGATTATAACCCAAAGTATCAGTCAAATAATCAAGATCAAAATAACATTCATGACCAAGAACATGTACATTAGGTTTTTCTTCAAGATACCACAGATTCAAAGTCTCTTCTACCTTTCTATTTGGCACATTGTACACCTTGTAGGCTTTATTACTTGCAAAGTATCCAACAATATAGCCTTCATCAGCCTTCCCATCAAACTTAACCAAATGATCACTTATGTTTAGAATGGTCACATGGCACCCAAAGGGTCTAAAATGACTGACTGATGGAATTTTTCCAGTCAATAAAGTATAGGGTGTCTGATTATGAGGACTTGTTACTGATACCCTATTCAAGACATAACAAGCAGTTCTCACTGCTTCTGTCCAGAACATGGTAGGTAATTTAGAGTTAGCCAACATAATTCTTGCTGCCTCTATGAGGATTCTATTTGTGACAACTCGCAATTTCAAGTCATTTCTCAAGTTTCACTATTTCAACATTTATCGTAAACTAGGTTTACGTGTTTCAAATTCGCGTAACCTTAAAGGTTTAGCGGCGAATTCATGATTATAACATCACGTACATTTCATATGGACTAAGATTAGTCTACATTTCATTAACATCACTTGCATCACGTTAGTTCATTCACGACATTTCATTTCACATTTAACGCGTAATTTTTATATTAAATAAACGTTATCGCGTGAGTTATTATTTTTAACATTTAATCCGTTACTTTCAAAAATGATCCCGACATATTTTTATACTTACATTTAGTTTGTAAAAACTATATTTTGACTTTACCTAGTGTTTTAAATTTATTTAGTACATAAATCGTTAAAGTTATATTATTACGACGTTTTTCTTAAAAACTATACGATAATTATTTTATCACTCAAATTTCGCAAGGAATGTATTTTTACAATTTTTATTATCTCATTACATTCTATTTTGATCTACTAAAAATTATTTTTACCTAAAAACTACCATTTACCTTACAAGTTACATTTAACTACACATTTACTTACACTTTCTTACAAATTATACAAGTAAATATATATATACATAATAATAAAGAAAAAAAAATTATTTGAGAAACAAGATCCCAAAAATCCGGCCATAGGGGTTGGCATTGATGAGGTTGGTAAATTTTTCTTTGAAAGTATAGAAACTCACTCAAACCTCATTCTTCACTTCATCCTCACAATAATTCACAAGTGTTAGTAGTAAACTTTTTCATTTCTCTCTTGTTCTCTCCTCATAACCGGTTCTTCATCAAGGTTTACAAGGGATCACCATTTTTTTTTTATCAAGCTCAAGTTATAAAACAATCTAGATAATACTCTTTATAAGGTTTTGAAATAAAAACCAAGAGTGTTTAGGTTTAACCTTGTTCCTTGCACCTCATCATAATACTAGTAAGCATGTTTCTTTCATTTTTCATGTTTCCTTATCATTTCATAGTTATCTCTTCATTTTTGGAACAAGCATGCATGATTTGTGTTGTTTATACCATTTTTACATGATTTTTAGATATATATATATATGGTCATCCTATAATTATCCCCTTGGTATACTTTGGTCTTGATGATGATTAGGAACCCATGACACCCTAAGAAGGTGTATGGTAGGATTAGATTAGCTTTGGAGTTGACTTGAAGGGATTAGAATAGGTTTTGTCCGAGAAAAACTATTTTCGATACGTATAAAATATGTTCTGTCCTTGTTTTGATTTTCTGGAAAATCCGACAGTAGGCACGACTTTTTGGCCTTGATATTTAGAAAATATACTTTAAAACGAATCCGTGGCCGCTTGAACGGATTAAAACGGAGTTATAACGAAGAAGTTATGGATTTTACAAGTTTGACGACGAAATATATTATTTTCTGAAATTTCAGCATACTATTTTTACTCTATTCGGGTCAAAAACGAGTCCTAAGCTTCACAAATTATTTCGACTTATCAAAAATATATTAGTATACTTTGATACGAAGCTAAGGACATATTATACGTAGAAAACGGATTTATAACGACAAAGATATGCACGTTTTCATAAACTTGCCGTAACTATTATTTTTAGAAAAACTATATTATTTTTACGAGATAAGTGTTACGGTAACTAAAACGACCATGTTAGCGGCTGTTTTTATCAATGATGTGGAACTTTTTGAAACGAAATGTCTTCTAATAAAATCAAGATCACCGAGCATATTTTTCAAAACAATCAACCGTTTGTATAGCGGAGTTTTAATAAATAAATTATGGTTGCTCAAACTTGGCCGAAACTCACTTTTTACTCAACCATTAGACAAAATCACCATCTTTAACCCTTATTATCTTTATGTTCGAGACCTTTATGACGAAAACTCCTGAACTGAAACTTCTAGATTTCGATACAAACTTTCCAAAACCGTCGAATTCATTTCCTAACGATCGACGTACATCATTTTACGACTAGTTTTCCAAAGCCATTTTTGTCACTTTCATGAAAATTCCGACGACATTGTTTTACGACGAAAAGTGAAAATTTCACTATAAATCATTATAAAACCATTGTAGGATGACATTTTGACGTAAATACCTGTAAAGTGATTTAAGAATGGTCAAGACGTCAAAAGAGTATTTTTCGACGATAAGTATTATTTTCAAAACTCGCAAATGGTATAAATAACATACGAAATGCATGCATAACATTACATTGCAACTCATTACATATCATATCATTCGTAATAGGTCCATATTAAAGTATCACGCTATACCTCAGTGTACTCACTCTTGTCATCATACCAGTTTATCAAGTGAGTTTCATAGCCCCTACTTTTACTTGTTTTCATAACTGTTTTGGGGGAGATACATGCTCAACTATTTTTATGACTATCTTGATTATTTGAAACTACATGCTTAACTGAACTTAATGTTTAGTCATATCCTATATCATAAATCATTGAGCTGAATGTCTTGGGATTATCATTGTGCTGAATGTCTTGGGATTATCATTGGGCTGAATGTCTTGGGATTATCATTGTGCTGAATGTCTTGGGATTATCATTGAGCTGAATGTCTTGGGAACATCATTGAACTGAATGTCTTGGGATTTTCATCGAACTGAATGTCTTGGTATAATTAAGTCAAGTAACTGTTGATACATTAAGTCATGCACTATTATGTGAATTCATTTGACATCATGCACTTGAACATAAACTATATTACACTTTGGCAATGGGTTGTGAATACACAGGTTGCAAGTTTTGTATGGGCGGAACTTGGAACTGAGTGGATTTACAATGCCTTTGCTGCATAAACGATTTTTTGAAAGTCTTTACATTTCAACCCAAACTCTATGAACTCACTCAACCTTTGTGTTGACACTTTTAGCATGTTTTTATCTCAGGTATCTAAGGCATTCACTTCATGGCATGCATGTGGACACATCTTAGAGTCGCGGTGACGACGCGTCTCACTTGGGTTTTACTCACTTTAAAACATCGTTTGAATTGTAACAAACTTATTTCCGCACAAGTTGATTTTCATTTGGGACCTGAACTTTGTAAACTCTGATTGTTTTATTAAATCAAACGATGTGTTTTTCAAACGACACTTTAGGTCGTTCAATATATCTGTAACTGTGATGCTATGACAGTCAATCCCCAGGAATTCCATTCCGCTGCAAAACAGGTAATTTGGGGGTGTGACAGATTGGCATCAGAGCCAGGTTATAGAGAACTAGGTTGCATCATTGACCCTAGACTATAACTACATTATCATAGCATCTCATCATTTCATCATAAGTGCATGTTCACTTTACATGCGGTTTATACGTACATTTTTCGAGTTATTTACTTTCATTTCATATCGACTGTCACATGGATGCCTTTAAATGCCCATTCCATTATTCCTTCTTCATACTCTAATGTGGAGAATTCCTTGTCAGTCCCTATCACAATTTCCACATCAATCGACTCATCACCGATAACGTCGAATGCAGAGATGAACCCTTAAGTACGGCAAAGCCACTCTCACTCCTTTGTTTCATCACTAACATGTCGAGTTACACTTTATTCACACATTAAGTCACTAAACCACCATACATTTGAAGCACTTACAACATCTCATAACCCATCTTTTGGGAAACCGTCGATCATTTTGAAAAATAACCTCAAACTTATCATTCTTATCACATTTCTTTGGAGCGTTTATTATTAACATCGGATTTTGCTACGTCTCACATTTCCTCTTGTTTTGAAGAAGATATGGCGCCGAAGAAAGCCACACCTGAATTGACTCAAGCGGCTATGCAAAAGTATGTAGAGGATAGTATAGCCGAGGCACTAAGGAAAGAACGAGCAACGGTAGCTGCTGCTGCTGCTGAAGCTGCTAGACTTGCTGCTGCTACAGGAACTGCAGGAGGGTCCGGAGTTCGTAATTGTACATACAAGGACTTTAAGAACTGTGATCCCACAAAGTTCAAAGGCACGGAAGGAGCCACTGCTATGATCCGTTGGTTTGAAAAGATGGAGTCTGTATTTCTTCTATGCAATTGCCCAGATGACTGCAAGGTAAAGTTCGCCACTGGTACACTCTTAGATGGCGCAATGTCATGGTGGAATTCGTATGCGCAGCCTATTGGTATCGAAAATGCTTATAAGCTCACGTGGAATGAATTCAAGAATCTGGTAACTAAGAAGTATTGTCCACGCACGGAGGTGAAGAAATTAGAAACGGAATTTTACGAGTTAGTAACTGTTGGTTATGACATCGAGACCTACATCAGGAGGTTTCAAGAGTTGGCCGCACTATGTCCATCGATGGTTTCGGACAATGAGAAACTACTGGAAAATTTCATTGAAGGACTTCCACAATGTATTTAAGGAGATGTAACTTCTTCCGATCCACAAACAATTGAAGAAACTATTAGGATAACTCAAAAACTCATGGCTCAAGTAGTAAAAAGAGACAACATCACCAACACCAACCGTAACAACAATACCAACAACCGCACCAACTACAACAATAACCACGACAACAATAACAATAATCACACCATCAACAACAACACCAACAACCAAACTAACCACAATAAAAGGAAATGGGAAAACGACCGAGGAGGTTATAACAACAACAACCAAAACCGTAACACTAACCATCATCAACAACAGAATAGAGGGCAAGAAACTGCAATGGTTTATGCTGCTGCACCAATAGAAGGCAGAGGTTATGCTGGAACCTACCCACTATGTAATCGATGTAAGTATCATCACACGGGTCTTTGTCCTGTTAAGTGCTACAAGTGTCAAAAACTAGGACACCATGCCAGGAATTGTAGAGGCAAGACCATAGTTACGTGCTTCGGATGTGGGGAGCAAGGACACTATCGGAGTCAATGTCCTCAAAACAAAGGTCAACAAATCGAAGGTGCTCATGGGAATGTATACATGTTAGGAGGAGGAGGAGCTCGTCAAGGTATCAACAACGCGGAAGACTGAAGAAGTTCAGAAACTAACAGTCTTAATTTTCCCTATGTATTATGTCGTACTAAGTTTATGTCTTCCATCGTACCCGAATCTTTATAACTTTAGATGTACTACTTTTGATAAACCACTCGTTGTAAAATATTCTCATCTATCGTACTTATTTTCTTTCCGATTTGTTATTACTTACGAGAATTTTTATTCCTTTTACTTAAACTATCATTGTAACGACACGGTTTAAATCCTTGTAAACATTGAGAGTTATAACAACTAAACCGAACGTCACATCATCGTTCCTTAATTATACATAGCCTAGCTAACTATGTCTAATTCTGGAGGGATCATGTTATGTTGGGATCAGTTATTTATAAATCTTAGTGCAAGCAAAATTTTCACATGATCCAATTCAAAGTGTTACTTATAAGAGATTCATCCGATATTTTCTTTACTATGATGTTTTATACACTCTCAATCACCGATAACCGTAACGACACTTCTCCATGTTTTCTCTCCTCGTTATTCATCATGAACTCAAAAATTCGATAGACTAACACGAACTGAATTCAGGGACTGAATTCCTTTTTGGATGGGCGAATGTGACAACTCGCAATTTCAAGTCATTTCTCAAGTTTCACTATTTCAACATTTATCGTAAACTAGGTTTACGTGTTTCAAATTCGCGTAACCTTAAAGGTTTAGCGGCGAATTCATGATTATAACATCACGTACATTTCATATGGACTAAGATTAGTCTACATTTCATTAACATCACTTGCATCACGTTAGTTCATTCACGACATTTCATTTCACATTTAACGCGTAATTTTTATATTAAATAAACGTTATCGCGTGAGTTATTATTTTTAACATTTAATCCGTTACTTTCAAAAATGATCCCGACATATTTTTATACTTACATTTAGTTTGTAAAAACTATATTTTGACTTTACCTAGTGTTTTAAATTTATTTAGTGCATAAATCGTTAAAGTTATATTATTACGACGTTTTTCTTAAAAACTATACGATAATTATTTTATCACTCAAATTTCGCAAGGAATGTATTTTTACAATTTTTATTATCTCATTACATTCTATTTTGATCTACTAAAAATTATTTTTACCTAAAAACTACCATTTACCTTACAAGTTACATTTAACTACACATTTACTTACACTTTCTTACAAATTATACAAGTAAATATATATATACATAATAATAAAGAGAAAAAAAATTATTTGAGAAACAAGATCCCAAAAATCCGGCCATAGGGGTTGGCATTGATGAGGTTGGTAAAATTTTCTTTGAAAGTATAGAAACTCACTCAAACCTCATTCTTCACTTCATCCTCACAATAATTCACAAGTGTTAGTAGTAAACTTTTTCATTTCTCTCTTGTTCTCTCCTCATAACCGGTTCTTCATCAAGGTTTACAAGGGATCACCATTTTTTTTTTATCAAGCTCAAGTTATAAAACAATCTAGATAATACTCTTTATAAGGTTTTGAAATAAAAACCAAGAGTGTTTAGGTTTAACCTTGTTCCTTGCACCTCATCATAATACTAGTAAGCATGTTTCTTTCATTTTTCATGTTTCCTTATCATTTCATAGTTATCTCTTCATTTTTGGAACAAGCATGCATGATTTGTGTTGTTTATACCATTTTTACATGATTTTTAGATATATATATATATATGGTCATCCTATAATTATCCCCTTGGTATACTTTGGTCTTGATGATGATTAGGAACCCATGACACCCTAAGAAGGTGTATGGTAGGATTAGATTAGCTTTGGAGTTGACTTGAAGGGATTAGAATAGGTTTTGTCCGAGAAAAACTATTTTCGATACGTATAAAATATGTTCTGTCCTTGTTTTGATTTTCTGGAAAATCCGACAGTAGGCACGACTTTTTGGCCTTGATATTTAGAAAATATACTTTAAAACGAATCCGTGGCCGCTTGAACGGATTAAAACGGAGTTATAACGAAGAAGTTATGGATTTTACAAGTTTGACGACGAAATATATTATTTTCTGAAATTTCAGCATACTATTTTTACTCTATTCGGGTCAAAAACGAGTCCTAAGCTTCACAAATTATTTCGACTTATCAAAAATATATTAGTATACTTTGATACGAAGCTAAGGACATATTATACGTAGAAAACGGATTTATAACGACAAAGATATGCACGTTTTCATAAACTTGCCGTAACTATTATTTTTATTAAAACTATATTATTTTTACGAGATAAGTGTTACGGTAACTAAAACGACCATGTTAGCGGCTGTTTTTATCAATGATGTGGAACTTTTTGAAACGAAATGTCTTCTAATAAAATCAAGATCACCGAGCATATTTTTCAAAACAATCAACCGTTTGTATAGCGGAGTTTTAATAAATAAATTACGGTTGCTCAAACTTGGCCGAAACTCACTTTTTACTCAACCATTAGACAAAATCACCATATTTAACCCTTATTATCTTTATGTTCGAGACCTTTATGACGAAAACTCCTGAACTGAAACTTCTAGATTTCGATACAAACTTTCCAAAACCGTCGAATTCATTGACTAGTTTTCCAAAGCCATTTTTGTCACTTTCATGAAAATTCCGACGACATTGTTTTACGACGAAAAGTGAAAATTTCACTATAAATCATTATAAAACCATTGTAGGATGACATTTTGACGTAAATACCTGTAAAGTGATTTAAGAATGGTCAAGACGTCAAAAGAGTATTTTTCGACGATAAGTATTATTTTCAAAACTCGCAAATGGTATAAATAACATACGAAATGCATGCATAACATTACATTGCAACTCATTACATATCATATCATTCGTAATAGGTCCATATTAAAGTATCACGCTATACCTCAGTGTACTCACTCTTGTCATCATACCAGTTTATCAAGTGAGTTTCATAGCCCCTACTTTTACTTGTTTTCATAACTGTTTTGGGGGAGATACATGCTCAACTATTTTTATGACTATCTTGATTATTTGAAACTACATGCTTAACTGAACTTAATGTTTAGTCATATCCTATATCATAAATCATTGAGCTGAATGTCTTGGGATTATCATTGTGCTGAATGTCTTGGGATTATCATTGGGCTGAATGTCTTGGGATTATCATTGTGCTGAATGTCTTGGGATTATCATTGAGCTGAATGTCTTGGGAACATCATTGAACTGAATGTCTTGGGATTTTCATCGAACTGAATGTCTTGGTATAATTAAGTCAAGTAACTGTTGATACATTAAGTCATGCACTATTATGTGAATTCATTTGACATCATGCACTTGAACATAAACTATATTACACTTTGGCAATGGGTTGTGAATACACAGGTTGCAAGTTTTGTATGGGCGGAACTTGGAACTGAGTGGATTTACAATGCCTTTGCTGCATAAACGATTTTTTGAAAGTCTTTACATTTCAACCCAAACTCTATGAACTCACTCAACCTTTGTGTTGACACTTTTAGCATGTTTTTATCTCAGGTATCTAAGGCATTCACTTCATGG
The DNA here is from genome assembly GCA_019973895.1 of Chrysanthemum seticuspe. Classification (NCBI taxonomy): domain Eukaryota; kingdom Viridiplantae; phylum Streptophyta; class Magnoliopsida; order Asterales; family Asteraceae; genus Chrysanthemum; species Chrysanthemum seticuspe. The sequence continues at coordinate 206,332,145 of BPTQ01000001.1, forward strand.
CATGCATGTGGACACATCTTAGAGTCGCGGTGACGACGCGTCTCACTTGGGTTTTACTCACTTTAAAACATCGTTTGAATTGTAACAAACTTATTTCCGCACAAGTTGATTTTCATTTGGGACCTGAACTTTGTAAACTCTGATTGTTTTATTAAATCAAACGATGTGTTTTTCAAACGACACTTTAGGTCGTTCAATATATCTGTAACTGTGATGCTATGACAGTCAATCCCCAGGAATTCCATTCCGCTGCAAAACAGGTAATTTGGGGGTGTGACACTATTCTTCTTCTTAGCAATATCATTTTACTGTGGTGTTCTGGCATTGCTATAATCCCTCTTTATCCCTTTAGACCCACAGAGTTCAATAATAGAAGCATTTTTAAAATCTGTACTATTATCACTCCGTATAGCTTTTACCTTCTTGTTCAACTGGTTTTCTACAAGATTAAAGAAGTCAATAAGGATAGGATAAGTCTCATCCTTAGGTTCCAAAAATAAAACCCAATAGAACCTGCTATAGTCATCAGTGATCACAGGAAGTAATATTTGTGGTCAATGCTTCTGATGGATGTAAGACCAAAGAGGTCCATATGAAGCAATTGCAATGGCTTATAGATGGAGCTCACAACAGCAATGGCCTTATAGGAGGCTTTTTGTTGCTTGCCTTTACAACAGGCAACACAAGTATGGTCAATCTTGAAAAGTTTAGGGGGTAGAACTCTAACTAAGTTACCCTTCACCAATATGTTCATGTTTTTATAGTTGACATGACCCATCCTCCTGTGCCATTTGACAGATTCATCAGCAGAGGCTTTTGCCACCAAACAAGCCAAATTCCCTTTGGGACTGAGATCATTCAAGTTGATGGTGTAAAGATTATGCTTCCTTGATACCTTCAGTAGTACCATACTTTCATCTGGAAGCTTGAATTCCTTGGAGAGAATAAGACAATCTGTATCTGTGAAAAGAACTTTATTCTGCTTGTCACAAATCTGAGAGATGGAGAACAAGTTGAACTATTGTAGTTCCTTCACATAGTAAACATTTTCAAAATCCAGTGTTGGATTTCTGATTGTCCCTTTGCCAGTAATTTTGCCTTAACCACCACCAAAAGTCACTTTTCCTCATTGAAATTCTTGGAAGTCATCCAGTCTAGCCATATTACCAGTCATACTTCTAGAACAACCACTATCAAAGATTCCCTCATCTACATCATCTGAAAAAGGATTTACCTACAAATATACAACATAATAAAAGTTAGTGTCTAAGGGGGACCCAAGCCATTTAAGACTTGGGTCTGCCTTGTAGATCTGAAAAGTGTGGCCATAAAGCTGTATAAGATCCACTATTGTTCTTGGGTACCCAGAATGAGCCTTTCCTTTGTGTTTTCTAAGAACAACCTGCTGAGGGCTTAACAGCAGTTACCCCTCTCCCCCCACCATAGTTTATAGGGACATATGGTATATATGACTGAAAATAAGAACTTTTAGGTCTTTGGGGCATTGGTCTAGCCTTACTCTTCCACCAAACAGTAGTAGCTGATGGAGAATATCCTTCATCAGAAGGAACTGGAAAAGGCCTATTAAGCAGGAGGAAATGGCTTACCAATAGGAACTGGCTTACCAGTAGGAACTGGTTGTGGTATAGCAAGAGGAATGTTTATTCTGCCAGTCCTTAAAAGTACTGCTTATGGGACAAACTGATTTTGGTGATTAACATTATTCATACCCAGCCCATTACCAATAGATGTATTGGCCATTTGTTTCTCATAAAAATCACAATCCTTAATAAGATGAGTATTACTTCCACATACAAAACACAGCTTAGAAACAGATGAAATATTTTTCCTAAAATGACTTGCCTTTTTATTAAAATAACCATTCTTATTACAAAAAGTCCTAAAAATGTTTTCATTCTTATTAGAACTATTACAAGAAAAACTAGGTAAATCTTGAACAATGATGGATTCTTGGATAGGTGCCGTAACTTTGTATTCACTCTCAGCTTCACTCTTAGATGTAGAAACACTGGAAGTTGATGCATAGAAGGTAGAATCAGGTGAGTTGGGCTTTGAAATTTTGACACTACACACACTGGAGGCAGGGACATTGACCTTTGAAGATGTATCACTGTTATCACAAGAGACAAAGTCATTAGACACAGAATTAAAGTCACTACAGTTTGAGGACTTTGCTCCATAAGACAGTTGTGATTCATCTAAGTCACTATAATCTGATAAAGGAGTGTAATCTCCAGAAAGAGGTGAAGGCACAGCCTTCATGTTATCAGCTTTAACAAACCTAATGAATCTAGGTCTACCTTCCTTATCTTCAGAGGTATTGGTAAAAACACTAAATTCAGAGTCATCCCATCCTAACTCATCTCCCCCTATATAGTCAGCAAATCTCAAACCTATTTTAGTTCTAACAGACGTAGAGCTATCAATTAATTTGAACAAGTTTTTATTACCATTTGCCCTGATCTCACTTTTAGCAATCAAATTATCAAATATTGTCTGTAAATCTTTCTTAGCAGTCTTAGCATCAACATTTAATCTTTCAGAATGTTTTAGCAGATTAGTATTATTTTCTAGATCAATAGACAACACCCTAATCTTTTCTTCTAGAGTCAGCTGATTCTTTTGAAGAACTTTCTTTTGGTGTTCCAAAGTTTTAAGTGAGTTCTTATAAGCTTGAACTTGTATAAAACATTCACCATTTTGGTCATTTAGTTCATTATACTGCTTTTGAAGTTCATTATACTTATTGATACAACCAAAAGGGCAGTTATGTACCTCAGAAGTGACACCTATGAATGCAAATTCTCCAGCATCACCTACAGTGCAACCTTCAATTGCATCCTCAGAATCACATCCAGCAACCATACCATACTCTTTAGAAGCAACAACTCCTTTATTCTGACCATCATGATCTGTCCAATCAACATGTGTATCAACAGAGGAGACCAAAGCTTTTGAATCTTCTTTCTTTTTTCCAAGCTCCTGAATCTTGAATGAGGAGTATCTCTGCTTGTCATTTCCTCCCTTTGCCCTGCATTCTCTGGAAAACTGTCCCTTTTGAAGACACTTGTAGCATCTGACATTCTTCTTGTTGAACCTAGCAGATTCCCTTTTATCAAAATTAAATTTTCTTCCAGCTTTCTGCTCAAACTTGTGTACTCTAATAGATAGCATAGCCATTTGCCATTTCAAATCCAGCTCCTCTAGATCCAATTTGTCTATTTGTTCAAGATCTTCATAAGCCAACTGTTTTTCTGGCTCAATATCAGCAACAAAAGATTGAAGTACACATTCAATCACATTGTCAGATCTGTAAGACCTAGTCTTAGATGGAGAAGCAGTAGATGAAGAATAGCTTGGACTATCTGCATGGAACATCCTTTTGTTAGTACTGGTGGTACTAACAAAAGCAGAATTGCTTGATCTTGCAGCTTGGCTTGAGGAATAAGTAGAGTATCCTTTGATATCTACCTCAAGAGTCTTTAACTTGTAATACAGATCATCAAAGGAAAGAGCTTCTAGTCCAACCTTGGTTTTCAAGGTTAAAGCAACTTGAGACCATGATTCAGGCAAGCTCTTAGAAACTTGAGGTTAATATCTTCATCATCTGGTTTGGCTTTATGCTGATTGAGTTGGCTCAGAATCTTCTGCATCCTGTCATACCCATTGTGCAATCCTTCTGCTTCACTAATTCTGAACTCTGAAAAATTCTTTCTTCAGCATAGACTTTCTCATTTTCTTGGACTCAGCATTACCACTAAACCTTGCTTTGACTGCATTCCATATATCCCTTGCATCATCCATATAATGTAAATCTGCTACATGATCATTAGGAATAGATTGAAGCAAGATAGTTCTTGCCTTTGATTCCCTCTGAGCATTAATGTGTTCTTCTACAGTTGTTGCAGGGAGAATAGTAACATTGCCATCACAATCTCTTCCAGTCCTTTTCAAGTTGTTGCCATTCTGAATCACCTTCCAGACATTTATATCATTGTTCATGATCCAGTATTCCATCTTCATAGCCCAGACCTCATACTCATCCTTCTTCAAATAATGAAATTTTGCATTGCTGTTTGAGACAGTAGTAATGATCGGAGGTTGAATATTTTGTTGTGGTTCAACAACAGAGTCATCACTTTCATCGCCAGATCCTGCCATTTTAAAGGTGTGGAGAGGAGTATGGTTGTGTGGTTTATAAGGATCTTAAAATTATTCTTCTTATGAGAGACTCTCAACAAGCTCTGATACCACTTGTTGGATCCCACTCTAGATAGATCTTTACTGCCTGTTAAGGTTGGTGAATAGCCTAGGTAATCACAAGCTAAACACAAGAGAGACTCTTGCTTTGAAAAGCTAATGTCTAAGCGGAATATAGACACAACTAATAAGAAGAACAAGACTAATAAAACTAAAAGATCCTTCTATGGATTTCTATTAAAGAACAAAGAGAATTGTGTTTTGTGTTTCGTTAAGTTGCAATTCCCTACGCCGTAGGTTATATTCATAATGAAGAAACCCTAATCGGCATTAACTAAAACGTATGAGAATGATACGCATATCTCTTCCTAATTTAGCTCATGCATATCCTCATCTCTAACAAACTAAATCTTATCCTGGAATAACTTTTTGACACTACCAGGACTAACTATACTATCAGTAGTAACTACAAGTATTAACTATAATAAAAACTTTACCAGCATGAACTATATACTTGCCAGTAGGAACTACTACTCTACCAGTAGGAACTATATACCTACTAGTATTACAATTTTAACTAAGTAGTACAAATATTCCTAACATATAATCTTGTGCTGGTAATATAATCTTGTGATGGGGCCTCGTCTTTTTATTTGTATTTGTACATCGTAACTTTTTTTACGTACTCGTAGTGGTTTTTTCATTTCGTAATTTTTTAGGTCGTAATTCTTTTTATTTGTACCGTTTTTATTTCGTATTGTAATTTTTAATGTTATGAATGAAGTATTATGTTGTTTAATGAATGAAATTGTTGAGGAGTTAATTTGTATATTGTAATTTTTTAAAATATGGGTCCAAAAAATGTGGTTTTATTTGGTGTTATAATAAGGGGTATAACATTTGATAACTGGGAGCCTATGACTAGAAACTTAATAAATATTGAGGTTTCCTTGTAACTTACTCCCGTTGACTAATAAACAATACCTACACCTGGCATACCGATTTCCTTATAAAAGAAATCAACCTTAAACTACACTTCATTAGCATTTAGATTAATGTACCAGGATATTTCTTCATAAAGCAATGAACCAAAGGTTGTTACAGGAAACATGGAACGGTAACGTTGAACATATGCTTAAAGAGATCACCACCGACCCATATATGCTTCATTCCATGGCAGTGGAGGGTGGTGAAACTTCATTACATATCGCTTGTTTGGCTGGACATCTCGACTTTGCAGCAACAGTTATCAAGCTGAGGCAGGAAAATGTGTGGGAGCTTAACCAAGATGGTTTTAGCCCTTTGCACATAGCAGCCCCTAGTGGGCATGGAGATGTTGTGAGAGAGTTTCTCAAAGTTGATCTTAGTTTGTGCTTAATCAAAGGAAAAGACAGAAAGATTCCTCTTCATTTGGCTGTGATCAAAGGTAAAGTTTAAGTTTTTAAATAATTACTATTGTCGAGTATGGATTCTGTCAAGTGCACTACTGCTCAAGGTGAGACTTCCCTTCATCTTGCAGTGAAGAACAACCAATTTGATGCTTTATAAGTTCTGATACAGCACCTCAAGAAAGTGAACAAAGAAGATCTCATAAACTTTAAAGATTTTCAGGGTAATACTATCTTGCATGTTGCTGTCTCTAGGAAACAGTATGAGGTAAGTGAAATTAAACCTTTGATGATTGTGAAACCACTTAATTTTCATAGTTTAAAACTTGATTTTTCTCTTGCAAAATTTCAGTGAGTACAGGAATGAAGTTTAAGAGCTGAATCATGACATATATATATATATATATATATATATATATATATATATATATATATATATATATATATATATATATATATATATATATATATATATATATATGTATATATATACACATATATATATGTGTATATATATATATATATATATATATATATATATATATATATATATATATATATATATATATATATATATATATATATATATATATATATATATTAAAGAATCAAGGAAACAAAGATTGTAAACATACTATTTAAGATTTTGGGATTCTTTTTAGAGTAAACTGCAAAAATCATCCCTGTGGTTTGTGGTTTTTGGAAAATATCATTCTTATCTCAAACCTTTGGCATTAATTATCCCTAAGTCCATAAACTATCGGCACTAATCATCCCTGAGCAATAACGTCGTTATCTTCTCCGTTAGCTCTCACTCTAAAGTGGCAACGTTAGTCTATTAACCAAACGATCGTTTGCAACGTTAGTCCTTTATACTAACAGTGGTTTCTAATTAAATAAAAATTTGGTTTTTTTTACGTAACTCGTCCGTATTCTTTCGTTTTTATACATTTTAGTATGTTTTTAGACGTTTTCTCCCGTTTTGCTACGTTTTCGTCCGTTTTTATTCGTTTTCGTTCGTTTTTCTTATGTTTTTACACATTTTCGGTCGTTTTCGTCTGTTTTAACACGTTTTCGTCCATTTTTCTTACGATTTCGTCTGTTTTTTTATGTTTTTGTTTATTTTGACACGTTTTCATCTGTTTTTACATGTTTTTGGCCGTTATTATATGTATTCGTTCATTTTAACTTGTTTTCGTCCGTTTTAACACGTTTTCGTCCGTTTTTCTTACGTTTTCGTTTGTTGTTTTACATTTTCATCTGTTTTTACACGTTTTCTCCGTTTTTCTATGTTAAAACAGATGAAAACGTAAAAAACAGACGAAAACGTAAGAAAAAGGGACCAAAACGTGTATAAACGGATAAAAACGTAGCAAAACGGGCGAAAACCTATAAAAACCGAAAAATGTGTGAAATGGATGAAAACATGTTAAAACAGACGAAAGCGTGTAAAAACAGATGAAAACGTGTTAAAATGGACGAGAACGTATAAAACAGACGAAAATGTGTAAAAAAGACGAAAACCTGTTAAAACGGAAAAAAAACGTGTGAAAACGGATGAAAACGTGTTAAACCGGACGAAAACGTGTCAAAACAGACGAAAATGTGTTAAAACGAACGAAAATATAAAAAACTGATGAAAATGTAAGAAAAACGGACGAAAACGTGTGAAAACTGACGAAAACATGTTAAAACAGACGAAAACGTATAAAAATGCCCGAAAATATGTAAAAACAGACGAAAACGTGTTAAAACGGAAGAAACGTGTGAAAACGGACGAAAACGTATAAAAACAGATGAAAACATGTTAAAACGGACGAAAACGTATAAAAACGGATGAAAACGTGTAAAAAACAGATGAAAACGTGTTAAAACGGACGAAAACGTAAAAAAAATACGAAAACGTAAGAAAACAGACGAAAACGTGTGAAAACGGATGAAAACATGTAAAAACAGATGAAACGTGTTAAAACGGACAAAAACGTAAAAAAAGAAACGAAAACGTAAGAGAAAACGTGTGAAAATAGACGAAAACGTAAGAAAAACAGCCAAAAATGTGTAAAACAGACGAAAACATGTTAAAACAGACGAAAACGAAAGAAAAATAGACGAAAACATGTTAAAACGGACAAAAATATGTTAAAACGGATGAAAACGTATAATAAAGGCCGAAAATGTGTAAAAACGTAAGAAAAACGGACGAAAACGTATAAGAACGGATAAAAACGTAGGAAAATGGGCGGAAACGTATAAAAACGGGCGAAAACGTATAAAAACGGACGAAAACGTATAAAACCGGACAAAACGTAAGAATACGAACGAGTTACGTAAGAAAACCAAATTTTTATTTAATTAGAAACGACTGTTAGTATAAAGGACTAACGTTGCAAACGATCGTTTGGTTAATGGACTAACATTGTCAGTTTAGAGTGAGAGCTAACGGAGAAGATAATGACGTTAGTGCTCAGGGATGATTAGTGCTGATAGTTTATGGACTTAGGGATGATTAATGCCAAATGTTTGAGATAGGAATCATACTTGCCAAAAACCACGAACCACATAGATGATTTTTGGTTTACTCTTCTTTTTATTTATTTATTTATTTTTAAATAGGTGGTTGACTTTCTACTTCATGGGGAAGTTATGATGGAGTTGAATTTCTTGAACGCGAGTGGTTTGACTCCTCTTGATATGCTACTAATGTGTCCGAGTGAATCCGGTGATCAAGATATTGAGGAGATTCTCATACAAGCCGGGGCTTTAAAGGCCGAAAATCTACAATCTTCATCATTTAACCAAGAAGAAGGACCGAATCATCCAGATACACAAAGTGGAAACGTTCAATCTCCTGCTAAAAAATTGTTAGACTAGCTACTTCAAATACAATAACTTCATTGATTCTCCTAGCAAAGTTAGAAATATCCTTCTTGTCATAGTTATACTTTATCACATCTGCTACTTATCAACCGGCACTTAGCCCTCCATGAGGTACTTGGCAGGATGATACCATATCATCATCTACAACAAATAATACCACTACTACCAAAAGACATACAGCGGGAGAAGCTATTATGACTACTAATTAATAAACCAATTACATATAGCCTTTTTTTGTTATCTAATTCCATTGGGTTCTACATGTCACTTCACATGATATCCGTACTCACCGCAGCTTTCCCTTTGAAGTTGGAACTGCGGATTTCAACTATTGCAGTTTCTGTAACCTATACTAATTGCATGTTTGCGATTGCACCAAATAATTTCATAATTAACCTTTTGTTTTATTGGCATTTCAATTGCTACGCCATTCATGATACCATGTACGACAACGCTGGTGAGATATTATTTAAAGAGGTCTAGAAATGTATCACCTCAAACAAGTCATGAAAGGGTTTAAATTACTCGTACTAGGGTTCTTAGCATCAATTCCAATGCTCATTTGTATCGGTCTCAGCAGTTTAGCTCCTTTTGTTTCATTATGGTTATGAAAGTATGTAACTATTAGCTTGTGTTGTACTCTAGTTGATGTATTAAGCACGAATTAGCAATTGATATGTCAAGTAAATTCAATCATGCATAGATTATTACGAATTTGTATATGAAACAATTGTTTGTTGGCTAGTTATAGGCTTCCGTTGCTAAAATATAGATCATACGAGCTAAGAGTATACTCGGTATAACTGAGGGTTTAAGGGGCTCTGCTGTTACTTATCAACTTATTTTGTTTTGATACAACAAATAACTAAACACTTATGACCGTATGGATAAGGGAGCGTTTTGCGTTTTGCGTTTTTAAGTGTTCAAAAAAGCACTTCACAAGACACAAACCGGGATCTATTTTTCAAGGAGCACAAGCTACTATATAAACGTTATCCCAACAGACCCCATAAGATTATTGCGTAACAAAAAGGAGCTGGTGTTGCAACAATTGTCCCTCAAGAGTAGGCCTATATATGTATTGTTTATTTTTCTTTTCTTTGCAGACACTTGATGTTCACCAACCTCGCCTAGTATCTTTAGCTATTTCACAACAGCAAATCAAATGTTGGATTCAAGCAAGATGTGGTATTGTCGGTACAATGTACCATCTATATATATATCATATGTGTTACTCTCAGGCTTAGTAAGTTGGCCATTGTGTCCTTGCAAAGTTGCAATTGCTGGTGCCTTTGCCCGCTTCAGGTGATGCTTGGCTTCTAGATTCCTAGTTCATGTTATTGGATTTTTGGCTGTTTTGTATAAATTTGAAATCCTAAAACCAAAATATAAGCTAGTACAATTTATGCAATTATTATATTATAGATCGACAGTTAACTTTGTTTTCTCACAAGTTTCTCGCGTCCCCATCTGTCCACATACATATGGTACGGTATACCAAATATTATCCCCATTATATTCTACTGTATAAATAATAATATCATCTTCCAAAACATAAAACTATATGATCATATATTACACAGCTGTTGTTTATACATAACTTGGCTCTTTAAAAAAAAAGATTAAAGTAAAATTAACCACTGACTATTCAAACTGGTGTATGATATATTGATATGTGAGTTCCTAATATCTACATATATGAGTAGTGTAACATTTGAAATTAAGCAATTGAGCTTTAAAAGTCATCACTAGATTTTATAATCCTTGAGATTATTCTAATTAACCTACTTTCACTGACTTGTTCAATACTAATTGGCACAAGATTTCCTTTCACATAAATAGTATATGAATTCATGACTTGTTCAATTGGCACCTGTACATAATTATATTGTCAAAATAATAAACTTGCAATATCTATATCAGAATGTCAAGCATATTTAATTTTTAAAAGTATAGTTTCAAAGTAAAACTGAGCCTCATGATCTCATCTATATATTATTCAAAATCTTTGGAGTCTTACTTGTAACAACTCCCATTGACTCAACTACAAGCCTTAAAGATGACATATATACGGATATGCCCATTCATTTTGTGATTGATCACATATCAAGTAAAGGATTTGTTGTCTTTGTTGAACCATGAATCGATGGCTTCTGCAGGCAGCCTGGAACGGTGATGTTGATTATCTTCTCAAAGAGATTGACATTAATCCACATATGCTTCATGCTGTCGCATTGGAGGGTAGTGAAACTCCATTACATATCGCCTGTTTTGCTGGTCATCTAACCTTCGCAGCAACAGTCATTAAACTGAGGCAGGAATTTTGCAAGGAGCTTAATCAAGATGGTTTTAGTCCGCTACACATAGCAGCCGCTTGTGGCCATGTTGACATTGTCAAGGAGCTTCTCAAAGTTGACCTTGGGTTGTGTTTGATAAAAGGAAAAGACAGAAAAATCCCTCTGCATTTGGCTGTGGTCAAAGGTAAAATTGATGTCGTTAGAGAGCTGCTTCCGCCGAGTTTGGATTCAGTCGAATGCATGACTGCTCAAGGTGAGACTTCCCTCCATCTTGCGGTGAAGCATAACCAATTTGAAGCTTTAAAAATCTTGATACAACATCTTAAGCAAGTCAACAAGGAAGATCTTCTGAACTGTAAGGATTTTTATGGGAATACCATCTTGCACCTTGCCGTCGCAAGGAAACAGTACGAGGTAGTTGAGTGGATTGTTCAAGTATAGCATGTCTCTTTTCTCAGAATTTGTGAATATTTATTTGGTTAACATTTATGTTTTTGATAGGTGGTTGACTTTCTACTAAATGCGGAAGTTACTATCAATGAAACTATGGAGTTAAATTCCTTAAACAAAAGCATGTCGACTCCTCTTGATATTCTGCTAATGTTTCAAAGTGAAGCCGGAGATCGAGAAATCGAGGAGCTTCTTGTTCAAGCTGGAGCTCTAAAGGCCGAAAATCTACAATCTCCAGCACACACACAAGAACAAACAGCAAATCATCCTGATACTAGACGCGAAAATCTTCCATCTCCAGCTAAGAAATTAATAGACTACTTCAAATACAATAATCTTCAAGACTCTCCTAATAAGGTAAGAAATACCCTTCTCGTAATAATTATACTGATCACTTCTGCAACTTATCAACCCGCACTTAGTCCTCCTGGAGGCGCTTGGCAGGACGATTTTACTCCACCAGAAGGAAATAATACCTTATCTGGAACCGACAACACCAATACTCCTAAAAAACACACCGCCGGACAAGCTATTATGGGTACTCATAACCCGATAGCCTACACTATATTTCTTTTTGCCAATTCCTTGGGGTTCTACACATCGCTTCACATGATCACTGTACTAACCACAGCTTTCCCTCTGCGTTTGGAATTTCAACTTTTAATATTTTCACTTGCTACAACCTATGCTACTTGCATGAATGCAATTGCACCAAAATCTTTCATAACGTTTTCTTTTATAGGAATCTCAATTGCTCTTCCATTCATGATACCAATTATGACCACGTTGTACAGAAATTATTTGCAGAGGCGTATATGTGTATTACGCTGTACAAGTCAAGACAATGTTTAAACTAGTATTAGCTAGTGATTAGAACATCATTTGGATGTTTGAAAAACTTAATTGATGTGAATCAGTGAATGTTTTTCATTGCCTTCGAATGTTGTTATAGCATAACTGTTAGCTTGTTGATAGTATTATATATTCCTTGTATTTTTCATTTGTAGTCAGAACACAAACTTGCAGATCTTATTTATACTGCATTTCGATCTCCAGGTCTATATAAAAGATCTAATGAAACCTGAAAAATCGTATTTTAAATTTAATAAGGATGGTGGTTACAACATACAGGTCAAATAAACGCGACAGATCTAGTGTTGATGATTATTATTTTGCTTTTCTACTTCTTACACGGACGTAGAAATAAGTAGTGATTTTATATCATTATATTATCATTAAAATCATAAATTCTTGTAACCCCTACAGGGTACGTACGAGACCTGAAAGATCGTTTTTTTAAATCATTATTTTCTTGTGCACTAGGGTTTGTTTATGTCTTATGAGAAATTCCATTTTAATTTAGAGGAACCAGATTGTATCTTAATAGTTTATTACACATGACAAGAATATTGAGCACATATATATCGACTGTTGAGATAGAACCAATCCAACTATTGAGCACACATATATTAAACATCAAATTATTTTTATAAGTATTTGAGCTACAACTTCTTAAAAACATAACGATTACACTCTACTGTTTGAGCTAGATTACACTTAACGCAGAGCTCTAGAGATAAAATAGTTTTTGATGCTCTCAATTTTTTATGCCCTGGACCCAGGGCCGGCTTTAGGGGAGTGCAAGAGGTGCGATTGCACAGAGCCACCGCTTGACGAGGGCCACCAAATTTCATGCACTTCTATTATATATATATGAACCACAATAGGAGACTCGAGCCTAATTGTATATTATGTGTGTGTTTGAGGGCCTTTTTGTGGTAATGGCACGGGGCCACTGAAATCCACAAGACGGCCCTGCCTGGACCGTTGACTTGTTTGTCCGATACTAGGTCTGGCCCTGCGAATATCCCCTCATTTATATCTAGACTTAACTAGTATCACATTCAAGATTATGTGTATTGTTGCATGTATATGTTGCAATACCCCCTACAACCTCCAATGATCGAGTTTAATTTATTTTCTCTTAAAACAACTGCTATTGTCTTCTCTGTCAAAAGACCTTTAATTCTATGTTTCTGATGAAGCATTAAACACCTTGCTGACAACCTAAATTGTTTTGCAACTTAATTGTTTGTTTGTTTTTTGCTTGCAATCGTTATCTTTAAGCTCATGTGATGGGCAACTACATGCCATCCTTTTCATGAATATCTAGGAGATGTTTGTAAAATCCAAGATGGTCTCTTAATTTTGATTTATGCAACGTCGCAAACAAATTTCATCTTTACCAATGATAGGATGCATGGACAATGATATTAAATTCTTGCAATCTTCAAGCTTGATTGATGCCATGGGTTTTATCCATTTTATTTTGCCACACCACTTATGATACTGAGTTAATGATTGCTTCAGACAATCTCGTAACACAATCTTGTAATGGTTATCGGTTTACATCTATTGTGTTTAATCCTAACTAATCAAATGCCATCACTTCTAAAAGGACTTTGACACTGTAGGTCTGCATTTCTTATAACTGAGGAAAGTGAAATAACAAAGATGAAATTAACGTACTCGTCTATCGTTGTCATATGAAATGACACTCTTTAATTTCTATGGACCCAAAAAAATCATAAATGCAAAGATCGATGGAGCTTTAATTTTTCGTACCCGGTACATTTTAATCAGCTTTTTTCGATCGGCGAATAAATTATTAGAACTAGCAAGAAGATAAAAGAGCAATTTACAATAAATTCATACAAGCATTAGATGGATCATAGATCTAATCATACCACAGTGGGTTTGCATTCCTTGTTGGAAAAATATTTTGCAAAATGAGTTTTTGCAAATTTTGGACACTATTTAATATATGTATATGTTATATATATTTATATTTCTTGGTAGCTTTGCGTTCTCCTCGACGAGAGCTTCGCAACGAGCTAAAGTATGTCCGAAGCTTCTGAACTCTTGCGGACACGAATGCAGCTCCGAAGCCTCGCATACGTGCGTATCTTTTTGAACCTTCGATCATAAACACGCAAGGCTTCCGTGATCTTTCAGGCAAGTAAGTTTAGTCCGGCTGTACAACAGATTTGAACGTTGTACCCTGGGAAACAGACGGCAAATCTGTTTTAAGGGAATCGTGTTAACACGAGCCTCGTTCCTCGTTTTTACTGCTTTCAGTTATTTACCAATATAGAGTCTGTCTTCTGCTTCTACACCTTTCTGTCTGTTTTTACTTTCTGTTAATTTATTTATTGTGATTATAATCTGATTTTATAAATAAAGTGTACACCGTTTCCCACATTCATGTTCCTATTTACTATCCACGAATAAGAAAGAACCTTGATATCTTCTCCGAGGGTTTCTTTTCTTGGGAGTTTGACGATAAAACAAACTAGATTTCTATACCTCCAAATACACCAAGTTGTTGTTTGAACATTTTAATCAGTACATTAACACAATACACAAATTTGAATCTAAACTATAACCAAAACATAGTAACTCTATTCTAATCGATACTGCATATAAAGCACGAAAATCAATGTTAAATGCTGAAAATTCAACACAAGTAAATTTCTTAAATGCCCTTAAATAATGTTAATATTACATATTATAATTGTCATTCATAGTTGTCATATAGTTTCATAATTAATCATTACAAAATTAATATTTCAGCGATAACTTGTACATAATTACATACATTACAATTAGTGAATTACATATTTAATAGCAATCTGAAAACAAAAATAAATAAAGGGAGTTGATACGTACACATAACAATTTGATTCATACACATAAAATTATTGTGAATAGACTTTTAAGCCCCCGTGTAGGATTTAGCCCTCTTTTGTGAACAAGGAATATTTTATTGCCTACGTTATGGGATTACTGCACTTACATTGCATCCTATTAATTCATTGTACCATCGTAATCAATCGAACATTCACAACATGAAATTAATTTTCATGTTTGCTATGTAATTAAATGAATTAGTTATCACGTTTTCTATTCTATAACATTATGAACAAGAATGATCGCAGGTTACAATCAAAACAGTTAAGTTACTACCAAGAAGGATTAAAACCTATTTATAAAGATAGAAGATTGTAAAACAGAACCAAAATGCGATCACCATAATAGGTGTTCTTTGTTCTTTCGGTGGACTTGGTTTAAGAAGGTAACTCAATTCATGGGTTTGTTAGCGCGAGGTATTTAGAACCCGGTATGTATATTTTGGGACATCGGCAGATCAGTTGTATGCCAATTGTAAAAAGTTAAAAGCTTGTCACAGGAAGCGTGAAATTGATGCGGTAGGAAAGAAGTGATGCTTAATTTTGCAAGTCGTTAAAGAAGGTAACTCAAGTGATGCTTAATTTGCAAGGTGACAAAAGTTACCTATGTTTTATATGGCAAAAGGATACTTCTTAAGCAAAAGCAAAATATATATGGTCAAATGATGATGGTAGGTGGTGTTGTCATATGGTTTCGAATGTGCATTGAATGGTGACAAGGGTGGTTGTTGCGGTCTTGAAGATGGCAAGGGTTCGTGGTGGTCATGGGGGTGATTATGGATTTTATGTGGTTTGATAGAGAATTAGATGATGAGTTTCATAAAAATGAAAACAAAGTGAAAATAAAACCCTAACATAGTAATTAACATAAAAAAAATAAACATATAATATTTTGCATACCTTTTGTAAGTCTAGCCAACAAAAAGTTTTTGTTGCATAATTAGAAGTTAAAACTCTTGTAATAATAATATTTATCAATTTTACCAATGAAAATATAGTTTATCTTATATTAACTACTTATAGTTTATTAAGCCTTATCAATTTTTTGTATAATAATATTACATGATTCTTTATAAAGGTAAATTAAAACTAAAAGTAAACTTCAGCCATATAATAAAAGGATGGTATTTTTGAAAAATTAAGCAAAAGAATTATTAATTTACCCTTAAAACTTATTTATATTATTTAGGAAAAACTATAAAATGATTATAATGCCTTTTCTTAACAAATTCAATAATCTATTAATTTGCCATTATTCATTTCCTTAATTTGCTTTATTTATATATGAAATTAAACATACAAAACAATAGGCTAACTAGAAATTGTGAGAAAACTACAACTATAAAAATAAATTAATCAATTATTTCTTTACATGCTAAATATTGTGATAAGTTTTAAGGGTATTTTAGTAATTTTATTTTACTTAATTGTTCAAGAATATAATCTCTTCTTTACTATTTAATAAAGTTATTTCAACTGAGAATTATCACTATCCGTAAAGTTATCGTTAATTAAAATGTACAATCTAGAAAATTGATCAGAAAACTAATCACCGGAAGATGTACAATTAAAAGACCTTTACTCGCAAGAAACTTAGTTATATGAGTTCTCGCCGCGACAACGTGTGAGTACCCGGCTAGTTTCTACGAACATGTACTCAAATGTTATAATCAATTTAATTATGTCTACAAGTAACCCTCATTGTCTTACTAAATACGTAGACATTTATGAATAAATATACGGTAATTATCCAAGTATAATGTATAAATCATTTAAATAACTTGGTTTGTTAGAATGATATTCCTTTTTAAAGATGCATGAGTCTACATCTTTGATAGAACATGGCACATGGCCAACTAGATATGTGCATGAAAGCACATGTTAAATGTTCCTCCTCCAATGGATCAATACAAATGTCAACTTGGGTTCACTTCCAACTATAGCCACAATTTCACGTACTATTATGCTTAATGCCTCAATGGTGTTGTAGAGTTTTTATTTTATTTTATTTTTATTTTATTTTTTTAGAGCGAATATATTTTCATTCTACAAAGCAACAAACTATCAATTTTATGGTTTATTGGATCTAAGAAATTATCACCAAAACCATGTTACTTTTCAAAAATGATTGTTCTGATTTAATTCACAAAAATACCTAAATTGACGTTGAATGGCTTTAATTAAAACCCTTTTTGAGTTGGTAGATGTAGATGCTTCAAATAGTTGTTTTCCATTGTTGAAGAACTCCTAGTATAAGCTTTGTTTTACAAATTCAGAAAACATATATTGTAAGATCAGAATAGTGAAATAAGAATATATCTTGTGCATCCAGTTAAACATGTATGTCATTATTGTCGATGTCTTGTAAATTATGTAGTTTACAATTGTTTAAATTCTTTACTGAATGTTTTAGACTTTTAAATTAGATTTCGTAAAACAAAACCAACATCCTTAAGAAAACATTGATATTCACAGTTTAACTAATTTAATTGTAGTATATCAAGAAACACATGATTAATTGTCTATAACAATTTTCTGCTTATATTACATGCAAAATGACATTTTTAAATAACATCACGTTCTCTCTTTCCTTTTCTTTCCAGATTGAATCTTACACAATGTCCCCTTTGGCATCTTTATACTTCCATACCCTACCCAACCAAAATGGTCGGACCACATTTTATTAGCCGATAGATATGGTTCAAGCAGGTAGTGGGTTTAAGCCCCTTGATTGAAAATTTACCGAGAAAACCCTTTACCAAAACAAAAATATAAACACTCAATCAATAAACATAATCTTATGGGGTTTTCTATAATCAAGCCCGGTTGTAGGCTTGAGTCATATCTATCGGCTAACACTTTTAAAATATATATCTTTTTTTATTATTGCCCTTTAATTTTACTCCCTCTGTCCCAAATTATAAGTCCATGTTTGACTTTTCAAAGTCTTTTTTTTTCTGACTTTGACCGTAATTATTTTTTTTTTCGTGCTATATGATACTTGATGAAAATTATACTAATGAAAGTACATTTGAAACACAAATCCATTTATATATTTTGCATCAAGTATTATATAACACGAAAAATAATAATTACGGTCAAAAACTAAAGAAACTGACTTTGAAAAGTCAAATGTGGACTTATATTTTGGGACGGAGGGAGTATTAATTTATCGTAATAAAAAAATTATCTTCAAGAGCCATTGAAGCCTATCTCTTTCAAGGACACTCAATGCTCACATGTACAACCTCTTATACAATCACAGGAGCAACATTAACCTCTATCTTTATAAAATATCTTACTTGAAGTGTCACTCAAATTCCAGTCTGTAAAGTTAGATATAAAGGGATACATTTATGCATCCCACATTAAGAAAGAACTCGTAATGTACCCATGCATATAGGTCGATCACCTCACAACTCATAAATGTAGATTTGAAACACAGTTATCTACATCTATCATTAGTAAGTTCCAAGTTCCAACTATTTGATAAAACAAACATATTAGTACACTAGATCATGTATGTATGACACACATGAAAGGGATCCACACATATCTACTAAACAAATATTAACCATTGGAAAACAAATAAAAAGCATCCCATCTGTATATACTATTACTACCAATTGATTCAAGTCACATGCAACCCCAACAAGAAAACACAAAAACAAAAGTTAATCCTTTTTCCTTTGATAATAATATCCAAGTCCAGAGCACTACTGTTACATCAACATGTACTTCATCACTAAAAGTTATATGTTACTCTGGATATGTCAATTCTGGTTGGAAAACGGGCTGGCTGAAAAAGGTTTAACTTGCTAAACCCATATCAAATAATCTAATATCTACCTAATAGAACATAGAAAGGGAAAAAAAAGTGCAAGCTAATTAAACGGCTACTACTTCATGTTGTTGTTGATCATCCTCATAGTGTAGGAGCTTTGTCGATCTTGATTTGTAGGAAGATGATGAGGATTCTTCGGTATTTAGTGATGGCTGAAGAATCAACATTTCCTTTTGTAGATAGGAACAATAAGTATGAAATGTGGTAGGATTAACATTCAATTGGAACCCCAATCCAAATAGAAAATCTACTTCAAGAAAGTTCATTTCTGTTGTGCTGATTCCTCCTACTTTTGCATAGTATGCATTATTATAGTACCTACACAAATAATGCCATAAACATAAAAACAACATTGTCATTTACCAACACAAATAATGCCATAAACATAAACAGAACATTGTCATTTGTCAAGTACTATTATTAGTAACATACTAAAAAAATAATGTGTTGTGATGTTTGAACATAATTCTATCATCAGGATTTGTATTCAAAATTTATAAGATGTGGACGTGCTTAAAAAATCTACAAGATACCATTGTGACACTGCTTTATGGGTGAAGTTTAATTTATTTGATATGATCGTTTATGCTAACTTATGATTGATTATTCTTTCTAGTTGGCATTCATAAGGTGGGGAAGAAAATATGATAGATAAATGCAACCACCAATGAGCTTTGTACAACCATTTTTTGCCATTTAAATAACACATCCCGTGACATATTATTCTAAAGTTTGTCCAAACACCTAGCTTTAAAAAACCTGACCATTAATTAAGGGTTGTACTATTAGAACCCCCTATGGGGTCACATCATAGGGGAATATTCTTTTTGGCCCCCACTTTTTTCAGTACAACACAGTTTTTTGTCAGTTTCTGTTCCGTATTTCTGACAGTTTTAAGCGTTTAACTTATTAAACTTTATATTTACTGTTCCGCATTTTCAGGTTTATAGTTTTTTGATATAAACAAAATTATAAAAATAAAAATAAAAATAAAAAAAATAAAAATAATGCAAAAAAATTAGGGGGGTCAATCTAAAATTATAGCCACCATCAAAATAACCCCGCCATTAATTAAATGTTAAAAGTACCCTTAAATCATGGAGTATCTCTTTGCAATTATAATATCATATAAATAAACAATTTTTGCTAGAAAGTTTTTAACAAGTCATGTTACAAACATCGTGAATAAAGAGACTAACTACCAGCATGGATTTCTTGATAAAAATCACATGATAATGCTTGTGAACACATTTCAAATACCTATAAGCTAATGATTGAAAATGGGGTGGCCTTTTAAAGTAATAAGTCTACAGTTCATAACAAATTTATTGTTTATTTCCTATAACAAGTGAAGAACTTGGATATTAAATCTGAGGAAATATTCTCTATCACCTTCGAAATGCATCTTTTCCAAGCAACACATAGAAACCAATAGTTTGAAGGAAAGTATATTTGTTTCTTCCCTTTTGTTCATGTTCCTAACTTCAAAAGCAACTTAATTAACTAAAACCATATTATAAATGACAGTACAAATTATGATAACATTATATACGATTGCCAAAAACATACTTGGTATGTATGTATTTAGCTAAATAAAATACCTACGGTCGGTATCGCTCAAAAATTTATAATTTTGTTAACATATCATTTAAATGAATTATCATAAAAATGGTCTAAATAACCTCAAATAGCAATTTTACATACACAAACATATAGAATTCATTGGTTTTGGATTTGGAACTAAAGCGAAAAAAACTTACAAATCATCCATAAACTTAGCAGCAACCATGACACTAGTGATCAGCAACCGATGCACATTAAACGAATTAATCAAAAGCGCCGGCTGTTGCTGAGTAAACCGATCCAGATAAACATATGCAACCACATAACACGACGGGCTACAATTCGCGTACTTGAAAATCCTCTCTAAATAGCTTTGAATTGAGATACTTGGTCTAGTAAGACCATGAAAAGCTGAGACTTTTTGTGGGTAGAATTGTGGGTTGAGATCATTTGATTCCGCAACTCGTTCAAGGAGAGACGAGAGGTAGACGATCATCTTTGTCATCACTGTCGGGCAATCTAGTTCCGACATTGATGAAACAGAGGATATTTTGTTAGAGGTTGTTTGAGTTAATGAAAGAAAGATTGCTTTGCGTATATAAGGACTGATGGGTGACATCAAATAGGTATGTGTGAATTGACACTTTTGTCCTTGGATTGGTTTCAAATTTTAATTTTTTAAAGGGGGAAAGGATGATTAGTGTGGCTAAATAGTTACTATTACTTTAATCATTGGATAGCAGTTTATTTTGATGTTTGGGATTTGAGTTTTTAATTATATGTTTTGAAATGGTTAAATGTGAATGACAACAACGTGTCTCACACAACGTTAAACTTCTTTTGTCTATATTTGTTTTCGGATCATCTATGATGTATGCATATAAATAACGCCTAAAGTTATTCATAACTTTTCAAAATCTGAAATGTTGTAATTTTAATGTAAATCTAGTTTGATACCCGCGCACAGCGGCGGCGATAAATATAGTTATATAATAAATATAGTAAATGAATTGCTAATCAAACTCTCCTCGCAATTCCCTACCCGCTTAGTGAATTCATTTCACAACACTCTAAATGTATATGTGTTAGTTGTATGTGTTTGTTTGGGTTTTCCGTATCTTTCCCGTGACATCATTATTCCCGCATATAAAAAAGACATTCACAATCTCTTTCCCGTCAAACACTTTCCCAAAAATAAATGATTTTGATAAATAAAGTTTGTATTGATTGAAATAAAGGTTAAAGTTATAAAAATTTGAATCAAAATAAAATAAACCTATTAAAAATGTAAAAACAAAAAACTCATAAAAATATATCAAAATGGATGTTGAATTAAAGAGCACAAGATTTTAAAAAATATGGTGAAATTAGATCATAGAAAAATTAAAGGAATTAAAAGATATTTAAATTTAAAAACAAAGGTGATTAATTAGTTAAGAAGAGACATGTGTCACCCCATTATTGGAGCTCCTTATTTTATTTTGTTAGAGCTCCTCCCTTTTTGTTATATTTTAGTTAGAGAAGTGACACATGTCACTCAATGATTGTAGCTCCTTATCTTAATTTTTTGTGGAGCCCACAACTTAAATGCTTTATATAGTAGTATAGATAAGCAATTCTTTCCATAATAAGCAAGTAAAAAAGTCTGAATTTTTAAGCCTTCTAATTTTAAAAGGCCTAAATGCATTATAAAATAGTATAGATTATTCATCACATCATTTTACTTAAGGCATCATCGTAACTTACGTCATAATTGTTGTAACACTATATATCACAGCCATTTTTATGAATTTTGACCTATGAGAACAAAATTTAGGGTATAAGAGTGTGTTTCAAACTCATAGGTTTCGGGGTTATAAATAGGGTTAATGGTCTGAAAAATACATCAACTTGCCACGTTTTACTATTGTGACAATAAACTCTTAATTTTCCTATTAAAACCAAAAACTTTCTTAATGACCCTTATTATAACCAAAAAAGTTTCTTAATGACCCTTATTGTAACCAAATTTCTTAATGACCCTTATTAAAACAAAAAATCCGCAAAATCACGTTTTAATGACCCTTATATGCAGGAACAGAAGGTTCACGTGCCCTTAAATAATGCACGACTGATTCATCTGAACAAGATAGCTTACCCAATTTCATTAGGCTTATCGATCTACTTATACTATTGTGAAGCAGCCTGCGTAACTCATGTTCATGTGAAGAAACAACAAATCTTCAAAACTTTCTTGCATCTTGTAAATCATGGGATTCTCCAAATCCCATCATATCACTTACATCCTTCTTGTTTTTATCCCTTATGCAGCTTCAATTACCTTTAACATGACAAATATTGGTCCACAGAACCTGCAGCTACCCGATTTGTTGCAGTGGAGTTTGATACCTTTTGGAACAATTGGGATCCAGTAATCGGTAGGAATACTCCCATGGGTGATCATGTGGGTATAGACATTAGCTCTCTTTCTTCTGCTAGTGCTCAAAAATGGTTAAGCAATGTAACTGGTGGAGGCGTGTGTCAAGCTTGGGTTACATATGACTCAATTTCGAAAAATCTTAGTGTTACTTTCACTGGATTTCAAAATAATACAGTAGTACGTCAAGATGGACTTTTTTTCACGGTTGATCTAAGGGGTGTGTTGCCGGAATGGGTTGTTTTCGGATTTTCAGCAGCTACTGGAAATGTTTTTCAGAGAAATACAGTGAGATCTTGGACTTTCAATAGTTCTGATTTAGTAATAGATGGAAACAACCAGATGCAGCCACCAATACCAAGCCCTGACTTTTTTATCCCAGTCCCTGATTCAGTGAATGGGAAAAAGAACAAGGTGGGACTAATAATTGGAGTATCAGTTGCAATTACTTTTCTTGTTGTCGTTGCATTTGTCTTGTGAAGGAGAAAGAGAATGACCATGGAAGATGAAGTTGGAGAAGAAATTGAATTTGATGTTGAGATGAACAATAAATTTGAAACAGGCATCGGGCCTAAACAATTCTCTTACCACGAATTAGCTCAATCGACTAGTGACTTTTCTGAGTACAAGAAGCTTGGAGAGGGAGGTTTCAGTAGAGTTTTACAGATGTTATTTAAAAGATTTAAACACATACGTTGCCGTCAAAAGGTTGTCAAAGAGTTCCAAGCAAGGAGTAGATGGGTATGCATCAGAAGTTAAGATCATTAGCCAATTAAGACACAGAAACCTGGTGAAACTCACTGGTTAGTAAAAGCAGAATCAGTAAAACGTGATTTGCGGATTTTTTGTTTTAATAAGGGTCATTAAGAAATTTGGTTAAAATAAGGGTCATTAAAAAACTTTTTTGGTTATAATAAGGGTCATTAAGAAAGTTTTTAGTTTTAATAGGAAAATTAAGAGTTTATTGTCACAATAGTAAAACGTAGCAAATTAATGTATTTTTCAGACCATTAACCCTTATAATTATTCTAGCTAAAGTTGGATGTATGTTTTACTATCAGATCAACCTTCTTAACTTCTTTTGGTTGCTAAATTAGTTAGTATTATGTTTTTGTTATTGTTTATTACATGTTTTTCATCATTTAGACCGCTTGTAGTGGGTATGAGCCTTCACACCAAAAGAGGTCTCACGCGTCACCCCCACTACTCACATACATCATCACGCATGAAAAAGAAGAAAAAAATGAGATAGAGACGAGCTGCCTCACTTCTTGGCTCACAAAGTGTAGCTACAAACATCTGGAAATACATCAGCAACTCTTACGATTAAAAATATATTTGCACTGTTCATTTTACTGTATATTCCCTCACAGACAACTGTAGAAGGATTAAAATATATGTAAATTGGTGAATTTGGATCGGGTAGCGGTTAGTCGGCTTGCGCAAATGGCCGTCGGGTCATAGTCCGATTGGAGAAGAGATTGTGAGAATACACCGGTTAGAGTGGGTCGGGTACCAAACCCAAATTTGGGTGTATGGGCCGGTTCAAAACCTAATAGCCCAACTTGTTAGTAAGAACAGTATAATCATAAATGTTATATTGTATAATGTGAGCCCCCTTCCAAATGTAACTGTTGCATTGTATAAACAAAATAATAAATAAATTAAAAATTAAAAAAAAAAAAAAAATTAGTCCTCCATTTCTTATAAATACCCTAAAACTTCAACAATTTAAACACATCTTTCAAAATCTTACTCATTGTATACACAACTCAAACAAAATATCTATCATTCCTCATTATCCGAATTAATTCTGAAACATTCATGTTCACCAATTCATCAGAAGAAAAAAAAAGTTATTAGTAGGGACTTGAATTTTTTAGAAGAGCGTTGTCATTTAATAAAAATAGACGACGTGCAAATCGACCGAAAAGAAACATCGTACCGCGAGATCGTTACGGTGCTCATGATTTTTTAATCGCCGCCTATTTTAGTGCGAACCCAATGCATGATGCATATACATTTCGAAAGAGGTTTCGAATGAATCGCCGCCTTTTCACAAAGATACTTGAAGAAGTATCTATTCATTGTTCATACTTTCGTGATAATATTGACTGTACCGAAAGAGAAAGAATTTCCCCATTGGTGAAGTGCACAGCCGCCTTCGTCAATTGGCATACGACACTGTTCTTAATGCTTTAGATGAATATATTCAAATGGGTGAGAAAATTGCTCGTCTATATCTTGATAATTTTTGTATTTCTTTTATGCAAATATTTGGAGCAGAGTATTTGCGAAAACCCCCTATCATTGATATTGAAAGCTTTATCGGTTTCATGAAGAGACGCACGGGTTTTCAGGAATGTTAGGAAGCCTTGATTGTATAGATTTGTAAAGCCCTAAAATCTGGATTCGCATTTTCACTTAACCATTTGAAATTAATCTAAGTTTAGTTAAATACTAGCTAAAGACCCATGTAATACACGAGCTATAAAAAATATTAAGAGTAATAGGTGCTATCAAAATCGAAAAGCTAAAATAAAAGATGGCGACTTTCTAAAACCTAAAACAAAATTGACCATGAAAATACTAAACGAATAATCACTAACACGTATGAACATGAACTTGGTTGGTAATCAATCTTCAAAACATTTTCACTTCACCACTTAAATTAGCTTGTAAAGCATTCTACAAATAATCTCAAGTTCTCAACATCTGCACTCACAAAGTCACAAGCACCCATTTGCAGCGATAGTGTGTTACCTAGATTACTAAGCCATAAATCAGATGCCATCACTCGCTTAAAATCCTTGTATGTAGCAACACCAAAGTTATTAAGCTATAAATCTGATGCACCACCCTCGTTCCATAGCAACATCATCTAATAATATCTTTTTATAGAATAGAGATAGATGGTCTAAAACAAAACCCAATTAAAAGAATATTATAGGTGTTACAAATAAGCCGTAAAAACGTTTATTTATATCTTACGATCTTCTATTGTTTTGTCGACAACAAACGTAAAATCATTTTAACGTAACAAATAAAATACGTAAATGGTTTGAGCCAATAGTTTACTAACATACTTACATTTTCATATAAAACACTAAACAAGTAATAGTGTTTACATGTTATAGAAATGCATATGTACAACAACTAGTGTTTACATAATATAGACTAGCAGGGTATCCGCGCGTTGCAGCGGCGGGTACCCTGAAATAAAAATTTTCGATGAATAATGTATTTTAGTTGATTATGTTCTTTTTAACAATAAATTTACGGATATCAAGAATTTCGTATAGTCCGTGCCCGTTCGGGCTCGAACCCGTTGGCCCGTGTCTGCTCGGGCTCGAGCCCGTTTGGTCCGCGCCCGTTCGGGCTCAAGCCCATTTGGCCCGTGCCCGTTCGGGCTTGAATATTTGTACAATGTATTTTATTATTTGTAGTAATGAAATTTAATGCAGGAATTGTGTTTAATTTAGTTGTACAATATGCTTGATAATTTGTATTTCTTATGTAAGAGGTGTTTTAATAACTGTATTAATTGTATTTATTGACCATTTAAATAATTGAATATATTAAATAGTATTAATGTGGTGTTTTGTTGTACAATGTTTCTTGTCTTGTATGTCTGAAAATTATGTGCATTAAAGTGTTGTACATTATGTTTTTTTTCTTGTAAGTAGTACTCATTATAGTCATTAATAACATTGACCACTTTAATAACATTAATGTTGTAAGTCTGAAAATTACATCATGCTT
Source organism: Chrysanthemum seticuspe (assembly GCA_019973895.1). Lineage (NCBI taxonomy): Eukaryota > Viridiplantae > Streptophyta > Magnoliopsida > Asterales > Asteraceae > Chrysanthemum > Chrysanthemum seticuspe. The sequence continues at coordinate 206,358,712 of BPTQ01000001.1, forward strand.
ATTTTGTTGTACACTATGCTTATTTTGTTGTAAATTTGAAAATTGGTTGCAGCTATTGTCCATTGTGCTTAAATGGTTGTAATTTTTATTGAAATGGGTGTTTTTAATAACATTAATGTTGTTCGATAAAATTTTGATCTTAAAATGACACCACGCTTTATTTTGTTGTACAACATGCTTACTTTGTTGTAATTCTAAAAATTGGGTGTATTAAAGTGTTGTAAACCATGCTTAATTTCTTGTACGTCTTAAAATTAAGAGTGAGGTGCCTTCGTGCATTATAAGTAGTATAGATATGTATTTATATATCTTAGTATATCTATACTACATAATAATGTATTTAGGACTTCCTATAAAAGGAAGTCTTAAAAATATAAGCCAACACATGTTACTATAATTAGTAATTCATATAATTAAGAAAAGAAGCATATTGTACAACACTTTAATGCACATAATTTTTAGATGTACAAGACAAGAAGCATAGCATACACCACTTTAATGCACATATTAAAAAAAAAATAAAACACCACATTAATGCTATTTAATATAGTCAATTAATTAACTGATCAATAAATACAATTAATACAGTTATTAAAACACCCCTAACATAATAAATACAAATTATCAAGCATATTGTACAACTAAATTAAACACAATTCCTACATTAAAAGTCATTAATACAAATAATATTATACAAATAATATTCAAGCCCGAACGGGTAACAAGCCAAATGGGTTTGAGCCCGAACAGGCGTAGGCCAAGCGGGCGTGAGACCGAACGGGCACGGGCAAAACGAAATTTTTCCATAAATTTATTGTCAAAAGACCATATAAACTAAAATACATTATTCACTTGAAAATTTTATTTCAGGGCACATGCCGCTGCAACGCGCGGGTAACCTGCATTAAATGTCATTAATACAAATAATAAAGCACATTATACAAAATACTAAAGCCCGAACGGGCAACAGAAAAAATGGGCTTGAGCCCGAACAGGCACGGGCCAACGGGCTCGAGCCCGAACAGGCGCGGGCCAAACGGGCTCGAGCACGAACAGGCGCGGGCCAAACGGGCTCGAGCCCGAACGGGCGTGGCCAACGTGCTTGAGCCCGAACAAGCACGTGTTAAATGAAATTCTTGATATCCGTAAATTTATTGTCAAAAAAAATATAATAAACTAAAATAAATAATTATCCGGAAAATTTTATTTCAGGGTACCCGCCGCTGCAACGCGCGGGTACCTTGCTAGTATATTGTAATAGGTAATGTAATGGGTAAAAATCTAAGTACTTGACCCATTGACTAGATACATTGAATGTAGTTGGGTAAAACCCAAAGTCCATGACCCATACCCATGGAGCTTGATCCATAACCCATGACCCATTGCATGACATCATGCATGAAATCATATTGGGTATTATCCATGCCCGATGGACCTAAACCATACCCATGATCCAATGTCTAGATACATTGTATCTATTTGGGTACCCATGACCCAAAGTCCATAAGCCATGACCCATGATCCATGACCCATAACCCAAATATGAAGGAGCGTCCACGGATCCCTGGGATTACACTGGACGGATCCCTCAAGTAAGGGATCCGTGGGATCCGGGGAACAGTAGATGTTTTTGCCTATAAATAGTGAGCCACTTTTTCATTGTAACACACCCCTTTTACACATACTTTCTCTTAGTATTGTAAACTCTCTAACCTCAGATCCAAAGGATCTTTCTATGTAGTTTTGTGTTTGTGTGATTCTCTAGGTTCCTCTTAAAGACGAGATCACCACCTCTTGAAGTCGAGCAAGCTCAAGTCCATGAGTTGCCAAGCTTCGTCATCATCAAGACTACTAAAGTTATCTTGTTGATATTTTTTTCCTCCCTCTTTAGAAGTGTTGTGTTGAAGGCATAAGTGAAAGATGCCAAACGGGTCAAGTAGAAGGCATTAGTGAAAGGTGCGGAAGGTTCGTGTCAAAGGCATTAGTGAAAGGTGCCAAAGGTTCATGTCAAAGGCATTAGTGAAAGGTGCCGAAGTTTCGTGTCAAAGGCATTAGTGAAAGGTACCAAAGGTTCATGTCGAAGGCATTAGTGAAGGGTGCCGAAGGGTCGTGTCAAAGGCATTAGTGTAAAGTGCCAAGGGTGTACAATCGATATGGTGCATCGATGTACAAGATAGTTAGTTTGGGTTAAAGGATATTGATATCCTTGATGATGTTGTAATAAGGAGTGGGTCTCCTTTGGGATAGGTGTTGTGTAGTGTTAGGTAGTAGTTCCTCCTTTGTAATGGAACTCGGTATCTAGCCTTGTACCGGATAATGTGTAGGCGACGTCGTGATAGGTTTGGTTCTACCTCGTGGAAGAACCCGGTGTCTAGCCTTGTACCGGATAAAGAGTATGCGACGTTGTGAAGGCTTCTCCGCCACAAGGAGTTTGTGTTGTGTAGTGCTTACTAACTCTCGAGTAGGTGACTCGGGGAGTGGAGTAGGGCAAGGAAGGTGTTCTTGTAGCCGAACCACTATAAAAACTTCTGTCGTGGTTTTGTGTTTCTTACTCTTTAGGTTTGCATTACTTATTTATATACTTATCTATCAACATCCAACATACACATCAACTAGATTGACATAAGTCGATCTAAATAGTTTAAAACAAAGTTTTAATCGGTAAAACTATTCAACCCCTCTTCTAGTTTTCCACAATTGGTACCAGAGCTTCGTTACCAAGTCCCTTAGAGTATATTGTACTTTAAAACTTGATACGATCCGTGTATGTTTGAAAACTATAAAGAAGGAAATTTCTTAAAAACAAAAAGTCACGTTTTTTAGAAATCATCATATTTTATAATGTTGGATAATGATAGATCCTTCTAATATTTTCTTTGTTGAGAATTCTCCATACTAGGATTTGAGCATCTTAGAAGATCATGAAGAATTTGGCGTCGATGTTTCTTTTTCATAAAAGAATATATATAGCAAAGGTATGCTCTTTAATAACTTACTTATTTATTAATGTATAATTCCTAGCTTAATTAATAATATCAATTCTTATAACAAGTAAAGAATAGTAGACTCAATACGTATACTTCAATATCACTAAAGTTGTTATCTATATTGAACTCATCATTAAGAATAGCATTCTTCGTTGATCTCTATAGACAAAACTACAAACTAGTGATAATGATAGCTTGGCTATTCGAGAGCCTTGGTCATCATTTCTCACACAAGGTTTTTGGCATTTCATCTATGTCAATAGTGTCCATGTGAAACTCCTCATATCATGATAAAATAGTATTTTATCATAATTTTCGAACTTCCCAAAAATTATGATTCACTCGTAAAAAAGGAACCTCGTCAAATAGGACTAGTAAAACACGTCCATAAGTTATAGAGCAAAAACACCAACTCTAGCCAAGAATTAAAACTCCTAAATCAAAATTCTCAAAGTTCACTTAAACTGTTAACTGCTGATATGCCGGATCCCTGAGTTTGAACTAGCCGGATCCCTCATTCAAGGGATCCATGGGAACCGGCACATCAAAAGACAGAATAAGTGATAGATAATCACTGTGGAGTTTTACTTTTCACTTTACTCTCCCAACTCACGAACATAAACCCTAAGTTACTGTTCACAGGAGTTCATTCATCATCATTTCAAAGGAAACAATCATTTGTGTAAGTATAATCTTCACTACATTATTATTTCCATTCTCTAATTCCTAGAACTACAATTTTCATCTTAAGAAATTGGGTTCAAATGGGTTTAACACAATTTGGTATCACATTATTTTCTAAGATAAACTAAATCAAAGAATCAACATTGTTAATACAAATTAAAAACTCATTTTTTAATTCAATGAAGATGTATTGAGCAAAATTGTGATGAGCCTCATTAGGATACTATTCACACAATTGACACCACATTGTGGTGTTGATGTTTAGGATCAGCCATGCCAAGCAATAGAAAACAAGATTAACAAGACACGGCACATTACATTCCTATGTATCATAGAAAGGATGGTTTAAGCCCGGAGGACCGAAAGGCCTTCAAATTGTTGCAAAAGAGGTTATTCCTAGTTGAACCCTCATTCATCAACAACACCGAAATTCCCCAAGTCTTTGCGGGAATCAAATTCCAATGCCTCTTAAGCATCAATGAACAAATTTGTCCGGTGTTTGTCCTAGAGTTCTACAAGAGCATGAGGATCATTCAAAATGAAGATGGAACCATTTCAATCGCTTTTTTCATCAATGAGCATGAATTCACCTTCACCCTTGAAGAGTTTGCTCGGATACTTCGTATCCCTTGCCGAGGAGTATGCATGTACTCAAAAGAATGGTCACTTGCCGATCTTCATGACATGGTTGATCATCATGAGGTTTATTTCACACCCCTCTCGGAACTGGCTACGGTAAGGGATAGTGTCTTCATGCAAAGAGCCTCTCTGTCACGAGTCACTAGGAAGCCAAAGGTCATCTATAGAGATCCCTTTCAAATGGAGCTTTCGGAGATGTTCCCATTGTACAAGAAATGGGAACTAGTGTTAAGGGAGAACGTCCTTTATTTGGTGGGAAATAAGGATCATCCCAACGCTTGCCTAGTCTACATGATCTATTGCCTTGTCAATGGGACTCATTTCAACCTCGCCTATTACATGGTCAAATGGATGTCAAGTGTGAAAAAGACGGACAAGATGGTGCTCCCCTATGCCATGCTCTTAACTCGCCTAGCCAGTTTTGTCTTTGCTCTAGATCCATCTCCCTACACCTATGACCACACCTTTTGCAATAAGGTCATGGTGCCCTTGTCCTATGAGAAGACTACAAGAATTATAGTTGAAGGCAAGAGACCTCACCCACCAACGGACTCATCAGATGAAAGAGAGGGAGAAGGAAGCAACCCCATTGGCAACATTCAACTTGACCCCTTAGCATACATTGAGCAACTGCCAGACATCCCGAGCCCATCAAAATAATTTCAACAAACAAATGAGATGTTCAAATGTTTTTATAACTTCCTTATGAAGAAAAAGAAGTAGGGGCGAAGGGTTGAAGAGTGAAGCTTGTAGGCGATGGAGTAGAAGATTGAGAGAGAGGGAAGGTAAGGTCGTGGACCTTAAAATTTGAACAATGGTCTGTAAAACATCTTTAAACAATATTTATGTAGCTTAGGACTTAGCTCTAGTATATGGCATGACATGAACAAAGACATCCTAACTTAGACAACCCAAAATGAGAATTTTACAACGGCTTAATTGAAATCAAGAAGTCAGTCCTGCTTATTTTTTCTTACATTTTTAGACGCCATTACTTACTATGCGTGATACTTATTGCTTGCATATTTGATTATTTAATGTAGAAATGATTAGGATGAGTATTTTCTAAGAGGTGCAAATTCTGCACATTTGCTGTGAAGCTACTGGTCAGCAGTAGCCGGATCCCTGAGCTATAACTAGCCGGATCCCTCAGATGATGGAACCGTGGGATCCGGGTAAACAGACATAAGATTTTTACACTTTTACTTCAATCCAATCCTCCAGACCTTATCATACTAGCTAAACATGATATTTTAGGATCCCTTTAATCTTCCTCAAGATCAGTAGGTTTCATACTCACTCATAGCTAACATATGATCACATTCAAGGTGTTATTGATTTATCACTACCAAAACTCACCATATTTCCACTTCAATACTCACACATTGTTCCTCACATCTCAAAACATATAGTTGAATATTTTTCTTAATTTTAGCAAATTGATTTTTAGTCATCCTTACCTCAAAATGGGCCAAAAACTAGTTTTTCATTTATCATGATTTTTTAAGGAATTCTCCAAATTTATTTTAAACTACCATCTGATCTCTAGGATCATTTGACTCCACTTGACACTCTCAAATTTCTTAGTGTCATCTTTGATTACCCATTGGTGCTCATAAAGCCCCATCTCTTTCCATAAAAGGCAATCATTTGCTACCATCAATCATTTCTCTTGATCATTTAAGTCACTCTTCATTTAAGACACCTAAGAAGACTGAAACACTCAAGATTTATAGGTACTAGACCTTACAAAACATCATTTTACTTTTTTCTTGGCTGCTGAGAGCCGGATCCCTAGGTTTAGCCTAGACGGATCCCTCATTTGAGGGAACCATGGGAACCGGCTGCACAGATTCAGCTAATCCTAGCTAAAACAATCATTTCAAGCTTTTCTTGCTAACTTAAACACTCCATCTTGTCTTAATTAACTTCCTTGATCAGTGCAACTCTGAAGTTGACTCTTGTGCATGCAAATAATTGCGTTTTGAAGGATTTTAGTGATTTAAGCCTTAAATTCACTTACCAATTCGTTTCCTTTATAAACTCCTTTTGTTAGTACCTCTAAGTCACCATTCGTAACATCATTCTTAGCAACTAAAAGTCTCTATTTCACTATCCATTTATCATTTCATCATGAGGAAAGCTCCTAGTGCTAACTCATCCACCAAAGGACCACCCAAGAAACTTGCTCGGGTTGTTCACGAAATCTCTTCAACCGAATCATCACCCGTTAAAACCACTAATGCTAGGATTCCCTCTCAACCAACTCAACCAATCAAACCAATACCCAAAAGGATTGTTCCCATAAAACTACCCTTGCCAAACACTACTATACCTCATAAACCAAACACCCCTATTTCCACTAAACCATCACCCTTAGTGCCTAGAGCCATATCATTCACCACTCCACTCTCATCTCCACACCTCTATAATTTAGAGGACTTGCATTCTAGGCCATCTCATCCTCCACCATTGCCAACATTCTCCTCAATAGAGAGAATAGCACAACAACAAAACCATGGTGTTGAAACAACGCTCGCACTGGTATCCTTTTTCCCGTCACCCTCAAATAGTCCATTTTGGATTATGAGGAATCAATAATCGGATCACACGGAAGTAGACACATCTCTACCACCACAAGCATCCTTGGTTGAACAACCTCCAAATTTGCCTCCACAAATCCCTCCTTCTTTTGTGAATTCTCAACCTTCCTCATCCAATCTTCCACCTCAAACTACTCCATTTCTACCACCACCATTTTCAAGCCATGACAAAGATTGTTATCATTGTCAACATGTTGAAGGCTTAATACATGAAGTATGTGACGAACTACGTTTCATGTTGTATTACCTCCTTGAACGTTTCGATGAGGTCAACAAACCTAAACTTCCTTGAGCTTAGGAATTCAAGTGGTATTCTAGTATTAGGCTTAACTTAGATTGATTAGGAATCATACTTCATGTTTTTGTCATTCTCTTAGTTTTAGAGATATGCAAATCATTTCTCGTGTTTTTATTGAATGAAAATACATGTTATATGCCATATGGTCCTGAGACTATGTTTGGTGCCTTAATACATAACTCTTGTTGATGTTGACACCGCATTTTACATCTATATTGTTGTCATAAGTATGCAGGCAAACGGATCCCTGACTTTTGCCTACATGGATCCCTCCCAAGAAGGAACCGTGCAACAGAAGACCTTTTTATTACTGATTTGAGTCTCATTTGTAGGAAATTATGCATCATATACTTGTTTTCTAACATTTTTTTTGTAGATTTTCAATACACACATGAAGTCTTTGACACCCTCGACAAGGGGGAGCTTCTTGTCAAAGCAAAATACTACAAAAACGCTTGCAATACTTTCACATAGGATTACATTACTACTTGACTTCCTCCTCACAAAGGAGCACTCGTCAAGGGAGAGCACTTTCGTATTAGACGAAACCATTTGCAAACATAATTGCATCACACTCTCTTAGTTTTCATAATTACTTGACGCCCTCACAAAGGGAAGCACCCGTCAAGGGCGAGCTAAGACGAGAATTCTTCTCTTCTCTTACTCTTTATTTTTCATATTTTTACTTTTCACATGTTTTATTAAAAAAAATAATAATAAAAAAAAGAATAAAATAAAAAAACAACAATGTGTTAGTTTTTTTTCGACTCTCTTTTTGTTTCGACAAAAGGGGGAGAAGAGAGTAAAAACTCCAATTCAAACTTTTACGAATTTTAGTTTTTTCTTAAAATAATCTTATGTTTTGTCATCAACAAAAAAAGGGAGATTGTTAATACAAATAAGCCGTAAAAACGTTTATTTATATTTTACAATCTTCTATTGTTTTGTCGACAATAAACGTAAAATCATTTTAATGAAAAAAATAATATACGTAAATGGTTTGAGCCAATAGTTTACTAACATACTTACATTTTCATATAAAACACTAAACAAGTAATAGTGTTTATATGTTATAGAAATGCATATGTACAACAACTAGTGTTTACATAATATGGATATGTATTTATATATATTTAGTATATATATTGTAATAGGTAATATAATGGGTACAAATCTAAGTACTTGACCCATTGAATAGATATATTGAATGTAGTTGGGTAAAACCCAAAGTCCATGATCCATACCCATGGAGCTTGATCCATAACCCATGACCCATTGCATGACATCATGCATAAAGTCATATTGGGTATTATCCATGACCCATGGACCTAAACCATACCCATGATCCAATGTCTAGATACATTGTATCTATTTGGGTACCCATGAACCAAAGTCCATAACCCATGACCCATGATCCATGACCCATAACCCAAATATGGAGGAGCATCCACGGATCCCTGGGATTACACTAGACGGATCCCTCAAGTAAGGGATCAGTGGGATCCGGGGAACAGTAGATGTTTTTGCCTATAAATAGTGAGAAATTTCTTCATTGTAACACACTCCTTTTACACATCTTTTCTCTTAGAATTGTAAACTCTCTAACGTCAGATCCAAAGGATCTTTCTATGTAGTTTTATGTTTGTGTGATTCTCTAGGTTCCTCTTAAAGGCAAGATCAGCACCTCTTAAAGTCGAGAAAGCTCAAGTCCATGAGTTTCCAAGCTTCGTCATCATCAAGACTACTGAAGTTATCTTATTGATAGTTCTTTCCTCCCTCCTTAGAAGTGTTGTGTTGAAGGTATAAGTTAAAGATGCCAAACGGGTCAAGTAGAAAGCATTAGTGAAAGGTGCCGAAGGTTCGTGTCAAAGGCATTAGTGAAAGGTGTTGAAGGTTCGTGTCAAAGGAATTAGTGAAAGGTACCAAAGGTTCGTGTCGAAGGCATTAGTGAAGGGTGCTGAAGGGTCATGTCAAAGGCATTAGTGAAGGGTGCTGAAGGGTCGTGTCAAAGGCATTAGTGTAAAGTGCCAAAGGTGTACAATCGATATGGTACATCGATGTACAAGATAGTTAGTTTGTGTTAAAGAACATTGATATCCTTGATGATGTTGTAATAAGGAGTGGGTCTCCTTTGGGATAGGTGTTGTGTAGTGTTAGGTAGTAGTTCCTCCTTTGTAATGGAACTCGGTATGTAGCCTTGTACAGGATAAAGTGTAGGCGATGTTGTGATAGGTTTGGTTCTACCTCGTGGAAGAACCCGGTGTCTAGCCTTGTACCGGATAAAGAGTAGGCGATGTTGTGAAGGTTTCTCCGCCACAAGGATTTTGTGTTGTGTAGTGCTTACGAACTCTCGAGTAGGTGACTCGGGGAGTAGAGTAGGGCAAGGAAGGTGTCCTTATAGCCGAACCACTATAAACACTCGTTTCGTGGTTTTGTTTTTCTTACTCTTTACCTTTGCATTACTTATTTATATACTTATCTATCAACATCCAACATACACATCAACTAGATTGACATAAGTCGATCTAAATTGTTTAAAACGAAGTTTTAATCGGTAAAACTATTTTACCCACCCCTTCTAGTTTTCCACAATAGGGATTATGGAAGAATACTCTTTCGAAGAGCATTTGAAACTTTAAAAGAAATAGTTTCTCTTTGTCCTTTGGGTGACCAAGTGATTCATAATTTTACAGAAATTCACAATCAAAATGCTTATACATGATGGTCAATAGTCTCTTCTTCCCTAGTGCACCTAAGAGCACAAGGTGTGGGAAAATCGTAGCTCGCCGTGGGCTTATGTGGCACCTCGCCGTCGCTCGTCGTGACACCGCCCCTTCGCCGTGGCTCGTCGTGTGGTGCTTCACCGTCTGCACGACGAGGTAGAAGTTGTACTTTTTTTTCTCTCTTTTTTCTTTATATTTGTTGAGTTTTAGTGGTAGTGGTGGGCATCAAATGAAGAGGTTGAGGTTTGTTATGAGTGGGGGGGGGGGTTTGTTGTGATTAGTTGTGGAGAAGTGGGATGCTGATATGGCGCTGAGGTGGCACTGATGAAGAGGGTATGCCTCATCGTGACACCTTGTGCTCTTAATCACCATCTGCAAAAAGAAAATAATACTCAAATATCTATGTAAAACCAATAGGTAAGAAATCTATACATAATGAAAATAGACATGAAAAAAATGCATGCACAGGAATTTGAGTCCGAATATTCAATTACTTTTTCTGTGAAAAGAAGAAAAAGAAATAATCTCACGTTTAGGGCAATTACTTTGATAATATCATAAAGCATTAAGAAAAATCAAGGGACAAGAACAACAATTTTCATTAATTCATAGACAACATAGTAGTAACATCATAAAAATCAACATTGAACTAAAAAGTACTTTGAAAAAGATCACACTAGAGAGTAGAGTATTAAATGAAGATGAAATCAAATAGATATGATGACATATTTTAAGCAAATCTATTATAGTTATAAAGTAAGAGAGTAATTAGACGTCCTAAATATGGCACCTACTATCTAACCAATGAAATGTGAAAATGTGGTTTAAATGTTTCATATTTCAAGAAATGCATTTCAAAATTTTTGAATCTCAAGGGTGGCTAAAGAAGTTGAGATTACGCTATACGTATATGTATACAAAGCATGACATCATAAATAATTTTTATTGTCTAATTAAATCACCCAATGTTAGTATACCTACTTATATTATAAGCAAGAAGCCCCTTATTACTGTATAACCCCTAAAAAATGGCATGTGTACACTAATAGTTTGATACTATTCTCCCCACTCAAACTTGTACCTTCTCTTAATCCCACAAGCAACTTATGTTGACTAAAATGCTTTCAGCTTCTTCTTTATCTTCTCTTCCATATATAAATACTCACAATTTACTTCATGTAGTAATATTGTATTTTTGTTTCTTTTTCATTTTTGCAGATTCATGCGCCCCAAACATTCAATTGGACTTCAAATGTGTACGTAACTTCTTTTAACCATCACATATAACTCTTTAATATCACACATTCATACTTGAGTTCCTATATTGATGACTCTGGTTTCCCTGTTGTTGATGTAGATGTTGTTAGCTTTGTACCCGAGTTTCCAACTTTTCATCACCAATCTTCATGTGGTAAGAGCCAGTTGTATGAAGGATAGTTTTCTTCTCTCATTTTTTTTGGGGGTTTCAGTGTTTTCATAATGCATGAGCAACTTTGTGGGTAGAGCTCGGAGAGAAAGATGGTGGTAGTGTAAAGCTCCAAACGATTATGGTAGATGTTTTGTTAAATATTTTGGATTTCTTACATCACGTTGCTATTTGTTACTGTACTTTACAAATACTTGTGATGATGATCACAGGGGCTTGGGACACACAACTAAATGGATTAAGCAATATATAGAGAGAAGAACGAGTATGTCTTGAATGACCTTGTTCTTATTTATTTATTTATTTATTTTATTATTTTTTTCGCCTATAACTTGTTTTCCCAGCCCATGGAGATGTAAGATCGATAACATTGGTGGTAAACAATCGCGAGCAACAAACGCCTGCATGAACAATCGATACTACCATGGAGTTTGGTGTTTATTCATCAACGCGTGGTTGGTGAAACAAAGAACAAAAAAGATGCTATTCGAAAATGGCGTGTGTAACTTTTTATAATGAACTCTTAGTTTATTTATTGTTCATTAACTATTAAGAAAACGTATAGTAGTATATGCTATTAATATTGCATCCTTTTAATAATCATGTATCATGAACGAAAATGTACATTAGTAAGTTATGTTGTTAGTCAATAATGATGTATGATGATTATGAAATATAGTTTATTACATGTTAACTACAACACGTGATTCAGTTATCATCATGATTTACATCAAATGCTTCTTAACTTTGGTACATTGATATAAATTATGTTAAAGATGAAAGTTAGTTAATTATACAGCTGGTTTCAAGTTCAAGTTCAAGTTCGGATCCATGTTCTCATTCAGTGTTCAATGGCAACTTATATGTTCGAGTCAACATGTTAATCTCAGCTCAAGTTTTCTTGTCAGTTATAGCTACTTATGTATAACATTTCATTAATACGTTATATGTAAACCTATATATTTAATATAAATCTATATTCTCTTATACATATGTTTCTTTATAAAAAAAAGACTGAAAGAAACAAAACACTACAATACATCAAATGCAATCGGAGTTTTTCACTTTTTCAAATGTGGTTACTGCTAGGGAATTAGGTTGATAGTGATGAGACATGTCTATTGTATGGAGTATAGAGCAAGCTAGCCAAGTTAAAGGTGGTATGGCTCATCTGCAAATAGTCACATAGGTCAATACTATTTCTAATATTATTACAAAACTTGTTGTAAGGATTGATAATGTTACTATATGTCGGTTTCTTATGTTGCATTGTGAAATAGAGGTGTGTTATGAATCATGATTGAATTGCATTTTAAAGTAACTATTTTACTAACCTTAAACTTGTTATATAACGATGTTTCTATAGTATAAGTTTTATTATCTATCTCATCTCCACGCATATACAAATTTATCTGGGCTTTATTATTCAAATATCACATATATGTACTATTTTTTATAGAAAAAAATTCAATTCATGGGTCGTGCTTAGCACGGCAAAAATCCCATCTAGTATTTTTATTGCCCAATCAAATCACACAATTTGAGTATTGATGAGGTCAGCTAAAACACTCTTTTAATAGATAGTATTGATTTAAGTAGTGTGAAAAAGTATTGTTATACATAATAAATACAAGTTGTCAGTAATATTCCTAAAACTATATGTTATGTGATATTATTAGTAATAAACCTAAAGTAAACTAACTTAATATTATTTGTAACTTTCCTAATCCTTATCGAAACACCAAAATTGGTCCCCCCTCCCTAATCCCTTTACATGTTTAATTAATGATGAGATTAAGAACACAATTAAAACAAATAATATCCTCTCAAAATAAAAGATTGTGTCCCATTTTGCTTAGTCATAAAGCACACGCTTTCCCCTAATCTCCCCAAAATATTTTTGTCATTCTCCCTAATCCCTACCTAACCGAACTCTAAACAATCAGCCTCCAAACCATCTTGTTGTGCTCTCAAGATCAAGGAAGAAGAAGCATTGAAGATAGGTGTGTTGTTAAGTGATTCGTGGTCTTGTGTTCTCTCTTTTTCCTTCTTTGAATCGGCTAACTAGGTAACCACAATTCTCCTTTGTTTTCTTTCTCTATACGATACACATATACATATAGGAACACCTAAAATCTGATTTGAATCATGTTAATATGCTTGCTTGACATCTTTTTATTATGGTCCTAAATCATACGCCACATAGAATGATCAGAATATTTTTAAAAACATGTGTTTCGACCTATGTTTCTTTGTAATTTAGATCAACCCTCTCCAAACCCTAAGTAAATTCTGTGGAAAACTAGAAGGGGGGTTGAATAGTTTTACTGATTTTAATTTAAGTTTCAAAGAATGAGATTCAATCTTATGTGAATTCTTATGGATGGATAAATAGTACGAAGGAATAAATAAAGTAAGTAAAGAATGCAAGTAAAGTAAAGGATAGAAAGTAGCGACACAAGTGATTTATAGTGGTTCGACTACAAGGACACCTTCCTTGCCCTACTGCACTCCCCGAGTACCCTACTCGAGAGTTCAAGCACTATGTCAACAAGCTTCTTCAACTTGGCGGAGAAGCCTTACAACATCGCTTACACTTTTTCCGGTACAAAGCTAAATATCGAGTTCTTCCACGAGGTAGAACTAAGCCTTTACACAACTATTACACAATAACTATGTGAAATACGAATTACAAGATATGCTACAGAAATCTTGTGGATGGACAAATCAATCAAGGACCCTTTGCTTGGATGACTTGTAGAGTAGCGTGATCTCGCCTTCGTGAAGGACCTAAAAGAGAATCACAACAAAAGATAGAAGAACTACTAGAATGATCAAATGATCAGAGGTTAGGAGAGTAAGATAATATATGAGAGAGTTTTAAGAACAAGGGTGAGAAACAATGAAGAAATGGCTCACTATTTATAGGAAAAAAAGTGTTGGGTTTTAGGTTCCTTGTATGATGAATTACTTTAAGTAATGGAACCACGGACAAGCTTGAAGATAACCACGGACTGAAGAAGTGTAACCACTGATGAAGATAACCGCGGCTAGTAGTATTCTGTAACTGCTGATAGTACATTGTAAACACTGCTAGTTTTCTATAGTCGGTTAGTTTATTATATCAGATAAATATGGAAAAGATATTTATCTTGTAGGTTACGTATTGTATATTGTATAGGATTCCTTAACCTATAAAAGGAGGTCCTAGGCTAGGTTAGATAGACGTATGTTTTATATCTAAGGTCGATACACTTCAAGGTTGCAAAACCCTAATACTGTAAGAGTATTCGTATTAATAAATAATATTGAGGTGTTGAATGTTAATTGTTCTTCTTCTTAAGATTAAGTATTAAATTCTGCGTGATACTTAATAAGTTCTTTGTTCAAGTCAGTTTCTATATTAGATCGTTTGCTCAACTGGGATCAACAAGTGGTATCAGAGCTTGTGATCTAGAAACTGTTAACAAGAAGAAGTCTGTTAATTTGTACTCAAGGAAGTTAAGATGTCTGAAGAAACTCATATGGTGACTGCTTCTAAGGTTCCCATGCTCAAACATGGTGAATATCAAATCTGGAGGATGCGAATGAGGCAATACATTCGCATGATTGATTATGCTCTATGGGATGTTGTTGAAAATGGAGACTCTCTTCCTTTGAAGGGTGAGGATGGTAAGGAGATTGCTATTATAAGTGAACCTGATAAAGCTAAGAGGAAGATGGAGATTAAGGCTCACAGTATTCTCTCCATGGGAATACCTAATGAGTATGCATTAGACTTTGATCAGTATGATTCGGCTAAAGACCTATTGGATGCTCTTGAATTAAGGTTTGCTGGTAATGAAGCCACCAAGAAGTCAAGAATGAACATGCTTAAGCATCAGTTTGAAACCTTCACTGCTCAAAGTGGAGAAAAGATTGATGGTACATATAATAGGCTTCAAAAACTCATCAGTCAACTGAAGGCAGTGGGTTACAAGTTCCTTCAAGAAGACATAAATTTGAAGTTCATAAGAAGCTTATCATCTGATTGGGCTATTCATACCATTGTGTGGAGAAACATGACGGACTTTCCTACAATGACTCTAGACAATCTCTTCAACAACTTGAAGGTTTATGAGTCTGAGAATACCTTTACTAATTCGTCTTCTTCTAATCAAAACATTTCTTTTGTATCCACAAATCACAAAAGCTCACAAGATGTATCCACTACTGCCTATGGTATAACCACGGCTATTGCAAACAATACCACTGTTAGTGATAATGTCAGTGATGGTGCAATTTGTGCTTTTCTATCAGATTTAACTACTAGTGTTGATGTTTTGAATCAAGATCTAGATCAAATTGATCCTGATGATCTTGATGAAATTAACCTTCAATGGCAAATGGCAATGCTGACTCTCCAAGCTAGGAAGTTTCTGAGGAGGACTGGAAGACATGTTAGGTATGATGGTCAAAGGAGAGCTGGATTCGACAAAAGAAAGATGGAGTGCTTTAACTGCAAGAAGAAAGGTCATTTTGCTAGGGAATGTCGAGCTCCTAAAAGACTTGAGGGTATTAAGAAGACAATAGAAGAACCTACTATTTCTTCAGCTTTGGTTGCTCAGGATGGACTTGGTGATTATGATTGGAGTGATCAGATTGAAGAAGGTCCAAATGCAGCTTTTCTTGCTAGTGAAGCTTCAAAAGAGCATAACTTTGCTCTAATGGCCTATGCTTCATCTTCTGGTTCAGATTCTGAGGTATCTAATGATTCTAAAGCATCTACTTGTTCTTTTAAATCATGTTCTGAAAACTTAGAGTCTCAAAAGGCTATCACTGAGAGTATGAGAAAAGAAGTAGAGAGATTGACTCTAGATAACTTAGGATATAGAGTTGGCTTAGAGGGTATGGAAGAGAGGCTAAAATTCTGTATTAAATGTGAATTTGAGTATGTAGAAAAGATCAATATACTAGGTGGCGAAATTGATCTTAAAAACAGAGAGATTAAAATGCTTAAAGATAAACTAGCAGAAGCAGAAAGTGTAAAAGTTCAGGCCCTAGAGGAAAAAGAAAAACATATTGTTAGGGTTGCTAAATTACAATATGCTTCTGATCTTGTACAGAAACCAATTGGCCAAAAACTGCTTAGAGATGGTACTGGTATAGGATACAATGATATGCCACCACCCCCTTTAATGAAACATGCACCACCAGTTAAAGAACTATCATTTAGTAGTGAATTCAGTTTTAATAAACCTGTTGAAGAAGTAAATAAGACTGAATTACCTAAGATAAGTTTTGATAAGTTATCTGGTGCTCCCATAATTGAAGATTGGGAATCAGATTCTGAGGATGTTAGTACTGAATCAACTAAGTCTGAAAAGATAGAGCCTGTTAAGAAAGTTGATTCTAAGCAAGTCAACCCTGTACCTAGATTTGGAGCTAAAGTTACCAAGAAAGTTGTAGAGTACAGAGAAATTCCTAGGGAACAGATGAAACAATTTAAACCTAGGGGAAATCAAAGAAGCTTAAATGGTCTAATTTCTAACAGACTAGGTGATGAGTTTCAATGTGTTAATAAGGCTTGTTTTGTGTGTGGTAGTTTTGAACATTTACAGAGGAATTGTAATAAAAACAGACCACAAGTTTGGAATCATTGGAAGAGGGTAAATCATAAAAACTTTTCAAATAAAACACACCCTCATCCTAACAGTAACATGATTCCAAGAGCAGTGCTGATGAGGAATGGGAATACAAAATCTATTGTCACTGCTTCACGTAAATGGGTTCCAACCACTGATAAGCAAAATGTAAACGCGGCTAAGCAGTGTCAAACCACTGATAAGCCAAAAATCACCACTGATTCAAAAGAAGTTTTAAAAATTCCAAAGGTGATAACTGATACAGTGGTTGGAAATCATTTTTATGCTGTTAAGGCCTCAGTAAGTTGGCAATGGAAGCCTAAGACAAAGGTTTTACCATATGTCAACTGTGCATCAATGGACCTAACAAAATTTGAATATTTTGATGCACATGGCAGACCCAAGTCAGTACTGACTTGGGTCCACAAGAGGAACTAATCTTTGAAATCTTATGTGCAGGGCAATCTTCAAACTGAGCTAAAAGATAAAGGAGTATTTGATAGTGGTTGCTCTGGGCACATGACTTGGGATGGAAGCAATTTGGAAGATTTTGAACCTTATGATGGAGGATATGTGGCATTTGGCAATGATCCAAAGGGAGGAAAGATACTTGGCAGAGGCACAATCAGAACAGGGAAGCTAGACTTTGAAAAGGTCTATTTGGTACAGGGACTAAAGTACAATTTATTCAGTGTTTCTCAAATGTGTGATAAGAAAAACTAGGTACTTTTTGGGGAAACTGAGTGTGTGGTGTTATCTCCTGAGTTTAAGATGCCTGATGAGAAGTTTATACAACTTAGGGTACCTAGGAAGGAAAATATATACTGTTTTGATCTTAAAAATGTTCTTCCTAATAGGTCCTTATGTTTGTTTGCTAAAGCATCTGTTGATGAGTCAATATTATGGCATAGAAGGCTAGGTCATCTAAATTACAAAACAATCAATAAACTGGTAAAAGGAAACTTAGTGAGAGGGTTACCTTCAAAGGTTTTTGAGTGTAAGGAACTGTGTGTGGCCTGTCAAAAAGGAAAACAACATAGAGCCTCTTGTAAGACCAAAACTGTAAACACCATAACACAACCACTGTTTATGCTTCATATGGACTTATTTGGACCAACCTTTGTTAGAAGCTTGAACCATAAGCAGTATTGCCTAGTTATCACTGATGATTATAGTAGATTTTCTTGGGTATACTTTTTGGCTACTAAGAGTGAGACTAGTGAGATTCTTAAGAATTTCATTACTAAGATAGAAAATCTAGTAAGTCATAAGGTCAAAGTCATCAGATGTGATAATGGAACTGAGTTTAAGAATAATGTGATGAATCAGTTCTGTGTAGCTAAAGGTATTGAAAGACAGTTTAGTGTTGCTAGAACACCACAACAGAATGGTGTAGCTGAGAGGAAAAATAGAACACTAATTGAGGCTGCAAGGACTATGTTGTCAGAATCTAAGTTACCAACTACCTTTTGGGCTGAAGCTGTAGGAATTGCATGTTATGTGCAAAACAAAAGTAAGGTAGTGAAGCCTCATAACAAGACCCCCTATGAGCTATTACATGGTAGGAAGCCAATGATTGCATTCCTAAAACCTTTTGGGTGTCCTGTTACCATTTTGAATACCATAGACTACCTAGGCAAGTTTCAAGAGAAAGCAGATGATGGATACTTTTTAGGCTATTCCACTAATAGTAAAGCCTTTAGAGTATACAATAGGAGGACTAGAATTGTTGAAGAGAACCTACATGTTCAATTCAGTGAAAAGACTCCTAGTGTTGAGACCAAAGGACCAGACTGGTTGTTTAACATTGATATGCTAACCAAATCTATGAATTATGAGCCTATCATTGCAGGAACTTCCACTAATGCTGGTGCAGGTATACAAAAGGATTCTGAAGTAGATAAATCTTCAAAGGAAGCTGATTCTCCAACAGAGTTCTATTTGGTTGAAAAGTGGAAAACTGGTACTGTTCCTTCCATCATTCACAAGCAAGGTCCCTCTGATGATGATATACATAATACTGGAGGCAAAGTTGATCATCATCAAGATAAAGATAAGTTGGTGCAAGATAACTCAGTGTCGGTAGAAGAAATTGAAAAGAAGAAAAAGCAGTCTGCAAGCACTGCTAAGCCTACTGAAGTGCTGATAGGCCATCTGTAAATGCTGACAAGCCATCTTCTACCACTGATAGTTCAAGTGCAATTCCGGCTTCAAGCACTGATGATAGTACTTTCTTTGGACCTTATCCAAAGCCACTATTTGGCAATGAGGAGTATCCACATGATCCTGATATGCCTGAATTAATAGAAATGGATACTCCTACTGATGATGAAGACTTGAATGAATTCTTCAATGCTAATTTGACTAATTTGGACACTGTTATAAATGAAAGTCCAATTACCTCTACCAGAATTCACAAAATTCATCCCAAGGAACAGATTCTTGGAAATTTGAATACTCCAGTTCAAACAAGAAGCAGGGTAAAGAATTCAGAACCCTTTCCTGAACATGGGTTCTTTGCAAGATCTCTTCACAAAAGAAACAGTCATAAAGATCTGCAAAATTGCTTGTTTGCTTGTTTTCTGTCTCAAAAGGAGCCCAAGAGAATAGAAGAAGCTTTAACAGAAGAAGGATGGGTAGAATCAATGCAAGAGGAACTTCTTCAGTTCAAACTTCAAGAGGTTTGGACATTGGTTGATCTTCCAAATGGGAAGAGGGCTATTGGAACTAAATGGGTATTCAGAAACAAAAGGGATGAAAGAGGAATTGTAGTGAGGAACAAGTCAAGATTGGTTGCTCAAGGATACACACAAACTGAAGGTTTGGACTATGATGAAGTATTTGCACCAGTTGCAAGGATAGAGGCTATAAGATTGTTTTTGGCTTATGCTTCATTCAAGAATTTTGTTGTGTATCAAATGGATGTTAAAAGTGCATTTTTATATGGCACTATTGATGAGGAGGTTTATGTTTGTCAACCTCCTGGTTTTGAGGATCCTGATCATCCTGACAAGGTTTACAGGGTGAGGAAGGCTATGTATGGACTGCATCAGGCTCCTAGGGCATGGTACGAATGCCTATCTACTTATTTGATGGACAATGGGTTTAAAAGAGGACTGATTGATAAAACTTTGTTCATTAGAAAGCACAAAGATGATATTTTACTGGTTCAGGTTTATGTAGATGACATCATCTTTGGGTCTACTAACAAGGAGCTATGCAGAGATTTTGAGAAACTTATGCATGATAAGTTTCAGATGAGTTCTATGGGAGAACTCACTTTCTTTTTGGGGCTACAGGTTCAACAAAGGACTGATGGTATATTCATTAGTCAAGACAAGTATGTAGCAGATGTGTTGAAGAAATTTGGGTTTCAAGATGTAAAAAGTGCAAGTACACCTATGGAGACTCAGAAACCTATGCTACCAGATGATGGGAGTCCCAAAGTTGATCTGAAGTTGTACAGATCCATGATTGGATCTTTGATGTATCTGACTGCATCTAGACCAGACATTATGTTCTCAGTATGTGTGTGTGCAAGATTTTAAGTAACACCCAATACCTCACACATGAATGCTGTTAAGAGGATCTTTAGGTATTTGAAAGGTCATCCTAAATTGGGCCTTTGGTACTCTAAGGATTCTCCTTTTGATTTGGTGGCCTACACTAACAGTGATTATGCTGGAGCTAGTCTGGATAGGAAGTCTACCACTGGAGGATGTCAGTTCTTGGGAAGCAGATTAATTTCTTGGCAGTGTAAAAAGCAAACTATTGTGGCAAATTCTACAACTGAGGCTGAATATGTGGCTGCTGCTAGTTGCTGTGGTCAAGTTCTATGGATTCAGAATCAATTGCTGGATTTTGGGTACAATTTTATGCATACTAAGATTTACATTGATAATAACAGTACAATTTGCATTATCAAAAATCCTGTTTTACATTCTAGAACTAAACATATTGAGATAAGACATCATTTTATTAGAGATTGTAATGAGAAAAGGTTGATTCAAATGGTAAAAATCCATACTGATTTCAATGTTTCTGATCTTCTCACAAAAGCTTTTGATGTGGGGAGGTTTCAGTATCTTGTTGTTAGTATTGGAATGCTTATTCTCTAAATTTCTCAAATTGTTTTGTACAAGCTTGTAAAAGTATTGGACTGTTATTATGTAATCTTAAGTATTGCTATCTCTTTTATATCCACTGATAGTGTTGCCTCAAACCACTGATAGTGTTGGTTCTAACTACTGATAGAGTTGGTCTATCCACTGCTCGTTGTTCTGTGTTTTCTCTAACCATTGTGCAGGAAAATGCTAAATCATTATAGAGATGCAAGAAGTACTGAAATTTCATTGTTCATTCAACAAAACAGTTTACAGCTTACAGCTTACAATGAAACTTCAAGTGCTAATTAATGACTACATCTATACATGGTTTCTACTACTACTATCCTTGCTGATATCGTTTGAATGCTGGATATGCATTTATCATATGCAAACAAAGCAGCTAAGGATCAAAATGGAAAGGATGGATTGATGCAAACGAAGAAGCTGAAACTGATTGTGGAAGATAGATGGCTAATATGATAATCTTCTTGTGCTCCATCTTCTCTTACCACCATTCAGCAACTTACTCCATCTTCCCTTTTCCCTTCCTGGTTACGATATGTGTTGAAGCACCATGACTTGGTGCCCTAAGACCAAGAACCACCTCTCTGTCACTAGGGAGTGGTGGGTTTCTTGCTCGAGGTCTTGGTTGGGGGTTAGAAGATGAAGGTTTGGAGTTTGAAGTTCTCTTCTTAGAAGAGTCATCAGAGTCTTCAGAAGCGTCACTTGGATTCACCACACTATCATCCTCAGATGATGGAAGAAATGGAGATTTTCTTGGTCTTGGTGCTAGTGGAAGCAAATAGGTTAGCCATGGGTTTCCATCTTCACTTGATGATGAAGAGGATGAGGAGGTGGTTAGATCAACCACTTCTGGTTTGTTCCAACTAGGGTTCCACATTTTGATTGCTGGGGATTTTGGAGCAATTAGGGTTTTTATCTCTTGATTGGTTTGGGCGTTCTATGATATTTGGGTGCTTTTTATAAGTGAGGATTAGGGTTACTGAAGTAACTAAGGGGCAGGTTAGATGTGGTTGGAAATTTAATGAGGTTCTTGGGGATTGGACTGAGATATATTCTAGAAGTTGACTATGTTGACTTTACTGTTCTAACCTCGGATAGGTTGTTTGTAACCACTTCTGGCTATTACTAACCACTGACAACTATACTCTTTGTCTTTGTGTTTGTTTTGTGTTGTCTTGCAGGAAAGAAGGATGACTGTGCATAAGGAGCTAGTGTGTTTGCTGCTTATGTTTGTGTTTAAAAAAAAAAAAAAAAAGATTTGTGTAATAGATGGTTTTTGTGTAATCCTTCTTATCTTGTGAGATACCATTTCCATTGGCATGGATTTGCTTGCTTTAATGTTGATCAGTTGGGAGGAATGATTATCTGTATCCACGGATAGTGTGTTACAACTGCGGACAAATGTTGTAACAGCACGGATAATATGTTGCTCTGTTTTGATACTTCAGGGGTTGTTTTGACACTTTGGCAAAAGTATAAATATCACTTCCCAAACTCACGGATGGATCACTTTCAATTGCAAATATTGGTATCACAAACCCTAATCACTTTGGTTGATTTCTTCACAAACCCACTTTCTTCATATCAATCACAATGGCTGAGTTGTACTCCACTTCACATAATCTTGTTGCTATTCTCACCAAAGATGCTCGCTCTGAAGGGTTTCATCAAATGATTGATTTCCTTGTTCATAGTCCCATTCACTTTGCTTTAACGATTGAACCTACCATTTTCAAAGCCTATATCCGACAGTTTTGGAAGAATGCTAACCTTGAGGAGGTTAATGGGTTGGAGGTTTTTAGTACTAGGGTGGATGAGAATGCTATTTCGGTTTCTGAGGAGCTTATTAGAGAAGTTTTGAGGCTTGATGATGCTGATGGTGTTGATAATCTTTCTGATGTTGAGATTGTGGCTGGTTTAGAGAGATTAGGATACACATACAGAGGTGAAAAGGTACAATTTTTTAAGAATCTGTTTTCTCCACAATGGAAGTTTTTGATTCACACTTTGTTGATGTGTATGAGCAATAAGACCACAGGCTTTAATGATTTTCCTTCCAAAATTGCTACTGCTATTATTTTTTTGTCAGATGGAAGGAAATTTAACTGGTCTAGGATGATTTATGAGGGGTTAGTGCAGAATATTAGGAAGAAGGGAAAATATTATTTGTATCCTCGATTTGTTCAATTGCTTGTGGAACATCAAATCTAGGATCCTATTGAACATGTTAGAGAGTATGAGGTACATCACATGATTCCTCGAGTGTTTGCATATATGAGGAATCCGCCACAGAATGTTGTTATTAGAGATGTTCCTTTGTTTCCTCACATGCTTAATTTTCCTTCTGATTCTGAGGTTAATGAGGCTAGAAGAACACAGGGCACTCAGCTTCCTCAGGCTAGTGCTAGTGGTATGGTTAATGAGGCTGTCATACGGTGTGGAGGTGACATGATTGGAAGGGCTTCCACTACTGATCCATGCTTAGATGCTGGTCAGGCTAGTGGAAACATCAATAAGACCCAACCTTTGGCAACTCCTAATGTGGAAAGTTCTTTAGAGCTTACCACAGGTGGAGGTATCCCTAGCCAACTGGCTACTACAGGGTACATAGATGATCAGGCTCGGTCTGGTGCTATGTCTTTTATATCCAAGGATTCACCGCTCGGAGCAGTTAACACAGCTCGAAGTGATGAGGATAGATTGGAACTTGATAATGAATTGACGGTTGATGACTATGTACATGAGGACTTTTTCGATGATCCACCTCTCGGACCAGATAACACAGGTCGAAGTGGGGAGGATATTCTTGAACGTATAAATAAATTGACGGTTCAGTGTTCTAAAATGGAGGATAAGATTTCTAGTCTACAGGAGGTCACTGTGCTTCAGGGTAAAACTATTCGGAGATTAAAGCATCGGGTCTTGGTTTTGGAAAGAGTGAAAAGACCTGGACTTGCTGTTTTGAAAGCTTTGAGGCGTATGAAAAAGAAGGTGAACTCTTCTCCTACTCTGAATGTGGATGATGTATCCAAACAGGGGAGGAGTGATGGCATGACTTCAGGGGAGGCTGGGAATGTATCTGTTGGTGTTACTATGGAAGAAGATGTTGACAGTGGAGATCAAGAATTTGTAGTTTCTGATAAAGCTGGGAATGCTGTTGTTCTTGAAGAATTGAAGAGTGTTGACATAGTACAGAACACAACCACTGATAGTATATCTGAAACCCTGGTTAGTACTTTTGTAACCACTGATGTTTCAGATTTGGCTATTGTTTCTACTACTGTCATACCCACTGCTATCACAACTACTTCTACTATTGTTACAACTCTTTCTGAATTACCATCTAAGCCTAAAGAAGTAGAGAAAGAGGCTGCAAGCACATTGATTAATTTGAGCAAAACATCATCAATACCTACATCAATAATTGCACCTGCTTTATCTATTCAGTCTACTGCTACTAAATCAAAAGGTAAACCAAAAGGTAAAAGTTTGGTTATTGGTGAACCTTTAAAGAAGAAAATGGTCAAATCTAATGTTGGAAAAGGCAAAGAAGTAGTACTGAAGTTCAAAAATAAAATAGAACAAGAGGCTTATGATAGAGAGTTTGCTAGAAGTTTAGAAGAGGAGGATAGAGCAGCTTTGGAAAAGAGAAAGAATGATGAAGAAGAAGCTAGTCAGAAGATATTAGCTACATGGTATGAATCTCAAGACTATCTTAAAGCTTCAGAATTGATCAATGATGAATATACAGTACAAGAATGGGCTTTGTTCGATGATGAAGAAAAGGCTAGACTTCTGGGAATGTTGGCAAAGAAGGTTAGTAGAGGAAAGAAGAAAATTGTAAGAAAGAAACCTCCTTCTATTGCTCAGTTGAGGAATGTTTTGATGAGGATTATCAAAAATTCTGGTATATATGTTTCTGAAAATCTTACTACCTGTTCATTTAAAAGAATTTTGGAAATCTATGAGAGATGTATGAGACTTAATAATGATGATTTCTGTCCGATGGATTCTCAAAAGGAGAAAGAGTGGATTAAAGAGCAAGATGCATGGATGCAAAGTAAACGAAAAAGAAAATCTGAGGTTCAAGAGACATCTGATTCTAAGAAGTTGAAAGTTGTTGCAGAAGTGAATCAAATCATTTCTTATGAGTTTAATCTTTTAGATGGAAGTGAAGGAGTGTGGAAAATTCAAAGATTAAATAATGACATTTCTGAGTATAACAAATTTCCACAAATGCTTCAATACTTTGATAGAGATGATTTGATGAATCTTTGGGTACTTTACAAGAATAATTTTGGTGAAGTACATCCAGATGATTATCATGAGAGGCTGATGTATCATAATTTGAAGATTCTATTTGAGCCTACTCATGATGAACCTGAATGGCAAGGACTCTACAATGGTCAAGTTACTCGTTGGTTTTTATATCAAACCTGTGGAGTTCATGTTTTAATTGTTTCTGGACAGATTATTCATATGCTTGTAGAAGGTGAATATCCTAAATTGAATAATCATCCAGGAATCATTGCTCAGATGTTGAAGCCGGGTTGTTTCAAGATGTTATTGTCCTATGATAGTCAAGCTTATGACTTGTTGAAGAAGTATGAGAAGATACTTAAAAGTAAGTGTTTGGTTACATCCTCCACATCAGATGTTTTGAGCTTAAAAGAAATTTGATAATTCTGTTAGAATTTATCAAGTTTAGGGGAGGATTGTTGGGTTTTAGGTTCCTTGTATGATGAATTACTTTAAGTAATGGAACCACGGACAAGCTTGAAGATAACCACGGACTGAAGAAGTGTAACCACTGATGAAGATAACCGCGGCTAGTAGTATTCTGTAACTGCTGATAGTACATTGTAAACACTGCTAGTTTTCTATAGTCGGTTAGTTTATTATATCAGATAAATATGGAAAAGATATTTATCTTGTAGGTTACGTATTGTATATTGTATAGGACTCCTTAACCTATAAAAGGAGGTCCTAGGCTAGGTTAGATAGACGTATGTTTTATATCTAAGGTCGATACACTTCAAGGTTGCAAAACCCTAATACTGTAAGAGTATTCGTATTAATAAATAATATTGAGGTGTTGAATGTTAATTGTTCTTCTTCTTAAGATTAAGTATTAAATTCCGCGTGATACTTAATAAGTTCTTTGTTCAAGTCAGTTTCTATATTAGATCGTTTGCTCAACTGGGATCAACAAAAAGCCTCTTGTCCCACGGTTTCAGCGGATCCCTCACCCAAGGGATCCGCCCAGTGCATTTCCAGGGATCCGGCTGTCTTGCTCAGTTTAGTTCGGATTTTGGGTTGCAAACCGGGTTATGGGTTATGGGTTATGAGCCATGAGTCATGGAATTTGGGTCATGGGTACCCAACAAGATACAATATATTTAGAAAATGGGTCATGGGTCATGGACATTGAGTCATGGGTCATGGATAATACCCAACATGATTTCATGCATGATGTCATGCAATGGGTCATGGGTTATGGATTAGCTCCATGGGTATGGGTCATTGGATATTATCCAACCTATTACATATTATATTACAACATATTATTATTACAACATTTATGTAAATGACCAAATGTATTTACTTTGCTAAACAACATGTATTCTTATAATTTTACTTATGATAACTTTATATTTGTTATCAACAAAACATAACGATATCGCTAAATATAAACAAACGTTTTTATGGTTTATTTGTATTAACAATCTGCCCCTTTTTGTTGATGACAAAACATAAAGTTATGGTGATTAAAACTTAAGATTAGATGTACGTTTTGAGAGTATATGTGAGTTTTACTCTCTTCTCCCCCTTTTTGTCGAAACAAAAAGTGAGTCGAGTAAAGAAATAAATGGTGGAAAAAAATTATCCACAAAGCACTAACTCCCCCTTGACGGTAGCTCCCTCTAGAATAGGGCGTCAAGTGGGAAAGAACAAAATAACACCTTCAAAAAAAATATTAGTGATAACATATAATATAATCTTGTAGATAACGAGAAACAGGAGAGAAGGCCAAGGTACGTAAAAAAATCCTTGTAATAAAACATCAAAATGTAGTGGTATATATGCCACATACAATTGTAAAAATAAGAACAAGGGTTTGTTCTCTAGAAAGACTCAAAAGAAGAAAAAAATATAGAAAAACATTATCATTCCTTCCATGCTTGCATAGGGTCTAATGGTGGAAGTTTTGGTGAGTGATAATGTTGATGCGATCAAAAATATGGTTGAGAATGAACCGCATTCGTCCCTTATTTCTAGTGCGATATCCCTAGTGGATTAGCAATGTTCGCAAAAAAGATGATGAGGAAGATGTGAGTGGATGGCATCCGGCCAAGTTTGATTATTGAAGTGCGGATTAGGTGGTGGAAATGTTGGTTAATATGGATCGAAGTCCATGATATTGGTGATTGGTAATGGTAAGGAACCTAGATGTTCTTGTAAGGTGATGGGTTGTAGAGGTGGTGAGTTTTCAAGCTCATTGAAGAAGGTATTTAGAGATGTGAGAGGTGTTAAAAAGACTAGCTCTTTTGGGTTTATATTTGAGGCTAGTTGTGTAGATTTTAATGGTTGAGATGGAGCGGGTGGTGGACTAGACAAGGGTAGCGGAGTGGTTTTTGGAGTCCTAAGAAGTTCTGCTAGAGTGATTTGAAAGTCAAGTTGAGACTCGGTTGGAGAATGTGGTGGTGAGTTTTGAGGAGATGATGAAGGTGCTATGTTATAGTCATTTGGTGGTGAAATAGTAGTTGGTGATGAGCTATTTGACAAAGGTTTAGTTAAGTAACAAGGTCGGATACTAATCCGAGCAGTTTTCCTAGTTTTGGGTGGTGGTGGTATTACAGAAGGTGGTAGGATAAAGTCTTGGATTTCTTGAAAAGAGTTGTTTTCACTAGAGAGTTCATCATTGTTTGAAGATCTTTTGGAAGACATGATGAGGTTTTTTGTGAGGTTGAAAGTGATGGATATCCAAGCATTTTAGAACCTTATTAATAGGATAAATAATGCATTGCAATTAATGCCAAAACCAAAAATATGGACTATAATCTAATGATTATATATGAATTTTAAAGCAAGTGATCATGAGAGCACAAGCATTAAGGAAAATATTCATTAGTGATAAAAGCAAAATGTTGAAAATTTGAAAATTTCAAGCCAAAATAAGAAAAGGATGTGATAAAATCAGCTATTGTGCTTCGGTTCCCATGAATCCGACCCATTAGGGATCCGTCGAGCGTAAATGCTGGGATCCGGGGAACTGGTGTTCTCAGGCAGCAAAAAAAATTGTTTTTGGAAACAATAGTGCCTAGTGTGTGTCTATATGGAAACCATATGGAGTTGCGGTTATCTCGACTTTTTAAAGAAAGAAAAATAAACATATAAGTGAAAAAATACATATGTATATATATCCGTGAGATAACCCAAAGACTCCTTAATTCATTTTTTCTTCGCTTGAATGTACTAAAAAATACATATTAGTTATGCATTCCCTTTAGCATTCAAAAGACATATGAGATGCAATGAAAAAAGTTTTTACTTTGTATTAACTATGAGAGAGAAAAAAATTGTTTGTCCTAGGCGTGAGAGTTATTTTAAGACAAAATGATACGGGGAGAAATATTTGAGAAAATATTTTGAAGAGTTTCTTGAAGAGAAAATATCTTTAGTATTTAAAATAAATCCCCATATTGTTTGTGAATCGTGTGAAATAGAGCTCCTAGACTCAGAAGAGGAGGTAAAGCAAAAGTTTATGTACCTTTTAGATAAAAAGTATTTCAAGACAATTGTTCCATAAGACCAAGACCTAGACAAAGTAAGTGTAATTGCTCGCGCTTAAACGGTTTGGTGAGGACGTCAGCTATGTTGTCTTCGGATGACACTTTCTCGATAGAAATGTTCCCTTTTTTAACATTATCTCTTAAGAAGTGATGACGAATTTCTATATGTTTGGTACGAGAATATAACACCGGATTTTTGCTAAGATCTATAACGCCTTTGTTATCGCATAGAATAGCAATGTCACTAAGATGGATGTTGTAGTCAACTAACGCTTGTTTCATCCATAGTGCCTATTGGCATGCTTTTCCGACGGAGACATATTCGGCTTTGGTTGTTGAGATAGCTAATGTCGTTTGCTTCTTTGAGAACCAAGATGTTAAGCGTACTTTTTCAGTCAACATAATCACCTGCATGGTCGGAATCTGCATATACAATAGTTTCTACCCCCGTCCCCTTAGGATACCATAATCCCAATTGAGTTGTCCCGTTAATATATCTAAATATTCTTTTGACGGCTTCTATGTGTGAAGTTTTAGGGTCTTCTTGAAACCTAGCACAAAGACATACACTAAACATGATATCCAGCCGACTAGCCGTGAGGTATAGAAGACTACCAATCATGCCACGGTATTTGGTGTTATCAACGGATTTATCGTCTTCATCTTTGGTGAGTTTGGTATCGGAGGACATTGGTGTTATTATTGGTTTTGACTCTTCTAATCCGAATTTCTTTAACATTTCGTTTATGTATTTGGATTGATTTAAGAATATACCATCTTCTAATTAATTGATTTGTAGACCAAGAAAGAAACTTAATTCTCCCATCTTATTCATTTCAAACTCATCATGCATGATTCTTGAGATCTCATCACACATGTCTTGACAAGTTGATCCGAATATAATATCGTCCACGTATATTTGAACAATAATTATTTGTGACTCTTTTTTCTTTGTAAAAAGTGTGGTGTCAACTAACCCCATGGTATAGTTGTTTTTAATTAAAAACGCTTTTAGTCTATCATACCAAGCTTTTGGGGCTTGTTGAAGACCATGGAGAGCTTTCTTTAGTTTGTATACGTGATTAGGTTTTTCAAAATTGACAAAACCCGGAGGTGGAGATACATAAACTTCTTCATTTCTAAAACCATTTAGAAAAGCACTTTTAACATCCATTTGAAAGAGTTTAAGATCATGAGCACAAGCATAGGCAATAAGGATTCTTATAAACTATAATCTAGCTACGGGAGCATAGGGCTCATCAAAGTCTATGCCTTCTTGTTGGTTATATCCTTGAGCAACAAGTCTAGCTTTATTTTTAGACACGACACAATTTACATCTAACTTGTTTTTATATACCCAATTTGTACCAATTATTGTTTGGTTTTTAGGTGGAGGGACAAGTGTTCAAACATTTTTAGAAACAAATTGATTTAATTCCTCTTGCATAGCCATGACCCAAATTTCATCTTTTATAGCTTCTTGAGTGCTTTTAGCTTCTATAGTTGACACGAAACAAAAGAGACTACTTTGGTTTTGGACTTGAGACCTTAGAGTTCTTTCATTTAATTTTTCTATGGCCTTTTCTACGGGATGATCTTTAGACTCTTTAACATTGATGAACTCATTGTTTAATGGTTCATCTTCTTTGTTTACATTTTTTTTTTATTTCTAAGACTTCACTTTCGATTAACTCGTCATCGACAAGAGGTAAGGAAGTTTTAGGTGGACTCTCGTCAAATATGACATTTAAAGTTTCTTCAACTTTCATGGTTTCTTAATTTAGTATTACGTATTCTTTACTATTAGGATAATATCCTAAAAAATACCTTCAGTTGATTTTGGATCGAATTTAGTTAAATAGTCTTTTGTGTTAAGTATAAAACATTTACTACCAAAGACTCGAAAGTGTTCTAACAAAGGTTTTTTGCCTCGTAACAACTCGTATGGAGTTTTTCCTAAGAATAGTCTAATTAAGACTCGATTTAGTATATAAGTTGATGTGTCGACGGCATTGCACCAAAAATTTTGAGGAATAGATTGCTCATTAATCATGGTGCGACTCATTTCTTGTAGGGTTCTATTTTTTCTTTCAACTACCCCATTTGATTGTGGAGTACGAGGATCCAAAAAATTATGGGTAATACCATTAGCATCACAAAAGGCTCCAAATTGCTATTCATTATCAAATTCCCGATCATGATCCATTCGGATTGACACATTAGGACTTTCAAGTTTTCTTTGGATTTTTCTACTTAAGATTTCAAGGTGATCAAAGATTTCAGTTTTATTCTTTAAAAATTTAGTCCATGTGTACCTAGAATAATAGTCCACTATTTCCAAGATATAGAAGTTACCTCCGTAACTTTGGATAGCGGACGGACCAAATAAATCCATATGTAGTAATTCTAGACACTTTGTTGTAGAAACCATATTTTTAGATTTATGGCTAGCATGGACTTGTTTTTCGATATTACAAGCATCACAGAAATAATGTTCGTATTTTAGTTTAGGTAGGTTTCTTACAAGTTCTTTGGATGATAGTGATTGAAGAAGTCGCATATTGGCATGACCCAATCTTCGATGCCATAAGGTCGAAGTATCATCCATAGAGGTAAGATAAAGTTTTTCTTTTGGTTCGTTTCCGATTTTAATAACGTAGACTCCATGCTTTCTAGTACCACTTCCTATAGTAATACCATTTTTTAAGATTTTACTACCGGTTTCACTAAAGAGTACATTGCACTGTTTATCACATATTTGACCTATACTTAGTAGATTAAAGTTTAGGTTTTCTAAGCGACATACGTCATTAATGGTCAAAGATTTGTGAGAGATTGTACTTTTTCTGATGATTTTGCTTTTACTATTGCCGAACACCACATTTCCTTCATTGAAGGATTTGTATGTGGAGAACAATGCTTTATTACCGGTCATATGCCTTGTACACCCACTATCCTTGATCCATTCGTCCGGATCCAAGTAAACCTTTAGGCACACCTAAGAAAACAAATAACTCAAAAGTTTGGTCTCCATTTGTTCATGGGTCCATTGGTGTTATACATTTCATTCATATGAGGCATATACGAAAATGATGTAAAAGCATTCTAAGGTACATAGTTTTGAAATAGGAAACCATTTTGTATGTTAGGATTCCAGCCTATTTGATGGTGGTTACTTCTAGGATAAACATTGTTTGGCCTTCTTATAGTTGTGTTAGGTTTAGAGAACGATGGGGTTTTGTTTTTCATTAAACCTTGCCTTGTTTTAAGGAAGGTGGTTGTTTGACATTCCTAACAGTAACATGGGTTGGTTTCTTTTTGTTAATGACAACAAATTCGGTTCTAGAAGAGATGGTTTCTTTTACTATTTACTGCTGCAGGTGCCCGGATCCCTACTTTTACACTAGCCGGATCCCTTTTCAAGGGATCCGCCGGATCCGGCACTACAGTGGCTATTTTTTCATTTGCTTTAACGAATTGTGTTTCCTTAACTTCGCTAGTTGATGCAATATGTTCCTAAATACCTAGACCCTTTTGATTATTACCCGTTTTAACACTATCAATTATTTTATCAAGGTAATTAGTACTTAGTCTAGCAATTTTAGAATCAAGGTGATCAAATAAAGTTTGAAGTTCTACACAAAGCTTGCATTCACCACTTAGGGGATGTTTGGTACGGCGGAATGATAAAGAAAATCGCTTTTAAGAATGGAATTACAAACAAAAGGAATGAGCTCGTAGAAAATTTATTGTTTCGCTGTTTGGCAGAAACAAAGAATCAACATGAGAAATATGACTGAAAAGTTGATTCTCTTGTTTAATAATATTATAGAAATGGAATGAAAAGTGATTCAAGAATTGATCTTTAAAAACTATCGGTATAATATAAAGTATAAACACTTTCAGTCGGTTTATGATTTGTTCATCTGTTTATTTTGTACTATAA
This sequence comes from Chrysanthemum seticuspe, assembly GCA_019973895.1. Classification (NCBI taxonomy): domain Eukaryota; kingdom Viridiplantae; phylum Streptophyta; class Magnoliopsida; order Asterales; family Asteraceae; genus Chrysanthemum; species Chrysanthemum seticuspe. The sequence goes on from BPTQ01000001.1 coordinate 206,391,565, forward strand.
TATAAAGTATAATAATTCATTTTCACCAGGAGGGTTTGCAATTCTTATTGTTGGCTACATTAAACGAAAATTCGGCGGAACGGAAGCTACAATCAATATTTTTTTTATAGTAATCAAAATAAGAATATGTAACAATAAAAGCATTTGTTTTGTAATCGTGGATTGAAGTTATTAATAAATAAAGTTGGGATCAAAAGATAACCAATTACATATGTTGGGTTCAGTAAATACCCAAACCCCTTAAGTCTAGGATTTGAATAGAAAATATCCTAAGTGTTGTCCCTTAAACACTAACAAGTCACTGAGCGCATAGTCTCTCAGTGAGCTATATTCGGGATACTCAGTAAGAGACAAAGAAGAAGTCTCTCCACTCAGTAAGGCGGAACTTAAGGGGTGAAGACTAAGTCAAGAAGAAGATGGTGGATTCAGTGAGTGATGACAATAACTCACTGAATCCCGAAACTCCTCACCAACTACTTACACTGAAGACACTGAAGTTGAAGGCTGAAGAATGAGCGGGACAAGGCGGGATAAGTTTGAACAAATAAAACGAAGTCCTTATCAACCAAATTCAACTTTCCCTGAATGGCTAACTATCAGGCTCAGCGTCATCACTGACTAGAAGAAAGCATCCTTGTCACTTACCCAATATAGCCTTTGTAAACAGAGACAAAATACATCAGTATTTTGTCTTCTATAACTTGTCAGTTTGTCCTCTAGGAAAGAGTTAAAAACCATACTTGTATAAATAGCATAAGAGTTGGAGTGGAAGATTTTAAGCTTGTGAACTAATTGTAAAACACACACACACAAGACATCTTTCACTCCTCCAAATACAACTCTGTCCCTGAGATAGCTCAGTGGTTCCTTGTAGTTGTGCTCAGACTTAGCCAGAGCTTAGTGAGGAGTTATTACACTTTGTCATTTCAATCCCAAGTACTATTCCGCAAGTACTTGGGTAATGTATTCTTTTTGATTTATTTCTAATAAAGAATATTATGTTGAAAATTATTCAGTGTGTTTTTACTTGCATTATTTTCAGTCATTACTCACAATCTATTTCCTTAATGCTTTAAACTGATTAATACGATTGTGAAACGGGAACAACAAGTGGTATCAGAGCAGGCTGATTATAAAACCCTTTTTCAGCCGCTCAAAAACATTTTTAAATCGGGATCCTAATGGCTGAAATTAATGTGCTCCAACTTGTCGACAAAAAGGGTGGAGCTTATTCAGCTGTTGCCCCTCGACTTGAAGTTGGTAAATTTAACAAATGGAAAAAGTGAATGCTTTGCTATTTGACTGGGATGGAACCTTACTACATAAAGTGTATTAATGAAGGTCCATTTATCCCAAAGACTGCTGAAGGTTTGCCTAAACCTGAGACTCAGTGGACTCAGGATGAGAGAAGAGTGGTCAACCAGGTCCAAAGGCTCAAAAGTATCATCATATCTTGTCTTCCAGATGATATTATGGAGTATGTTATAAGCTGTAGTACAGCTAAACAAACCTGGTATGACTTGGTCCATAGTCATGAAGGTCCATCTGATACCAAGGAAAACAGGATAATGGACCTGGAACTTGAGTATAACACCTTCAGGGCTAAGGACTCAGAAACTCTGTCTCAAACTTACACCCAGTACAAAACTCTGTTAAATGAACTGTCAAATGATGGTGTAAAGTTGTCCAAACGTGAAATCAATGTTGGTTTTGTCAATAGTCTCCCTGAGAAGTGGTTGAACTTCTCTCAAGGGCTTAGGAATGCTAATCATATCCATAATCTCAAACTTCCTGAAATTTATGGGAAACTTGTCTATGAGGAAAACCTCATCAACAAATGATACCCTGACTTGAAGAAGTCTCAGGAAGTCAAGAAGTCCCTGACCACCACATCAACACCTATCTCTACTGCCTTTTATTCTAACAGTGTGGTTCAAGATTTTCTGGAAAATTCAGATGATGAGCCTGATGAGAGATCAAGTGAGGAGTACCTAAATGACCTGAACATCGAATTTCAGGAAAGGGCACTCCTTGCTAACTCTCGGAGGTTTATAAAAAGAAACAAAGGTTTTTCCATTGCTAAAGCTAATGAGGACACTGAATGCTTTAAGTGTCATAAAAGAGGTCATTTTTCCAAAGACTGTTTTTCAAAAACAATTTCTGAACCCTCTTACAAACCATCAGGGTCAAATCAGTCCACATGCTTTAGCAAAATTCAACCAAAAATCTATCAGTCTCATCAAAATTAAAAAAAAATCTGATAAAAACAAAACTGTAGATTTTGAAGCTAAGTACAGGAAAGTCAAAGTTAAGCTAGCACTGCTTGAGGCCACTCCCTCAGAAACAACAAACACTGTTAAATCTGTGCAGGGTAAAAACAAGGGCCTAGTTGCTGAAGTCTTCGACTGGGATGAAGAGACAGTCCCCTCAGACGATGAAATGGTGCAAGTCAGTGCAATGATGGCTCTATCAGAAGACGACAAGCTAGCTGTTGGGAAAAATCATGCCAGGAATGGAGAATGGGTCAACATCACAATGAAGAAGGTAAACATTTTACTTTCTATGGATGATGACTCTGATTGGCAGTACTATATCAATGTTGACCTTAAGTTTGTAGAAGAGAAACGATTAAATCTTTTTTCAAAATACAACAAGTTAAGTTTTGAATTAAACAAGTGTAGAGATGAATTACTTCTTTTAAAACAAGCTAAGCTTGAGGCTGTCACATTGCAAATTCAAAACACTGAACTAGTTAAAAGAAATCAGGCTCTTCAAGATGAACTTAAAAAGGAAAAAGATATCATTGAAACTTGGACTGCTAAGAATCCAAGGGTCTTTGATGTTGTGGGAGCCCCCAGTAACAAAAAGAGAGTCATAGGTGAAGATCATCTCCCTGACTCTCACAACAAAGACCAGAGTCTAAAGCCATTTGTATATGGTGGTATGATTACCAATATGTTGACAATTCCCAAGCCCAGTGATTGGATTGAACGGGTTAACCCTGAGAGTAAGCTTCCAAATTTCAATTCAGTAAGAATACTAGAGCCTGAAAGCCAAGCTCTAAAGAGCATGCTTGGACTCCCTGATGTGCCCAGTGGTACTGAACACATCTCTAAGTCTGAAGCAGAATCTCAAGCACCGCTTCCACCCCTGAAACCTCTTCAGGGTGCTGCACCAAGCTCTGAGCTTACTCCATTGCAATTCAATCCTCACTCACCAAAAGAAAAATCTGGACTTGGTAGAACCATCCTGAAAAGACCAACTAAATCAATCCAACAAGAGTCTACTCCCACTGAGACTTCCACATCTTCAGTTCCTACTGAAGCAGACCAAATTCAGCAACTGACTGAACTTGTGAGGAAGCTGACTGATAAGATGGAATCCATCAAAAAAGCTCCTGATTCAATCAAGGAAACTAAGTCAGCCTCCTCTAGTTCATCAAGGTCAAAATCCACCAACAAGCCTAGGAAGAAGTGTGATCTGTGCCATTATACCAGTAATACCACTGATAATTGCTACAGATTCCTTTTTTGCTTGATTTGCAAAAAGGATGATCACAGAACTTCTGATCACTTACAATATGTAAGTTCATTCAATGAAGAAAAACATACCAACGTTGGTCATCAATATGCTTCAACCTCCAAACCAGCTCACAGAAATAGAGCAAAACCTTTTCCTCATTGCCCACACTGTGGCTTCAATGATCATCATCTTGATGACTGCCTCATGAACACATGCTGTGATATTTCCGGAAATCCAGCTCATGAGACATCCCAGCATGACAGTGTCATCCAAGCAAGGAGAAGTTCAAAGCAACCCCGAATCAGTGAGTCATCCTCAGTCATCAAATGCAAAACCTGTGGTAGCACAATGCACTCAACCACTGACCATGAGTCAATTGCCAAATTCAAGCAGACCTTTAGACCCAAGCCCACTAGCATATGGGTCAGTAAGAGAAACTAATCCAGTTTACTATTTGTGCAGAGACATGCCAGGGAGCCTATTTGGCATCTAGATAGTGGATGCTCAAGAAGCATGACTGGCGTTAAGGAGTATTTACACAAGTGTGTAAAGGAACCAGGACCCAAGGTAGTATTTGGTGATAACTCATCATGTCCCACTGAAGGTTATGGTTCAGTATACTGCAATGGAATAGTTTTCTCTATAATAGCTTATGTCAATGGTCTAAAATACAATCTCATAAGTGTCAGTCAACTATGTGATGCTATGTACATTGTGCAATTCAATGACAAACAAGGCACCATTTTCAATGCCAACAAAGAGATTGTTTTGATAGCTCCTAGAAGAGATGATGTTTATGTCTTAGACATGTCAACACTCTCTCAAGATGGAACTTGTCTCTTTGCCAAAGCCACTGAAACTATCAACTGGCTGTGGCACAAGAGACTTTCTCACTTAAACTTCAAAAACATCAACAACTTGGCAAAGAAAAATAAAGTCCTTGGCTTACCATCACTGGTTTTTGGAAAAGATAAACCATGCTCAGCCTGTAAAAAAGGAAAACACCACAGAGCATCATTCAAAACAAAACAAAATTTCTCCATCAAAAGCTGCCTTCACCTCCTGCACATGGATCTCTTTGGACCAATCAGTCCTAGATCAATCCAGCATGAGAAGTATACACTTGTCATTATTGATGAATTCTCAAGATACACTTGGGTATACTTTCTTTCAAAAAAGAGTCAGGCAGCTGATACAATAATGTCATTCATAAGGAATATTGAAAACCAGAATGACATTACTGTCAAATAAATCAGAACTGACAATGGCACTGAGTTCAGAAATCAAGAACTTGAGAATTTCTGTGATGAAAAGGGAATCTCCCAAAAATTTTCATCTCCTTACACCCCTGAACAAAATGGGGTAGCTGAAAGGAAAAACAGAACTCTCATTGAGGCTGCCAGAACTATGCTAAATGGCTCAACACTCTCAAAACATTTCTGAACTGCAACAGTCAAAATAGCCTGTTACAGTCAAAACAGGTCCATCATTGTCAAAAGACATAACAAAACCCCTTATGAGATATTCAAAGGTAGACTTCCTGATATCAGCTACTTTCATGTGTTTGGATATCCTGTGTTCATTCACAACCACAAGGATCACCTAGGCAAGTTTGATGCAAAAGCTGATGATGGGTATTTCCTAGGTTACTCACTGATCTCTAAAGCCTTCAGGGTGTTTAACACCAGAAGAAAACAAGTTGAGGAAACCTTTCATGTCACCTTTGATGAAAGTTCAGAAAGCATCAGATTCACCAACACTTCAGTGGAGGAAATAGGAATTGATAACTCAACATGATATCCTCCTGATAAGTTCAACACTGAAATTGATTACTCCTATCAAGCTGATGCTGACATCTCATACTATGTCTTACCCCACAACCTTCCTCAACCAACCATCAGTGAATTCATTAAAAATCAATCAGTCCCTTCTAGGATAGGTAATAATGAACCAAATGTTCAGGAACCTATGATTCCAATCCCCCAACCTGAACAAACCATCACAATAGATGTTCCTAATGATTCTGTGGCTCCTGCACCTGAACTCACTCCTGAGTTTCCAGTGTCCTCTCCAAGCTCAGATCCTAGACCACAAAGTAAGTGGACAAAGTCTCAGGACATTGAGCTTGTAAACATCATTGGTGAACCCATTGAGGGAATGCTTACTAGAAGCATGGCTGCTAAGTTAACTGCAGCTTTAACCAATGAATGTCTATATGCTGATTTTCTATCAGAAATAGAACCCAAAAGTGTCACTGAGGCTCTAAAACATCAAAGCTGGATTCAGGATATGCAAGAAGAACTTCAACAGTTTGATAAAAACAAGGTCATGACCTTGATCAAATGTCCTCAAAGATGTCGTTGTCATAGGAATGAAGTGGGTTTTCAGAAACAAAACTGATGAAAATGGCACTGTCATTAAAAACAAAGCCAGACTTGTAGCCAAAGGTTACAGTCAACAAGAAGGCATTGACTATGATGAGACATTTGCTCCTGTTGCAAGAATGGAAGCCATCAGGATCTTCCTTGCATTTGCCACCTACATGAACTTCAAAGTTTACCAAATGGATGTAAAAAGTGCATTCCTGAATGGTGAACTCAAGGAAGATGTGTATGTTCAGCAACCTCTTGGCTTTGAGAGTAGTGAATTCCCTGACTATGTCTGCAAGCTTGACAAAGCCCTTTATGGACTTAAACAAGCTCTCAAAGCATGGTATAAAACTCTCTCAGCCTTCCTGATTCAAAACAAGTTTGTCAGAGGAAAGATAGACAACACTTTGTTTATCTATAGGACAAAGCAAGATGTGATACTGGTCCAAGTATATGTTGATGACATCATCTTTGGCTCAACAAATTATACTCTTTGCAAACAGTTTGAAAATCTGATGACAAAGAAGTTTGAAATGAGCATGATGGGTGAACTCACATACTTCATTGGACTACAAATCAGGCAAACTGATAAAGGAATCTCCATCAGTCAAGAGAAATATACCAGAAATCTCTTGAAGAAATATGAGATATCTGACTGTGCCTCAGTGAAGACACCAATGGTCCCTCCCAACAACCTTGGACCTGATCTCACTGGCAAATCAGTCAATCAAACTCATTTCAGGGGGATTGTAGGTTCACTGATGTATCTAACTGCTTCTAGACCAGACATACAGTTCTCAGTTTGTCTAATAGCAAGATATCAGTCCAATCCCAAAGAATCCCATCTCACTGCAGCCAAAAGAATCCCTAAATACCTGAAGGGAACTCTAAGCCTTGGACTTTACTATCCAAAGTGCTCAGGGTTTGACCTCAAAGGGTAATCTGACTCTGATTATGCAGGCTGCAACATCGACAGAAAAAGTACCTCAAGGTCCTATCAATTTCTTGGAGGAAAGCTGGTATGTTGGAGTGCTAAAAAGCAACAATCAGTGGCTATGTCTTCAGCTGAAGCTGAGTATGTGGCTGTTGCAGGATGCTGTGCCAATGTATTATGGATGAAAAGTCAACTCAGTGACTATGACATCTATTACAAAGTGGTACCCATCTTCTGTGATAACACTAGTGCCATTGCAATCTCCAACAACCCTGTCCTTCACCAAAGAACCAAACACATTGATATCAGATATCATTTCATCAGTGACTACATAATGAAAGGAGATATAGAACTTCATTTCATCCCTATTGAATATCAAATTGCTGATATCTTCACCAAACCCTTAGATGAACCTACCTTCAGGAGACTGAAAGCTAAATTGGGAATGCTTGACATTGAAAGTCAGCAACCTGAAAATCAATCCCAATCTCAGTGAGTTCTCTCTAAAATGGTCCATGCTCCCTGAACAAAACCCCAATACAAACTTCTCACTGAATGAGTAAGACTCATTCAGGGACCCTGACTTTTGATATTGAGCATTGAATGAGTAACTAAATGCACCAAGTATCAGTTACTTAAATGTCCTAGGTTGGTAAACACACCAATTTAATATAGGAATATATGTCTCTTTATCCTGCTGTCATCCAAGTCAAGGGTCCTTCAAACCTTACCTTATCCCACTTGGTATTAAATGCCTCCTCTCACAAGAAATATCCTAAGTATATTTTATTACTGCAAAATGCACTTTTAGTGTGCACTGCAACTGTTCCCTTGAAAACCGGGAAATTACTGCGGGTAATGGAGTGGTGGCATTAAATGAGGTAAATGAAACGTTTTCAAAAACCAACTTTACAAATTCTCATCTATGCAAAATTTACCCTTCTCACCACTCTATAAATACCCCCCCTCAAAACCTCATAAACACACACAAATTAATTTCTGAAGCAAAACTCTGTCAAAATACTTTCTCAAACCTAGAAATCTTTGTGTGTTCTTTAATCCTCTAAACAGTTTTCAGTAAAATCTTCTCTGTAAACAATTTACAAAAGGTTTTTCATAACAAAACTTGAGACTCAAAACTCTTTGATTGTTCTTGTCAAGAAATCTTTTCAAAACCCTAGAATTTTTAATGGAAATGGCAAGAACACAGTCTCTTCAGTTTGCATCTCAGTGGGTAGGAGATCTTGATAATGTTGAATTTAAAACAAACAATGTTATAAGCACTTTTGAATACCCCCTGATGTCCCAGCCTATAAGGGAATCATGAAGTTTTGATTCAACTGCCCACTCAAACAGGCCTTTACCCAGTCCCCTTCTATTCTGTACCAAAACCTCCTTAGGGAGTTTTGGGCAACAGCTGTTGTTAGGAATTAGAAATTCCCGATATTAAAGAGTCGGTCACCTCAAGTATATGTAATCGTTAGAAAGCTCGTAGTCGTAGTAATTCTTAAGTTAAGTAGAATTTAGTTAAGTAACACCGTGGAGGACGGACGGGTCTTTACCCACTGTATGCCTGATCCACAGCCCGATGTGTGGCGATTTATGTAAGACTATAAATACTCTCTACCTTCCAAGGTAGAGAGTTGGAGCTTATAATAATATCTTTCACTTTCTCTCACTAAGTTCCCTAAACCTCTAACTTTCTCTCTCTAGAATTCCACTTATACGCCACCTTGTTGTTATGGTTTGATGTGTATGTGAAAACTTATATCCTACAATTGGTATCAAGAGCCAAGGTTAGATCATATCTTGCACATCTTTGGATTTATAGTGGTTTTTAGGTGGTTTTTGAGTTTGAAAAAGTTTAGTGGTTTTTGCATCATTTGGGTGATTTCTTGTGTTAAAGTTTGAATTTTGTTGGTACTTTTATGTTTAGAATCATCACAAGTGTTTAGGTTTTCATTTGGTAAGCTTGAATCATCTTGGTTGGGTTGTTTTTGGATTGAAAAGTGATGTTTATATGGTTTTTCAAGCTAGCGACTTAGCTCACGGAGTATTTTCTCTCAGGTTCAGAACTAACTATGGAAGACAGAGAATCCCAACTCTATGACGAATTTGAGCACTTCAAGATGAAACCAGATGAGAGTGTCTATGAGTACTATGTGAGATTTCATAAGTTAGTGAATGACATGAGGAACATCAGAATGACTATGCCTAACATTCAGCTGAACTCAAAGTTTGTGAACAACATGAATCCCGAATGGCACAAGTTTGTCACAGCTGTGAAGCTCACTAAAGGATTGAAGAATACAAACAATGAGCAACTCTATGCCTTCCTCCTTCAGAATGAGAGACATGCTATGTTTGAAAATTTGATTCTCAATCAGTTCAAAACCAACCAGGGAGAGACAAGCTCGTCTAATGACTCAACAGCTTTCTACTCAAACATCGGAATCACAACCAAAGCATCACAAGTCATACCCTTGGGTAATGGTAATCACAAACTCATTCCTGATCCTATGTTCAAACAAGCTGATGCTGATGCACACGTGGGTAACATCATTAATCAACTAGCTCTTCTCATTAGTCAAAACATGAATTCTCTCCCACAAACCAACAACAACCTCAGAACTGCATCTAACCCACATAATCAAGCCACTGTTAAAGATGGAAGGATCGTGGTGCAACCAGTTCAGGAAAGACAGTATGATCAGGGAAGGGGTGGAGCTGGGAGAGGTTATGTTGGCAACCAGAATCGAGGAAGAAATGGTAACCAAGGTCAAGCTAAGCCAATCAAATGCTATAACTGTGGTGGTGAAGGACACATTGCTAGGAACTGCACATCTCCAAAGCGTCCACAGAATGCTGATTACTTCAGAGATAAGATGTTGCTGGCACAAGCTCAGGACAATGGTGCTGCTTTGGATGAAGAGGAATTGCTGTTTCTTGCTGAGGGCAATGCCAAGACCTATGATGCAGATGTGGATGAGCAGCCTATTCAGGAGATAGGTCACAATCATCAGAATGCCTTCCAAGTCGCTGACTGTGATGCATACGACTCTGATGTAGATGATGGACCTACTGCACACACAATCTTTATGGCTAGCATCTCTCCAATGGTTTCTCCCAAGATCTCTTCTTCACCACAAGCTGGCCTATCTAAGGACAAACTCATCTCAGAGGTATTAAAACTATACGATGATGCTGATGTGCAACATATGCATGACAAAGTACAATCAACTGAAACTATTGAATCAAATGTTGAAAATATGGGTAATAACAATATTGTCCCATACGATCAATACGTGAAACAAAGTGAAAGTGAAGTTGTACCAAGTGATGCATCTTCTGCAGTCAACAATGACTATGTCTTTGATGAATATACTGCATGTGCTCCTGATGATTCCATAATTTCTGAACTAAATGCCTATAAGGAACGTGTTGCTATTTATGAACAACGTGCAAAATTTGAGTTGACCACTCGTGAGCAGGAAATGGATGTCCAAGTGAGTACAGTAATTAGAAAAAGTAAGTTTAGAGAAGAAGTATTGAAACAAGAATTAAATTCCTTGCAAGAAAAACTTTCTAAAACAGCTAAGCAAAAACAAGAACTTCAAGAAAATGTGAAAATGCTTAAGCAAGAATTTAATGCAAAGGAATCAAAACTCTTGAGAGATTTCTCTAATCTGAAAACTTTGAAAAACAAACTTGAAAACAAGCTGTACATACAAGGAAACACCATTCAGACTGCTCACATGGTCACTAAACATCGAGTCTTAAGCGATAAGCATAGCATTCCCCTTGTTGAGGAACCAAATCCAGATGTAATTAAAAAGGCTAGAAATGCTCATAAGGTGCTTTATGATGGTAATGAAATCCTTAAGCCTAGACAGAAACCTAGTTGCGTTGAGTGCACTGAGGAAAATAAGAAATCAAATGAAATCACTAGGGAAAAGATGAATAAGAAACAAAATGATCCCAAATGCAAAGAGAAAAACATAATTATCACTCCTCATGATTACAAGAAGGAAAACTGGATTTCCTTGAACAAGTTTAAGCCTCAGACTTTGTTGACTCCCGAACAAGTCTTCTGGAAAAAAGATTTAGATAAGCAGAAAGCGGAAAATATTGTTGAAACGAACCCTCCCCTTAGGAAAATGCCTAGAGCGACTGTGTATCCTCCTAATACACCAATGCATCTTGTACCTAGAACAATTGCCACTAAAAGCAAGACATTAATTAGCCAATACGTTATATTTCAACTATTTGTTGATTTTGAGAAAACTTGCAAGAAAAGGATCACACCCACAGGTATAACTGAAGGAGAAAGGGGTTTTGAACAAATGAAAGAATGTTATTTAACTGAGGTCATGCCCTTCTTTAAACTTCTAAAAGATCACTTTGAGAGTCTTAAAAAGGGGATAGAAACTGATATTAAAGGAATGGAAAAGGAATTTGATGCAATGGTTGTTGAAGTTAGTGACTACGAGCGTGCACTGAAATATAATCAGATTGAGAGAAAGAACCTGCATACATTAAATGAGAATCTTATTACTGAATGTGTTGCTCAAGATGTGTTTTTCACTGCTTCAAATTGCTCTATTAATGCTTCCAAATTTCATGAATTATCTGTGGCCCTGAAAGTCTCCCATGATCGTGTCATTGAGCTTGAAAAAACTAATTCTAAACTAAATGAGAAAATTGAACTGGATGATCACGACAATTTCGTTAAACATTTTTCTAAACTAGAGGTTGAGCATTTTAATTTACAACTAAAATATCAACATCTTAAAGAAAATGTCAAAACTTCAAATGTCAAGACATCTTCAGATGCTCTAGAGTTTGATGCAGTTTTTCAAATTAACAAACGAGATGAACAGATTCAAGCTCAGTGTAACACGATCAGAAAGTTGAAAGCCCAAATCTCTCAATTAAAGGGTCAAACGAACAATATGACAGGCTCCCAAATGCCTCCTTCTTTAGATTCTCAGAATTCTCAAACGTTTCATCTTCAAAACCTAGTAAATGCTTTACAAAAGGAAAACGAAAGTTTTCTAGAAGAAAATGAAAAGGTCAAACGTCACTTCAATGAGTTGTTTGAATCAATTAAAGTCACTCGTAACAAAAACAACGAACAAATAACTTCATTGCAAAAGGAAATTGAGAATCTGAAGAGTCAGGTAAAAGGGAAAATGCCAATGATCAATGGGGAGAATGTTGTATCAAAGGTTCACTGTTGTAATAAATATGCTTTATCTGTGACATATGTCCCTCCTCATCTAAGGAACAACAAACTTGCCATTCAAACATACTTCTCATCCCTTAAGGATTGCCTAGAATGTCTGCGTGAGATTGTTGAAGAGGATAAGCTAGAGAAACCTCATGATAATGCTATTGGACATGCATGCTTATATGCCAAACGATCTCAAGAAATCTTAGAATGCTTGATCACAATATGCCCAAAGACATTAGGTGAGAGAGTTAACCCTTTGATTCCATGCTCGATGCCTAATGCCAAGTATGATATGCACTCAATTCCCAATGTTTTTAATGTGAACCGTAGTGTGCCTTTAAGGGGTTCAGATTCTAGATTTGTCTATTCTAAGAAAGAGAACTCAAGTTTGCCTTCTAGGAGTGCAAATCTCAGTACCTCTAGTGTTAAGAATGTGAAACCTAGTGCACCTGCATGTAGTTCAGATCCCAGCACATCTAAACAGGTTGTGCAAAGAGTAGTAAAACAAACTAATGTTCCCATTCCCTCTACAGGAGTAATCAGTGACATTAAAGGGAGCAGGTCAAAGTCTCAAGACAATACAATGAATGATAGGACCTCTCAAGCTAAGAATGTGCACTGGAAGAGAGTAGAAGAACAATCTAGGAACTTTAAGCTTGAATTGAATAAAACGAATCGTGTTGATTCTAGTATTAGCCATAGGCGTACTGTAATTAATTCGAATTCTGATACTACTTGCAAACCTTGTACTGATGACTACTTGAATTCTGTTTCTAATCATGAATGTGGTGTCAATGTTTTGCCTAATGATGTTAATTGTCCAGTTAATATTGTTAATGCTAAAATTCATGCTAAAAGGGCTAAAAGGCAAAAGCGAAATAAAGTTAGAAAACAATGGAAACCCACAGGAAGAACATTCAGCAGAATAGGCTTTTATTGGATACCTGTTGGTCATAAGACTAATCAGATAATGCCCACTAGAAAATGGATGCCTACTGGTAGAACTATTCCCTTAAGAAGTGGTCACACTGTAAACAGGGCTAATACAGACACTAGTATTGCATCTATTCACAATGATTCCATTACCTCACTTTCTGATATGAATGCCTATATTTCTGATGTGGGTGGTCCAACCATTGTAACTAACCAAATGGAACCCATTCTTGCATGGGGATCCCAATTATCCAGTTATCCATTCTTGTCTGTGTTCAACTGCAGATCGTTCAAATCGTTCTGTGGTACCTGGACTCAGGCTGTTCCAAGCATATGACTGGAGACCGGTCGCGGCTCATGAAATTCGTGAGCAAATTCATCGAGACTGTTAGATTTGGTAATGATCATTTTGGTGCTATTATGGGTTATGGAGATTATGTTGTTGGTGATAGTGTCATCTCCAGAGTGTATTATGTGGAAGGTTTAGGTCATAATCTGTTCTCTGTTGGTCAATTCTGTGATTCTGATCTAGAAGTAGCCTTCAGAAAACATACCTGCTTTGTTAGAGATCTTAATGGTAAGGAACTGTTGAAAGGAACTCGTGGCTCAAACCTTTACACCATCTCTATCGATGACATGATGAGGGCCTCTCCAATCTGCTTGTTATCTAAGGCTTCAAAAACAAAGTCATGGTTATGGCATCGTCGTCTCAATCACTTGAACTTCAGCACCATCAACGATCTTTCCAGAAAGGACTTAGTTGTAGGTTTACCTAGACTAAAGTATGAAAAGGATCATCTTTGTTCAGCATGTCAATTGGGAAAAAGCAAGAAGTATGCCCATAAACCCAAACCTACTAACTCTGTCACAGAAGTTCTTCATATGATTCATATGGATTTGTGTGGACCAATGAGGGTGTAGAATATCTTTGGGAAGAAATATGTGTTAGTTGTGGCTGATGATTACTCTAGATTCACCTGGGTCAAGTTCTTAAGGACAAAGGATGAAACTCCTGATATCATCATCAAACTCATCAAACAGCTGCAGGTTCGACTAAACAAAACTGTCAGAATTATCAGAACAGACAATGGAACTGAGTTTGTCAACAAACAACTTAGTGAATTCTATGAAAGCATTGGAATCAGCCATCAAAGAAGTGTTCCACGAACCCCTCAACAGAATGGTGTAGTTGAAAGACGAAATCGTACTCTTGTTGAAGCCGCTAGAACAATGCTGATATACTCAAAGGTTCCAATGTTTCTCTGGGCTGAAGCAATTGCCACTGCATGCTACACACAAAATCATTCCCTGATTCACACTGTTCATGGAAAAACTCCATATGAACTTGTCCACAACAGAAAACCTAATCTATCTTTCCTTCGTGTGTTTGGTGCATTGTGCTATCCAACTAATGAGGGTCAAGACTTAGGCAAACTTAGGGCCAAAGCTGACATTGGAGTATTTGTAGGATATGCATCAAACAAAAAGGGATACCGAATCTACAACAAAAGAACCCGAAATATCATGGAAACAATTCACGTTACGTTTGATGAGCTGACCAGTCAAATGGCTCCTGGACACTCCAACTCAGGACCCGCACTTCAAAACAGTCCCATTGGTTCATCCCTTGTTCCAAACTCCTCTCAAGAAACTCCATATGTACCTCCATCTGAAGATGATGTAAAGAAATTGTTTGATCCTATGTTTGATGAACTGTATGATTCAATTACTAATGAGGTGCTGATCCCTACAACAGAGGATGCTCATATTCCAGTGAATGAAGTCAATCCTTCAGTCTCAATATCTTTAAGTCAAGAAGCACCTGCTGCTGATCCTTCAGTCTCATCAACAAATCATCATTCTTCAAATGTACATCATGGAAATGTTTCTGGCATCAATGATGAAGTTAATCCCTTTGCTACTCCTGAAGATGCTCCATTTGAAAACATATTTGCTACTCCTGAATCATCATCAGAACCATCTTCTTCAGGAGACATCGACTCAGCTACCTCAGTTCCTCAACAAATGCCACATGAACACCTCAGAAAATGGACTCACGATCATCCATTAGACAACATCATTGGTAATCCCTCTCGTCCTGTATCAACCCGGAAACAACTTGCAACCGATGCCTTATGGTGTTTCTTCAACTCCGTACTATCTAAGATCGAACCAAAAGCTGTTAAAACCGCCATGAATGAAGACAGCTGGTTCAATGCCATGCCAGATGAAATTCATGAGTTTGATCGTCTTGATGTATGGAAGTTAGTACCTGCTCCTGACTGTGCTATGATTATAGCTCTAAAATGGATCTTCAAAGTAAAACTTGATGAGCATGGTGATGTGTTGAAGAACAAGGCTCGATTAGTTGCTAAAGGATATCGTCAAGAGGAGGGTATAGACTTTGAAGAATCTTTTGCTCCAGTTGCTCGAATCGAGGCAATCAGAATCTTTCTGGCTAATGCTGCTAGTAAGAACATGGTAGTTTATCAGATGGATGTAAAGACGGCATTTCTAAACGGAGATCTTAAAGAAGTCGTCTACGTCAGCCAACCTGAAGGATTTGTGAATCAAGAGCATCCTACTCACGTTTATCGTTTGAAGAAGGCTCTTTACGGTTTAAAGCAAGCTCCAAGGGCATGGTATGATACACTGTCAAAGTTTCTTCTATCAAACGGATTCATCAAAGGAGCAGTTGATCCTACATTGTTCACCAGGAAGTCAGGAAAACATTTGATTCATGTTCAAATTTATGTTGATGATATTATTTTTGCCTCGACTGACCCAATGGAATGTGATCGTTTTTCAAATGAAATGAGTTCAAAGTTTCAAATGTCAATGATGGGACAAATGTCATTTTTCTTGGGATTACAAATTTCTCAAAGTCCCGAAGGCATTTTCATAAATCAATCTAAATATGCAACAGAGATTTTAAAGAAATTTGGATTTGATTCAAGTGACCCTGTTGACACCCCCATGATTGACCGAACCAAACTAGATGAGGACCTCTCAGGGATCATGATTGACCAAACGAAATATCGGAGTATGATTGGATCCCTGATGTATCTCACTGCTAGTAGACCAGACATCTTGTTCGCTGTTTGCATGTGTGCTAGATACCAGGCTAAGCCTACTAAAAAGCACCTTGAAGCAGTTAAACGGGTCTTTCGGTATCTCCAAGGAACCATCAATATGGGACTATGGTACCCGAAGGACACCGGTATGTCACTAACGGCCTATGCAGATGCTGATCATGCAGGTTGTCAAGATACACGTCGAAGTACGTCAGGAGGTGCTCAGTTTTTGGGTGATAAGCTTGTGAGCTGGTCTTCAAAGAAGCAAATGAGTACTTCTATTTCCTCTACAGAGGCTGAATACATAGCCATGTCATCTTGTTGTGCTCAAATCTTATGGATGAGATCTCAATTATCTGACTATGGCTATGAATTCAACAAAATCCCTCTGTACTGTGATAATAAAAGTGCTATTGCTCTCTCATGCAACAACGTTCAACACTCAAGAGCAAAGCATATCGACATTCGACATCATTTCATCAGGGAACAAGTAGAAAAAGGTGTGGTGGAACTATATTTTGTGAGGTCTGAATATCAATTAGCTGACATCTTCACCAAAGCTCTTCCAAGAGAACGTTTTGAGTTTATTCTTCCACGTCTTGGCTTGAAAATCCTTCAACCAGAAACACTCAAACGTCTTCAGGAGGAAGATGAGGAGTAAAGGTCTATCTTCATCTATCTCTTGTAAATAGTTATTTGAAAAACAAAATACAAAAATATAAAACTTTCAAAATCCATAAAAATTTGAAAAATTCGAAAAATCTTCAAAAAATATTGTCTTTTTGTCATGTTTCTCTCGATTCGATAATATCTACGGTCTTGATGTTGTCATTAAAAGAATGACACGGGACTTTAGATGTTGCTCGAATTTTATTAAAAAAAAATATATATATATATATATATATATATATATATATATATATATATATATATATATATATATATATATATATATATATATATATATATATATATATATATATATATATATATATTGAGAGAAAGAGAAAATGGTTTATTGTCATTTTCAGGAAATAACCCGGTTTTGAAAGAAAGAACAGAGCCATGTTTTATCATGTTTTCAAAATTCCATGCTCTGATTCTATAAACATTTATCTGCTGAAAACTAAATGCTTTGAAAAATAACTCAATCTCTATTTTTGATAATCATCAGGACTTATTTGTCAAAATCTCTATCTCTCAATCAACAACCTATGTCATTGATTGAGGGGGAGAATGATTTCAATTAAATTAAAAAAAAAGAGAAAATTAAAATTGTTTTCAAAAGATATAAATGCATGTTTCATCAATGGAGCGTAAAGTCTTAAAATCCGATCCTTATCAGTTCAAACGCTTTCATAATCAAGTCACAATTCCCCTTAAAAGCTTTCAAAATCAATTTAAATCTATAAGAGATCACAAATCTCAATTGATTCGATAATTGTGATCGGGGGAGAATGTGTGATTTAAATTGGACTTAAACTGATAATTCGGTAAATGGTTTCATAAGAATGTACATGCTGTCCTTCCCACATGTGACAAACGATTTCAAATTTTCAATGCACATGTTGAGGGGGAGCATCTATCTTAAGCCTATGATTTGAAACGTGATCATTTATCTCAATGTGCAAGTTCCCTCTAGTATGTGCAAAACTCTTTTCAAACCTCGAGGCACATATTGTGGGGGAGCAAATTTATGGAAACCTCATCCTTCCCGGAAATGCTATATCTACTTGATTTGATGTGGGAAGTGATGTTGATATCTCTTAGAAAAAGGTAATCAAAGAAGTTAATTCTTTCTCTTGCCTCCGTGTGCAAAACATTTTCATACTTGATGCACATGTTGAGGGGGAGTTCTCGTTCTAAAAAATATCAAAAATAATTCAGGTACAAAATGCTTTGATAATATATCACAAGTATCTGAATTGATTTTTCAAATGGTTTTCAATTGGATCCAATGGCAGACGAACAATACCAAATAGACCGACCAACTTTACTTTATGTACGGTGATATAAGGATGATAAGGTTAGGTATGTGTTCCCATGATCCGCCAGAACCGGAGGGATCTACCCAGGGATAATCCACTAGTTAGTGTAGAAGTCCTTAGGTATGATGATAAAAGGAGAAAAATGAGATATGGGAAGAGTGCGGACTAAGTCTGAGCTAGTACTGGAATAAACCCAACAAGGTTCTAGCGATGAAGTCTCGGTAAGCACTGAAGGGGTTGAAGAATTAAAAAGAATTGAATGAGAAAAGGGTGAAAACAAATAGCCCTCCATTTATTCAACCTTAGGGCAGAAACCGGGTTCAATTCATATGCTACTGATGGTAACATCGGTATTGAAGACAAGACGTCATGGACCCAGTGACGCACTGCACTTCAACTTTCCAAACCACTCAAGTTCCTCTTAAAAGGACTTGTTTCATTCTCACGGGGAACCGACACTATCTATCGACTTTCTCTTAGAGATGGTTGATATTGAAGAAGGAGACCCTCTCCCTAGTCTCCGGCACAGGATCCAAATATGCACAAATTGAGTCTAGAGTCACGAGATCATCAATAAATCTCATTAGGACACTTTCAATGAAGACTCTCTGTTTCACACAATGTGGAAAGAGAGATTATATCTTGAGTCCTACGCATTATCCTTGTGGTATTGCCAGAACATCTGAGTGATGTGTATACATATTCACAATGAAGATGGAAAGCCTTCTGGAGCCAACATCAAACAAGCTCCTGGTAGGTGGCATGTGAGATCTATTTTATAGATTAACCATGTGACAACTGAACAGAAACAATGGGGCGATTCAATCTCTTGAATCAATCCTGGTTCAGGTTATGGATTGACGAATACCTTTGAAAAACCGGTCTTTGTGCTTAAAAACTCTTTTCTTTAGCACATCGACTGTGTACTCATTTTTCAAACCAAAAGGTATTTTTATGATTGATAATTGATTTTCAATAAAACCTTCGTTGTATTGCAAAAACAATTTCTATTGAGCAATACACGATTGTTTTTCAAATCTCTTTTCATCAATCAGTGGACTTAAAATTCGCTGGTTCACTCACTCCGTGTTGTCTTCTTTGAGATGTTCCGGTTTGAGAACAGCTAGAACAGCTGCGAAACCCTGTCAAGGAGATTCTTAGGAATCCTACCTGATCACAGGCAGTACTTGTACTGATCAACGGGGAACCGTGGAACGTGTACCTCAATTCAACGAAAGTGATCAAAGACACTTTCGTGCGATTTAGTGCTAACTGTTGTATGCAGGTACACCCGACGTTTGCAGCTGATCAGAATGAAGCGGTCAATCCATAGCCGCATGCTCACTTAACACATTCAACTCAAAGAAATCATGATTAGTGCATCAATGACTCTGATATTTTCACTCCAAGCTTCTGCTACGCTGCTGCCAATATCATGATTCAACAAAAGCTTCCGCTACTCTGATAAGAAGATATCATGATCCAGAATGTGAGCATGTCGGTCCTAAAGTCATTACATCACATAATACCAACACCACAAAGGATGTGTCAGAGATTGTTGATAGCTGATGATCTCAAAAGATGGCTCAAAATTATTATCACGTGGATCAGTAAAAGACCTCCACTTGAAGTAACCAAACATGCAATGTGAAGAATCAATGACTACGAGCTTAGGAGCAAAGGACTACATCAAGAATGCAAGATCAATTGTTAATGTATTATCTGGTTGTATTCAATGTATTTTTGGTACATGATTGAGGTGACCTCCCTTAGGGGGAGATTGTTAGGAATTAGAAATTCCCGGTATTAAAGAGTCGGTCACCTCAAGTATATGTAATCGTTAGAAAGCTCGTAGTCGTAGTAATTCTTAAGTTAAGTAGAATTTAGTTAAGTAACACCGTGGAGGATGGACGGGTCTTTACCCACTGTATGCCTGATCCACAGCCCGATGTGTGGCGATTTATGTAAGACTATAAATACTCTCTACCTTCCAAGGTAGAGAGTTGGAGCTTATAATAATATCTTTCACTTTCTCTCACTAAGTTCCCTAAACCTCTAACTTTCTCTCTCTAGAATTCCACTTATACGCCACCTTGTTGTTATGGTTTGATGTGTATGTGAAAACTTATATCCTACAGCTGTGGCCTATGACCCGACACCCTCTACTGATGAGACTGACCTCAGACCACTCAGGGAGTATCTTATCAAATTCAATCTTTTTCATAGGGAAAAGTCAGTCACCCTGGATTATAAAACATTTTATACATCAACAGGGTTCGACTAAAATTCTGGTAACTATGTTGCCCATCCTGAACCCTCCACAGTTAAGGATGGGTTAAAACAAATCATTTTAGATCCAAAGTTTTTGGACAGAACCCCTGTCACCAAGAACTCATTTCCTGCGGCTTGGAAGATCCTGTTCACATTTGTGATTCAGGTTCTCGGCGGGAACCACTCATCCACTGAACAAGTTAACTCTATTCAGTTGATGGTGGTATATTGCTTGATGACAGGGATCACTGTCGACATAGGGGAGATCATTTACAGTGATCTCGTAACCAAGCTACTGAGCAAAACTAGGATGAAATACGTTTCGTATCCTAGGTTTGTCTCATGCGCTTTACAAGTGTTAATGGGTTGCAATTATCCTCAGGAATACAAATATTGTGCTTTACCTGGTTTCCTGAGTCAATCAAATTTTCAAAAAGACCCATCCCAAGTCACTGACATTGAATTGACGGCCCATATGGTTGCTGTAAACAACCAGACGGACTCAGTGTCTCCAAACCCTGCTCCTAAAAAGAGAAAGGGGAAGTTTCAGACTGGGACTAAGACCAAACCCAAGTCTCAGGGCCCTGAGGCTTCAGGAACATAGCCTAAAAGGCACAGAAAGCCCATGACTGATCTGACACCCAAAGGAGACCAAACATCATCCACCCCGGTGACCACGAAGGACACTGATACATCACAGTCAGTGCCCTTGGTCCCAACTACTACTCCCCAAGATCCACAGGGAAACATACAACCCGCTGGTAGGGGAGCGCCTTCCACACTGCCCAAGGAGGACATTCGCTAATCACAGCTTTTGTCTGAGGGCCAAAAGAATGATCCCAAAGACTCAAAGGGAAATGAACAACCCACTGATAGGGATCTCACTGCCACTGCTTCTAGGGATAGCACTGGGAATCACCCACCAGTGCTTGAAGGAGCACAGGGGGACAAAGACTCAGAGGGACAAATACCACCCACTGATATGGAACCCATCACCACCACTTGTCTATTAACGGTTGCTGAGGTAAATGATATCCTATTTTCTGATGAAGAGTTAGCTAACAGTGAGGAAGAAATACTTTCAGCAAGAGAATAAATGGACGCTGATGTTCAAACTCAAGAATAAGAGCATCAGCCTGATACTCAAGAGACTGAAGAGTCACCTGCTACAGCTGACGAACATGACTCTGATTCCTCTGCTTCATCCTATCCTGAGGAATTTCAAAAGTTTGACAACATTCTTCCTCTGACTGAAAGACAGCTGGTTATGTGGATTACAAAGGCCTCAAGAAAGTTATACTCTGGAGTCACTGATACTTTATGGGATCAGCATGTTGAAGCGGCTGCTAGCTATGCCGATCTGAAAGCTGATGTTATTGCTGCCCATACAAACGCTTATGAGCACATAGATTTCATGTATGATAATCTTGAAAGGCTTGATGACAACCTGAAGAAATTTCTCAACAACCTTCAGGAGTCTCACACCAAGCTGGATGAAATAAAGGACTCTGTGAAAGAAGACCCACCACTTAACTCCAAAGTGCTGTAGGCTACTGAAGCTTACATGAAGCATTCCTCCAGCCTTGCTGAACTGATCAACATGCTTAAATCTGCAAATGTTCATGGTCTTCAGTCCTCCCTTCAGTCTCTTCAAACTACACTAGGTTCTTTGGATGCTCAAGTTACAAATTTGGCTAAGGCATCATCTTCTATGGCCTGGAATCTTGGGCCCAGAATGACTGCCCTGGAGTTATCTCAGGCCAATCTTGCTGAACAGGTCACCAGTCTTCAACATGATACAACCGACATCAAGTCCATACTCACGGAGATATACCAAGCCTTCAAAGGTCAAACAAATCTAACTCCTCCAGTATCCCATACAACTCTTGCTCTCACTGATGTTGCACCAACAGTTGAGGGGGAGAGAGCCACTGAAGAGACTCCCTCTCAAACTGAGGGGGAGCCAGCTCAACAAGTATCAGCAACTCCTATCTCATCAATCCCACCATCAACAACAACAACGACAATGACAGTAGCAACACCTATCATGACAACAACACCTCCACTGGTAGCATTGATGTGTTACATGTGGTGCAAGTTTTAATATTTATAAACCCCGATTTAACCGTCTAATACTATAAGCACATACGAGCAAGTATACTCGTTCGCGATAGCAAAGTTGGGTAAGTCGAGATCGTCCCAAGGGATTTTGTGTTCGAAATTGTTTTCTTGAAAAGATTGCAACAAGAAAGCTTTGCCAAGGCTTCCTCAAATAGTGATGTTATAGTGAAATTCAATAATAAGAAATATATATACTTGTGTGTAGTCTATAGTCAATCATAAATAGTGTTCATGAATGCTTGGTGTAATCTCTTGATGTGATGCACAAATCATAAGCAAATGATCTCCAACCATGGTATATGTTTGTAAAAATAATTCTAAGAACAAAAACATATAGGTAATCCTTTCGGTCCTTATCCTAATGATTATCCTTTAGAAAATCCATTTGTTTGCAACATGTTCTTATTAAACTTGTTCTTACGAATCTTTCGACCCTTTCGTGATGAAAATGTTTCTAGTCTTGTTTTAATAAGTAAACATGGTGGTTGTCAATCACCATATCCCCATACTAGTTTGTCACTCAACTTTTTGGAATAAAACACAAGAGAAATCCTTTCGGTCCTTTTTCTTAAAACATGTTTTACCAACAAATCAAACCAAGACTAGTATTTTTCCAACAAACTCATTTAAACAAGATCATATATACATGCATCACATATGAGAACACTAGTATGATTATCTACATCCCAACACACAAGTATATCCCAAAACTACTCCATGATAATAATAACAAAACACAAGAAATAACAAAGTAATTCCAATAACTCAAGAGAATAGAAATCCATAGCAAAGTTCATAGAATACCTAAACTTTTGCGATTACAAGAACTAGAATTCGTGGCTTGTAGCAACCACGCGCCTCCAATCACCTAGATTCACCGTATAACTCCAAATTACCAAAACTATGGATGAGAATTGTTCTCTCCTTGCTCCTGGACGTTTTACAGTAAGAACTAAACTTTTGGGATGAATAAAATGGTTGGTAATAGTTTTGATGTAAACTAATACACTTTTGGTTGTGTCACACCTAGTAAACTAAGACTAGGTTCAATATATAGCCAAAGAAACTTGCTCAACTAGCCAAAAACGTTCCCAACAAGTTAATAATGATCGGCCTCCAATGATTATGGGGAGTTAAGGCAACAATAAATGCAACTTTGTGTAACTGCAGCTCCTGCAACCGGATCGGTTGCCGTTTGACCATTTGCCCAGCCGGATCGGTTATGGGTTACGACCGACCGGCTGGATTGTTGTTGATTTGACTTTTGTTGACTTTCTTGCTATACGCCTCATTCTTTGCTCTCGCTGATGATTTCCAAGGCAAAACTTGATCTCTCCTTGCTATAGATACTTAGAAATCATTGTGCTTCCCAATCATTGAGTCCAAAAGCTTCCTTGCTCGACTTCCTTCCTCGGGAATCTTCCAAATGTGCATAAAAACTTCATTTCTTCACCATTTGTGATTCCTAGCTACATATACATACACAATACGTATCTTTTGCACTTTTGCAACAGTTATGAGTAAATATAGCCGATTATCATGCACAAAACCAACAATAACGCTACTAAAAACATGTTCATTTTAGGCGTTATCAAATTCCCCCACACTTAAGTTCTACTCGCCCTCGAGTACGTCTAACATTTGCAAAGATTTATTTCAATGGTCTTGACACCGTGGTTCCAAAAATGTAACAATCATCCCAAAAGAGATAATCATTGGTTTTCTTTTAATATGTGAAAAACGTTTAAAAATGAACTAAACACTTTAGATAACATAACTAGAACACCTCACGAATGATTTTAAGAATTCACTCAACACTCATATATTGGTGGGTATATGTAAATCACTCAATGCCTAGTCATGATCAATGCTTTTTACCATAAGCTTGTACAAGTATCAAAACAAAGAAAATAAATTCATCAAAGAGGGCTTTTATTCGGGTTATATCGTAAAGGCTACGGGTTTATAAAAGGTATGGATAAGGCATAGGATGGTTTATGAAATTGGTGTTAAAAGAAAATAAAGTCAAGTCTAAACCTCCATGTTGCTATCCATCATACAAACCACAATCCCGTAAATGATTATTTCTCCTCTTCTAATATCGATCTCTGCAAATATGTATAACTCAATTTAGCTCATTGGCTAATCAATATTCTTCATATAGCTCTTTGGCTATAACCATTTTTTTTAAAACAAAGTTCCCCCACACTTAGTGTAAGCATACAGCACAAAAAAAAAACAATTGAGAAAGACGTCTCCTTCATCTTTGTTGGAGAATGGTATACACTATAAACAAAGTATAGCTTCTTCATAATCATAAAAAACAATCCAACATTTCAAACAACTAGCAACAAACCAATAGACATGACAAGGGTTGGCTAAAGTTTAAAGTGTAAAATATTTTTGTATTTTTCTGGATTTAACAAATGAAAAGATTGGCTCAAAGGGTGTAACTAAGGGTATCTAGTGCTAAAGATGAGCACTAACAAATGGGTCCATATAAGGGTGGTTAACTAACCAATGTGGTTAGCTAATATATCATTAGATGTAAAATGGAAGGCCATTTGGGTTAAATCCTACGATGCCTCTTATCATTTGAACATATATTTATCACTCGAGAGTGATTTTAACCGTAATGTATAACTAGTACAAGTTCTAGAATCGACATAATCACCGGCACACTCATAGCAAATATAAAATAAAAAAATGTGTTTTATACAAAAAGAAACCTCACAATTAAGTGGAAAAAGGCTATAATGCGCGCTAGAAAATGCTATCGAATCCAAAATGAATTACTTCCGTAATTTGGATCAAACCCAAAATTTTTCAAAAACCTTATTTTACCATTGAAATACCCAAGTTGTTTTTAATATTTATCAATAATGTGTGAAAACAACTAGAGCATCAAGGGCGAATTCCTTCTAATTACTTGCATTCAAAAGTTATCTAAGAAAATTAAAATAAAAAAAACTAAAAAATTAAAAATGCGTATCATTTTTCCTATTTTCTCCCCTCCCCCATACTTAAGTTTTGCATTGTCCTCAATGTAATAAAAATGAACTTTAAAGTAAAGAAAATGGGAAAAAGAAATAGTTAAGAGATACCACGGGATAGAATATGCAATACGCATATTGGGTCATAAGAAAGCATGTGAGTTATCCAACTCCAAATATTTGACCATCAATAAGCCTCCGACACATCCATCCTGCAAACAAAACTGCAATACACAATACACAAATAAAACAAAACAAAACAATCCAAATGCTACTAAAAACAAAATAAAACCAAGTATGATAATCATCCTAAAGAATTAGTTAAAGAGATAGAAATAATATTGTTTAACACATCATAGCCATTGTCTTTGAAACCACAAATCACGAATGATCCACGATAACTCGTCGTCCTCGCTCATGTCGTCACCTTCTTCATCATCATACTCATCATCATCATCACTCTCGGTTACATAGTTTTCGTCCACAATCTCTGAACGAACTCTCCTCTTCTTCTTCTTTCCTCCAACTCCTGATGAAGATCCTCCAACATCATAGCTTGCTCCACCAACCTCGGGTAATCGACCATATGCGGGCACTGGATCAGGAAATGGTGCGTATCCAGGATATGGATACGGATACGGTCCAGGATAAGAAGTGTAGGGGAAAGGATATGGTGGAACATTGGGTGGATTGTAGGGTGGTAACTCGTAATTGGATTCTTGAGCCATGTGTCGAAAGATAGGCATTGAATAATCATTGATGTAGTTGTTTCTCAACATCATCGAGTCTCTCCACACATCCCTACACTGAATCTCATCTAAATGTTGGTTCCACTCTCCCCAACCTGAATCAAAACTACTGGACGTACCCGTTTGCACGTTCCCCATTGGTATATTTCCCTGCTGTTGTTGTGGTTGTTGTTGTTGTTGTGGTTTAATCCATAACCCCAAGGTTTTCAATTTCCTATTCAAAGCATTTCCAAAACCATTTGCACTCCACATCTCACTAAACTTTGGCTCTCCACACTTAGCCAACTCACTATCATTGTAATACCCTAGGTTCTTTGCCAACCTTGTCACAAAATGTCCTCCACAAATGTTGCTATTGCTTTTGATTCCCGGGGCCATCCTAGACAAATACTCAGCTATCTGCCAAATCGCATTACAGTCCTTAGTTTCTTCCAGTAACATCATAACCCATAAGTCTGGTTTCTGACATTTGTCCCTGCTTCCATACCTATGAAACGGCCCAGTCACTATCAATTTGTGAAGTATCCTCATTAATGGATTCCTGATGGTTGCAGAATTCCTCCTAGTACAAGAAGGATCTCCCACTCGATTCCAATAAGTGGGTACACTAGGAAAGTCTTTTTCAAACCTCCGAAGCCTCGAAAAGTGAGCTTCAAATAATCGATGCTTAACCTCATGTGGTTCATACAAGCCAAGAGCCACAGCTAAATCTGGCAAAGTGTAAGCATGATCCTGTCCACAAAGCCTAAACCAAACACAAACTTCCTCTATAAAGTTCCTAACATTCACCTTTCTCTCAAAATACATGGTTGAAAAGAACTCCATACACCATTCTCGATAAACCTCTTCATTGATGCCAAATGCTCTTTTCCATGAAAAATCATCGAACGAATCCCCATCCACCGAATACACATAATGTGGAAAACTAGAAGGGGAGGGGGGTTGAATAGTTTTGCTGATTTTACGTTAGTTTCAAAAACTTTTAGATTCATTAATAAGTGAGATCTTGTGGATGTAGAGAAAGTATAGATCTAATGAGAAAGCAAGTAAATAAAGTAAAGCGAAGGGAAAGAAAAGACACAACCGATGTATAGTGGTTCGGATACAAGGAAACCTTCCTTGCCCTACTCCACTCCCCGAGTCACCTACTCGAGAGTTCAAGCACTATGTCTACAAACTCCTTCACTTGGCGGAGAAGCCTTCACAACGTTGCTTTCACTTTGTCCAATACAAAGTTAGATATCGAGTCCGTAACACGGTGGACCAAACCAACACGACTATTACACAAAAAATATATGAAATATCAAATAGAAGATCTTCGCTACAGAAATCTTGCGGAGTGACAAATCAATCAAGGACCCCTTGCTTGGATGACTTGTAGAATGCTCGTGATCTCGCCTTAGAGAAGGACCTATATGAGGATCATAATAGAAAGAAAGAAGAACAACTCTCTAGATCAAGTGATCTATATGTTAGAAGAAAATGAGAGTGTTTGAGAGATTTAGTAAGAAGAGGGGTAAGTTAGAATGAAGAAATGGCTTTCTATTTATAGGTAAACTTCTTCACTGTTCCCCCGGATCCCACGGATCCCTTCCACTTGGGATCCGTCTAGTGTAATCCTAGGGATCCGTGGAACGCTCCTCTTTGTCCATGGGTTTTTTGGTTATGGGTCATGGGTTATGGGTTGGTCCATGGGTTATCTTTAGATTCAATGTATCTAAGTATACATTGTATCAAGTCTTCTTGGGTATGGGTTAAGGTCCATGGGTTATGGTCTATGGGTTATGATATTTACCCATCCTAATAAACTATTACAACAAATGCTTAATTACTACATTTTTGTATTTAAATGGCTATATGTAAATGCTTTACAAAACTAACATGTATCCTTTATAATTATACTTAAGATAACATTATATTTGTTATCAACAAAACACAAAGAGATCGCAAAATATTAATAAATGATTTTACGGTTTATTTGTATTAACAATCTCCCCCTTTTTGTTGATGACAAAACATAATGTTATGATGAGTAAAACTTAAGAATAGATGTAAATTTTGAAAGCCGAAAGCCCCTAAGTTTTACTTCTTCTCCCCCTTTTTGTCGAAACAAAAAGTTAACCCTTGGAAGAAAAGTAGTCTACGTATTTCTTACTCCCCCTTGACGGTAGCTCCCCCTTGTTTGGGGCGTCAAGTGAAGAAAAAAAAATCCTACAAAAAGAAAAGTTAATAACATGCTTAAATAATCTTGTGATTGCCGAGAATCTAGATTGGGAGCCAAGGTATGTAAACAATGCCTTGTAATAAAACAACAAATTGTAGTGGTATTTATACCACTTACAAGCATGTAAAAATAAGAACAAGACTTGTTCTTGTAAATGACAAACAAAAAAAAAATACTAAAATCAGAAAATAGTAGTAGTGATTCCTTTCATGCTTGCATAAGGTTATGGATGGAGGTTCTGATGAGTGATGGTATTGATGCGATCAAGGATGAGGTTGAGTATGAAACGCATTTCTTCCCTAACTTCTATTGCGATTTCCCTAGTGGATTGGCAATGTTCACAATGTAAATGATGTGGGTAATGAGTGCGGAAGTTTTTCGGGTTGTTTTGATTTGAGTTATGCGGAAGTTGTGGTGGAAAAATAGGAAAATATGGATCAACATCCGGAATATTTGTGAATGGTGGTGGAAAAGAACCTAGATGTTCTTTTAATGTGATGGGAGCTAATGGTGGTGATGTTTCAAGATCTTGAAATATATTATTTGGAGACGTGGGTGGTGTTGAAAAGACTATTTCTTTTTTGTTTAGATTGTTTAGATCTTGTTGGAGTCTTAAGGAGTTCCAAAAGAGTGACTTTAGGTGGTGATGAGGTTGGTGTACTTGTTGGAGATGAGGGAGGTGCTATTATGGAAGCATCTTGTGGTGAGTTATTTGTTGAGGATGAACCATTTGAGGTTGTTTTTGCTAAGCAACAAGATCGGATACTAATCCGTGCGGATATCCTAGAGTTTGATTGTGGTATTTTGGATGGTGGAAGTACAAAGGTTTGGATATCATGATTGTTTGTACTAGATGATTCTCCTAAAGGGTTTTTGGATGACATGATGTAATGCGTTTGTGAGGAGGAGATAGAGTATGCAAGCATTTTGGGAGTTCTATATATAGAAAAACAAAGCATTGTAATGAATGCTTGAACCAAAATGTGGATTAAAATCTAATGATTAGATATGAATTCAAGGCATGTGATCATGAGAACACAAGCATTAAAGAGCATACTCCCAAAAATGAAACAAATGTGGGTTTTTCATTCAAAGTGAAAAAAAATAGAAGGTAAAAATAGCTTCTGTTTCACGGATCCCACGGATCCTTCCCTTGAGGGATCCGTCCAGCATGAAGGCTAGGATCCGTGGGTCTGGTGATTCAGGCAGCACAAAATTTTCCTTTTGGAAACATTTTTGCCTAGTGTGTGCCTATATGCAAACTATTTGGAGTTGCGGTTTTCTCGACCTCTAAAAAGAAAAGGAAAATAACTAGAGGAAAAAAAAATCCTATTGAGATAATCCGAAAACACACATTTAGTACATAAGTACGTAATATTGTGTTATCAATGCTCCTAATTCATTTTTGCTTAAATGAATGTACCCGAAAACACATATTAGTTATGTGTTCCCTTTAGCATTCAAAAGACATGAGATGCAATGAAAGCGGGTTTTTACTTTGTATTAATAATGAAAAAGCGATTTGTCCTAGACGTGAGAAATTGCTTTTGTGAAATTGATACGGGAAGGTATCATTCTTTTTAGACAACACTGTGAAAAGAGATTTTCTTTGAAAATGTGTATGTAGTTATGTGTTTGCAAAAAAAATTATAAGTGGAAAACTTATCTTGGGTTTTGAAAATTCCCGTATTGTTTGTGAGTTGTGGGTGAAATAGAAATCCTAGACTCAGAAAGAAGAAGGCTAGTGTTTACATACCTTGTAGAGTCAAATAAGTTACGACGTTTGTTCCATTAGACCAAGACCAAGACGAAGTAGGTTGAATTGTTCCCGCTTCAACGGTTTGGTGAGGACGTCGGCTATGTTTTCTTCGGATGCTACCTTCTCAATAGAGATGTTCCCCTTTTGAACATTGTCTCTTAAGAAGTGATGTCGAATCTCTATATGCTTTGTGCGAGAATGCAATACCGGATTCTTGCTTAAGTCGATGGCACCTTTGTTGTCACATAGGATGGCTATGTCGCTTAGATGAATGTCGTAGTCGACTAACGCTTGTTTCATCCATAGTGCTTGTTGGCATGCTTTGCCGGCGGAGACGTACTCGGCTTCGGTTGTTGATATAGCTAGTGTCGTTTGTTTCTTAGAAAACCAAGATGTTAAACAACATCCCATGAAAGTACATACCCCACTTGTACTTTTTCTATCAACGTAATCACCTGCATGGTCAGAATCTGCATATACAATTGTTTCTACTCCCGTGCCCTTAGGATACCATAATCCTAATTATGTTGTACCCTTAATATATCTAAATATCTTTTTACGGCTTCTAGGTGCGATGTTTTAGGGTCTTCTTGAAACCTAGCACATAAGCAAACACTAAACATGATATCCGGCCTATTTGCCGTGAGGTGGAGAAGACTACCTATCATGCCACGATATTTAGTATTATCTACGGATTCTCCGTCTTCATCTTTTGTGAGTTTGGTGTCGGATGACATTGGGGTCCTAATTGGTTTTGACTCTTCTAAACCGAATTTTTTTAACATCTCCTTGATGTATTTAGATTGATTGAAGAAGATACCATCTTCTACTTGTTTTATTTGTAGACCAAGAAAGAAACTAAGTTCTCCCATCATACTCATCTTGAACTCGTCATGCATGATTTTAGAGAAATCATCACACATGTCTTGACAAGTGGATCCGAATATAATATCATCTACATATATTTGTACTATGATTATATGTGACTCTCTTTTCTTAGTAAAAAGTGTGCTGTCAACTAACCCCATGGTATAGTTGTGTTTAACTAGAAATGACTTGAGTCTATCATACCAAGCTTTTGGAGCTTGTTTAAGACCGTAAAGGGCTTTCTTTAATTTATAAACATGTTTGGGTTTTTCAAAATAAATGAAGCCCCGGAGGTTGAGCTACATATACTTCTTCATTTATGAAACCATTTAGAAAAGTTCTTTTGACATCCATTTGATAAAGCTTTAGATCATTAGCACAAGAATACGCAAGAAGTATTCTTATAGACTCTAATCTAGCCATGGGGGCGTAGGTCTCATCAAAGTCTATTCCTTCTTGTTGGTTATACCCTTGAGCAACGAGTCTAGCCTTGTTCCTAGACACGACTCCGTTTGCATCTAATTTGTTTTCATAAACCTATTTGGTTCCTATTATGGTTTGATTACTAGGTGGAGGGACAAGTGTCCAAACATCATTAGAAACAAATTGATTTAGTTCTTCTTGCATAGCCATTACCCAACTCTCATCTTTTATGGCTTCTTGTGTATTCTTAGGTTCTAAGGTTGAAACGAAACAAAACAAGTTACTTTGGTTTTGAACTTGAGACCTCAATGTTCGTTCGTTTAGTTTTCCTATGACTTTATCTACGGGGTGATCTTTGGACTCTTTAATGTTTATTATTTCATCACTTAGAGGTTCTTCTTCTTCACTTATCTTTTTCTTTATTACTATAGCTTCACTTTCTATAATCTCGTCATCTATAAGAGGTGGAGAGGGTTTGGGTGGACTTTCATCAAATTTTGTATTTAATGACTCTTCTACCTTCATTGTTTCTTTGTTTAATATGACATAAGATTTGCTATTTGGCGAGTAACCTAAAAAGATACCTTCGGTTGATTTAGGATCAAATTTTGTAAGGTAATCTTTAGTGTTAAGAATAAAACATTTACTACCAAAGACTCTAAAGTGATTTAACGTAGGCTTTTTGCCTCGAAGTAACTCATATGGAGTTTTTCCTAAGATTGGTCTAATTAAGACTCGATTGAGTATGTACGTTGAAGTATCAACGGCATTACACCAAAACTTTTGAGGTATGGATTGTTCATTAAGCATGGTTCTACTCATTTCTTGTAGGGTTCTATTCTTTCTTTCTACTACGCCATTCGATTGTGGAGTGCGTGGAGCCGAGAAGTTGTGAGTAATACCATTAGCGTCACAAAAGCTCCGAATTGCACTTCATTATCGAATTCCCTACCATGATCCGTCCTAATAGACACTATGGGACTTCCTAGTTGTCTTTGGATCTTTTTGCTTAATATTTCAAAATAATTAAAGGTTTCCGTTTTGTTCTTTAAAAATTTTGTCCATGTATACCTAGAATAGTCATCCACTATGACCAAAGTATAGTAGTTTCATCCATAACTTTGGATAGCGGATGGACCGAATAAATCCATATGTAGTAATTCTAGACACCTAGTTGTAGACACCATGTTTTTAGCTTTATGACTAGAATGAGCTTGTTTTCCTACATTACAAGCATCACAACAGTGATGTTCGTATTTCAACTTAGGTAGATCTCTTACTAGATCTTTGGATGATAGCGATTGAAGAAGTCGCATGTTGGCGTGACCCAATCTTCGATGCCATAAGGTCGAAGTATCATCCATAGACGTAAGACATAGTTTGTCTTTAGGTTCATTACCGATTTTAATGACATAGACTCCATGTTTCCTAATTCCTTTTCCTATGGTAATGCCATTTTTTAGTATCTTACTACCGGTTTCGGTAAAAAGTACATTGCACTTTTTATCACATATTTGTCCTATACTTAAGAGGTTAAAGTTTAGGTTTTCTACATGACACACATCGTTAATGGTTAGAAATTTGTTAGAAATCGTACCTTTACCAATGATTCTACTTTTGCTATTTCCAAACACCACATTACCTCCATTGAAGGATTCATATGTGGAGAATAGATCCCTATTGCCGGTCATGTGCCTCGTGCACCCGCTATCCTTGACCCATTCATCAGGGTCTAGATCGACCTTTAAGCACACCTAAAACAATAATAAACTCAAAAGTTTGGTCCCCATTTGTTCATGGGTCCATTAGTGTTAAACATTCCATTCATGTTAGACATGTATGGATAAGATGAGTATGCATTCCATGGAGCAAAGTTTTGAAAATGAAAACCCTTTTGCATGTTTGGATTCCATCCCATTTGATGGTTACTTTTTGGGTAAACGTTATTAGGTCTCCTAAATGAATTAGGTTTTGAAAAAGATGGAGCTTTGTTTCTTGCAAAAGTAGGGTTATATTTTGGAGGTGGTTGTCTAGTGGTGACATGAGTTGGTTTCTTCCTATTAACTATAACAAACTCAGTTCTAGATGAGGAAGCTACGTTATTGCTACTGTTTGCTACAGCAGATCCATGGATCCCTTTCTGTACACTAGCCGGTTCCCTTTTTAGGGGATCCGTGGGATCCGCCACAACAGTGGCTGGTTTTTCTAGTTCCTTAACAAATTTTGTTTCTTTACTTTCACTAGTTGATGGATCAAGTTGTTGACTACCTAGACCCTTTTGATTGTTACCGGTTTTAACACCTTCGAGTATTGTATCTAAAGTGTTCGTACTCATTCTAGCAATTTTAGAATCTAAGTTATCCACTAGTGTTTGAAGTTGAACGCAAATTTCACATTCACCACTTGCTGTTTTACCCTTTTCTAAACGTTTTAGTTTTGCTTTTAATTCTATGACTTCTTTATCTAAACGTTGATTTTGACTCTTTAAAAGCTTGTTTTTGTTAATTAGTTTTAAGCTAATATTGCATAGTTTGTCATATTCATTATGCAATGAGTCGTCATCGAGTGATGAACTACTATAGTATTCGTGACATACCTCGTCATTTGCCATGAGACAAATTTCTTCATCCTCCTCGTCGCTCATTCCCCATGTGCCGCTCACGAACGCCTTTTGATCATCCCGTTTGGGACACTTACTAATAAAGTGGTTTGGGTCCCCACATTTAAAGCAAGTACGATCATCCTTTGGCTTCTCGTCCTCTTTGCTTTTCCGAAAGCCTTTCTTATCGTCATACGGTTGTTTGACGTATCTTCCCTTTCTTCTAAAGAACTTTTTAAAGTCCCTTACCGCCATAGCGTACTCTTCGTCGTCACTACTCGAAGAGGAGTTCTCCTCATCGCTCGTAGCCTTTTTGGCTTTAAGGGAAAGAGATTTGTGTTTCTCTTTCACCTTTGAAGCTTCGGAATCTTTAGCAAGGACAAGCTCGTAGACTTTCAGGTTGCCTATGAGTTCATCGAGGGTGAGAATTGTCAAATCTTTTGACTCTTCGATCACCGTCACCTTGGATCTCCACTTCGATGGAAGTGCCCTTAGATATCTCCTAACATGATTACGGCTAGAAAAAGATTCATCAAGTGCTTGTAAAGATGTAATAATAGTATTAAAGTTAGCAAATGAATGATCTATAGTTTCCTCATCCGATATTGAAAATTGTTCATATTGTTGAACAAATAAATCAATTTTATTATTTTTAACTTGTTGGTTGCCTTGATGAGTTACAACTAAAGAATTCCAAATTTCTTTAGAGGTTTTAACCATAGAAATTCTTTCAAATTCCTTTTTCGGTAAAGCATTATATAAAACCATTTTTGCTTCACTATTTTTAGAAAGCTTTTTCTTCATTTCATCGTTTAGTTTATCATGAGGTATGTGAACTAAATTTTCTTTATCATCATTTGAGGTAGCCTCAAAATCACCTTCAACAATAATGTACCAAAGATCAATATCTTTAGACTTCACATATGTTTCGAATCTATTTTTCCAATATATAAAACCATTAGTTTCAAGTAGTGGTGGTCGTTGCATAGATTGCCCTTCCTTATAACTTTCAGAACCCATAGTGATCGAAAAGTTTTTAAAATACAATTTTATTTTAGAACTTTTATAAACTTAGCTCTTGATGCCAATTGTGGAAAACTAGAAGGAGGGGGGGTTGAATAGTTTTGCCGATTTTACGTTAGTTTCAAAAACTTTTAGATTCGTTAATATGTGAGATCTTGTGGATGTAGAGAAAGTATAGATCTAATGATAAAGCAAGTAAATAAAGTAAAGCGAAGGGAAAGAAAAGACACAACCGATGTATAGTGGTTCGGATACAAGGAAACCTTCCTTGCCCTACTCCACTCCCCGAGTCACCTACTCTAGAGTTCAAGCACTATGTCAACAAACTCCTTCACTTGGCGGAGAAGCCTTCACAACGTTGCTTACACTTTTTCTGGTACAAAGCTAGATACCGAGTTCGTAACACGGTGGACCAAACCAACACGACTATTACACAACAAATATGTGAAATATCAAATACAAGATCTTCGCTACAGAAATCTTTCAGAGTGACAAATCAATCAAGGACCCCTTGCTTGGATGACTTGTAGAATGCTCGTGATCTCGCCTTAGAGAAGGACCTATATGAGGATCACAATAGAAACAAAGAAGAACAACTCTCTAAATCAAGTGATCTATATGTTGAGAACGCTACACGCGTCGTTCGGGTCAAGGAAACTTCCTTTTCTTCGAGCAAGTTTTATAACACCCTAGGCAGTGAACCTAATCGTTGTAGTGTAGTAATTAGGGTAAGCCACGGGTATTGATATCGTTCTCTAGGGGAATAGGAATGCTAGTAAGGAGTTACTACGCTAAGGTTAAGGTTGAGGAAGATTATTTTTGTATCTTTTTATATTTTATGAAATGGAAAGGTACGAATCTCGGGTATTGGATTTGGGGGGTTGGTATTTCTACCGATTACTCTACTATTATCTAATTATCTAAACTAAGGTTGTGGGAGTCTATGTCTAATTAATGTGTGCTCGTATGATAGTTTAAAGATGTGTTTACTTAGTTTGTATTACTCATTAATTATCTCCTATTGATGGTTGAGTGTCACGTCTTATTCTTAATTGCGTTGTGTGTCTAAAGTTGTAGGGTATGCGTTTCTCCCTAACTCTTTGAACTTACCAAAGGGTCTTGCCTACAAACCCACTAGGGATTATAAACTCCTACTCTAAGGCGCTCTTTGGATGGTTTAGCCTACAACTACTCAGGTAATTATATTCTAAGGTTCACAAAGATGAATCAAGCATTAAGTACACAACGAATGACCTATCGCATTACTAGATCAATAGTCAACTAAGATAAGAAACAACCGATCAATATTCAATAATTAAGTTTCATACTTCCTAAGCAAACACACAAATAAATTAGCCGGACATGGAGAACATGCAAGCATACACACAAATAATCAAAGACATAATTGAATTAATGAAGTAAAGACTTATCTTGATGTAAGATAGGGTTTAAAACCCTAAAATACTGTACAAGACACCTTAGGTTTGGTTTAAGTTTTTTACTCCAAAGACTCTCCACACAAAGACTGAAAAATTCGGATTCTATATATAAGATTACAATTGCGACGGCGTCACCTTATGTTTAGTGACGCCGTCGTGTCGCCGTCATTATGGTTTCGTCTTGGCCACGTTAACCTTGCGACGGTGTCACCTTATGTCCGTGACGCCGTCCTCTTCAGCTTCTGACGTCGTCTGGATTGCATCTAGGCCGTCTGAGTAGCGACGGCCTACTCTTTCACAACTAGACGTCGTCACTTGAAAATACGAGTTTTGAGTCCTGTATCGTCACAAAGTTCTTGGGACGGCGTCGCCATTAACACCTGACGCCGTCGCCTTCAAGTTTCAGCAACTGTGAGTGTCTCGATTTTGACTTTGGCCATTTTCTTCATATATTCGCGCCTTTTCGTCCAAATAAGTGCCATTCCAGCATTTTGCCTTCACGAGACCTAAAAAGTGAAAAGGAACGATATTAAGCAATAACGGATACAAAAGTGATCAAATAAGGACTTAAACGACCCCTCAAAATGGTACCTTTTAAAACCTTATCAAATATCCCTACACTTGTTATTTGCTTGTCCTCAAGCAAATGTGCTTTTAGCCAATTAATTTATAAGTTAGGGGTCATGAAGCATTAATTCAAAACGGTCCACAACACATATAAGCCCCGCAAAAAGTCATAACAAGCACGGAAATTACATACTAGCACCTCACATGGGGTGTTTGGATACTCACATCTCTCTCGGGTGTATATATGAAATATAACAATATAGGAAATGGAAGATAAACACTCATTAACCGGTCCTAGTACATAGATTACCATAGGCTTGAGAATAGATCAAACCTCCATCGCTTTGGCGTAAGCACCTAGGAAAGACTATCAAAGAGGTCTTTTAAAGGGTTGTAATGTTAGGCTTACGGTAGGGAAATAAGGGTTTGGTGGGATAGGCTATTTAGTGGTGGTAAGTCAAAAACCTTTATGTTAACTGCATATGAAGAATGGCGTTGCTAAGCCAAGACTCGACACTCTAAACTCAAGATAACTGAAATAAACAAACAAAAATTTAAAGATAGATGTAGGATGGTAGCCCGTATGGTTTTTTTTTTTTTTTTTTTTTTTTTTTTTTTTTTTTTTTTTTT